>CAWUFW010010679.1:0-675364 GCA_963921515.1 Calotriton arnoldi
TGAAGGTGGTGTTTCAGGGTTTAGGGCAGTGCAGTGGTGTTCGGGCAGTGTAGGGGGTCGTGCTAGGGGTGGTGTTTCAGGGTTTAGGGCAGTGTAGTGGTGTTCGGGTAGTGTAGGGGGTCATGCAGGGGCTGGTGTTTCAGGGTTTAGGGCAGTGCAATGGTGTTCGGGCAGTGTAGGGGGTCGTGCTGGGGTAGTGTTTTAGGGTTTAGGGTAGTGCAGTGGTGCTTGTGTAGTGTAGGGGGTCGTGCTGGGGTAGTGTTTTAGGGTTTAGGAAAAGTGCAGTGGTGTTTCTGTAGTGTAGGGGGTCATGTTTTAGGGTAGTGCAGTGGTGTTTGGGTAGTGTAGGGGTCGTGCTGGGGGTAGTGTTTTAGGATTTAGGTTAGTGCGGTGGTGTTTGGGTAGTTGTAGGGGGTCGTGCTGGGGGTAGTGTTTTAGGGTTTAGGGTAGTGCAGTGGTGTTTGTGTAGTGTAGGGGGTCGTGCTGGGGGTAGTGTTTTAGGGTTTAGGGTAGTGCAGTGGTGCTTGTGTAGTGTAGGGGGTCGTGCTGGGGGTAGTGTTTTAGGGTTTAGGGTAGTGCAGTGGTGTTTGGGTAGTGTAGGGGGTCGTGCTGGGGGTAGTGTTTTAGGGTTTAGGATAGTGCAGTGGTGCTTGTGTAGTGTAGGGGGTCGTGCTGGGGGTAGTGTTTTAGGGTTTAAGGTAGTGCAGTGGTGTTTTTGTAGTGTAGGGGGTCATGTTTTAAGATGCAATGCTCCAATACCTGACCAGTCTGCACTACATAAAACTGCAAAAAAACTAAAAATAAAAAGTGTTTTGCACACTTTTGTCATTGGGCTATATGTGGGCTACATCTGGGTAATATTTGTGCTACATTTGGGCTCTTTTTTCACTGGTGGCCATCTTGGAAGACTTCTTTGTTATGAAGTTTCCTAATTTCTTCATTTACTGCAGTCTCCTCAGTAGGAAATGCTTTCAGTTTTTACTTTGATTCCATCAAGAAGGCATTCAGATGTGTCTCACATCTGCCATAAATTCTGAATGTTAGCACTCTAGTTGCTCATTAGATCACTGGAGTAAAGCTACTGCTCACCAGGGAGTTAACTGGTAGTCTGCTGCTGGTATTGAAAGTGATTGTTTCAGTCTGCATGTCAGAATTTTTAATGAAATAGAAGAGGATTTGAGATCTCACTTAAAACATGCCCTAATTTTTCTTTCTGCAGCACTAACCATAATTTCTATTTCAAAAAGAACCCCTCATTTTGTTCCTTTTTAAATTAAATGTTTTAAGTGTTACCGGTTTATTCCAATCAAGATGGCTTCAGGTGTGCCATACTTTTGTCATAAGTAAGGCTGTTAGCGCTCTAGTTGTTCTTTAGAACACTCTGGGAAGCTGCAGTAGAACACAAAGGCATCAACTGGCAGGCTGCTCCTGTTGAAATATAACAGGAAGATATTTGAGATCACACTTGAAATATGTCCTAATTTTTCTTTCTACAGCACTAACCATAATTTCTATGACAAAATGAACCCCATCATTTTGTTCCTTTTTAAATTAAATGTTTTAAGTGTTACCAGTTTATTCCAATCAAGATGGCTTCAGGTGTGCCATACTTTTGTCATAAGTAAGGCTGTTAGCACTCTAGTTGTTCTTTAGAACACTCTGGGAAGTTGCAGTAGAACACAAAGGCATCAACTGGCAGGCTGCTCCTGTTGAAATATAACAGGATGATATTTGAGATCACACTTGAAACATGTCCTAATTTTTCTTTCTACAGCACTAACCATAATTTCTATGACAAAATGAACCCCATCATTTTGTTCCTTTTAAATTAAATTGTTTAAGTGTTACCAGTTTATTCCAATCAAGATGGCTTCAGGTGTGCCATACTTTTGTCATAAGTAAGGCTGTTAGCACTCTAGTTGTTCTTTAGAACACTCTGGGAAGCTGCAGTAGAACACAAAGGAATCAACTGACAGTCTCTGCCCTTGTTGGATGTACATGTTTTACTGAGAATGTCAGACTTCATTCTCACATGAGTGAGAAAGATAAAGTGAATTTACAGAAAATATGCTCTCATTTTAGCTTCTGGAGCACCTTCCAAACCTCCATGGGACAAGCATGAGAAAATAGTGTTCTCTCAAACATGATTCATGATATCTCAGCAGAAGGTTTTTCACATGGTAAAATCACCTTAGAATACACCACAATTCCTAAAATTAGTATGGTACCATCAACAAATAAATTCTAATGTAACTAAAGCCTGTTATCACCCTTTATAGTTCTCCTTTTGGTGACCCTCAAAATCTTCTATTCACTACAATGCATTTCAATGAGGTACTATCATGTATATTGGTCCCAAGATGGCTGCCAGCAATTCCAGGATGAAGTGCTGACAGCCAATCAGATCTCACGATGACGTGTGGTTAGGCTCCGCCCAGATATATATGTGACTTTACTTTTGATTTTCTCAGGAACTACTGAACGGATTTACACCATTTAAGCAAAAGGCACGACACTGAACCAAGGGCTACCTCTTTGCCAAATTTGGTGTAATTCCGTTCAGCAGTTCGGGCTGTAGCTGCGACTAAAGGTTCCTATGGAAAAATGAATGGGGAAAATGCCTTTGGGACCCCCTTTTTCTCGGCCCCGCTTGACGTATCACCCCAAGACTTTCAGGATAGGAGTGGACCGGAGCGCCCCAACAAGTTGGAAACTTTGCGAAGATTCGTCAACCGGCGCCAACGTTATTTCAAATAGAATGTCGCGGATTTCCTATGGATAATAGGTTTTAACTATAACTATCTACTGGCGACCGCCAGTAGATAATATATATACATACATAAATATGATTCACCAAAGTCCAAACAAGAACGAGAACGCACTCAACAGCAATCGTGATTCCTCCGATCTCTTTATTCATGGGGAACCGGCATTAATCCTCCTGATATTCTGCCGCCTGACCGGTTTCGGAGCCCCCGCTCCTTATTCATAGGCGTGGCTGTGAATCTGCAGATATTTCCCAGCATGCTTATAACTACTTCATTCCTGCCCTCAGTGGGCTGCATAGGTGCGTATTTTCACCATCGCCTCTGGGATTTGTAGTATGCTGGGAATCCATTTATCTTCCTTAGTAGGTTCTGAAAGATAAACAGTTTTTAGTCCATTAGTCTTGCCCTCCAGTGGGCCACAGGGATCATAATGACACGGTTATATTTGACAAAACTGCTGTTCCATAACTCAGGCTTTCATTCGTTCTAGCCCTATGGCCCTGTATATTATTAATGGTGGTGCAGTTCTCCACGGCTTTGGACGGCCGTGTATATATGATTCACCAAAGTCCAAACAAGAACGAGAATGCACTCAACAGCAATTGTGATTCCTCCGATCTCTTTATTCATGGGGAACCGGCATTAATCCTCCTGATATTCTGCAGCCTGACCGGTTTCGGAGCCCCCGCTCCTTATTCATAGGCATGGCTGTGAATCTGCAGATATTTCCCAGCATGCTATAACTACTTCATTCCTGCCCTCAGTGGGCTGCACAGCAAAGAGATAGAGCCTTCTGGGATTTGTAGTATGCTGGGAATCCATTTATCTTCCTTAGTAGGTTCTGCAAGATAAACAGTTTTTAGTCCATTCCCAGCATACTGCAAATCCCAGAAGGCGATGGTGAAAATAAGCACCTGTGCAGCCCACTGAGGGCAGGAATGAAGTAGTTATAAGCATGCTGGGAAATATCTGCAGATTCACAGCCATGCCTATGAATAAGGAGCGGGGGGCTCTGAAACCAGTCAGGCGGCAGAATATCAGGAGGATTAATGCCGGTTCCCCATGAATAAAGAGAATGGAGGAATCACGATTGCTGTTGAGTGCGGTCTCGTTCTTGTTTGGACTTTGGTGAATCATATACATAAATATATATACTTAGAGCAGAGGAAGATCCTCACCCTGCCTTGAGTTAGTGTTGCTCTCACCACATCCGCCCCAGCAAGTGTGTGATCAATTATTGGTGTAAATTTAATTTAGTCACACCTTAATATTATAAATCACACAGCCCGGGTAAAGAGGGTTAGGGTTTGATGAATGGTTGGGAAGGGGTATTTGAGGGAAAGGTTTGACAAAGACAAACACTACACATGGACAACACACAATCTTGGCAGACGACCATCATAAATCTGTTAAGGGAGAAAAAGGAAATGCATGCATGATGATGACTTGATGATGATGAGTAGTACTAGACTAGTAGTACAGGGCAGCAGTATATTAATAATTATTATTATTATGCAATTGCCTTGCCTGTCTGACCCCAGGGAGACCCAAATTACATACATTGTATGTTCTGTTGTACCGGTATTCCTTTTAAAGCTAGCAAAGAAAATAAAAAAATAGCTGTAGGGTCAACTATATAAGCAAACATAATAAACAACAACACACACAGTCATAATGATTGAAGAGAAAAAAGGAATCAAATGAAAACTAAAAGATGATACTATAACTATGTTATGGTCAAATTGGGAGTTGCATCTCGGCATTCCTCTTGGTCCTTCCTTCCATAGACGCTCCGTCCGTCAATCTTCGGTGCCACTGCCGGCCTGGTGGATGCAGATTAGTAAGGTAAGTGTGAGTTGTTTTCCCCAGTATAGCACAGGCTAAAGGCCGGCCTGTAAGTGTAGATGGAAAAACAAAAGGGATATGAAAAAATCAAGAAGAAAAGTAAAAATGCATATATTTAGGAAGAGTGCAACAAGAACACTTTCAGAGGTGGCATGACTAAATCATGTCTACTCTGTTTCCAGCATTAACCTACAACAACAACAGGACAGAGCAGGCCCGAGGCACCCACCCAACCTCCACTTAGCTTAGATTTTGAGCCAGACAGCACGAGCACACATACACAGCAACATAGCATTTTCCAAATTAAGTAACTAAATCAATGCACCACTGTCAGTCATACCACTACACTCGCCTCCACCACTACACAGACATGTAGGTCTGGTGTGGTTGTTGTTGACTTGTTTACCTTTTAGGCCACTTCATGAAATGCCCCGAGTTATTCCATCAATCATCTCTGAGCCTACTGACTGACTACGAGTATGGTATGGTCAGCATGGTGTCCAACTCTGTAGTGTACCGAGTGAGTCCAGAATCCAAAATGCAATGAATCGGCCTGCAGTAGTACAATTTTGTTATTAAACAACAAGAAGGAAAACATTGACTTGAGTCACTTTTTTGTGTGTAGATTAAATACTAGTAGACATCATGCACAACAACAACACAAACACCAATCACTCAGTCAGCATCCAATGCATGCCATCATTTACCTGTTCTTACGGGGCCGTCCGTCTCGGCTCGGAAAGGAGGATAGATGTAGTCAGGTTCTTTGGAGGGACTCGACGGGGCAGGCAGACATTTCTTGTACTATTCCCCATCCAATGTCTGGCTTGAGGGAAATGCATTTAGGACAAGTCAGGAATGGACTGGAGCAGGACTCGGAGGAGTGGACTTACTTCTTCACTGACTGCACACAAATACAACTCCAATCCGGCAATAAAAGAGTAAGACGGTGGTGATGGATTTGTTGTGATTCGAACCAGAAAGACAGAGACAAACACAAATAATAAAAGTAAATAAGCAAGAAAGAAAGTAACAAGTCGAAAGCCTAGTTGTTGTCAGGGAAGTAGAGCTTGTCCTCAAACTCTAGTAGTTCACCCAGAAGTAGGTCATCTAACACACTACTTCCATGACCTAAGTCACCGTCATCATCTTCCTGCTGTGCTACTTCAGGAATGGTGTAATCTGGTGGTGCTGATTCATTTTTATCATGGTTAACCTCTCCACGTTTTGGGGCGAGAGACTGGTCCTTCTTACTGTCAGAACGGCACCAGCAGCACTGAAAACATGCTCAGAAGAGACACTTGCGTCAGGGCAAGCAAGATAGTTTATCGCCAGCCTGCTGAGCACTGGCCATTGGTGGTTTTTCCATACCAATACGGCAATGGGTTTTGATCAATGAAGACCTCTGTTGGGTCATCCAGATAGGCCTAGACCATCCGCTCAATGCTCAGGGGTGCTCCCCTTTGCTCAGCCTCCTTTGCCTTTGCCTCAGCACGGGACCTAACAAGCCCTTGCTGTAGAAACCATTCCTGTGCCGATTCTGGTGGGGCTGATGCTCCTGTTCTTGTTGATGTTGTTCTTGGTGTTGTTGGTGGTTTTGACTTCTGTGAGTCAACCGCACTGCCCTCAGGCTCTGAAGTTGAACTTGATGCCGGCTGCCCTGCAGTACTTGTTGTGGCCTGGAGTAGCAGAAATCTAATTCCCAGCCTTTCTTTTTCTAAGCGACTGGCTTCAGCAGCTATCTAAGTCTTGTACTTGGCAACATCCCCTTCTAAAAAAGGAATCAATGTGTTCGGTACTTGTTTGTACCGTGGATCCAGAATTGTGGCACAAATGTAATGGTTGGATGACACAATGCCTCTTTGCACCCTTGTATTTTCAGATAAGCGAAGGGTTAAGCTCTCCACCAACTCGTATGCTTCTTTTTTTTCCTCCACACCTGCGTACATTGCAGACACCCGCTTCAGCTGTTCCTGTAGCAAGTGCAACAATGGGATAGCTTGGCCCATAGTACAGTACTCCTTGCTGACTTCACGTGTGAAAACCTCGAAAGGATGTAGCATCTCTGTCAGGCACTTAACTAGGCCCCATTGGTCCATCTCAATGATCATGCCTTTCACAGTAGCATCCCCTCTTTGCATGACATATTCATTGATTGGTCTGTACTTCTCAAACAGACGTTCAAGCATGTAATAAGTTGAGTTCCAATGTGTTGGCACCTCCTGGATGAGTGCTTTAACTGGCATTCTACGCTCATGTTGAATGATCCTCAGCTGCTTCCGGGCTTTAAAAGAATGGCTGAAATGTGTGCAGATTCTTCTGCAGGTGGTCAGTAAGTTGCTGACTCGGTCTTCTTTTTTCAGAAAGTCTTGAACAATGATGTTAATGCAGTGCGCCAAACACAGGACCCTGAAATAGCCACCATCAAACTTGGCCTTAACTATATTACTGCCATTGTCTGTGGCAACAAAACCAATGTTAAGCCCTCTTGAGCACAGCCCTTCAAAGACCTTGCTGTCAAAGTCTTCCAAAATGCTTGCAGCAGTATGAGATTTCTCCATGGCGAACATGGCTACAGTTGCATGTTTCCGAGTGGCATTAAAAATCTCAGCAGTGTCAACAAGACCTGCTGCAGATATCTTTTCTAGGCCTGGGCAGTGAATTTCGCTCCATTCGCGGAGTTTGCGGAGTTTTCTGCACTCCGCACTCCACGGAGCTCGCGGAATGCAGAAAACTCCGCTTCGCGATGTGCAGTGGAGTTTTTTCCCCGCTCGCGAACGGTAAGTTCGCGATTGCGAACGGTAAGTTTGCGAGCGCGAGCTGCCGCTCGGGTAGAATTTCTACCCAAGCGGCAGGAATACCAGCACAAACTGCAGTTCGCACTGCACTCCGCCACTTGCGGAACTCCGCGGAGTTTTTTTGTAACTTCGCGGAGTTCCGCGTAGCAAAACTACGCGGACTATGCCCAGGCCTGATCTTTTCTCTAACCCCCACAAAAGAGATCCAGTGTGCAGTGATGCACATGTAATCAGTGGCTTGGAAACTGGTCCACATGTCTGTTGTCAGGTGGATAGTGTAAACAGCACTCTGCTGCAAAGCTTGTCCAAGCAATTCCAGCACGTCATGATGTAGTGCTGGAACAGCAACTCTGGCGAAATAGGACCGGCTGGGAACCTTCCATTTTGGGCAGATGGCCGTCACAAATTCAAGAAAACCCACCCCTTCCCCCAAAGAAAAAATGGAGGAGGTCCAGCGCTAACATTTTAGCCAGCTCCGCATTGTACAAACATGCCGTTGGGTGGTTGCGTTCATACTGCCCCTCCGACCTAAACATGCTGAGAATGGTAGGCTGGATTTTTTTCTTTTCTGGTGCCACTGATGCAGGTGACTTCTTGATGCAAGATGTTGTTAGGCTCAACACATGTTTTTTCCATTGCAGTACTCTCCTGCCTAGGACCCCTTGGTGTCTCAGCCTGAATCTTACTCTTGTGCCACTGCGATGTTGCTGATGAGGATGTGTGCGGTACCACTGCACTGCTGGGGACAGGGCTACTTTGTGTACCAGAGAAAATGTCTCCCTCTTGTTCACCTTCCACCGCTATCATATCTTCTACTTCTTCATCCCCACCAACAGCAATAAGTGCAGTTTTTTGGCAGCTAAGGTGCGTATTACACTGGATCAAGTTATGTTTTTTCAGATGGGTTGTTTGGCCTCCGGTACCATAGTTTGTACCAAGCTTGCCCTGACTAACACCTTGTCCACAAATGGAGCATATAGCAATGTTCACCTCCTTTGTGCTAACCTAAAGGAAAACCCGAAACTGGGGAGGTCAACTTTCTGATGCTGCTGCTGGTGCCACTTGCAATGCCAGATGAACTGGTAGGTGGGCGTGAAGTTTGACTCTCTGCAGTACCTACTTCTACTGAGGTGGTACTTGTGGTGGATGTATGTGGCTGCCGGCGAAATATGGAAGCCTAAGGTGGTGTTGGTGGTATGATCACTTTTGGTGGTATCCGTGAGTCACAGCAATTTGGGATGGGGTAATGTCGGTCTCCACTGGGGCGGGGCTAATGTCCATGATGATGACTGTCTCGTCATCATCCTCCTCTTCTACATCTACCTCCGTAACTCTAAGGCTTTCTGGAACCTTCCTTTTCCCTAGCCTTTTCTCGTGGCGTGTCTCACTCTCAGACTGAGGTGGTGGGATCCAATGGCATCTAGATCGTCAGAAGGGGGGCTTGCAGAAGAAGTTGATGGACTAACCCTCCTTTTCCTTGCTGGGGATCGGGAAGACAATGGATCTTCTGAAAGAGTGGCTTGCTCTTCTTCCTCTGCAGGAAGCTCTATCTCCTGAACTGCCCCTACTTCGGAAGGAACAACTACTATTGGGGGCTGTTGCGGCTGTTGTTGCCCACTTATCTCAGTTCACTGCATTGATTGGGTACTACTTTGCGATAAGTCATTTTCAACATCACTGCTCGTTGGCGTTGTCGTGATTAGATTGGCTGCCTCTGTGACAGACATGGGCTTGGGCCTAGGTTGGTGGGGTGGGTCCACTGATGCAGGGGTGCTGCTCCCAGCTTGCTCCCCAGACACCGCTCCTGCAGGCGCAATTTTTGTTTTCCCAAAAACATCTTGGGTGGCACACCAGTCTTGGTAAGTGGCAGTTCCTTCTTCTCACTGGCAACTTTCTTGGTACTGGAGGACCTGGTTTCTTTCTTTGGGGCCATCTTCTTCAGATGTCAGCAGCACGCAGTGGCACAAATTGAAGAGATGTCTGTGGTCACACGTCACGTGAGGTCGTGCGCAGCAGGATTTCTGTCTGGCAGTACAATGGCTGATGACACCTCCTCCTCTTTTGTGCACCTAAAAGCAAAGAAGCAAGAAAAACATCAGTGAAACGTGGTATTTATTGTTGTGGTTCAATTCCTACTAGTACAAACAAACAAATATAATATATAACTTTGTGTGTGGTCACAATTATTAATATTATTATTAAATATATTACCTCAGTTATTAAAAAAACAACAATACACTGTAGACATTTGTGAGACTGACAAAAACAAGGGCTTTCATGGTTGGTGTACTAATGTACTGTACAGTACATTGAGGAAGGATAGGAAAGAAGAAGTACAACAACAAAAATACAAATGTAACAGACCCTGTTTGGCATTGTGCATCACATGGGATTCAGCATTCAGGGAGCTGCAGATGACAATGGATAGAAGCAATAAGCCAAGAGAAAAAAAGTGAAAAAGACCAAAAAAACACATTTTGCATTTCAATCCAATGCCATCCATGCCCTAAATGATGGTTAAATTCAACAGACGCCACAGAAACAGTTGTTTCATGCACCCATGAGTAGCTCTGTCCTGGGCCTATTGGTTGGAAAACCCATTGACAGACTAGGCCACATAGGGAATCAAATCAAATCAATAATATTGCAAATTTATTAGAAAATGAAGTAAACTGTGCTACATTTTTTGCTGGATAATCATAAAACATAAAAGAAGAAAAAATTGCATGCAAATAATGCAAAGCAGCAACCAGCAGGAAGGCATGGCCACCACAAAGAAGGTGTTGAAGCCATCTTTGCTATTTGATACCAAATGCTGGAAGCCTTGGGCCCTGTTAAGTTGACATATGGGTCACTGCACATTATGCTTGCATTCTTTCCTTTTACAGTAGAACAGCTTTTGTAACGCAAGGCTTGTCCAACACAGATACTGGAACAGAGGAAGACACAAGTTTATTTCCGCATATCACATTTAGCATTATATCTGGTTTATGATGATATTGCAAATTGTTACATGGAAAAGTACCAAAAGCTAATACATTGCATTACAGTGGAAAGTCCCCAGAGCTGCCTACTTGGGACACGTGGTCAGCAACAGTATATTTTGGACCATAACTGGAATAGCACAGCCTAGGCCTTTTGCTAATTGGTCAGATAACCCATGATTAATTTGTGCTACGTACATTATGATGTTGCAATCTTATGTGGTTTGTGCCTATAAAAACTGTCAGAAACGTCACATCTTTGGACATTCAGTGACTTTGCTGTCTGTCTCCGTGCTGCACGTAGTTGCGTTATTGTTGATCTCCAATTAATTGTGCTATCTTTTGTGCTGACAGAAATTCGTTTTGTGGTATTATTTCTTATTCTTATTTTCAGATCCCACATTTGGTGTGAGAATGCAGTCCCAGGATCAGTGACCATTTTCAGCTGCTGACAGCTGCCCTCCAGCTTCTCTCATAGTTCGGAGGCCAGGGGTTTGGTGCCTTACCCTTTTGTCTTCTCCCTCCCTCCGCTCCGTGGCTGCTAGGGGTCTCTGTCCGTGAGTTGATCTTGTCATATCCCTGGCTCCTATTTTCCCATCTTTCAGCACATTTGTATGGCTTTGTTTCCTTCTTTGCTTTTCTGGTGCCAAGAACACCGGGCTTGTGTCCAGGCGATGTCTACATCTCTTGCACATTTCCAGCTGCAATGGCTGTCGTGTCGGCCGTTCTTCTAACTTTTTTCTGTGCCCTTATCGTGGCTCTGGTTGTGTATTTCTTTGCCTGCCACCATTCTGTTGAGGACTGTGCATCTGCTTAAGGCTGGCGCACGCTCCTTGGTGCTGGCCGTGCCTTCTCTCCTGTGCCGTTTGTGGCTCTTGACCTCTGACATTGCTGCCGATCTCTGCCAGAATATTATGATATTGCATTTTTGCTCTGCCTTTTAGTGTCTGGTCCTGGTGTCCACCCCTCCTGGCTGGTGAGGGCGCACCTCTGCACGTTCCCTGCACGCAGTGACTCCCTGGTGCTAAGCATCACCTGGCTGATGGCGTACCAATGAGGGCAAACTTCTGCACCTCTCTGTCTTGCCTGCGGAGAGTCCCCGGCCGATGGGGGTGGAGGACAGTGACAACTGCTTCCCATTGACTGGAGCTGAGGTCGGTACACTTTGCCAGACTCCACATACACCGGTGAGTCTTGATTGAGGATTTTCCATCCTCCAGGTTGGGTTGTAGCAGGTAGCCCCTCGTTTTAGAGTTGTGGCAGTTTTGCTCCCCAGGTACAGGTGGTGGCGATACAAGCACCCCTGTGGCTGCACACAGTTCATGTGCAGGGACGATATCGTGGGATTTGTAGCCAGGTAGGCTGCTCCTTGTGGTTGCAACAGGTTTTCAGGTCGACATATATTACGTTTTAATGAGCTCAGATTCAGGTCCAGCTAACTCTCCACGCACTGGCTGGCCAAATTTATCGGCTTTCATGAATGCAGGCTTGGGTGCAGCTAAAGCACCCAAGCGCCGCTGGCTGCCTCCCCTGGGTGCCCCAGATGGGCCCCAGCTGTGCCTAGGGATACTCCTAGGCACAAACAGGAGGGAGTGTTAGTTGTTCTATTGTCTGTAGTTGTTGGTTTCATTGCGTTTTTCTATTGTGTTATTGTCATGTGCCTCTCATACATTGTGGTCAAATACAGTTAGGGTTGAAGGGTGTTGTCAGTACTTGTCAGGTTATCATTTTATTTTGGGTATTGTGACGCTACATGACTGACATTTGACGCTGCTACATCCCTGACAACGAACTTAGCACCCCTTAAATACTACTTATTGATGGATCAGATGTCCCTTACTATTGCCGCCCCCCTAAAATGAACTGGCTGACAGACTTATTAATATTTGTCCTATATTGTACAATACCTCCTATTTGCGTTTTGTTCCTTATGTCCTTTCAAATACCAATAATATTGTTCCTATTTCCCCTCTTACTCTTCTGGGATTAGTGTAATCACATCGCACACATTCACAGCACACAGGATACCATACAGCGCTGCGGCGCAGGGACGCAAGAGATTGCTTTTATGTTTTATGTGTTTGCCTGAACTGCACAAAGAGTTCACCATTCTGCACTGTTTATTTGAATGACTGGACCTCTTGGCACCGTCCATAGGGTCTTCAATTCTGTCTAGCCACCCCTCCCGCCCCATTAGGGGATCACAGGAGATCACAAGGAGATGGAAACACTAATCTTTCTTTCAAATACTTTCCTGTCATCTTTTGTTCTGTCCATGGGACGCCAGTAATGCTACAAAGCACCCAGGACAATTACTCTTTCCTACTTGTGAATGCTTTGGTGAACTAGTACCGTTTGCACTGTCTGTCTGCCTGATGAACAGCTTCCTCTGCTGCTGCATAAGCTGGGGTCTGGCTGAAAAGCACATGATAACGTTCGTCCACCCATTGTGTTGTCTGTTTACAGTATAGCGCGACACCCCACCATCCATCTGTCTGGTGTATCTGAACTGTCGTCGCAAAGCAAGGAAGGTTAGCGCTTGCACACTCTCATCTCTCACCATGTGAAACCCTCTAAGTAAAAATAATTTAGACAGCAGTCAGCCAGCTCCACCAAAAGACTCCCCAGCATACAATGTGGCCCTACGCCAAGGACTGAGTTCCATACTATTCATACATAAATGGCATGACCTGACAGCTAGGAGACCGGACTTACAATTTCCGTGTCAGGGGACGTACAACATAAATAAGTTGTCATATTTGAGACAAATGTTGACATTAAAAGGCAAGAAGATAAGGCCGGCCGAGTGGGAATCGTTTTTTCAGTGGGATCTGGTCCTGACATGCGCGCAACTAATGACGTGAAATCGAAGGTCCACAAGGAATTGCTAGACGTTAAGAACAAAATGCTAAATGAGATGGCAAAACAGAAGCTAAATGAGAATTGGAGGACAGTGTAAATGGATGTGTTGGGGTTGTACCCATGCATCCCTGTTACAAAGGGAGGTAAGGAGGGAGGGGGAGAAGAGGACTCACTACTTGAGGACCTCTTGATGGGACGAATGAGAGGAGCACAACAAACTCCCGTCCCAAAAACTGACGATGACACTTCACCCTCCGCTCCCCTGCCACTACCTACTGAGCTAACTGAAGAACAGCAGACAGCTGCTATAGCTTTAATACACAGGCTTCTCAACGAAGAGGCTACTAAAATAGATTTGGACACTGTCCAAGACAGTGCCGTCTTACAACTAATGAGGACAGAAGCTGTCCGCGCTGCCAGCAAATATTCTGATAAGAAAAGACAGCTGCTGGCTCAATGCGTAAGCAGAGCCATAACGTCGCCTAAATTAATAGATCGCGCATCGCTGCAGCAATTCTAAGACACATCAGCAGATGAACGTCTAACAATAAGCCAGTGGCAAGACCTGATATGGGACGCTTGTATCTACACACTACAGATGGCCCATGACATTACAACAATAGAGCAGGCACTGGAACGGACTAAGTAGCCCTCACAACAGGCCAAGCGAGACAGCATTACTAAAGTACATAGTGCAACTTCCTCACCAAACACCTCACCAATAACGAAAAGGCAGCTGCTAAAATCAGACACAAGTAAATGCCAGACATTCTTACATCAGATGGTGGAAGGAACATTACTTGTAGACACATTCGCTGAACACCAGAACAGACAATACTTAGAAAATGTATTGTCATTAGCTTGAGCACACTTAATGGACAAGGGTCCCCAAGCACACAATGCGTATGTCCAACAAAGAAAGAAGACACACCCCGACACTGTAGGCGACCCACCATTACCAACACAGTATGGCTCGGATATGGCAAAATTCAGCTTCACAGACTCAGACCTACTGACGTGGGATGAGGCGCAATTAAAAAACACACTACAATATGCGAAAGACAGACTACAGCAATGGAAGAAGCTGTTGCACACATTTGCAGTGTTAGAAGTGGCCGAAACCCTCATCCCTTGCACGGGGACACCAGCCACCACAGCAGCAACACCAGCCCTCATTATGCCCCTACGAGAAGTACCTCCCCCACCAGGTAGTAAGGACAACGAATTGGCATATGTCCATGTCCCCTGGTCCAGACATGACATTATGTGCTTTACTAAAGACTTCGCAAAGCTCAGAGAAGAACCAAGGAAGTTAGACAGGATGGCAGTGTTGGGAGGACTATTATGGAGAGACTTTGACACTCTATTTAATATAATAGTGCCAAAGGATCTGTGGGAAGACTGTAAAAGGAAAGTGGAGTGGCCAAAACAGGAGCCAGCGAAGGGAAGGGGAGGAATGCCAGGAGATGAGGTTGATGAGAAATACAGAGAAGTAGTGAAATATTTAAAAGAGAAAATACCAGAAGACAAGGTAGATTCAAAACACCTCGGCACGCCTGATCCTCGATGTACCACGCCACAGCCACATCACCCCCCACCTGAGAAACCTGCACTGGCTCCCTGTCGACAGGAGAATCTCCTTTAAACTCCTCATCCACGCACACAAGGCACTCCACAAGACCGGCCCAGCCTACCTCAACAGACGGCTCTTCTTCTACGCCCCCAACCGCCAGCTCCGCTCCGCCGACCTCTCCCCTTGCCACCGTCCCCCGCATCCGAAGAACCACCACTGGCGGCAGATCCTTCTCCCACCTCGCCGCCAAGACCTGGAACACCCTTCCACTCAGCCTACGACAGACCCAAGACCTGCTGACCTTCAGGAGGCTACTCAAGACCTGGCTGTTCGACCAGTAGCGGCACCCCCCCCCCTTTTTCTTCCCTTTTTTCTTCCCCAGCGCCTTGAGACCCTCGCGGGTAAGTAGTGCGCTCTACAAATTCCGTGATTGATTGATTGATTGATTGGAGCAAGATTACACATACCAAACAAGAAAAAGATGAGAGTGTGAACTCCTACTTTGACCGCCTTCTGCAAGTCTATCAGCAGAACAGCGGGCTAAATAATCCAATGGGAGAGGCTATGCCAGCATTTGTCACCACTTTTGTCCAAGGTCTGAGACCACCCATTAAAGCACATCTAAAAACATCATTTGTTTTGCTGGCAACAAGAACCCATAGAAAAGGTGCTGGCAGCAGCCAGATACTGCTCTGATTATCAGTCCAATGCGCAGACAATGGAAGCGGAGAAAATAAAGAAAGAAAAAGTAAGACTGATGGTAGCACAAGAAAGATTCTACACAAGTCAGCAAGGAAGAGGCAGGGCCCGGTGGAGAGGGAAGGGTAGAGGAAGACCACAGAATGGCAGGTCAGCTTCCCTACCTCCACCAGGAACAGCTTGCTTCTGCTGCAAGGACCCCAACCACTGAAAGGCAGACTGCCCAATATTAAAAAAGACAAATGTGGAAAACAGGCCCACACGGAATAGGGGACAATGCCTTACAACAATACCAGCATAACACTCAGCGTACAGGGTATAGAGATAATGACCAGCAAGGATGTGAGAAGTTGGCCTGGTATATGCTGTTCACTAATTAAAGTGGACACCTTGCACCAGGGCAAATCGACTCTTATGGTAGATAGGTTTAAGACAACCTTTTAAAGAAAGCTATCCTAGTGGTAGCTGTGGAGAGCAGCCTTCAGGCTAAGTCTCGGAGGAATGTAAAGCAGCTTGTTTTACCATATAATCTCTTGAATCACCAAATGAAAAGACACCACACAGGTATATATATCAAATATATATGTATTTATTTCTAAATAACTCTCTACTAATCTCTTTATGAGATTAGAAGACAAACATATGCACAAATCAACGTTTCACAATAAGTTAAGCACAAAATATGGCTGGGGCCCTAGGGGCGTACCAGACCATATACTAAGTAAGAGACTTAGGGACAACGACTTGCAGGGAGACAAGGCCTAGGGCCTTCAGAAGTGCTGGGGCCTCACAAAACCACCCAAGGCAGGTAAGTAAAGGACCCACGGGGGACGCGTGCAGTGTGGATACACAGGCGCGGATCGCCGTTAACTTCAATGGGGCAAGTCGCGGTTGGAAATAAAGAGTTTTAGGATACTTCGGGAGAACCTACAAGCAAGTCACTTACAGGGTAAGTAGTTCTAGGGCCCACACCCACAGGAGCACAGTAGTGCTGGAGTTACCTCACCCAGGGAAGCCGGGTGCATAGGTGTCCTTTGGTGTCGGGTCGCGGCGTCGTTTTCAATGGCGAACAAAGAAGACTTGCTGCTTGCGGGAGCTGAAGAAGTGTCCGGTGGAATCCAAGCCTGGATTCTGAAGAAGGATGACCTGAAAGCAGAGGGGACAGTGTTCAAAGTCACTTGGCAGTGACCCGGGGCAAGGAAGATGGATGCCCACCGTCGTCGGTTGATTCAGGTCAGTTGCAGGTGCCTTGACTCTTCAGCCACGTGGTCCAGGAGGGGTCGACGACGACCAGGAGCTGGATTCGGTGGGTCCCTCAATGTCTGCAGCTGACTGCGGTGTCGGCAACTCGATTGGAGCCAACAAGCCTTGGCAGCAGCAAGTCTTGGGGAGATGAAGAAAAGTCGATGGCACAGACCAGCAAGGTCTGAGGGACTCACCCAGCGAAGGTAAGTCAGGGCAGGCCTGGAGCAACCAGGGGAGCCCTTTGGTTTCTTTAAGAAGTCTTCTGGGGACCCACAAGCCAGCGGGCAAGGGAACGCGAAGACACCTCGGGCGGAATCACTCAACAGGGGCCCACGGTCACTTGGGACGGTGTAGGCCTCTGATCTTCGGAGGGATTCCTGCTGGAGGTCGGGACCACACGTGGTCCAAAGCACAAGTTCGTAGAATGTTGTGAAGGGGTTGCACTCGACAATAGTGCACGGTACCCAGGGGTCGCGGTTCCTCGTTACTCGTGGAGTCCACTTGCCTCAGCTTCGCTGGGGACTCACGATGGCCTGGGAGAGGTCAGGAAATCTACTTCTTGGGCGGCAGGGACTTCGGACTCCGGCGGGAGCGGCGTAGTTTGCGACCGTCGTTGTCGTTTTTGGTGCCTGCCAAGCAGGGGAGTCACTCCTTGACTCCAAGGGAGATTCTTCTGTCTTCCAAAGGTAGTGGAATGTCGAAGGGCCAGGATTCTTCTGTAGAGCGTCGTCCAGGGGTTATCTGCTTTGCAATGGCAAGGTTCCCCCTCTTATACTAAAAAGAGGGGATGGACTAGCTCTATGACCCCACCTATGGGAGGGTCAAGGGAGGGGGTGGCTACACCCACTTCCCTTTGTCCAGCTTCGCGCCAGAGCAGGGGCAGGTAGCCCCTGGAGCTGGTTTGAACTGGCATATGCACAGAGGAGCCTTCTGCTCCCCCAGTGCAGGACTTCAAAGCACTCTAAGAGTGCACCCACCCAGCCCCAATACACTAAACCCTGTCTGGAAGGTGGTTACACCTCCCTGTGACAGGATGCCTATTGTTGGGCTTCCTCCACTGCGAGTTTCGGTCATCAGCAGGAGGGCAGCCCAGTGTCTGTGACTGGTGGCATCCATTTTGTGATGCCAGGGCTCTTTAGGATTCTACCGCGTTTCCACAGCAGGTACATGTCTTATCCTCTAGAAGGGTGGAATGCTACTCCCCGCCGCCAAGATTGGCGGGGGGTAGTATTCCAAGATGATTGACACCAAACACGACATGTTTTGATGCAGCCATTCCAAAGTTAGCATTTACCGCGAGGATATAATGCACTTAATAGTATATGGTTTAACCGCATCCACAAACAGCACCAGAGAATAGACTCTGAGAGCTGCAGAGGGGCCCTGCTCAGGCAGAGGCACCCCCTCACATAGAAGCCAAGCACCCTGCCCTCAGGATTGATAGGGCCTGCCTTAGGGGTGACTGATAGGTGTATATGTGTGTGCTGGAGAGATATAGGAAACCTATATCTCAGTGAGGGGTGCTAGCACCACCTCACCCAGGCTGCAGTAGCAGGCCTGTGGTGTCAGATTTAGACTGCTTCCCAGGGGTGGCATAACACATGCTGCAGCCCCTGGTAGGCCTGTGAAGTACCTATGCCCTTGGCACCTAAGGTACCATATACTAGGGACTCATAAGGCACCACAGTATCCAATCACTAGTGCACCTAGAGTGCACTCCATGTCGTTTAGAGAGAGCAGATAGACTGGGGCCCTGAATAGCAGGGTCCCAGTCCAACTAAGTCATAAACCAGCAAAACACCAGGAAAAAAGTGGGGGCAACCATATAGTCAGATTCCACCTTCCTACAAAGGATATATGTCAAATGACATGCCTCCAGCACAGCAGGACTGGACAGGGAGGGACGGGTGGGGGCAGCAGGACAACGACTTCCCACCGCCGCCCCAAGATTTATTCTAGGGATGCCTGAAAGTAGAAGACTGCCTAATAGCTCCAGCAATAGCAGTGGATCAATCCGGCCCATATATAGAGGGAACAGTTTTGGGCAAAATAGTACTATTCTTGATTGACACAGGAGCTCAAAGATCAATGCTAAAGGCATCTCTGATGCCTGAGGCGCCTCTTTCGGGAACACAGGTGACGGCAGTCGGAATGACAGGACAACCGATAGATGAATATCTCACACAGCCACTGCAACTAGTCGTAGGCACCATAACAGTAAGCTATCAGTTTATCCTTCGAAAATGGAAAACAAGGGAACCCTACTCACTGTGGAACCAGGGTAATTGAGTAATACAAGAAAACAATGGTTCCCGTGGAATGGTATACACATATATAGATATTGTGATGCGCAATCGCGATAAAGGGGTTAGAATGATGTCAGAAAGAAAGGACCAAAAACACCAAAAGTCTCATTGAACTCATATGTATGTATTACTCAAATATTATACAAAAAAATATATAGCCAGTTGTGCAAAGTGTCCCAAGTGTTACAAGAACCTAAAAGTTACGTGACATAGTGTGACAATATTTACAAGGTCTCAGGATTATTTCTACCGAAAACCACCATTTCTGAAATTTTTACAAATTATACAGCAACTTTATACAATAATAAGTGCTGAATCAGTGGTTCGCTTTCATCATTACTGTTGACTGCGTTTCGACCCTTTCTAGAATGTAGGGTCTCATCAGGACCTATAATTGTGGGGATATCTGAATTATCAATCGCTCAGCTTGAGTGAAGAAAATGTGCCGACAGTGGGTGAAGTAAAAGAAAGATACTCACAGGGAGACCCAGCCGGGTTCCCTGTTGAGGGTGTAGGCCGGCGAATAAGAGGATAATGCAGTGCAGAGGATGTAACTCGGCAGTATAGGTCGGTATCAATGTGGGATGTCTGCTTCTCAGTGGGTTTGTAAAACGATTCCTAATTATGGATGGAGTTCCATGGGGCACGTGCAATGCGTGCTATCAGCAAGACTGCAGCCGTCTGCTTGCTGGAGGTCATTCTAATCCCTTTATCGCGATTGAGCATCACAATATCTATATATGTGTATACCATTCCACATCAGTTTATCCTTAGCAGATTCTGCCCCGTGAACTTACTAGGAAGGGTCTTGCTCTGTAAATTACAATGCACCATACACTGCTCACCGACAGGGGTCTTTCTAGAAAGCAGGCCAAATGGCCTGATGTTGCAGGCTTTCATGACATGCACCGACCCCGCCATATCCTCAGAACTGCGCAACTGTGTGCCACCTCAAGTCTGGGCTACCAGTGCTAATGATGTAGGACAGGTGCTAAATTTTCCACCAGTACAGATCAAATTGAAGCCAGGAGCCCGCCTCCCAAGAGTATCACAATACAGGATTTCCAAGGAGGGGGAGGAGGGCATAGCACCAGTAATACAAGACCTTCTGAATCAGGGAATAATAAAGGAGATACGCTCTAGCCCATGCAACACACCGATACTCCCCGTAAAGAAAGCATCTAAGGGCCCGGATGGGGCCCCTGTATATCGTTTCACACAAGACCTAAGAGAATTAAACAAGATAGTGGTACCTTCCTTCCCAGTGGTTCCAAACCCAGCAACAATATTGTCCAATATCCCATTCACAGCCACACACTTCACGGTGCTGGATCTGAGCTCTGCCTTCTTTACCATCCCCTTGCATCAAGACAGTCAGTCCTACTTCAGTTTCTGTTTTAAATTGAGAAGATTCACCTGGTGTCGTTTTCCACAAGGCTATACAGAGTCCCCCTCCATCTTCACGGATGCATTAAAGACAGATTTAGACTCCCTGGTACTAAAGGAAGGCTCCACACTCATCCAGTACATAGATGATTTGCTACTGGCCTCACCTTCAAAGGATGCTTGCGTAAAGGACACTATTGCCGTCCTGCGCCATCTAGCACTGAAAGGTTACAAGGTTTCCACCAAGAAATTACAGTTCTGCCTCACTGCTGTAAAATATTTAGGCCACGAACTATCCGAAGGGACCAGGAAATTACTCCCTGACAGAATATCTACCATCACCCACTTTCCCCGACCACGCACACAAAAAGAGGTTCGGACATTCTTGGGGGTGGCGGGATACTGTCGGCACTGGATCCCAAACTTCTCCCTGATTGCCAAGCCATTACAAGCACTAACACACAAAGAGGTCCCAGACGTGGTACCTTGGTCACCGGACTGTGACCAGGCATTCCACAAGCTCAAGAGTGAACTCAGCGGAGCACCAGCTCTAGGCCTCCCAGATTACAGCAAAGACTTCCACTTGTTCTGCCATGAGAAGGGAGGGTGCTCATTGGGGGTGTTAAGTCAAAAGCACAGATCATTTTACCGCCCAGTGGCATACTATTCCACCACACTAGACCCAGTGGCCTCCACGCTCCCGCCTTGCCTCCAAGCAGTGGCGGCAGCAGCAGTGGTGGTAGAACAGTCTGAAAATATAGTGCTGGCACATGCCATGGTTTTGCATGTTCCCCATGCAGTGGACACACTCCTCACATCCACTAAGACACAGCACCTAACAAATGCACGCCTCACTAGGTATGAGCTGATACTATTAGCACCACACATTGCCATCAAGAGATGCACCACTTTGAACCCAGCATGCCTTTTGCCAACAGAGCATAATCTACATGATTTAAACTCAGATGATGCATTTCACGATTGTGCACTAGCTATAGACAGGCACACAAAGGTGCGCCCTGACTTGAAGGACACACCACTGCCAGATGCCCAAGGGGATTTGTTTGTAGATGGGTCATGTCTGAGAGACGACAAAGGAACACTGCAGGCATCTTATGCAGTAGGCACCGCTGGCAAGTTACTGGAAGGGGGAAGGTTGACGGCTGCCAAAAGCGCACAGGCGGCCGAACTCGTGGCACTAACGAGGGCATGCACATTGGCTGAAGGGAAAAGAGCGAACATATACACAGACAGCCAGTATGCCTTAAGGGTGGTCCATGACTTTGGCCAGCCGTGGTCAATGAGGGGATTCCTCACATCAGCAGGCCAACAAATACAACACGCACAATTGATCAGTGACCTTCTCCAAGCATTGTTACTGCCATCAAAAGTGGCTATCATAGAATGTGCAGCACACACTTCATTAAAAGACTACGTATCAAAAGGCAACGCATTTATTGATGGAGAAGCAAAGAGAATAGCGCTGACAGGCTGCCAGCTAGCAATGGTTCAAATAATAAGTGACAACAAGGACACTGACGCTAGCACTGTATCACTGCGTTTTGACCCTGTACATATTCAGGGAAAAGTAGAGGAACATGAAAAGGAGGAATGGGTAAAAGGAGGGTGTGTGCAAACAAAGGAGGGGTTATGGACAGGGCCGAGTGGAAGAATAGGCCTGCCTTCATCAATGCTTCCATCCATGGCACGCCTCTTTCATGGTCCCTCACACGTTGGCCGAGATGGCATGATCAGATTGTTTTCACAATTCTGGTACAACTGCAAATTCCGTCAAATAGCTGAGTGACTTTGTAAGCAATGCACTGTTTGTGCACAATATAATACTTGGAAGGGTACACCAACTGCACCTGGTCATTTCCCACCGCCCCACGGACCCTTTGAAAGTCTCCAGCTAGACTTCATCGACATGCCCCCCACCCACAAGTACAAATATGTGTTGGTAATTGTATGCATGTTCAGCAAATGGACAGAGGCCTATCCAACAAAGAACTGTGATGCAAATACTGTTGCTAAATGCCTTTTGAAAGAACTTATCCCTCGCTTTTGAATTCCAGCCCTTCTGAGCTCCGACAACAGACCTGCGTTCATTTCCCATGTAATAGGGGGAATATGCAAGGGGCTTGGGGTCACACAAAAACTACATTGTGCCTATCACCCACCAGCAGCGGGTGCTGTGGAGAGGAAGAATGGAGTGTTGAAAAATAAAATTGGGAAGATTTGTGCATCAACTGAACTTTCATGGATGGATGCGCTACCACTAGCCCTGCTGGCAATGAGAAGTACACCAGATAGGGTAATGAAGCTCAGCCCCCACGAAATAGTCATTGGCCGCCCCATGAACATTGCAGGCAACATGTCAACTGCTCCACTGTCAATAGCAGACAATTTGCTTTTGTGCTATTGTAAGAAATTAACAGAGACATTACGTTATCTTCATCGCCAGGTTCTGCAGGCTCTTCCAGAAGCAGCAACTCCGCCGTCACATGACCTGCAGCCTGGTGACCGGATCTGGGTCAAAGCTCACACCAGACGACACTGCCTCCAGCCAAGGTGGAAAGGCCCTCATCAAGTCCTACTGATGACAGCAACATCCGTCAAGTGCAAGCGGCTGACATCTTGGATACACAGCTCCCACACCAAGAAAGCAACAGGGCCAGACAATGGAGAGCAGGCTCCACCTGCAACACCGGTGACATCTGAGGCATCTCGCAGGTACAACCTTCGCTCCACCGGACCAGAAGCAACAGAGAAGAGGTGAAAAGTGTGGCACTTCCCTGCTCGCTACAGGCCATGCCACCCACAGAGGAAGGAAAGTCCTGAGGAATTTCCTGGCTGTGCACGGCAGACCAGGCATCTGGGTACCATCCTTCCTAAGCGACCTACTCTCTTCAATGTGCCAAATGACGTCACGTGCTGGTAACCTCTAACGGTACATGATAAAGGCACCAACGATCTCCTTTTGTTGCTGGCGCCTACACCAATAGGTTGATAGGGGTGTAGGACCTGCTAGTTAGATACCAAAAGACAATTTCTTCAACTACAACTCCAAGTGAACATTGTCATCTGGACACTAGATGCAAGTAATAACGACTAAAAAACACCGGTTCGTAAATGTACAAGTGGAGGAAACATGGCTGATACTAACTATAAGATCAGTTCTACTCTTATTGTCCCCTGGAATAGAGATAACAGGAGTTCTGAGAATAGCTGTGCCGAACCCTCCGCGATTAAGCAGGTTAACGAGCCTGAAATTGTACGAGATTGCATTACCAACTTTCGGATACCAACCATCAACGCAAGACATAGCAGCAACACGCCTTGATGTTTTAGAGTGTGTAGTACAGGCAATAGAGAACAGCGGATTAACTATCATCAGAGACAATGT
Organism: Calotriton arnoldi; assembly: GCA_963921515.1. Lineage (NCBI taxonomy): Eukaryota > Metazoa > Chordata > Amphibia > Caudata > Salamandridae > Calotriton > Calotriton arnoldi. The sequence continues at coordinate 23,873 of CAWUFW010010679.1, forward strand.
GAACAAGACGCAATTTTGCCAGGTGCAGTCCGACAAGTTTGACTTCCTTACGAAGCACACTTGACAGGTTGTTACGGACTACGGAAGCGGCTAGGCTAGGCCTAGTGCGGTTTGTGGTCCGAAACGCCTGATAGTGCACCTCTATTGCCCTTCAGAATTGATGGTTTATTACTACCAGACAGATGAATAGAATATTGAGCTATACAGTGAACAAAACACCAAACACAATTCATGTGCATATCACCTTCATAGCTCCAGGCTTTGAAACACCTACCATATTATCTAGCTCTTGGCCGAGGTGTCCACTTCAAAGTCAAATAGCCTTTACCTGCCTGGGAGGCCAACTCAAGTTCCCCGATTTTTCCCCTACAGGCTTGTACACAGGTACATACGCCATAGGACTCAAGATAGGGATCTACCTTACCATCCTCCAAGCAGTAGGAGACAAGCTAGTTAGAGATCTTCGTTCCAGCAATTGCGGGGACACCGATCAGCACGATGCCACGTCCTAGGGAAGAAGGACGTAAATGGCCAGCAGTACTACTGGCAATATTATCACCAGTCCCAGGAAAAATAGTAACTGCAATATTAATAATATATGCAAAGGACATTGAAATACCGTACCTCAACGGCCGGGTGGGGGATGGGAGTGATACAAATGTGACAAATGATGAGGGGAAAATGAACATGCCAGGACAGGATATGCTGGGGAGGGTAAAATTAAAGAAGGAGGGGAACGAGAGTTATGGGATGAATACGATGGAAATAGATACGTTGAAATGTTAAGAATGTTTGTAAGCATTATGAACATATCTGGATGTTATGTTTGAACACAGCTGCCAACAGACACAGAGAACAGCATGAGCTACAATGTGCTACCAGTTTCCAAATATATGGGATGCATCTTAATGCGCAATTTGCTCCTCAATCAGCACAACATGTCAGTTGCGGTTGCACCGCCTGAGAGTAGTAAGGTTGCAATGAGACCGGGTACAGAGGTACCTGGGAAAAGGAGGAGGCCATGCATGAATATGCAACCAGCTAAAAGGGACAAGGAAATGCTAGACACATTTGATAGGACATCCAGAAATGAGGGATGGAAAGGAAGGGCAGGTTGGGACAACTAGTGAACAGAGAAGGAAGGGAAGTTGAAAGTACCGAGATTTAGAATAGAACAACTCCTTTCCGCCCCTTCCTGTATCCAGAATGACAAGGTGACACCCCCAAAAAGAATACCAAAATTACCACCAGAGGGGAAAAGCTGCTCCATACAAAAATTAATGTAGAAGGACGCCTGGAAGGATTACATTTCATTTGGGTGCACTATAGCGGAAATGGCAAAAGGAGAACAGGGATTCATAGAATGTGAAGATAGGATAAACAAAATAAAGGGAATTCCAGAAGAAAAGAAAGTGGCACAAATTTTCGTTCGTGATAGTAACTGCACACACATAACAAGGCTATCGCGGATTAGGAACAGTGGTCAACGGTCCTCACCTGGACTAGTCGGGTACAAGGGACTGTTCTTTGTCTGCGGCCAGTGGGCCTACTTCTACCTGCCCCCAGGATGGTATGGTAGCTGTTACCTTGCCTCCATTTTACCACGAATGACCCATTTTTCTGACCTCGTACAGATCATGCACCAAGGCAAACAGCCAAGGAGAGTTAGGAGGACGCCAGAATGGGTAGACAATTTCATGACCAGTATCGGGGTGATGATCCCAGGTGCAGGAGTGGTATACACCACACAAAGGATACATCAGCTAGCAAGGATGATTGAGGATCTGGCTGACTCAACAGCAGCAGGACTGGGAAATGTCACTGAAGAAATCACTGCCATGAGGGCAGTAGTGATACAGAATAGAGTTGCATTAGACATGATTCTGGCCAAGGAGGGTGGAGTATGCAGAGCCATCCACCAAGTGTGCTGTTCGTGGATACCTGACAACAGCCGCAATATAGACAAGGCGATCCATGACATAAACCACATTAAAGACGAAGCACACAGCATACACACAGGAGAAATGTGGGAACATTTGATGCTATGGCTGGGCAGCTGGGGATCATGGTTATTGGAGGTGGTGATTGTAATAATAGCAGTATTGATCACCTTGTGTATAATGATCCAGGTTTGTCCAGCATGCTGTGCAGCCTTCACCTCCAGCTGTGCACATTGTGTGCCACAACACCAAAGACGCAGTGGTCACAATCATGAGCCCGACCACAGAGAGGCAGGACTGGAGATGGTGCAAAGACAGGATACGAAGTAGTGATTTGGTATCAGATGGGGCAATGTTGAAGCCATCTTTGCTATTTTATACCAAATGCTGGAAGCCTTGGGACCTGTTAAGTTGACATAAGGGTCACTGCACATTATGCTTGCGTTCTTTCCTTTTACAGTAGATCTGCTTTTGTAACGCAAGGCTTGCTCAACACAGATACTGGAACAGAGGAAGACGCAAGCTTATTTCCGCATATCACATTTAGCATTATATCTGGTTTATGATGATATTGCAAATTGTTACATGGAAAAGTACCAAAAGCTAATACATTGCATTACAGTGGAAAGTCTCCAGAGCTGCCTACTTGGGACGCGTGGTCAGCAACAGTATATTTCGGACCATAACTGGAATAGCGCAGCCTGGGCCTTTTGCTAATTGGTCAGATAACCCATGATTAATTTGTGCTACGTACATTATGATGTTGCAATCTTTTGTGGTTTGTGCCTATAAAAACTGTCAGAAATGTCACATCTTTGGACATTCAGTGACTTTGCTGTCTGTCTCCGTGCTGCACGTAGTTGCGTTATTGTTGATCTCCAATAAATTGTGCTATCTTTTGTGCTGACAGAAATTTGTATCTGTGGTAGTATTTCTTATTCTAATTTTCAGATTCCACAAAGGCTTGCAGGCCTAATGCAGAAGCACACTGGCTGCCCCTTCACAAAATGGCCGCCAGCCACATGGCCAGGCCACAACAACAAGAAAGGGAAGACAGACAATGCAGGCCCATGGCTAAAGCACATTGGCTGCCTTAACAAAATGGCTGCAAGCCACATGGCCAGGCAGGCCACAACAACAAGAAAGTGAAGACAGACAATGCAGTCCTATGGCAAAAGCAGTGCACAGTGGCGGCCTTCACAAAATGGCCGCCAGCCACATGGCCAGGCAGGCCACAGCAAGGAGCAATAAACCAAGAGGAACAAAGGAAAGAAGACATGCAGGTCTATGGCAAAAGCACTACCACCACCACAAAATGGCCACCAGCCACATGGTCACTCACAACAACAACAACAAGCATGGGGCCTGGAAAACAATGAAATTAAGCAGGCCTATTATGGACACAGCCTTTACAAAATGGCCTCTGGCCACACGGAGAGACTCAGCCAAGGCAAATGCTGACCCACTATTACAAACAAACACACTTACACAGTGGCCAGACAAAGGAGGCATGCTAAACAACACAGCCTTACTACAACAATGCCAAAAACGAAAATCCACAGGGCTAAACAAGGTTTGCAAGATACACAACAACCACACACATCCAACAAAGGCATTTATTTAACACTCATGAAAAAAAGTGAAAACCCCCAAAAAAACACATTTTGCATTTCAATCCAATGCCATCCATGCCCTAAATGATGTTTAAATTCAACAGACACCACAGAAACAGTTGTTTCATGCACCCATGAGTAGCGCTGGGCCTACTGGCTGAAAGACCTATTGGCAGACTACTGGGTTAGTGAATTAAATAAATATTGCAAATTGATTTCAAACGTTGGAGAAAATGTAGTGAACTTTGCAACATGTTTCCTTTATAAAACAAAACTAGAAGAAAAATGACATACAAAGAAACAACTAGGCCCCTACTGACACTACAGGCCACCCACCACAATACATTTTTTTTAAAAACAATGAAAGGTACAAAAAAATGTAGGTGCAATGCCCCAATCAAACAAACAACACCAATTTTCCAACTTACTTGTGAAATCTCAAATCCAAAAGTCCTCAAATCCAATGATATATGATGCAGCAGACAAATAAAGGGATCCTTCCAGCTCCAAATCCAAATGAAAAGTGAACAGGAGATGGACAAAGCACTGGGAGGAGCCTGCTGGACAGGAACAGGATGTTGGAGACACTGGGGCACTTCCTTCCTCTTAAAAAAAAAAGTAAAAAGAAAAAGGACTCCTTGCACAAAAAGTACAGACAAATGTCAATCTGAGGTGTTTTTTTAATCCAAATCATCATTTTGAGAAGGTTTTGATGCTCAAGAGAGATTCTTCTCCAGATTGCAAATTCTGCGTGTTCGGGATCGCGATCTTCACAAACTTGTGCCGGAAGTCTGAAGGTGTGGCCGAATGACGTGTTCGCGATCGCACACTCTCACGGGACCGTGCGGCCAGCTACCAAATCTCGTGGCACTCGCCAATGGATGGGAAATCTCGTCGGCGATCGCAGGCATCCCGGTAAGTCGCTCCCGTGTGCGTGAAAATGCATTTTGAGTGCACAAACACAAAAAAACCTCTGGTGCGGAGCGTGGAATTTTCGGTAACTCCGCGTTCTACGCGGAACACGGAGTTGCCAAAAATCTGCAAACTCCGTGAGCGGAGCGGAGTTTTACTCCCAGGCTTAGAAAGGGGGCCTTATTTACAAGGCAGCGTTAAGCCACGTTAAGTGGCTTAATGCTGCCTTGTAAATAAAGCTAAGCCCCTATCTCCCTTATCGCCACGACAACAGTGATAAAAGTGTAGTTGGGGTGGCAATAGGGGCTTGTACATATGCCCCAAAGTGTGCCAAAGCAGCTTTCATCATTTCAGAATGTTAGCTGTACACCACTCAACAATGCAAATTTTAGTTAGGAGGCTGTACTATGTGAAAACTCCTGCTTTATGTTTCGAAGAAATAAATTGAGCACTATTGCATGGTACTGTGGCAGACGTAGAAAAGGTTTGTGATGATCTGCAGTTTAGTTTCTTTGGTCCTGCTCACACAGATATTACAGTTGATATTTTTGAAAAAGAGTTAAAAAACATTAACACAGTGTGGTCTCCAAAACTAGAGTATGTTTGTATATGTTTTCGACACACTCACTAGAAGATTACAACACAGTCTGTTGACTTGCATTTAAAAAGTGAAAAAGTAAATAATGATTACTGGCAAAAGTTAGCTGTGTATTTATTTGTAGAGGAACGCTTTGACTTGTCCATACGGCAAGTTAGATGTAAGTAGTGTTACAATATATTAAAAGATAATACAATGAACAACACATAGATATTATATACCCATTTTGTAAGATAATAAAATGCCTGCTAATGTAGAAAAACTATGAAGGGCCCAAAAAAAACAAAAAAACATTTATGATTCTTTGCAGCATTGCGAAGGGCAGTTATGGACTGCTCTCTAGCATTCACTACAACTGCACAATCCATGTAGTATGATGCCATCCGGGAAAAATGTGGAGCCAAATTTTGAAGTTGAGATTGGACCTCTGAAGGGACACTCTGACCCAGTGTTGTTGCGGCTGCTATTAAAGCTGAGGGTCCTTCAGCCCTGCATTGCTTTCTTATTGCTTATACACTATTGCTAGGGTATGTTTTTAGATGGTAAAGCATGGACATAGTCTCGCAAGAATATTTTTTATTTGTACCCCTTGACAATGTCTGGTGACAAATTGTCCATTGTGTAAATCTGCTCACTATGCCCTTCTCTTAAAGAATGTTCAAGATAGATAAATGGGTGTGTTCTTCTTATTCTTTTAGTTGAAAAGTGAATTATCCAATGATATTCCTTTATTTTCCGGTGAAATGATTTTCTTTCTTTTTTAAATTATTTTTTTGTGTGGTTTTGTAAAGTTTTACAATGATTTTGTTCTTTTAAATGGTAACAAAAATGGCAACTGTGACAGGAGGAATTTGAAAAATGTGCACTGAGAAAAGAGCAAAAAACATAAAAGGGGAAAAAATAGCATGTATGATTTTTTGCAGCATTGCGAATAGCTGTAACACACTGCTCACCAGCACTTATAACAACACTACAGTCCATGCAATACGTGGCCATTCTTGAAAACTCTGGAGCCATATTGTAGTAGTCTGAACCTCTGAAGCGACTTTCTGACCAGGAATTGGTGCTGCTGCCACTGATGTAGGTGGTCCTCCATTTTCCCTCTGCTAGGTTGCTAGTTGTAGATGTTTTCTATGATAGGTTTTAAGATTATATAACATGGACTTTGTCCCACATGAATATTTTTTGTTCATCCTTCTAGAGAAGGTCTTGTTACAGATAGTGCATTGGACTAGTTTTGCAGCAGTTTTTGATTCCTCATGACTTTGGTTAATAATGGGTAGTTTGATGGGTATTTGGTAGTTATGTTCTAGTCGAGAGTTCAGATGTTGAAAGTTGTTTTTTTCAATTGTTGTTTTTTACAAATGTGTTGTTAAAATAAAGTTAAACCAATATGTTACTACACAGCTAGACTCAAACTTTGTGTAAAATATGTCTATATATCTGTTTTACAATTTGTCATTTGTATTTGTGACTACTGATGTCATTGCGACCTCCGGTGTTGCTGTGAAAAAGGAAAATGCATTTTTGATGTAATTATTTCGACAAATAAATACAAAGGGGAAAGTTAAACTAGTATCTTACTAAATAGCTACACTGAAACTTTATGTAAAATATGTCTATATATATGTTTAACACTTTGTCAAAAACACCCGGTATTCGCAGTGTGTCCTTGGCCATTGTACTCATACAATCACACAGGCACTACTTATGCAATCATACAATCACCCAGGCACTACTCATGCACTTACGTAATTACCCAGACATTACAACTCACTCACAGACCAACACAGCCACTCACACACCCATTCACCAACCTATACAGAGACTCACACAGCCTCTCTCAAAGTTTACAGATGACAGTTAGGAAATAAAATTAAAAATACCTTTGAAATTCACTGAAAAAAACCAAAGGTTACAGGGGCGTTATAGTTAGGAAAATTAATTTAAAAAACCTTAGACATTCACGGAAAAGAACTTGCTCACTTCATACTTTTTGTCCTTTTTTCGTCATGCAGAATGTACAACCCCCTCCCCCTTTTTTACAGCTTCCAGGTGACCCACCAGTCAAGTGGAAAGTATGGTATAGAGCTTTCGTAAAATATTTAGGTGCTATGGGGGGCTCAAGATTTAGCGCTCAAAGGAAACGTTTCATTTTAGAGCATAATCTGGGGTTTGAGGGACAAGCTGTGTTAGAACATTTACCTCCTCTGGCCATTGTTGAGGGTGAAGATGAAATAGATGTCTATGATCAAGCTGTAGCTATGCTGGAGAAACAATTTGATGTGGAGAGTAGCCTAGTGGTTGCTAGGCACAAGTTTTTTTTACCAGAGAACAGGAGAGTGATGAGAGTATAGTGTCGTATATAGCAGCTTTACGCATTCTGGCTTCAGAGTGTGAATTTGAACATTTCACGTCTCAACTTATTCGTGACCAAATTGTGGTACATTGTAGAGACAAAAAGGTCCAAGAGAAATTGCTTACTTTAAAGAATCCTTCTCTTGACGAGATGGTTACCATTGTGAAGAGTATCGAGCTCTCTCAAAAAGCCTCGAAAGAGCTCAAACCTGATAAGAGTCTGGTGAATGCAATTAAGGATCATAAAGATATGAGTGAGAAGTTACAGGGAGACAAAGCAAAACCACAGTCTGAACAAAAAGGGAATAAGCCTACATACACTAGAACAGAGAAAAAGGGTTCTCATTCCAGAAATCTCTGTACCAAGTGTGGGTTCCCGTCTCATTTCCCCAATTCAAGGGTGTGTCCGGCAAAGAATGCCTCTTGTCGGAAATGTGGGAAACAGGGCCATTTTGCTAAAATGTGTGGTTTCCGGGGAAGTATCAATGTTGTGTATTCTGAAGAATCTAAGAACGATTCTGTGTGTGAAGTTGTAAGTTCTCTTACTGATTTTGTTGTGGTTGTTAAGGATGATTCCGAGGATTGTGTCGATCCTATAGTGGATGTGTTTGTGGATGGTAAGTGTTTGCAACTGTTAGTGGATTCAGGGGCACGTATGACCATGATCACGGATGAGTTGTTTGAGAGTACATGGGGGACAAACCTCTTAATCCCCTGACAGAAGTCCTGTCTCTTATGAAGGGAGGAGAATTGAGTTGTCTGGGTTTTTGTCACTTCCCTCATTTTTAAAGACAGGCGTATCGAAGGAAAGGTTTATGTGGCTAAGAAGGGACTTAACATTCTCGGTTGGTATCATCAAGGGTTGTTTGGGATGACTCTCAGACCTGGGGCGCGAGAACAAGTTTCTCTTGTGAGTGAACAATCCGAAGGTGAGGATTTAGTTTATTGGTCAGCTAAGTTTCCTAAGGTTTTTGGAGAGAAGCTGGGTTCTATTAAAGGATTCAAGCACTCGATCAGAGTCAAGGAAGGGGCTCTCCCTGTTAAACACAAATTGCGCAATGTGCCTTTCAGTATTAGGGATGATTTGTCATTAGAACTCAAGAGAATGTGTGAGTCAGGAGTCATCGAACCCATCGAATCATCACTCTGGTTATCTCCCTTGGTGGTGGCGCGCAAAAAGAATGGTGCTCTTAGGGTATGCATTGACTTGCGCAGCCTGAATAGGGAGATCTGGATAGACTCACATCCCCTTCCCCGTATTGATGACATTCTTTCAAGGTTTGCTGGTGCGAGGTACTTCTCTAAGATTGATCTTGCATCAGCATATCATCAGGTTGAGCTGGACCCGACCTGTAAGCATCTGACCGCCTTTGTCTCACCTGTTGGCACCTTCCAGTTTAGGAGGATGCCGTTCGGATTGGCTTCGGCTGCCTCAGTCTTCCAGCGGGTCATGGAGAAGGTTTTGGATGGTGTCACTGATACTGTTGTCTTTCAAGACGACATTTTGGTGGCTGGAAAGTACAAGGAGTTGCATGATAAAAATCTTGCGAAAGTCTTGGAGAGATTAGAAGGCAAGGGGATTGTGGCGAACAAACTCAAATGTGTTTTTTTTTCGTTGAGTCCATCGAATACCTTGGACACCGCAATTCTGGTGACAGAATCGTTCCTAGAGAGGGTCTCATTGAGGCCATTTCCAAAGCACCATGTCCCATCTCCAAAGAACAAGTCTCCTCATTTCTAGGTTTGTGCAAATTTTACACAAAGTTTATTTCCAATTTTGCTGCCAAAACTGTTCACATGCATGGTCTTCTAAAGAAAAAGTCTAACTTTATCTGGGATGACTCCTGTCAAGAAGAATTTGTACAGATTAAAAAAGAATTGGAGTCTTGTGGCATTCTCACCCCTTTTGACCCTCTCTTCCAATGCATAGTGTCTGTGGATGCTAGTCTAGATGGTCTAGGGGGGATGATTTCTCAAGTCAAGGAAGGGAAAGAGTACACTGTGGGGTTCGCGTCAAGAGCGTTACGCCCGAGTGAAAAGAATTATTCGGTTATCGAAAGAGAATTGCTGGCGTGTTGTTGGGCTGTCGAACGTTTCAAGTGTTTTTTGTGGGGAAAGACCTTTAAGCTACTTACAGATCATAAGCCTCTTATTCCTATACTTGATGGTCGGATTGTCAGAGACCATACCCCCAGTATTGCCAGGTTGAGTTCTAAGTTGTTGCAGTATAATTTTGTTGTGGCACATATCCCTGGTGGGCGCAACACACAAGCTTATTATCTTTCAAGGTCCCCTCTGCCTCTTACTAAGGATGACTCTGACCATGATGCGGATGAGGAGTGTCTCATTGCTGCGGTTGATGTTTGTTGTGTGTGGTCGTTTAATGAACATGATTGGTTTTCTGCAATGGAGTCTGATCTTGTATTTAAGAGAGTGAAACATTTCATTGTGACTGGTTGGCCAAAGGAAAAACACTTAGATAGTGATCTACATCCATTTGCCAAAGTCGCTGATGAACTTACTTTGGAAGGGGGAGAGATGATCATGCGTGGGGATAAATTTGTTCCTCCTGAGTCTCTCAGAAGTCGCATCATTGATGCTGGTCACGAGGGACATCTGGGTCAGACAAATACAAAAAGAAGAATTCGGGGTGTGTATTGGTGGTCTTCCATGGACCGCCAAATCAATGATGTTGTGGAAGGATGTATAACTTGTTGTACTAGTGATAAGGTTATAAAAATTGTTTCACCCGCAGTACAGCAGGTGGAGGTACCGAATAGTCCGTGGTTGAAGTTGGCCATTGACTTTGTAGGACCTTTCAATGTGCTTCCCAACAAATGTTAGTTCGCGCTGGTTGTGGCTGACTATTTCAGCAAGTGGTGGGAGGTCCATTTTATGACAGATCCTAATTCCCATGAAGTCATCAAGTTCCTTCAAAGCCTCTTTGCCAGGGAGGGTTTTCCCAAGGAAATTGTGTCCGACAATGGGGTACAGTTTACCTCCAAAGAAATGTCTGATTTCCTAGTTCAGTGTGGTATCACCCACCGGCGTGTGGCCCTATATCACCCACAGGCCAATGGTTTCATTGAGTGCATGAACCGTACCCTTGTTGAGTGCGTTCAGTGGGCTGTTTCATCCAGATTTGACATTAAGGAAGCTGTCCAAAGTATGTTGTGGGCGCATCGCACCACACCGAGTGCAGTTACAGGTTCAAGTCCCTTTACTCTTCTCAGAGGAAGAGAAGCTTCATTTCACATGTGTCCTGCTTGGATGAAAAGGTGGGGTTTGTTGTTAAGATGCCGGGAGAGACAAGACAATGGTGACTCTCTGTTATCACCTTCTGTTCCCACACAAGGGGGTCTTGATTCCTCTTCTCAACCCATTGCCCCAGAAGGCAGTGATTTTAAGTCCTCTGTTTCTGTAGGGGATTGGGTGAGGATTAAGTCTCCTCTCAATGTTCCAAAGGGGCTGTCCAAATTTGGTCCTCCCGTTAAAGTGGATGCTACGTCGCGCTTTGCTGTGAGGGTAAATGGAAAAAATTGGTGGAAGCTGTCCAGAATCTATAAGATTCCCATGAAGGTTTTAATGCACCTGGGTTTGGACTCAGGAAACACTGGTCGCTCTGTTTCACCTCAAAGGAAGACCACTGTTAATAAAAGTACTTCTTTGAAATATGTACCTCCACGGAGGAGTGGTAGGACAAGTGTCCCGCCGAATCGATTAAATCTTTAACCAAGTTATATCTTTATTTTCTCTTATTACTTGTTTGTTTTCTAGTATGCATTCTGTTCTTTTCTCCCTAATGTGTTATGGTGAACTTCTTGTTTCCTTTCTTTTTTATCTCTTTATTTTCCTCTGCCTTATCCTACTTTCTATTTCCTTGTGATATTAATGGAAAGAGAGGAGATGTTGTAGTAGTTTCCCTTTAAGCTTGTTCCACATGCTCTGTATTTCTATGATGTCATTGTCATGACAATGGAATGCTGTTGTTTGAATCCCAGGAGGAGCAGTTCCTGGAAGCTGTGGAGATGAACAGTCAATAAAGTATGTGCTCTTACTCCTACCTTGTTTGGCGTAATCACTACAAGATGTTATATATATATATATATATATATATATATTCACTGAAAAAAACCATAGGTTTTAGGGACAGTTATAGTTACTTGGACATTGCACTCGTACAAAACCCGTGAAATTCCCCCGTTATAGTTAGTTCAGCTAACTATAACTCGCGCCCCGCAATGCACTGCTGATGACGTCACATATTACATCACTCATGACATGGTCAGTGACATCACTGATGACATCACTGATGACATCTCAAATGACATCACTGATGACATCATCCAGTAACTGTGTGTTTCTGTAAAGTTTAAATATTTTTAAAATATATAGGAAAAGACGTATTGAAGAATGAGTGGGTGTGTAAGTGTCTGTATGGATGATTTAGTAGGTGCGTGACTGACTCTATAAGTGAGTGATTTAACGTATCTTACTGAATGCATGGGTTAGTGACTAAACTGGGTGAATGTCTGTATCCGTCTGTCTGCTGCTGTGTAAGTGGCTGCATGTGTTTGTGAATAGCTAAATGAGTGTCTATATGAGTTATTGAATGCTTGTCTGAGTATCTGTATGGGTGCCTGAGTGTTTGTGTGGGAGGGGTGTGTGCAACTCTGTGCATAGATGTGTGAGTGGGTGATTCACTGGGTGGATGGTTTCAAGAGTGCATCTGTGATAGACTGTATGGGTGGGTAAGTGTGTGTAAGAGTGTGTTAGTGAGTGAATGTATGTCCCAGTGGTACATGTGTGAGTAACTACATATGTGAAAGGCAGTATATATGTGTGTTGGAGTATATAAATAGCTATAAGCAAGAGTGAGTGATTGTGATAGTGGCTGTATGGATGATTGTGTGCTTGTATCAGTGATTGTATAAGAGCGTAACAATGTGCTACTATTTGTATGAGTAAGTGAGCTGGTCTGTGTATAACTGTATAGGTGAGTAAATGGCAGTGTGTTTAATTATTTGCATGACTGACTAGGTGTGTGAGTATCTCTATGGATGAGTGGCGTTGTTTGAGTGTCTATATAGGAGTAAGAGTGCATATGATAGTCCTGTACTGAGTGACCGTAAGTATGAGTGACTGTACGGGTGAGTGAGTGGATGTGTGTGTGTAGACCTAAGAATCAGTGAGTGGGTATGTAGTTATTGGTGTTGGAGTGTCTATGGTTTTGCGAATGGCAGTCTGTAATTTAGAGTGGATGTATCAAAGGTTATATTAGGGTGTGAGGAGGTGCATCAGATTATCACGTGGATGATGTCATCAGTGATGTCATTTGAGATGTCATCAGTGATGTCATCAGTGATGTCACTGACCATGTCATGAGTGATGTAATATGTGACGTCATCAGCAGTGCATTGCGGGGCGCGAGTTATAGTTAGCTGAACTAACTATAACGGGGGAATTTCACGGGTTTTGTACGAGTGCAATGTCCAAGTAACTATAACTGTCCCTAAAACCTATGGTTTTTTCAGTGAATTTCAAAGGTTTTTTAAATGCTAATTTGTAACTATAACGTGTCTGAAACCTATGGTTTTTTCAGTGAATTTCAAAGGTTTTTTAAATGCTAATTTGTAACTATAACGTGTCTGAAACCTATGGTTTTTTCAGTGAATTTCAAAGTTTTTTTAAATGCTAATTTCTAACTATAACGTGCCTGAAACCTACGGTTTTTTCAGTGAATTTCAAAGGTTTTGTAAATGACAATTTTTAAATGTATTAATTGTTATATTAATTTTTTTCATACTGATTTACTACATTTTTAGAAACAATTTTTTTTTTACATATTTCATTATTTAAATTACATTGTAATTACATTATACATTACATTACAAAAAATACTTTCTCAGAATGAATTACTTTAGTTTAAATACTTTGCACATAGGCAATAGACTTTTAAGTACAGTAGTTACAGTTGTTGCAATGTGCAACACATTTTCAAACACAATGCAACATTCAGCTCAATGTGAATTTCTAGTTAAATGCAATTAGTTACTTTATGGATTACTTTTTCTAACCACAGGACTGGATCCTAGATTCAGTCCTGGCACATCTCCTGTAAACAGTTGAGTAAAAGCGTTTTGGTTACAGTCGTGATTTTTAAGGAATATTATTGTACTTTAAAAGTTGACACTTAGAAACTTTTTCTCATAGAATCACCAATGTTATCCTATGGAAGGAAATTCACTTAGCAGGTAAAAACTGTTATCGTTACTTTTTCTTACTCAGTGTTGGATCCTGGATCCAGCACTGGTGCATCTCCTGTAAACAGTTGAATGAATGCGTTTAAGTCATACAGGCGATTTTTAAGGAATATTTGTAGTTTGTGAAAATCGACACTTTGAAAGTTTTCTGCTGAAAACCAGACAATGGATTCCTATGTTAGAAAATATAAGTTACTGGTAAGTACGGTTAAAATTACTTTTCAGGGTCAGTGCTGGGCTAAAAGATGCAGCACTGGGTGCTCTCCTGATAACAGGTGAGTAAATTGGAATTCGTACTTTGGTTGATTTTAGAGGAATATTATAAAGTTCCAAAACTCCACACTTAGAAGAATTTCCAAGTGAAACCAGTCAATGTTAGCCTATGAAGGAAATTCAAGTTACCGGTAAGTACGGTTAAAATTAATTTTGAGGATCAGTACTTGGCTGAAAGATGCAGCACTGAGGTCTCTCCTGATAACAGGTGAGTAAATCAGAATTCGGATTTCGGCTGATTTTAGAGGAATATTTTAAAGTTCCAAAATCAACACTTAGAAACTTTTTCAGCAAAAAGCAGGCAATGATATCCTATGCAAGGAAATTCAAGTTACTGGTAAGTACGGCTAAAATTACTTTTGAGGATTAGTACTGGGCTGAAAGATGCAGCACTGAGGTCTCTCCTGATAACAGGTGAGTAAATCGGAATTCGTATTTCGGCTGATTTTAGAGGAATATTTTAAAGTTCCAAAACTCCACACTTAGAAGAATTTCCAAGTGAAACCAGTCAATGTTAGCCTATGAAGGAAATTCAAGTTACCGGTAAGTACGGTTAAAATTACTTTTCAGGACCAGTACTGGGCTGAAAGATGCAGCACTGAGGTCTCTCCTGATAACAGGTGAGTAAATCGGAATTCGTATTTCGGCTGATTTTAGAGGAATATTTGCACAATGGTGAAGGGAGGGGCGGGGCCTCAGGTGACATCTGTGCAAACGCGCCCGTTGCGCGTTTTAAGTTGGGGGATTAAGTCCCCTTGAATCCTGAGGGTCCCTAGGGGCCAACTAGCCCACCAGGAACCTCCAATATGCGCCAGGGGCTGCGTTGCAGAGACGTGTAGAGAGGCCACACCCCTTTACACCTCTCTGCAACGCAGCTCTGTGGCGCTTTCTGGATGTACCTGTTGGGCTAGTTGGCCCCAGGGACCCTCAGGATTGAAGGGGATTTAATTCCCCATCTTAAAACGCGCCACGGGGCCTGTTTGCACACATGTCACCTGAAGCCCCGCCCTCCCTTCACCACTGTGCAAACGCGCCCCGTGGCGCGTTTTAAGTTGGGGGATTAAGTCCCCTTGAATCCTGAGGGTCCCCGGAGTCCAACTAGCCCACCATATACCTCCAAAAACGCCACAGAGCTGCGTTGCAGAGAGGTGTAAAAGGGGCGTGGCCTCTGTACACCTCTCTGCAAGGCAGCCCCTGGCGCATACTGGAGGTACCTGGTGGGCTAGTTGGCCCTCAGGGACCCCCAGTATTCAAGGGGATTGTTCCCTTCTGCAAACGCGCCAGGGGCGCGCTTGCAGAGTGGTGAAGGAAGGGGCGGGGCCTCCAGGCCCGATCGTTTTTTTTGTTTGTTTTTTTTTCTCCCTGAAGGGGGGCTGTGTGGCCCCCTTCCTTTTTCTTTTTTGGGCCCTGGGGACCCCATCCCCCAGGGCCTTACCCCTTTTTAAATTACCTTTAAAAAAAAACGGGAAGGGGGCCGCGTGGCCCCCTTCCCTTGGCCTGTATTGGCCCCGGGGACCCCATCCCCGGGGCATGGCCTCTATATTTATTTTTTTGAGGGGGGCAGCGTGGCCCCCTCCTCTGGCCATTTTAAGGCCCCGGGGACCCCATCCCCCGGGGCCGGCCTTTCCTTTTTTAAAAAATGTTTTGCTTTTTTGGGGAGGGGGCCGCGTGGCCCCCTCCCGGGCCACTACTTGCCCCGGGGACCCCATCCCCCGGGGCTGGCTCCTCTCCGTTGGGGACTGTGGGGGTCCCCAATCCCCCACAGTCCCGCCCGGCTCCCCACGTCCCTTGGGAGCCGGCATTGCTGTTCCACATGGGGAGCAGCTGACATGCTGCTCCCCATGTGGAAAGCAATCGCTTTGGATATTGGAAGAGAGAGCAGGTTTCCTGCCTCTCTTCCAATATCCAAAGCAGTTTGCTATGGCAGGACGGGAGCCGCGAGGCTCCCGTCCTGCCATAGCAAACTACAGTGTCCCGGGGTAGGCACCCCGGGACACTGCAGGAGCCGGCCCTGGGGGTTGCGGTCCCCAGGGCCATCAAGGGCTCCAGGAGTGGGGCCGCGCGGCCCCCTCCCTACATCAGCACAGCCCCGGGAGGTGGTGGTCCCCGGGGCTTCGGGGTCCAAACGGACCCCCATTTTAATTTGTTAGTGCCCCGGGAGGTGGCGGTCCCGGGCGTGTGGGGGCTGGAGCCCCCACACAGGTTGTTTAATTTTTAAAAAAAGCCCCGGGGAGGTGGTGGTCCTCGGGCTGCGGGAGGGCTCAGAGCCCTCCCTCACCATTATTAAAAGAAAGCCCCGGGGGTGGCGGTCCCCGGGCTTGGGGGCCCTTTGAGGCCCCCACACATAAAATTAAACCCCCCACCATGCCCCCGGGACTTGGGCCACCCGGGGCAAATACACCGAAGCGCTGGAGACCGCGCTTCGATTTTTTTTTCGGCAGGATTCGCGCACCCTGAGCGCATCCTGCCGATTTTTTTTTTTTAAATGCTTTTTCTTGCCCAGGGGGTCCTTGTGGGACCCCTGAGCAGGCCTAGGGGTTAGGGTGTTTCTACCCTGCCCCCTTTGTGCGTTTTGCACACTTGTTTCTTTTTTTCTCGGCGGGATACGCGCACCCTAAGCGCATCCCGCCGATTTAAAAAAAAAATATATCTTTTTCTGCCCAGGGGTCCTTGTGGGACCCCTGAGCAGACCTAGGGGGTCAGGTGTTTCTACCCTGCCCCCTTTTGCGCTTTGCGCACTTGTTTCTGTCCCTCGGTTCTACCGAGGGACAAAATGGCTGCCAACACTTCCTGAATCGGAATATTGACAGCCAGCTGACAGCCAATTAGCATGCAGCTCGTGATCGGGACGGTGCGCGCAGGGTGCGCTGAGGGTACGCGTATCCGACGCGCCCATAGATATATATGTACTTTTACTTTTGATTTTCTCAGGAACTACTGAACGGATTTACACCATTTAAGCAAAAGGCACCAGTCTGAACCAAGGACTACCTCTTTGCCAAATTTGGTGTAATTCCGTTCAGCAGTTCGGGCTGTAGCTGCGACTAAAGGTTCCTATGGAAAAATGAATGGGAAAACGCGTTTTGGGACCCCCTTTTTCTCGGCCCCCGCTTCACGTATCACCCCGAGACTTTCAGGGTAGGAGCGGAGCGGAGCGCCTCAACAAGTTGGAAACTTTCACGAAGATTCGTCAACCGGCGCCAACGTTATTTCAAATAGAATGTCGCGGATTTCCTATGGATAATAGGTTGTAACTATAACTATCTACTGGCGACCACCAGTAGATAATATATATATATATATATATATATATATATATATATATATATATATATATATATATATATATATATATGAAGAGGTGGCAGAACAGCTTATACCTGGGACATTCAAAGTAAACAGTATAATCAAAACAAGTCGGTTATAAACCTGTCCTCCAGAATACTAACTAAGGAGGAGGAATCACTTCTGCAATTAGGGCTATCTTTTTGTCCAACAGAAGATATTAACGTGACAACCACCCGGATTGACCTTTTTCTCTACATAAGGAAATTAAAACTTATGAAAATATACAAAATGGGATCAGAACAAAAGAAAATAAGATCTGGTTGTCAATTGGCGGAGGATGCCATGGATTTCCGAATTGAAGATGTCGATTTTATTTTGGATTTACATCAACTAGAAGAAAATATCACTGATTTATCCAATAAAAACAAGGGGAAAATGTTAATTGAATTGGGTTTCCGACCAGATGCTACATGTCATAGTGGCTTTAAACCACGTTCTATATTCAATCCTAATGTTCCTCATGACAATATAGAGGCATTTAATTCCATCATGATCCAGGAAATCAATAAAATGAAGAATCAACGAGCCTCGTTTACATATGACAATTTGACCAAATCACAGAGAATAGCCCTGAGAAATTTAACTAATGACCCCAAAATAATTGTGAAACCATCTGATAAGGGTGGGAACGTTGTGATTATGAATTTTGAACAATATAATGATGAAGCATTGCGACAGCTGCAAGATCGTAATTGTTATGAAGAAGTCAGCTGGGAAATATATAAAACATCCATTGCACTTTATCATAACTATTTAAAAGAATGGTGGGAACAAGGTCTTTTGGATAGAGATAAGTACCTCTTCTTGAAAATTGACAAACCACGTGTTCCTTGTTTTTATCTTTTACCCAAGATTCATAAGCACTCCACTAGACCACCAGGAAGACCTATAGTCTCTTCAAATGGGGGAGTCTTTGAAAACACTTCAATATTCTTGGACTTATTCTTGTCACCATATGTACTTAGACTCAGATCATATTGTCGAGATAGCAGTGATTTCTTACGCCGTATCCATGATATAAGATGGGAGGATTCCTATCATATGATAGCCTTAGATGTGTGCTCACTGTATACCTCAATTGACCAAAGACAAGGTGTAGATGCTTGCCTGTATTTCCTTAAAGACAGACATATTTCTTTGTGGAACCATACTGAAATGTTAGAAAACATGATGGTGCAATGTCTCACACAAAATATTTTTATTTATGACAAGACACTCTTCAGACAGAAGACGGGCACAGCCATGGGCACTTGTTTAGCCCCCAGCCTAGCTAATATTTTCCTGGGCTGGTGGGAGGAACAGGTGGTATGGGTGGAAACCTATGAAAAATATACTGAACACATCCCAATTTGGATCAGGTACATTGACGACCTGTTCTTGATCTGGGATGGTTCCTTGGAGATGGCACAGGAATTTATCTCTGAACTAGGTAACAACCAGTTAAATCTTTCTTTCACCCACAACGTAAGTACAACATACTGTGAGGTCCTAGATGTAGCCATCAGAATTGTCAACGGGCAGAGGGTAACTAATTTATTTCGCAAAGAGACCGCTGGGAACACGCTCCTTCACGCCAACAGTAACCATCCTACACCCTTACTTAATAGCATCCCCTTTGGGGAGTTATTAAGAGCACGCAGAATCTGCAGTACTGAAGGTGGGTTCAGGCAGGAGCAAAAGATCATGGAAGGACGATTTAAGCAAAGAGGTTATAATAATAAGATCATATCCACAGCAGCACGGAAAGTCCATGAAATCACACACAACAATGCCTTATTTTTCTCCAAAGAAAGTAAAACCAATGAGATTAACATCCCCAGAATGATCACTACCTATAATATGAGATCAGGCCTCTTACAACACATGTTGAAACGACATTGGGGCCTACTGGAAACAGATCCCATTATAGGGAAAAGCATAGGGAAAGCTCCACTCATAACCTATCGCAAATCCAAATCATTAAGGGACCATCTTGTACACAGTTACCAACCAGTACCTACCAGCAGTACATGGTTGGGAACTACGAAAGGTTTCCACAAGTGCAATTCCTGTAAGGCATGCAAACATAGTCGCAGTAGGGATAATTACAATATTCACCCAGGTAAAACGAGGGAGATCACTAAATTCATAACCTGTACGAGTGACTACGTAGTCTACATCCTGGAATGCCCGTGCGGTCTTAGATATACAGGCAGCACAAAACTGCAGCTCAAGACCAGGGTCCTACAGCACATGAGAGCCATAACACACGCAGATTTCAATTATCCAGTGGCCAGACATTTTCAGATGAAACACCAGAGCAATCCCAATTTATTAATATTCTATGGGATTGATAGGATTGCACCTCATCCTCGTGGCGGAGATAGAGAAAAACTGTTACGAATTACAGAATCTAGGTTCATCATTGAGCTTAATACAAAATTTCCTAATGGGCTCAATAGTGGAGAGGAATTAGCTACACACACTGGATACAAATGAAACACTACAGGAAAGTATTCTTCTGTTGGTTCTTCCCTAGAATGAGTTGATCAGCTTAGCTGTTTTAATCACTTACACTTTTTAGTCAATTAATTAGGAAGACTTGGATCATACAGTGGAGAGTCTTTCCTTGGCACTGTTTTTCAGTGCAGGGAAGATCTTTAACTCATTGGTTGGGAATCCATGATGGCAGAGGTTCCGATATCATACATGATTAGATGACTCCACTCATGACGGCTGTCGAGGGGAGTTGCTTTGATCCTATAGACTCCTATTATTTCTATTGCACATGTACATACTCATTATTTATTCACTTTTTATTCACTTCTCTTTATCACACTGTGTCACTAAACACTGCTAGCCTGATACTCCCCTGTTCTGAATTCATTAGATTGTGGTTGCTTATATAGACAGGATTGTAGGACATTAAGGTACATTACCCATGATATTTATCGCATAGTCCACATGCATCTATCATCGTGCGGTCATATGAAATTTATTTATACATGACTAATGGTGTTATGTATTAGGCCACCATTAGCAATAGAGATGGTACATTACCTATTTATATTGTATGCTTGTATTTCATTGTTTATCATGCCATCTCCAGGAATTGTTGGATTTAAAATTCATTTAAATAAGATATGACCGCGAAACTACATGTTTTACAGTATTACATATTATGATGCATTTTGACCACAAAGGACATTTTTCCACTTATAATATCCCAGTATTGTAAATTCTGAGCTTTAATTCATGTATGTTTTATATTTATTCAACTTGATTTGCCATGAATTTACTGAATCGCATTGCATTGATATGCATTATAACAAAGTATTTTTTCGCTGTTTATTAACCGCGACCTGTATTTCTATAGGGAGTAGGGCGCAGGTCAGTAACTTGACAAAGGCTTCGCCGAAATGCGTCATTTGTAGACACAATAAAGTAATTGTGTTGTCCTTTGGTGTGCCGCTTTGCTGATTTTGGGATTTCTCAAATTGCTATGTGGATCGAATAATAGCGGCTGCCGCTGTCGCAGCAGGCACCGGTGTCGAAAAGGAGAGGATCGACTTTATGCGGCACTGTGTTGGAATATATATATATTGTTCAAACAAATGCCCTGGAGCTTCAGGAGGGCACTCGGCAACAATCCAGCCTTCCGGCTATCATTCTTGACTCTCCTCTGCAAAACAAAAAGAACATTTTTAGCCTGACGCGTTTCGATGCAGAAAGCCTCTTTCTCATAGGGTTGCAAAAATTACCACAGGAAAGGCTCTCTTTTATGTTTATTTCCGCATGTCTCATCATTTGTTTTCTTAATAGGCTTTGCATAGTGCAGTTTAGTGGCATGCTGGGACACGTAGTTCCATGACGAGCAAAAGTCTCGCCTAAGTGGGCTCCTGTCGGTAATTAATATTAAAATGCATGTCTTTTCCTTAGTAGGACTTTGAATGCAGAGAAAAGTTTCTTTGTTTTTTGGATCGCTGCGCTGCACAGTCAAGGAATGGTTTCCCATCACAGCCTCTCTGTTGCCTTTACTTGAGATGGTGCACCTCCCCACGACCGGACCGCCGTGTGGATAATTTTGTTCAAACAAATGCCCTGGAGCTTCGGGAGGGCACTCAGCAGCAATCCAGCAATCCGGCTTTCATTCTTGACTCTCCTCTGCAAAACAAAAAGAAAATTTGTAGCCTGACGCGTTTCGATGCAGAAAGCAACTTTCTCATAGGCTTGCAAAAATTACCACAGGAAAGGCTCTCTTTTATGTTTATTTCCACATGTCTCATCATTTGTTTTCCTTAATAGGCTTTGCATAGTGCAGTTTAGTGGCATGCTGGGACAAGTAGTTCCATGACGAGCAAAAGTCTCCCTAAGTGGGCTCCTGTCGGTAATTAATATTAAAATGCATGTCTTTTCCTTAGTAGGACTTTGAATGCAGAGAAAAGTTTCTTTGTTTTTTGGATCACTGCGCTGCACAGTCAAGGAATGGTTTCCCATCACAGCCTCTCTGTTGCCTTTACTTGAGATGGTGCACCTCCCCATGACCGGACCGCCGTGTGGATAATTTTGTTCAAACAAATTTCCTGGAGCTTCGGGAGGGCACTCAGCAGCAATCCAGCCATCCGGCTTTCATTCTTGACTCTCCTCTGCAAAACAAAAAAGAAAATTTGTAGCCTGACGCGTTTCGATGCAGAAAGCATCTTCCTCATAGGCTTGCAAAAATTACCACAGGAGAGGCTCTCTTTTATGTTTATTTCCGCATGTCTCATCATTTGTTTTCCTTAATAGGCTTTCATAGTGCAGTTTAGTGGCCTGCTGGGACAAGTAGTTCCATGACGAGTAAAAGTCTCACCTAAGTGGGCTCCTGTCGGTAATTAATATTAAAATGCATGTCTTTTCCTTAGTAGGACTTTGAATGCAGAGAAAAGTTTCTTTGTTTTTTGGATCGCTGCGCTGCACAGTCAAGGAATGGTTTCCCATCACAGCCTCTCTGTTGCCTTTACTTGAGATGGTGCACCTCCCCATGACCGGACCGCCGTGTGGATAATTTTGTTCAAACAAATTTCCTGGAGCTTCGGGAGGGCACTCAGCAGCAATCCAGCCATCCGGCTTTCATTCTTGACTCTCCTCTGCAAAACAAAAAAGAAAATTTGTAGCCTGACGCGTTTCGATGCAGAAAGCATCTTCCTCATAGGCTTGCAAAAATTACCACAGGAGAGGCTCTCTTTTATGTTTATTTCCGCATGTCTCATCATTTGTTTTCCTTAATAGGCTTTCATAGTGCAGTTTAGTGGCCTGCTGGGACAAGTAGTTCCATGACGAGTAAAAGTCTCACCTAAGTGGGCTCCTGTCGGTAATTAATATTAAAATGCATGTTTTTTCCTTAGCAGGACTTTGAATGCAGAGAAAACTTTCTTTGTTTTTTGGATCGCTGCGCTGCACAGTCAAGGAATGGTTTCCCATCACAGCCTCTCTGTTGCCTTTACTTGAGATGGTGCACCTCCCCACGACCGGACCGCCGTGTGGATAATTTTGTTCAAACAAATGCCCTGGAGCTTCGGGAGGGCACTCAGCAGCAATCCAGCAATCCGGCTTTCATTCTTGACTCTCCTCTGCAAAACAAAAAAGAAAATTTGTAGCCTGACGCGTTTCGATGCAGAAAGCAACTTTCTCATAGGCTTGCAAAAATTACCACAGGAAAGGCTCTCTTTTATGTTTATTTCCACATGTCTCATCATTTGTTTTCCTTATTAGGCTTTGCATAGTGCAGTTTAGTGGCATGCTGGGACAAGTAGTTCCATGACGAGCAAAAGTCTCCCCTAAGTGGGCTCCTGTCGGTAATTAATATTAAAATGCATGTCTTTTCCTTAGTAGGACTTTGAATGCAGAGAAAAGTTTCTTTGTTTTTTGGATCGCTGCGCTGCACAGTCAAGGAATGGTTTCCCATCACAGCCTCTCTGTTGCCTTTACTTGAGATGGAGCACCTCCCCATGACCGGACCGCCGTGTGGATAATTTTGTTCAAACAAATTCCCTGGAGCTTCGGGAGGGCACTCAGCAGCAATCCAGCCATCCGGCTTTCATTCTTGACTCTCCTCTGCAAAACAAAAAGAAAATTTGTAGCCTGACGCGTTTCGATGCAGAAAGCATCTTCCTCATAGGCTTGCAAAAATTACCACAGGAGAGGCTCTCTTTATGTTTATTTCCGCATGTCTCATCATTTGTTTTCCTTAATAGGCTTTCATAGTGCAGTTTAGTGGCCTGCTGGGACAAGTAGTTCCATGACGAGTAAAAGTCTCACCTAAGTGGGCTCCTGTCGGTAATTAATATTAAAATGCATGTTTTTTCCTTAGCAGGACTTTGAATGCAGAGAAAACTTTCTTTGTTTTTTGGATCGCTGCGCTGCACAGTCAAGGAATGGTTTCCCATCACAGCCTCTCTGTTGCCTTTACTTGAGATGGTGCACCTCCCCACGACCGGACCGCCGTGTGGATAATTTTGTTCAAACAAATGCCCTGGAGCTTCCTCTTGTGTCCTGAGGACCTCAGGACACAAGTGGACTTCATCCCCCGAGCAGCAGTGCGCCAGAAGGGGCATTTGCAGAGTGGTGTAAAAAGGGGGCGTGGCCTCAGACCACTATCTGCAATCCAGCTGTGTGGGGCTTACTGGAGGTACCTGGTGGGCTAGTTGGCCCCCAGGGACCCTCATGAGGAAAGGGGACTTCATACCCCAACCAAGAGCGCACCGGGAGGCGCCTTTGCAGAGTGGTGGAGAAAGGGGGCGTGGCCTGTGTCCCCCTCTCAACAATCCCACTGTGTGGGGCTTACTGGAGGGAAGAGGTAGGCTAGTTGGCCCCTAAGGACCCCCCAGCAGTGAAGGGGACTTCAATCCCCATCCAAGAGCGCACCAGGGAGCGTGTTTGCAGAGTGGTGGGCAAAGGGAGCATGGCCTGGTATGCGAACTTAGCAATCCTGTTGTGTGGTACTTACTGGAGATATTAGGAGGGCTAGTTGGCCCCCAAGGATGTCCTTGGGGGCCAACTACCCACCTTGTTACCTCCAGTAAGTCCCACTCAGTAGGATTGCTAAGACATCTTCGGAGGCCACGCCCCCTTTCTCCACCACTCTGCAAACGCGCCTCCTGGCAGACTACGGGATGGGGATAAAGTTCACTTTACTCCTGAGGGACTTTGGGGGCCAAGAAGCCCTCCTGGTACCTTCTGTAAGTCCTACTCAGTGGAATTCCTGAGCGCTGGTCAGAGGCCCAGCCCCCTTTCTCCACCACTCTTCAAATGCGACTATTAGTTAAAGAAGTGTTTGCAATGTAATCGGTCTCGCATTTGCGAAAGTTAGGGCTATTGGCATTGTAAACGTACACATTTTTTACTAATATTTTTTGGAGTGGATGTACGTTGTGTGTAGTGGAATTATGTGGTATGTTGTTCAGTGAAATTATGTGGATAGAAAGTATGTGGTATTTAGTGTATAGGAATTATGTAGAGGGGGATTATGTGTTATGGAGAGTAATTATGTGGTATGGTAGTCTGTTTGGTTGAGTGGTAACCTCAGGTTTAGTCTTCCTCGTTTCCATAGAAGCTAAACTATAAACTCAATGAGACAAAAAAAAGAAGGAACCACTGAGGAGCACTTCTGGACCTAGTCGGAGGTATGAGCAGGGCCACTGGAATTATACGAATGTTCAGCTGCACTGATTTTCGCATAATTAGACATTTTCCGCATTTGCCACATAATCCATCATCTGCTCCATAATTTGCAGATTTGAACAAAAAAACCATTGTTTCTAGCTCAAACGGCTCAAACGTTACCAAAAATGCAGCGACAAGTGCTACAGCGTGGCGAAAGGCTATTTGCAAACCTGGAATGGTCACAGATTACTTATTGCTAAATGTGGATGTTAAATTGGTACTAATGGTGTGCAACCCACTCTTGCTTCTCTCTGCGCCTCTCTTGCCTCTTTCTGCATTTCTCTTGCTTCTTTGTGCACCGTTCTTCCTTTTTCTGCACTTCTCTTGCCTTTTTCTGCACATCTCTTCTGCACCTCCCTTTTTTCAGCACCTCTTTCTCTTTTTTCTTCTGCACATCTCTTGCCTCTTTCTGCACCTCTCTTGCTTCTTTCTGCATTTCTCTTACCTATTTCTGCACCCTCTTCCCTCTTTCTGCACCTCTCTTGCCACTTTATGCACCTCTCTGGCCTGTTTCGGCACTTTTCTTGCCACTTTTTGCACCTCACTTGCTTCTTTCTGCAGTTCCCTTGCTTCTATCTGCACCTTTCTCGCTTCTTTCTGCACCCCTTTTGCCTCTTTCTGCACCTATGTTGCTTCTTTCTGCACGTCTCTTGCTTCTTTCTGCGCTCTCTTGCTTCTTTCTGCACCCCTCCTGCCTCTTTCTGCACCCCTCTTCCCTCTTTCTGCATCCCGTTTGCCTCTTTCTGCACCTCTGTTGTTTCTTTCTGCACTTCTCTTGTTTCTTTCTAGACGTCTCTTGCTTTTTTCTGTGCCCCTCGTGCCTCTTTCTCCACCCCTCTTCCCCCTTTATGCATCTTTGTTGCTTCTTTCTGGACTTCTCTTGAGTCTTTCTGCACCCATCTTCCCTCTTTCTGCACCACTCTTGCCTCTTTCTGCACCTCTTTTCCTTCTTTCTGCACTTCTTTAGTTTCTTTCTGTACTTCTCTTGCTTCTTTCTGCACCCCTCTTGCCTCTTTCTCATCCCTCTTCCCCCTTTTTGCATCTCTGTTGCTTCTTTCTGTACTTCTCTTGCCTCTTTCTCCACCCCTCATCCCTCTTTCTGCACCTCTGTTGAATATTTCTGTATTTCTTTTGCTTTGTTCTGCACCTCTCTTGTTCCTTTCTGCACCCCTCGTGCCTCTTTCTGAACCCCTCTTCCCTCTTTCTGCATTCCTCTTGCCTCATTCTGGACCTCTGTTCCTTCTATCTGCACTTCTTTTGTTTCTTTCTGCGCCTCTCTTGCCTCTTTCTGCACAACTCTTCTGCTTTCTGTACCTCCCTTCCTTCTGCACCTCTCTTGCTTCTTTCTACACCTCTCTTGCTTCTTTCTCCTGTACCTCTGTTGCTTCTTTCTGCATTTCTCTTGTTTCTTTCTGCACCTCTATTGCTTTTTTTCTGCACCCCTCTTGCCTCTTTCTCCACCCCTCTTCCCCCTTTCTTCATCTCTGTTGCTTCTTTCTGCACTTCTATTGCCCCTTTCTGTACCCCTCTTACCTCTTTTTGCAACTCTGTTGCTTCTTTCTGGTCTTCTATTGCTTCTTTCTGCACCTCTTTTGCTTTGTTCTGCACCCCTTGTGCCACTTCTGCACTCCTCTTCCCTCTTTCTGTGCCCCTCTTGCCTCTCTCTGCACCTCTGTTCCTTCTTTCGGCACTTCTTTTGTTTATTTCTGCACCTCTCTTGCTTCTTTCGGCACCCTCTTGCCTCTTTCTCAAACCCCTCTTACCCCTTTCTGCATCTCTGTTGCTTCTTTCTGCACTTCTCTTGTCTCTTTGTCCACCCCTCTTCCCTCTTTCTGTACGTCTGTTGCTTCTTTCTGCACCTCTCTTCCTTCTTTCTGCACCCCTCTTACCCCTTTCTGCATCTCTGTTGCTTCTTTCTGCACTTCTCTTTCTCTTTGTCCACCCCTCTTCCCTCTTTCTGTATGTCTGTTACTTCTTTCTGCGCCTCTCTTGCCTCTTTCTGCACAACTCTTCTGCTTTCTGTACCTCCCTTCTTTCTGCACCTCTCTTGCTTCTTTCTACACCTCTCTTGCTTCTTTCTCCTGTACCTCTGTTGCTTCTTTCTGCATTTCTCTTGGTTCTTTCTGCACCTCTATTGCTTTTTTTTCTGCACCCCTCTTGCCTCTTTCTCCACCCCTCTTCCCCCTTTCTTCATCTCTGTTGCTTCTTTCTGCACTTCTATTGCCCCTTTCTGTACCCCTCTTACCTCTTTTTGCAACCCCTCTTATCCCTTTCTGCATCTCTGTTGCTTCTTTCTGCACTTCTCTTGTCTCTTTGTCTACCCCTCTTCCCTCTTAATGTACGTCTGTTGCATCTTTCTGCACTTCTCTTCCTTCTTTCTGCACCCTTCGTGCCTCTTTCTGCACCCCTATTCCCTCTTTCTGCACCTCTATTCCTTCTTTCTGCACTTCTTTTGTTTCTTTCTGCACCTCTCTTGCTTCTTTCTGCACCCCTCTTGCCTCTTTCTACAAACCCTGTGCCCCCTTTTTTCATCTCAGTTGCTTCTTTCTGCACTTCACTTGCCTCTTTCTCCACCACTCATCCCTCTTTCTGCACCTTTGTTGCTTCTTTCTGCACTTCTTTTGCTTCTTTCTGCACCTTTCTTGCTTCTTTCTGCCCCTCTTGTCTCTTTCTGCACCTCTGTTCCTTCTTTCTGCACTTCTTTTGTTTGTTTCTGCACCTCTCTTGCTTCTTACTGCACCCCTCTTGCCTCTTTCTGCATCTCTGTTGCTTCTATCTGCACTTCTCTTGCTTCTTTCTGCACCTCTCCTGCCTCTTTATGCACCCCTCTTCCCTCTTTCTTCACCCCTCTTGCCTCTTTCTGCACCTCTCTTCCTTCTCTCTTACTTTTTACTGTACCCCTCTTGCCTCTTTCTCCACCCCTGTTCCCTCTTTTTCCATCTCTGTTGCTTTTTTCTGCACTTCACTTGCCTCTTTCTCCACCACTCAACCCTCTTTCTGCAACTCTGTTGCTTCTTTCTGCGCTTCTTTTGCTTCTTTCTGCACCTCTCTTGCTTCTTTCTGTACCCCCTGCCTCTTTCTGCACCCCTCTTCCCTCTTTCTGCACCCATCTTGCCTCCTTTCTGCATCTATGTTGCTTCTTTCTGCACTTCTCTTGCCTGTTTCTCCACCCCTCTTCCTTCTTTATGCATCTATGTTGCTTCTTTCTGCACTTCTCTTACTGCTTTCTGCACCTCTCTTGCTTCTTTCTGCACCCTCCGTGCCTCTTTCTGCACTCCTCTTTCCTCTTTCTCCACACCTGTTCCCCCTTTCTGCCTCTCTGTTGCTCCTTTCTGGATTTCTCTTGCCTCTTTCTGCATCAATCTTCCCTCTTTCTGCACCCCTCTTACCTCTTTCTGCACATCTGTTCCTTCTTTCTGCACTTCTTTCGTTTCTTTCTGCCCATCTCTTGCTTCTTTATGCACTCCTCTTGCCTCTTTCTCTACCCCTGTCCCCCTTTTTGCATCTATGTTGCTTCTTTCTCCACTTCTCTTGCCTCTTTCACCACCCCTCATCCCTCACTCTGCAACTCTCTTGCTTCTTTCTGCACCCCTTGTGCCTCTTTCTGCACCCCTATTCCCTCTTTCTGCACTCCTCTTGCCTCTTTCTGCACTTCCTTTGTTTCTTTCTGCACCTCTCTTGCTTCTTTCGGCACCCCTCTTTCTACACCTCTCTTGCTTCTTTCTGAACCTCTCTTGCCTCTTTCTGTACCCCTCTTCCCTCTTTCTGCACCTCTGTTGCTTCTTTCTGCACACCTCTTGCTTCTTTCTGCACCCCTCCTGCCTCTCTCTGCACCTCTGTTCCTGCTTTCTGCACTTCTTTTGTTTCTTTCTGCACCTCTCTTGCTCCTTTCTGCACCCCTCTTGCCTCTTTCTCCACCCCTCTTACCCCTTTCTGCATCTATGTTGCTTCTTTCTGCACTTCTCTTGCCTGTTTCTCCACCCCTCTTCCTTCTTTCTGCATCTATGTTGCTTCTTTCTGCACTTCTCTTACTGCTTTCTGCACCTCTCTTGCTTCTTTCTGCACCTTCCGTGCCTCTTTCTGCACTCCTCTTTCCTCTTTCTCCACACCTGTTCCCCCTTTCTGCCTCTCTGTTGCTCCTTTCTGGATTTCTCTTGCCTCTTTCTGCATCAATCTTCCCTCTTTCTGCACCCCTCTTACCTCTTTCTGCACATCTGTTCCTTCTTTCTGCACTTCTTTCGTTTCTTTCTGCCCATCTCTTGCTTCTTTATGCACTCCTCTTGCCTCTTTCTCCACCCCTGTCCCCCTTTTTGCATCTATGTTGCTTCTTTCTCCACTTCTCTTGCCTCTTTCACTGCCCCTCATCCCTCACTCTGCAACTCTCTTGCTTCTTTCTGCACCCCTTGTGCCTCTTTCTGCACCCCTATTCCCTCTTTCTGCACTCCTCTTGCCTCTTTCTGCACTTCCTTTGTTTCTTTCTGCACCTCTCTTGCTTCTTTCGGCACCCCTCTTTCTACACCTCTCTTGCTTCTTTCTGAACCTCTCTTGCCTCTTTCTGTACCCCTCTTCCCTCTTTCTGCACCTCTGTTGCTTCTTTCTGCACACCTCTTGCTTCTTTCTGCACCCCTCCTGCCTCTCTCTGCACCTCTGTTCCTGCTTTCTGCACTTCTTTTGTTTCTTTCTGCACCTCTCTTGCTCCTTTCTGCACCCCTCTTGCCTCTTTCTCCACCCCTCTTACCCCTTTCTGCATCTCTGTTGCTTCTTTCTGCACTTCTCGTGTCTCTTTCTCCACCCCTCTTCCCTCTTTCTGCACCTCTGTTGCTTCTTTCTGTACCTCTGTTGCTTCTTTCTGCACCCATTGTGCCTCTTTCACACACCTCTTCCCTCTTTCTGCATCCCTCTTGCCTCTTTCTGCACCTCTTTTGCTTCTTTATGCACCTCTCTTGCTTCTTTCTGCGCCGCTCGTGCCTCTTTCACACCCCTCTTCCCTATTTCTGCACACCTCTTGCCTCTTTCTGCACCTCTGTTCCTTCTTTCTGCACTTGTTTAGTTTCTCTCTGCAACTATCTTGCTTCTTTCTGCTTTCCTCTTGCCTATTTCTCCACCCCTCTTCCCCCTTTCTGCATCTCTGTTGCTTCTTTCTGCACTTCTCTTGCCTCTTTCTGCACCCCTCTTCCCTCTTTCTGCACCTCTGTTGCTT
Organism: Calotriton arnoldi; assembly: GCA_963921515.1. NCBI lineage: Eukaryota > Metazoa > Chordata > Amphibia > Caudata > Salamandridae > Calotriton > Calotriton arnoldi. The sequence goes on from CAWUFW010010679.1 coordinate 54,061, forward strand.
CTTTCTGCACTTGTTTAGTTTCTTTCTGCAACTATCTTGCTTCTTTCTGCTTCCCTCTTGCCTATTTCTCCACCCCTCTTCCCCCTTTCTGCATCTCTGTTGCTTCTTTCTGCACTTCTCTTGCTTCTTTCTGCACTTCTCTTGCTTCTTTCTGCACCTCTCTTGCTTCTTTCTGCACCCCTCTTCCTTCTTTCTGCACCACTCTTACCTCTTTCTGCACCTCTGTTGCTTCTTTCTGCAGCTCTCTTGCTTCTTTCTGCACTTCTCTTGCTTCTTTCTGTACCCCTCGTGCCTCTTTCTCACCCCTCTTCCCTCTTTCTGCACCCCTCTTGCCTCTCGCTGCACCTCTGTTCCTTCTTTATACACTTCTTTTTTTTCTTTCTGTACATCTCTAACTTCTTTCTGCACCCTCTTGCCTCTTTTTCTACCCCTCTTATCCCTTTCTTCATCTCTGTTGCTTCTTTCTGAAATTCTCTTGTTGCTTTCTGCACCTCTCTTGCTTCTTTCTGAACTCCTCGTGCCTTTTTCTGCACCCTTCTTCCCTCTTTCTGCACCGCTCTACCCTCTTTCCTCACCTCCGTTCCGTTTTTCTACACTTCTTTTATTTCTTTCTGCACCTCTCTTGTTTCTGTCTGCACCCCTCTTGCCTCTTTCTGCACCTCTGTTGCTTCTTTCTGCAGCTCTGTTGCTTCTTTCTGCACCTCTCTTGCCTCTTTCTTCACCCCTTGTGAATCTTTCTGCACCCCTCTTCCCTCTTTGTGCATTTCTCTTGCTTCTTTCTGCTTCCCTATTTCCTATTTCTGCTTCCCTTTTCCCCCTATCTGCATCTCTGTTGCTTCTTTCTGCACTTCTCTTGCCTCTTTCTGCACCCCTCTTCCCTCTTTCTGCACCTCTGTTGCTTCTTTCTGCACTTCTCTTGCTTCTTTCTACACCTCTCTTACTGCTTTCTGAAACCTGTCTTCACTCTTTCTGCACCCCTCTTTACTCTTTCTGCACCCCTCTTGCCTCTCTCTGCACCTCTGCTCCTTCTTTCTACACTTCTTTTGTTTCTTTCTGCACCTCTCTTGCTTCTTTCTGCACCCCTCTTGCCTCTTTCTCCACCCCTCTTCCCCCTTTCTGCATCTCTGTTGCTTCTTTCTGCACTTCTCTTGTCTCTTTCTCCACCCCTTTTCCCTCTTTCTGCACCTCTGTTGCTTCTTTCTGCTCCCCTTGTGCCTCTTTCACACCCCTCTTCCTGCACCGCTCTTGCCTCTTTCTGCACCTCTGTTCCTTCTTTCTGTACTTCTATTGTTTCTTTCTGCACCTCTCTTGCTTCTTTCTGCATCCCTCGTACCTCTTTCTTCACTTCTGTTCCCCCTTTCTGCACCTCTCTTGCCTCTTTCTCCACCCCTCATCTCTCTTTCTGCACCTCTGTTGCTTCTTTCTGCACTTCTCTTGCTTCTTTCTGCACCTCTCTCGCTTCTTTCCGCACCCCTCATGCCTCTTTCTGCACCCCTCTTCCCTCTTTCTTCACTTCTGTTCCCCCTTTCTGCATCTCTGTTGCTTCTTTCTCCACCCCTCATCTCTCTTTCTGCACCTCTGTTGCTTCTTTCTGCACTTCTCTTGCTGCTTTCTGCACCTCTCTTGCTTCTTCCTGCACCCCTCGTACATCTTTCTCTACCCCTCTTCCCTCTTTCCTCACCTCTGTTCCTTTTTCTGCAATTTGTTTGTTTCTTTCTGCACCTCTCTTGTTTCTTTCTGACCCTCTTGCCTCTTTCTCCACCCCCTTTCCCTTTGTTTCTTTCTGCATCTCTCTTGTTTCTTTCTCCACCCCTCTTCCCCCTTTATTCATCTCTGTTGCTTCTTTCTGCACTTCTCTTGCCTCTTTCTGCACCCATCTTCCCTCTTTCTGCACCTATTTTTCTTCTTTCTGCACTTCTCTTGCTTTTTTCTCCACTTCTCTTGCTTCTTTCTGCACCCTCTTGTCTCTGTCTCCACCCCTCCTACCCCTTTCTGCATCTCTGTGCTTCTTTCTGCACTTCTCTTGCTGCTTTCTGTACCTCCCTTGCTTCTTTCTGCACCCTTCGTGCCTCTTTCTGCACCCGAATTCCCTCTTTCTGCACCCCTCTTCCCTCTTTCTGCACCTCGGTTCCTTTTTCCTGCACTTCTTTTGTTTCTTTCTGCACCTCTCTTGTTTCTTTCTGCACCCCTCTTGCCTCTTTCTCTTTCCCTTCTTTTGTTATTTTCCGCACCTCTCTTGTTTCTGTCTGCACCACTATTGCCTCCTTCTCCAGCCCTCTTCCTCCTTTCTGCATCTATGTTGCTTCTTTCTGCACTTCTCTTGCCTGTTTCTCCACACCTCTTCCCTCTTTCTCCACTTCTGTTCCCCCTTTCTGCATCTCTGTTGCGTCTTTCTGCACCTCTCTTGCCTCTTTCTCCACCCCTCATCTCTCTGTCTGCACCTCTGTTGCATCTTTCTGCACTTCTCTTACTGCTTTCTGCACTTCTCTTGCTTCTTTCCGCACCCCTCGTGCCTCTTTCTGCACCCCTCTTCCCTCTTTCTTCACTTCTGTTCCCCCTTTCTGCATCTCTGTTGCTTCTTTCTGCACTTCTCTTGCCTCTTTCTCCACCCCTCATCTCTCTTTCTGCACCTCTGTTGCTTCTTTCTGCACTTCTCTTGCTTCTTTCTGCACCGCTCTTGCTTCTTTCTGCATCCCTTGTGCCTCTTTCTGCACCCCTCTTCCCTCTTTCTGCACTCCTCTTGCCTCTTTCTGCATCTCTGTTCTGTCGTGTAGTTCCTATATTACCTATATAGGATCTGCACATTTGGATAACATAAACTGTGGGATTGGTGGCGGACTGATTCCGTGCACCCCCACTGGATACGTTAGCCTATCTGTAGTAGCTAGCTCACAGTGCCACTATAATCTCCTCTTACCAAGGTGAGAATAGATCCTGGCAACCTCAGAACATGACAACTCTGATCCCTCAGAATCGTGGAAACAATATACCACCTTTCGGTCAGTCACTCGTGCTTACTTAGTACGTCTCAGAGAGATACACAGAATAAACAGGCTGGTCGTTTTCAATAAGAAGTTATTGAATAGTTGTTATTCTAGTGTAGAATATATGAGCTGCAACAACCATTAGACAGTAGCAAAGATATATGAGTAGCAGTACTACGAAAGTAAAGGGATGGTATAGTTCTACCATCTTGCAGAAATCATGAATATATGCAAGTACATAAAACACGTGAGAAAAAGTGCGTACTCCTACGATGTCTCACTAACTAGATGTACCTAAATGTACCTAGCATCTAAGTAGGTCTTATACCAAGAATCCCTCTAGGATCTAGTCCACCCCATTACCTGAGAGTTTAGAGAATGTGGGACCCCGTCCTGGTCTCGAGTTGGACACCCTGCGAGGGATGTTAGGCAACTGCTAGCTGGAGCATCTGCATGCAGGAACCTCACTGTCTCTGGTCAGTGTGTCAGCCGGGAAGTCACGGTCTCCACTATCTTCCAAAGCAAGATGTGCTGTATATATGCCCATAGGTCTCCCCAGGGGTCCTACCTTGCTGTGTTACTGTATCGGCCTAAAGGATGACGTTGGGCCTGAACTTTATACAGAGATATTATACAGGAGATGGTAATCCTACTGTTAGTCCTACTGTGCTTCCAAGAAGCCTCATGCATAATGTATGAGAATCGATCCAGGGAAAAACCTACGTTCTGAATGCAGTGTCATATCTAGGTAAAAGGTCAGTGCCTAAGAACCTTTATGTATGTAATGTAGGGAAGAATATAGGTGAAAGGTTGCAGTGTTACGTGCTCCTATATAGAGTACCTATATGGAATATAATACCCACTCCTCTTCCAACTGGACGACATATGTAACCTATTACTATATTACTAGCATAACTAGATAGCGATACGCACAAAGTTAATAAAAACATCTCTTTAGCTAAAAATGTTTAAAAACTTCAAAAAAAATTCTAAAAACTTAAAAAATGTAAAAAGAAATTTTTTCAAGCCCTAGCTCTAAAAGTGTCTGTAATTATAATCCAAACCACTATAAGCATTAAAAAGCCATGTATGCCCCAAATAATGAAAGGAATGTCATTTTAGTTTCATAGTTCCAAATTTGAGCTTGTTTAGAAAAGGGCGAATTTCTCCCAGCATATGACGAGCCAAATGAGTCAAATGTTTATGTGTCCTGGCTGGGAGACGCAACAGTTCCGTTCCTTGCTTCCGCAGTAGTCGGCCCCTGTAACACCTTGCAGAGTATGTCAATTGAGCACAGATGATGTTCCACACTGTCCGCAGCCAGTGCTGGGGCAGCCTGTGCGCCGTCCAAAGCCTGGGTGTCAGTGGAGGAGCCGGTGTTCATACCAACAGGTGCAGTTATTACCTGCAGTGGCTCAAGGAATGCCGCCATCAACATTGGAATACGCTGAGGACACTGCAGAACATGGGCCGTTATCGGGTCCAGTAACATATTCACGTCCGGTGGCGCACATGATGGGAGTGTCAAACACGGATCCAACACGCATTCTTCTCCGCAAAACAGGCATCGGAGGACAGGTAAGATGCAGTCCATCCAGACTGGTCGAAATGACAAGAACCAAGATGCACTTAGTTCTCTTAGGCGAGGTGTGCCCAGATGTTGTACCATGCGGTCACGGTATTTACACTCCAGGAGTGCTTTTTCCATCTCCTTGGTGACTGGGACGTCCATTGCGTAGCAAATATAAAACAATCAGGATACCTGCTGCTAGGAACAGGATGAGCGGAAGTCCTCCAAAGATGCTTCCGAATACGGAGTGTATGGAGTTTGGTATAACTCCAAGTACCGTCTGAAAGGTGCTTATAAGTCCAGAACTTATGGTCTTAAATAGATAAACAATGCCTGTCGTATCAGACATGTTAAAGATACGATTGACCATTTGTGCGAAATGGAAAGGGCAGTTTGTATGAATTAGCGCCTGTATCTCTGCCGAAGACCTTGCGATCTGGAGATCAAAAGTCTCTTGAGCGGAGGTTAAGGGCACAGACTTCTGTAGAAGCATGGCTTTCATTCTGCTTAGAGTATCAAACCGTATTAAAGAAACATTCAGTGAAGGCCATAAAGGCGCCTCCCTGACTGTATGTGTCGGTGGAAACAGTACTTGCATACAACAAGTAACCCTGGAGCTCACGGTTACCAGATATGCGATGCCCGGGAGCATGCCACAGCAGCCTTGACTGTTCAGCATCAAGTAACTCCCATTCAAAAGTAGCCTAAATGCTGGAGTAATCACAGCAGCTGGGGCACCCCTCAAATGGCAGGAAGGGTTCGCCACAGAACCATTACAAGCCCCATGCAGCATTGTATCCTGGCATATGAGTGATCCACTTAAAGCGTTCTCACAGTTTGTACCGCTCAGAAACACTTCTCGATCCCCACTCCGGCATCGAAATCTGTATGGTAATATCCATGATTCCTTAATGTATTCCTTACCCATTTCGTCATATCTGCCTACTTATTTTGGTCAAGGCAATAGTGAAACTGAAAAGTAGTGACCGGTAGAGTTATGTGGCCATGGATTAGCCATTCTGTGGATGGTGATTCTGCCACTATAAATGCTAATCTAGCCAGTTTTTCGCTACGCAGCATTGTATATTTAGCTCCCCTTTGTGCCATTTTTATCTGTTTATCTGTTAGATTGTATTCAGAAAACAGAGACGTACTGTTGATATAATGCCAAGGCACGTAGCCTGCACGCAAAGATTGCAGCGTCCAGCTTAATAACATAATAGAACATAACTGTGATTGCCCGTGTTGTAATATGGCCAAATCTTGTTCTAGTATGTCTATCGCAGAAGATACAATGTTGCCTAAGGAATATATCCTGGAGGTCAATGTAGTTAACCCATTGTTTACCACTGCTAGAGATTTCTCTAGATTTATACGGTCTATCTCTCGTAGTCTCTCTGCAGCCTCTTGTTGGGATATTTTCCATATTTCATTATAGACAGCATAATAGAAATGTTTCTGATGTGGCTTCCTGTGACCCATTAAAAAAATCCCTAAGATCCACATCCTGTGACAGTAAGGATAAGTGTTGTTTCACCTGTGTGAGTGTTGAGGTTTTTAGCCAATGAAGGCACAACTTCCAAACACTGTAGTATGTCACTACCCCTGGATGTTGTCTCTGAACATAACGTGGACCTGGCCTATGGATACTAAACCCTTCGGCTTTACCCATGAATCTTGCCTGACAACTATTAGTGTCTGTGGGCCAAATCAACCATTTTTTCCAATCGTGGTCTGATCTGTTGTTTTGTATGATGTCATCTATAGTAATCTCTTCCTGTGATGTTACGTTACCCTCGGTGTTTGATGGAGTCGGCAGCGGAGGTGTGTTCAAGTCTTTGTTCTTGGCTAGTCCAAGGCAAGACGTCTGTTGCACTGTCTCGTTCAAAAACATGATTTGTTGAGGGAAGAGGCATGCTCTAAACAAAGCTTCTGTTCCCTCTACCTGCCATTCCCTAGTACCCCAGACTGATTTTAGGTCTATGGTGTCTTTCCACAAGTCGAAACCTTGTTCGGACAACTGGGCAATAAAGGAAGCAGAGTAAATCTGTTTGGTGTTTGTCAACATATTTTTCTGTGCTGATGTTGGTGCAACCTTATAATAATATGATGAAATTCTGAAATGTGGCTAGGTCATACCCTGCGCAGTACCATTTTAATAATCAGGAGTATCAAAAATATCTGAGAAGTGCTCAAGGGAACAGTGAGGAAACGTCCACCCACGTATCCAAAAGTCCTCTGTGCCCACTGGCACACAAAGAACAAGTCACAAAACAAGATCCCGTTCCCGAGCAAAAGAAACACGAATTTATATCATCAGAAAGTCAGTCCAAGAAGATTTCAATCCAAATATTTGTATAATATGTTTCTTCTTTATTTTCTTATCATGTGCAAAGCCATAATTCTTTACAAATGGCTCATAGTATCCAAAGAACGTAGCCAATATAGTCGAGATTTAGCCAACACGTGTTTTGTCTTGGGTGTGTCGCCCATCGACTTCCTCAGGGCTACAATGATAACAATAAAAGACAACATTCAAAAACGTTCAGTTTTGTTTATCCACATAATGTTATTACTTAAATGCCAGTCAACTAGATGTTAAAGTTGTATGGCCCAAGAGAAATCCACAATGTGAATAAATAGAAAAAGAGAAAAACAAAAAAAGACCACCAGAGATCCACCCAGTGAAAAGAGAGGATTTTACAAGAGTGCTAGAAATAAAGATCGCAGAAGAACTGTAAAAAAATTTTTAAATCAAGTGCCAAGAACGGGAATCAATAATTTTATCAAAGTGAATGATGTGTTAGTCCAACTGAATTATTATACACATATTCAAGCAAAAAGGAGAAGGAAATGATTAACAAAGGGGTGGACACCCCATACGAACAGTGACTCGAAGTGCACGAATAGAGGATCATGACATCACAGAAGATAGTGATAGTACATAATCCATATAATGCGCAGACATCTCACTCACCAAGCATAAATTCTATGCCCGTTCTGCCAGTCTTCAAATAAAACCTATAAATAGTCCCATTCAATATGGGTCTAAAAAGGAAAAAAGGAGAAGAGGAGAAAAGGAATTGGGGAAATAATTTTTAAAAGTCTGTACCGGTTTAAAGCCAACAAAAGTGATGCCACTGTATATATCTATATATATGCTTAGTGGCCTAAGAAATGTATTCCAAAAGGTATATAAATATATAAATTATTAATCCCTAAAAAGTTAATACTCCTGCTGTAGGGGATAAGTAAGTATCACCTTAGTGAAGCTCGTATCCCAGGAAATACCGCAGGGCGTATGAGCAAATATCTAGAAAAACACACATTCATGCAGAGAATCAGAACACCATTAAACAATAATAATTGTCAGTCTAAATTATTAAAACGCATAGAGCGAAGATATATCTAGCTATGTGGTATGCAGCCACATTATGGCAAGTGAGGTACCGGTGTCATCAACATACTAGATAATGGGAATTAATCTCACAAGAAAGAGCATGAAAAGTGTTGGATGGTAAAATGACTATGCATCTCAACCTCCTACGTATAGCCAATGTCTAGTAGGAACAAATCAACCCGATACATATTAGGGTTCTGAGAAATGAAATATTTTTTACCTCTTAAACACTTATGATCCAAGTAAAAGACGTTTAAATGTATATCTGAAATCAAAACAAAATGAATTAAGACACACCTATAAGTGTGAAGTTATCTTGTTATATTAAACATAAATAACTGTCGAGAATAGGCAGGACTACCTGAACAGTTCTAAAAACATAGTATCAAGATATATATCCAAGCAATAACCAAGATACACGGGGTCTAATAATCAGTTCTTTTAAGATAACGTCACCAAACGATTCAAAGATTGTGTATAAAGGTCAAATGCAGATTCGAGTTTATAGTTCCTGCACGTAATAGCTTACCACTACCAAAGGGCATATAATATGCGCTACTCAATGAATTTGGATATCGTGAACATTACAAGAAAAGGTTATTTATAAAATTTGGGCAGCAAGTTTCCATTTGTGGACGATAGGCATTACAAAGTCCAGCCCACATATTTTAAAACATGAGGGACCAGTGGCCGATACTATTGCAAAAGTGTTTCATATAACTCGGAAAGTCAATTAAACAACTACAAACTTATTAAAAGGTGCTACACGCCAATTTAAAAAAAACTCCGACATCTAAGGGTGACATAGCCAGACTAAGAGCTAATCCCCACATTAACAGAGAGTACTAGTATCATGGGCATCAAGCATATGGGCTTACCAGAGGTCGGAGAGTACTCCCGTCGTAGTAGAAAAACCGGATTCAAATGAAATGAAACCCGGAGTAACTCCCGTTTAAATAGGCAGGAAAGCCAATTAGCATCTATGTTGTTACCAACAGGAACAAAAGACGGACTATTCCCCAACATCATTCCGAATAGTCGCCATCTTGAAGTGGTAAAGCATATGCCTAAATTATAGAGAAGACCAGATTTTAACTCAAATTATTATCAATTACACATCTACATCCACTCTAATACAAAAGAAAATTACAACGCTGAGATAAAAAATCGCAAAGAATGAGAAAAATGGGATAAATAACAGATATATGGAGAGTTGCTAGAAACACCCATGCATCACTCGCATGCCGCGCTATGTCAATATAACCATATCGGAAGAAAATCAACATTCCAATATAAAACAAAATATGATATAAAAGACCGCACTAGACATTGTCTAACATGTCCTAATACAAATGCGGTGCCAATATAACTATAAAAGGCGCTTTAGAAATGGGACTGTTATCGAGGCAATTTTGTCAAATAAGGAATATAATTATTTACATCAAAAAGATCTCTATCCTAGAGAACATGGGAAAGCAGATCGCAAATCAGTTCGATCCGTATATAAAAGACTGAGAGGACTTGGGAGAATATTACCCAAAATAAAAAGGAGATACATCAATTCACGAAAACTCAATAAGATATACAACATTGCCTGTTTCTATTCAGGCCGCAAACATATTCCTGGGACGAAAATCCATATATATGTAAGTGCAGGCAAAGAATCAATATATAAAGAAAGATAGATCAAAGTCTGATACATAAGTGAAGCCCAAGATGATAAAAGCATACATTACTTAGTAGATGTATTCAGACCAGAGTTCAACAAATAACATATATTATCTTCGATATCTAGACCATTCGGCATGAACAGCAGATACAATTCATATTTCTTCTCACAGATGAACATTAGGTTGTTAACAAGGCACATTTATGTACATTTAAAGAGTCACCAGATAACACATGTACATTCACCAACATTAAAAAGCAAACAGAGAAAAGACAAATATGAGTGCTAAGTAAATATGTGGAGAGTGACATAGATATTAATACAGTAGTGTGGTTAACAGGATAAATAAAATGCGGATTACATCATTTATGTAAAAAATAATGTAATTCATTGTCCATGTTAATCCCACACTCCACTGCCCGTAGCTTCATGATCCAACGGGCCTCACACTGTCTTAGTCTCAATTCTCGATCACCACCTCTAGGGTCGGATTTAACTATTTCTATGCCATGGAATTGAAACCCAAGGGATATTTTCTGTTCAGGGCATTCACTAGCGTGACTGCCTATCGGGTATCTAATATCCAGATTTTTTAGAACACGGAAATGTTCAGCCATATGGTCTTTGAGTGGGCGAATGGTACTGCCAACGTAAATTTTCGGATGATATAAATTCGTGTTTCTTTTGCTCGGGAACGGGATCTTGTTTTGTGACTTATAATAATATGAGACTGGGTCAGACATATTGAACCCTGAAAAATATGGAAACTTTTGTGCAAATGTTTTTGAACTGCCTTTCGGCGGAGTTGGACTATATTCCCACTGGTGGTATGTGAACACAGGTCTAGGATTTGCAGATTTATGTAAAAAGTGATGACCATAGTGTTGATAACAATACATAGTCTTGAAATCTGATGTGCCTTTCAATGTTTCACTATTAGAAAATGCAGCAGATTTCTCCAAATCAGATAACATGTTATTAACAGTTTCAAAATCCTAATCATCGGAAAATGTACTTGAGGTAATGATATCACTCAACGATATTTTAAATAAATGAGGAATTCTTAAAATTTCGGTCGGACCAAATATATCGAAATCAACCTTATCCCAAACTATACCATCAGGTATAGGTACTGCTGTAATGTTCACTGATGACAAGTCTCTTTGTTCTCGATGAGATGATAGGTGTGGTTTTGAAAGTAAGTTCACCTTTTGGGCTGCAGAGCTTTGTCGAAGGTATCTTCCATGCTAAAAACTATTACTAAGCCTACCCAGAAAAGAAAGAAAAGTATCCCGGTGATTATCCATAGTTCATCCCAGGGTGACACCAGGTAAGTCTTTTAAGAAAGTTCAGAAAGTCTTTTACTTGCTAATTGCGTGATTTTTTGGCTGGCATCGTTTCCGGTTCACTTGGATCCAAAGAAAATGTATTAAAGTTTATGAAGTAGCCAGAAGCAGTTCGATCAATTGCTGGTATTGCATCAGGATTTGTAGAAATCGTGGTTTGCCCTTGTCAAGGCATGTTGACGTAGACCTCTGTATTTGGTCGAATAGCAATTTGTCTGTCATTTTCAGTTTGATTTTGAAGTTGAACTTCAGGTTCCAGAGGAACGAGTTCCATAGCATTCTTGCATAGACCTTCATTTCGTGCAGGGGACTCTTCGAACGTGATGAGTCTTTCTGTTTGAACTTCTTGGATTGTAGCGAGAGGAGGGCGTCTGCTACTTTGGAGTCCACGTGGCCTACTACTCAGTATCGGCCAGATAATGTGGTTTGATTAGGTCGATTGAGACAAATCTTTTCTCCTTTTTTCCGGCAAGAGGCGGTAGAAGTACCGTTCTTGTTCCTTCAATTGCTAGGACCGGTACAGGTTTTCTGTATGATGGCCCAAATTCTTTTTTGTCCGCTATCTTTTCTCTGACCAGATCCCCGACTTTTGGGATCCAGACAGGTCTTGCCGTGGCTGATTTGACTTCCCCAGTGGCGGTCTTCTTCAGGTGGACATTACTTTGTTGTGTCCTGGATTCATTTAGACCCTGTAAAACAGCCAAACAATCATGGATGTCAAAAGGCTTTTCATCCACCACTGTGCCTTCACAATCAAGGTCAGGTACCCACATTCTTGTCCCAAATAGGACCTCATATGGAGTGACACCCCTAGAGAACTTCTTGGCATGTTGTTCAAAGCTCGCTGGACTCCATACAGATGTTTTACCCAACTTTCACCCGTGCCTAATACTCTAGCTGTTAAAGATTGCTTTAAGTCCCGTTTTTTTCTCTCCACTATCGAATTTCCATCAGGATGGTACGGAGATGAGTACCACAATGCTACACCCAATCCTCGCATGGCCTCCTTGTAAACCTGAGAGCTAAACGCAGGGCCCTGGTCAGAATGTAATGCACCAATTGCGTATGTCCCTATAATGACTCGCAAATCTTTGATAACAGTTCGAGCATCAGCCGAGCGTTGGGGCCACACCCATAGGAATCTTGAGCAGGAATCCACTGCAACCCTGATATACCTGTAAGCCCAATCTCTTTGTAAGGGGCCGCAGTGGTCCAAGTAAACACACGCTAGTGGTTTGTCAGATATTAATAACGGTGTCTGTACGGTGGAACCTTTCATCTGCTGGCAGATGTCGCATTTCAAGACTATGTGCCAGATGTAGCAAAATAGGATTTTGCGAGTCCTTAATAGTGATTTTTTACGAATCGCTACTAAGGACTCGCAAACTGCTATGTTGGTAGGAATCTGCTAATATTTAGCAATTCCTAAGCATTCCTTATTTGCGACTCGCAAATTGCGAGTCGCAATTAAGGAATGGCCTCCCAAGAGGCCCATAGTAATGAATGGGAATAGCGTGCGCAATTTGCGAGTACCTAATAGGTACTCACAAATTGCGCATGCAATTTCAGGGATGCAAGGGTTCCTAAAGGACACCCTGTTGCACCCCTGAAATGTGCAGGTGTGCACATGTGGCACACATACATGCCCAAAGGGCATGTATGTGTGCCACATGGCACTTCGAAACATGCATAAAATTGCATTTTAAAGTTGGTGGTAATTTGCGATTCCTTACAGCAAAATCGCAATTTACGATGTCTCCCAGAATAGCATTTAGGGAATCGCAAATTGCGATTCTCTAAATGCTTGCGCAAAATAGGGAATCGCAAATTTTGCGATTCCTTATTTTGCGAGTGGGTTTTTCACTTACTACATTGCACAGGGCTATTTTGCTGTTGCAAACGTTGAAATTCTGCGAATTTCAGCGTTTGCGATCGCTATTTCGCTTCCTACATCTGGCCCATAGTCTTTAGTCTGCTTTGTTAATCCAGGCCACCAATAGCGTTGTTTCAACAAAGAAACCGTCGCCGTAACTCCTGCATGTGCAGAACCTATCCCTTCGTGTGCTGCTAGAATTAAACCTAACCTACGATCCATGTTTGGAATTACTCTATCCCCCAATCAAGGAATTTGAGCAAATGGAATGTTATTGGCATCTAACGTGTAGGAGTACTTGAGTGGAAACTTTTTTGGTACTGCTCTGCTATTTTTGCGACAAGCAATGATAGCTACCATACTCTCACCGTCTATTCTCGTTTTAGAATGAGTGATTGCAGCTACGGAAGCCGTGCGTAAAGCCCCCTTTGCGGCTTCACCAGCCAATGAATTCCCTTCAACGTGAACAACATCACGCTGATGACTCAGTGGGGCATATTCACAAGCCCCTATCGCCACCACAGCGTCACTTTCAGTGACGTTGTGGTGCCGATAGGGGCCTTGCCTTATTCACAAGGCAGCGTTAAGCCACTTAACGTGGCTTAACGCTGCCTTGTGAATAGGCCCCCTTTCACGCTGTGTTTAGCGTGAAAGGGAGTGCAGTGGGTGTTGTGGTGGGCGTTCCACCGCAACACCCATTGATATTTACGCTGCCCCTATTCACAAGGGCAGCGTAAATAGGAGCTAACGCCAAACTTAAGACCAGGAAAACCCTGGTCTTAAGTTGGCGATATGAGGAGAAATGCTTTATTTCTCCTCGTTTTTGCATTTTCCTTGTGTGCTGCCTTGTGCAGCACACATGGAAAATGCAAATGCCATGGTTTGTTTATGTACAGGAAGGTGTCCCTTCCTGTACATAAACAAACCTTTTAAAAATGCTGTTTTGTAACTTACATGTGTGCTGCATGAAGCAGCACACATGTAAGTTACAAACTGGCATTTTAGGTTTGTTTATGTGCAGGAAGGGACACCTTTCTGTACATAAACAAACCTCCCTGCTTGCAGACACCCTTGCACTCTGGTGCAAGGGTGCCTGCGTTGGTGCTAAGTTGTGAAACTTAGTGCCATCGCAGGAGGAAAAGCAAGGCTGCACCATGTCCTTGTGAATATGGTGCAGCCTTGCTTTTCCGAAGTGGCGGAGAGAGGCGTTAAGCCAAGAAGGCTAAAGCCTCTCTCTGCCACTTCCTTGTGAATATCCCCCTGTGTATGTATCATGTGAGCCCTTGGTAGTTCGGTTTTCAATTCCACTACCTGTTCCCATAGCATTTTATGCTTAATTGTGCCACCTTTTGCATCTTTGAAACCATGTTGAAATCCAGTGCTGCAAATATTCATTATATGACTGTGCACAGTAAAAAGAATCGCACACAATTAGTGTGGGGAATTCTCGATCCGTATTTACCAGTGCCAGTATCAGCGCTTTTAACTCTGCCAGTTGTGCTGTGCAGTCTCCTAGAGACTGCGTTTTTGTGCAACTTGGGTGGAATTTTCCATCCTGCATGCGACCTTTAACGATTGCACATGCTGCGCTATATTGTTGCTTACTTCCTATGGCCGGTTGAGCAGATCTGTCAGTGTAAATTATATATTCATACTGATCCATAGGCATTATTTCGTTTGGTAGGGGATATTCTTGTTCGTATTGCAGAAATGCTTGTCAATCAATCAGGGGATTATAAAGCGCGCTACTCACCCGTGAGGGTCTCAAGGCACTCGGGGGGGCAGCTCCGGATCAGTCGAAGAGCCAGGTCTTGAGGTCCTTCCTGAATGTGTGCAGGGTCGGGGAGCGTCTGATGTTCACAGGGAGCTCGTTCCAGGTCTTGGCTGCGATGTAGGAGAAGGCTCTCCCGCCTGTTCTGTTTCTGTCTTTAAATTCGGGTCGTACCTGTATTCTACATCTGTTGCAGTGAGAGAATTAGCCCATTGTATCCATCTTGGATGTAAGTCTTTAGTGTTCGGAGCGCTTGCCTTTGTCGCAGCCTCTAAGGCTGGAACCGGAGTTACTACTATTATTCGTTTCCCCTGAGCCAGTGCTCTTTCTCTCACTACAGCAGTCTGTACTGCTGTCAGAATCTTTCTGTAGATGCGAAGCGCATCTCAGTATTTGTGTACAAATGTGATTTATATGCAATTGGTACTGTTTAACCTTCATTATATGTTAGATAGGTGTACCCAGATTGACCCGCAACTATACGGATCACCAGGTTGCGTACGTTTACGCGTGTCTGTAAGTGTTTGGAAGCTATCATGTCAGCTTGTAAGGAACGAAGTGTATCTGTGTGTTCCTTTGTCCATTGTTTTACTGAAAAATCAGGTTTTATTAAATCGTAGAAAGGTTTCACTCTTTCTGCATAATCTAAAATGTATGTTCTACCAAAATTTAGGAAACCCAGAATTGACTGTAAGTTTTTCAGTGATTTTGGAGGTTGGAGCAGAGCGCATTTTCCTAAAAAATTGGCTGCCAGGCTTTTTCCTTCACTTGAAAGCTCATATCCTAAAAACAGGACACTGAGATGGGCAACTTTTGATTTTTTAAAGTTGAATTTGTAGCCCTCAGATGCAAATCCCCAAATTATGGTATTCACTCTGTTCCCCCGGGCTGTTCTTATACCCCTGGGGGAGTCGACAAAATTGCTGCTGGGTCCCTAGCACTGACTAGGCTGTTAGATACCTGCTTTCAGGCGCTATATTTTGGCAGAAAAATCCATTTGAGATATCAAGTGTTGTTTTATATATTTCTGCACAATGTTATTCATATATGCGGCACTGTGTGCATTTTGGACTGCAAATGTCTTAGTGCAAGTGTTTAAATGTCTATAATCTAAAACTAGACGATATGAATTATCAGGTTTCATGACAGGAAACAAAGGATTGTTCATTGGTGAGGTGCAAGTTTCAATCACCCCTTGGTATTCAAGTTGATCTAAGATCTCCCTGACCTGTTTTTTAGCTTCTTGCTTTATTGGATACTGCCTCTGTGCAGTTGGAGTATTTTTTAAAGGAATTATGTGGTGGGTTGAATCCTCATCCCATCCAACATGGTTTTTGTATAATGCCGGAGCCTGGGCTACCGCCCACTCCTGCACATAAGTGTGTTGTAAGTGCCTGGGAATATGGTCTGAGAATGCCAGAAGAATTACTGTTTCTCCATTAGGGCAATCCATGACGAATGCTGGTGGCCAATCTTGTTCAGCTAATAAAATATCATAGCCAAACGTCAGGTTCTCCCAAAAGAGACCTCTCACTGTTCTACATCTGTCCCCCTCCATTTGGAGCGTTATTTCATATACTTTATGTGGGACACTTACCCTAGTATTGGGTGTTTCTACCGTGATATAATCATTCAAGTCCGCTGTCACCAGAAATTCCATCAGGTTCTGGAGAGCTATTGTTATTTCTGCTGCACTGTCTAGCATCGTCAAAGCCCATTCCCCATTCAGTAGTCGAGTCCTCAGAATTCTGGGCATGTCTGATCTTTAGACCTGCAACTTTCTTCTTTTTGAACTGTGGCTTTTGCTTTGGTTTCTCTTCTTTTTTAGAAATGTAATCTTGAGCGTGCTGCTTGTCTCTGGACTTTGTACGCTCTTCTTGTCTGTCTGACCGTCCTTCTCTCTCTGAGTTTTTAGATGAACCCTGAAAGGAAGGAACGAGAGGAACGTGTATCAGTATCCTGATACCTGTCAGGTTTCCTAATATTATCCCTATTCCTAAGGTTATACCTCTTTTCGGAGGGCTCCTCTGGAGGAGATCTACCTCTGGGATTGAGATCTGTTTCCTTTAAAGTTTTGTTGTTTTTTATTGTCCCACTTCTTCTTTGTTGAAGTAGGTATCTGCTTGGAAGTGTCCTTTTCAGCACTGCCCATCAGTTGTGGTTTTAAAGCTTTCCCACCCAAACTGTCCCTGCCTAATTCTGCATATGCAGTTTCAATTATTTTCGGTCGTTCGTGTTCTTGTTCTAAAGGACTGAACTCCCTTAGGCGTTGGCGGATAGCCACTGAAGCTGCTTCCCCCTTAATGTTAGCTAGTATTATGGCTGATACCTGGGCATAGTTACTTAGGGCCAGATGTAGGTAAAATCAAATTTGCGAGTCCTTAATAGCAAATTTTACCAATTCGCTATTAAGGACTCGCAAAATTGAATGTAGGTAGGAATCGCTAAAATATTAGCGATTCCTTAATATTCCTTAATAACGAATCGCAAATTGAGATTCGTTAATAAGGAATACCTACCCATTCATTCCTATGGGCTAGGAGGCCCATAGGAATGAATGGGAAGATATTCACTATTTGCGATTCGCTATTAAAGAATCGCAAATAGCGGGAGCTATTTCAAGGGTGCCGGGGTGTCAAAAGGACACCCTGTTGCACCTCTGAAATGTGCATGTGTGCACATGTGGCACACATACATGCCCTAAGGGCATGAATGTGTGCCTAATGGCACTTTAAAAAAAGCAAAAAAGTGCTTTTTTTAAAGGAAATCGCTAATTACCACCAACTTGAAGTTGGTGGTAATTAGCGATTCCTAAAGGCTAAAGTGCACTTTCTTTTGTGCTACTTACATTGCATTTAAGGAATCGCAATTTGCGATTCCTTAAATGCAAGAGCAAAATAAGGAATCGCAATTTTGTGATTCCTTATTTTGCTAGTAGGTTTAAACTCACCTACATTGCTCGCAGCCAAATAGCGATCGCAGCGAATTTCAGCGTTAGCACTCGCTATTTGGCCACCTACATCTGGCCCTTAGTAACTTCATCCCTAAGTTTAGGGCAGGTTCTGCTCCATACTCATTTTGTATTTGTCTCAATACATCAGATACTACTGCTAATGACGGGATACCATGAGTTCTGGTATAAATGGCAGCAAAGACTGTACCCCAAGTGGTACAATCCTCTACTTGTGGAGTTATCCCCATGGGCAAGCAGATTATTAGCATTCTGTGTTTTTCATATGGGGTAGTATTCGGGAATACTGCCTCTAGCTGTGTTATTTTCTGAGCTACCCAGAATGGCATTTGTTCACGTTTTGTGGGCATTTTACCCATTACTGCGTGTAATGTTTGTGGTGTAATTTTAGTTGCTGTACCCTGAATTTGAGTTCCATTTGTTGCAACTATTGCTGGTTGGACTGTAAGTGTCCTCATGACGAATTGTGTCAAGTTCCTATAGATTTTAATTAAATCTTTATGTTGTATGAGTAAGTCTCCTGGTGGCATTTTTTCAATGTCAGGATGTGGTGTGTAGGCCGCTAATATTGGCCATGTTGCCCCTTCTCTTACAAGCGGGCCGAGTCTTACTCTTCTTCTTGTATGGGGTAGGGTGCCTTTAAACCAGTATAAATGTTCCTGGTACGTGAGCGGAACCTCTATGTCCTCGAACGGACAATATTCCGCTGGTGCATCTCCTTCTGTGTCGGAGTGAAATGTTTTTGTTCTTGCATTTGCTGCTGGGAATGTATCCCACGAGAAAAAAACCTCTGTTCTGTTTGCTTTGTGTGCCTCAATCACGAAAACTACTATGCCACCCCTAGATGATAAACTATGCTCTAGCAGTATCAGGGTGACTGTATTTCTAAAGTTTGGTGCAATTTGTATTGTGTCTGCATCTTCCTCGTCTGTGAGGGGCAGTTCTTGTTGAAGTGTATCTAAGACCTGGTTAGTCATTGTTTTTAGTACACTAAATAACTTTTCAAGGGAACCAAGATTGTGTTTATGCACAATTTTAGGAACACTGTGCCCTTCAAGCTTGATTAACCAACAGCCAATAAATAGGATTTTTTAGCCTACTCAGCTGTGGCGGAGTTTGGGCCCACCCACTCCAGACGTCTCTGGTGTTTTGTGAGTAGGGGTCTCTGAGAATAGCACGACTGAACTAGTCAGATTCTACTGTTAAATAAGTACCCAACCAACGTTGGTGGCGCCATGTCGTGTAGTTTCTATATTACCTATACAGGATCTGCGCGTTTGGATTACATAAACTGTGGGATTGGTGGTGGACTGATTCCGTGCACCCCCACTGAATACGTTAGCCTATCTGTATTAGCTAGCTCACAGTGCCACTATAATCTCCTCTTACCAAGGAGAGAATAGATTCTGGCAACCTCAGAACATGACAAACCTGATCCCTCAGAATTGTGGAAACAATATACCACCTTTCGCTCAGTCACTCGTGCTTACTTAGTTTGTCTCAGAGAGATACACAGAATAAACAGGCTGGTCATTTTCAATAAGAATTTATTGAACAGTTGTTATTCTAGTGTTGAATATATGAGCTGCAACAACCATTAGACAGTAGCAGAGATATATGATTAGCAGTACTACGAAAGTAAAGGGATGGTATAGTTCTACCATCTTGCAGAAATCATGAATATATACAAGTACATAAAACACATGATAACAAAGTGCGTACTCCTATGATGTCTCCCTAACTAGATGTACCTAAATGTACCTAGCATCTATGTAGGTGTTATGCCAAGAATCCCGCTAGGATCTAGTCCACCCCATTACCTGAGAGTTTAGAGAATTTGGGACCCCGTCCTGGTCTCAAGTTGGACACCTCGTGAGGGATGTTAGACCACTGCTAGCTGGAGCGTCTGCATGCAGGAACCTCAGCGTCTCTGGTCAGTGTGTCAGCCGGGAAGTCACGGTCTCCTCTATCTTCCTAAGCAAGATGTGGTGTATATGTACCCATAGGTCTCCCCAGGGGTCCTACCTTGCTGTGTTACTGTGTCGGCCTAAAGGATGATGTTGGGCCTGAACTTTATACAGAGATATTATACAGGAGATGGTAATCCTACTGTTAGTCCTTCTGTGCTTCCAAGAAGCCTCATGCATAATGTATGAGAATCAAACCAGGGAAAAACCCGTGCTCTGAATGCAGTGTCATATCTAGGTAAAGGTCAGTGCCTAAGAACCGTTATGTATGTAATGTAAGGAAGAATATAGGTGAAAGGTTACAATGTTACCTGTGCCTATATAGGGTACCTATATGGGATATAACTTTTCCTTCTTTCTGCGCTTCTTTTGTTTCTTTCTGCACCTCTCTTGCTTATTTCTGCACCTCTCTTGCTTATTTCTGCACCCCTCTTGCCTCTTTCTGCACCTCTTTTGCTTCTTTCTACACCTCTCTTGCCTCTTTCTGCACCCCTCTTCCCTCTTTCTGCACCTCTGTTGCTTCTTTCTGCATCTCTCTTGCTTCTTTCTGCACCACTCCTGCCTCTATCTGTACCCCTCTTACTTCTTTCTGCACCCCTCTTGCCTCTCTCTGCACCTCTGTTCCTTCTTTCTGCACTTTTTTTGTTTCTTTCTGCATCTCTCTTGCTTCTTTCTGCACCCTTCTTGCCTCTTTCTCCACCCCTCTTACCAATTTCTGCATCTCTGTTGCTTCTTTCTGCACTTCTCTTGTCTCTTTCTCCACCCCTTTTCTCTCTTTCTGCACCTCCGTTGCTTCTTTCTGCACCTCTCTTGCTTCTTTCTGTACCCCTTTTGCCCCTTTCACACACCTCTTCCCTTTTTCTACATCCCTCTTGCCTCTTTTCTGCACCTCTGTTCCTTCTTTCTGTACTTCTTTTGTTTCTTTCTGCACCTCTCTTGCTTCTATATACACCCCTCGTGTCTCTCTCCACACCTCATCCCTCTTTCTTCACATCTGTTGCTTCTTTCTGCACTTCTGTTGCTTATTTCTGCATCTCTGTTGCTTCTTTCTGCACTTATCTTGTCTCTTTCTCCACCCCTTTTCCCTCTGTCTGCACTTCTCTTGCCTCTTTCTGCATCTCTGTTGCTTCTTTCTGCACCCCTCGTGCCTCTTTCTGCACCCCTCTTCCCTCTTTCTGCACTCATCCTGCCTCTCTCTGCACCTCTGACCTTCTTTCTGCACTTCTTTTGTTTCTTTCTGTACCTCTCTTGCTTCTTTCTGCACCCTCTTGCATCTTTTTCTACCCCTCTTACCCCATTCTTTATCTCTGTTGCTTCTTTATGCACTGCTCTTGCTGCTTTCTGCACCTCTCTTGTTTCTTTCTGCACCCCTCGTGCCTCTTTCTGCAACGCTCTTCCCTCTTTCCTCACCTCCATTCCTTTTTTCTGCACTTTTTTTTTTTTTATTGTCCTCATTAAAGAAATAAGGTGAGTGGTCATAATGCGGAACCGAGGCACTCTCCTGGACCCAGTGGAGGGGATGTATGACCCTCCAGTATTCTTTCCACCTCCAAGGACTTTAGAGACACCAACCGCACAACACTTGGGGATGTCAGAGATATTAACCGGCCCATGGTTTATACCTAAACCATTATCCCAGAAACTCACTTGCTTCATAATCATTGGACTTATTCTACATACTAGGAAGTTGCGGAGGCCAGAGTATTAGCCCACTTATCCCAAAACCCCCAAAATCTAGTTCTCTTCTTCACTTCACAACCCATATCCAACTTGCGAATTCTTTTAACAGAAGACACCCAATTTAGCATATTTGGAGCATTAGATACTATCCAATTTAGACAGATCTCTCTTCTTGCCAGCAAGATTAAAACAAATAGTAATGAAGCTTGGAGTTTTGGCAGTGTAATTGTACTACTGTCATCAGGCAAGATTCCAAAAATAATTAACACCAGGCTTACCTGAATTTCTTGGCCCATCACTTCTGAGATAATCTTACCAACTTGCCCCCAGAAGCCCTGGATCCGAGGACACTGCATAAACATATGCACATCATCTGCGCTTCTCAGGTTACATTTCACACAAATCTTCTCTCCGCCTCCCATCTTAGAGAGCCTCTTCGGGGTCCAATAGGCTCTGTGGAGTGTGAACAGATGATTTCTCCTTAATGATGCAGCTTTAACAACCCTCCACAAAGTAGATATAGATACTTGCCAGAAAGATGCAATATCGCTGAAAGGCAGTTCTCTTCTCCAGGGCTCCTCCATAGGCAGTGATGGCAGATCTCCTTTAATCAAAGTCCAGTACCAGTTTGCCACTTCTTTACTCTGGCCGATCGGTGCTAGAAACCTACTCTCCAATTCTTCATCACTAACTTCATTACCTCCCTGATTAATGACCCAGCGGGAGAGCTGATAAAATTTAAATCTTGATAGCCTTTGAATTGTTTGAAAGTTGAGCTCATCCCATGACAAGAGGTTGTTATCAGGCAATAATTGGCCCCACTTCTGAAATCCATTTTCCCATAGAGGGGCGGATAATCTGTCATTTAAGCATAGTGGCGTGCCTGGAGAGTTCCATATGGGAGCACTAGAACAGTAGTATGAAATTTTAAACAGTTTCCTCATCTGGAACCATAAATCACAGGCTGACCGTATCACCTTCAATTTGATTTTTTTAAAGAATTTGGGATGGCCAAATTTAAAAAGCAACCCGTCGCCCCCCTGCGGTATACTATTGGACATAGCTAAAAGGTAAGGCGTGAAATAAATGGAATCAAGAAGGAGAGATCTTATGTTCTTAAAAAGGAAAGCCCAACTATAGAACCCAAAATCCGGGCTAGCTATTCCCCCGGCTGCTTTCTTGCATCTCAATTTCTTCCATGCAATCCTCACCCCTTTGTCCGCCCAGAGAAAGCTATTAATGTCTGACTGCAGCTTTTTTAAGGAAACTGGATTAAATAATAAGGGGATTGCATCAAAAATAAATGTCATTTTGGGAAGGATCGACATTTTAACAAGATTGGAACGACCAAGGATTGACAATGGGAGATTACGCCAAGATTTCAATAAAGCTCTAATCTCCTTCCTTTTAACCTCTAAATTAGCATGGGCCAAATCATTGATATTCTGAGTGACTTGAATACCCAGATATCTTATTTGGTGGCGTACTAAAGGCGAACTAGATTGCCAATTCCATGTCATAATCTCAGTTTTTTGAGAATTGATTTGATACCCTGATATCTTCCCAAATTCTGTCAGGAGTTGTTCCAATTTTTGCAAGATCTCTGGTGATTCTTTTGTAAAAATCATCAGATCATCAGCATACAGGGCTAGTTTCTTTGACCAACCCCTATATTCAAATGGGACAAAGACATCACTAGACCTAATGGTTTGGGCCAGCGGTTCTATATACAGATCGAAGAGAAGAGGGGAGAGGGGACAACCCTGCCTAGTGCCCCGCTCTAAAGTAACTGATTTGGTTAGATTCCCATTGACTATAATCCTAGCTGTAGGAGTTCTATATATATTCTTAATAGTTTGTAGAATATTCTCTCCTAAGCCAAATGCTTCAACTAAATGATGTAAACAAAGCCAATTCACTCGGTCAAAAGCTTTGGCCGCATCAAATGCAAAGATGGTAAGTGTTAAGCCATTGGCTGAAGCAATGTCGATAGCTCCTATCAACTCATGAGTTAAATCATGCAGTTGGCGCCCTCTAATAACTCCCTTTTGATCCGAGTGAATTAACTTCCCCATTATATTATTCAGTCTTCCAGCTATAATTTGCGCAAAGATTTTATAGTCGCAATTAAGCAGGGAAATGGGTCTATACGACTCACATTTTTTTTTGTCTTTATTAGGTTTTAAGATCAAAGAAACCGCAGCCTCATTCCATGAGCTGGGGATTGAAGAGTTAGTTAAAAAATACTATTGAATAATTTCTCTAAGAACGGAGCAAGCGTCTCATTAAGGGAGGAGTAAAACTCATTGGGAATAGCATCTAGGCCAGCTGCACTACCTCTCTTTAAGTTTTTCATTACAGTTCTAATTTCAGATAGTGAAAACTTCTTATTAAGATGTTGTGCCTGATCTTCCGATAATGAATGTAAAGAGACTTTAGCTAAATAATTTTTAATTTGGGAGTCCGTAACTTCTAGATCTTCAGTATACAGATCTTTAAAAAATAATTTGAACTCCTTTTCTATCTTGGCCCTTTCTGAGCATATCTCTCCCGTTTCGAGATTGCATATCTCTTTGATCAAATTTCTGGTTAGATCGACTCGAGATTTCCAGGCCAATAACTTCCCACTGGCTTCTCCAAATTCATAATTAGCCAATCTGCTAACTTCCCATCGCACCCTAGTAATATTATCAAGATAATCAACCAAATCTTGTCGTTTAGAAAGTAGCTCTAGACTTTCCCCTTCTGCTCTACACTCCTTCGACTGGAAGTTTGATTAAGCGAAGCTCTGCGAATTTCTGCTTCCAGTAACTTAATTGTTTCCTTTTTATCCTTATTAATTTTTGCGGCAAAACCAATAATTCTGCCTCTAATATAAGCCTTATAGGCATCCCATATTACCTCTACAGGGGCCGACTGATCATTTACTTAAAAAAGAACAAGGTGTCCGCTTTTAATTGTTCGATCACTGACTCATCTTTGAGAATGACTTTGTCAAATGTCCATCTTTTGGTTTCTATATACCTGGGAAATTTTAGATTTATCTGGACCGCTGAATGATCTGACAAATGTTCTGGAATGTGAGAAACCAACTTGACCAATTCTGTCAGCCTGGAATCTATCAAAAAATAGTCTATTCTAGAATGGTGTTTGTATTTTTTATTATGAAATGTAAAATTTTGAGAGCCAGTTATAGCCTTATTTTTTATTCTCCAGATATCTACCAGATTTAAATCCCCCATAATAATTTTTATCAGTGATCCCATTTTCGTAGGTATTACTCCAGTCATTTATGTCAAACCAACCTGCCCTACCTCTGGGCCACGAGAACGCACTCTGGGTACCAGCTGTTCCTAACTGATTAACAACTTCCCTGAAAAAATTGTACACATGAGGACTTTTTTTTTTTTTCCCCCTACTTTGCTCCCCACCCAGTGAAAACTTAAAATTACATTCTTCTTGTGTTACCCCACTCCCCCCTCCCACGGGAACCCTCCTGTACCACATGGGGTTTGGTGTACCTTAACCCCTATGAACCCATCTCCCACCTACCCGGCACCTATACTAATCATAAAATATTTCTTCCTGCACCAAATTATTCCTGAGTTTTAATTTGATCAACAAAGAGCCCTGCCTCCTTAGGGTCCCGAAAATTAAACATTTTGTTTTTCCACATCACCCTAAGTACGGCAGGAAACCTCAATTGTACCGTAGCACCCAGAGATCTTAGAATTGGAATGAATTTACCCAGCTCCCATTGTCTATCCTGTGTAATCCTTGAGAGATCTGACCTTATCCTGAAAGTCCAATCCCCCTTCGTAAAGGTTCCAGCTTTTAAGGCTTCTGATAATATCCGCTCCTTTAAAGAATATGTTCTGAAATTAACCAGGATTCGCCTAGGGTTTTTCCTATTTGGGTTCTTGGAAAAAGGGTCTCTATGGATTCTCTGAATGTCTATTTCCAATTCCTTAGCATCAACCACGGGGATAAAGTCTCTTAACAAATTTATAATGTAAGTCTTAATGTCCTCCCCCTCTGCGCCCTCCGGAATGTTCAGGATTTTAATGTTATTCCGTCTGGCATTATTTCCTAACGTCTCCAATTTGTCAAGCATGTCCTTTTCTCCCTTTTTTAAGACCTGGATCTCGGTACAGTTTTCCTCTACTTGTTTGTTTAATACTTCTATTGAGGCCTCCATCGCGCAGGTTCTTTCGGTGATCGCGGACACTTTAGCTTCTAGGGATTCACATGAATCTTGAATCTTAGCCTGATTTATCTCGGAAATGGCAAACTTACTCCGAATTTCTAAAGCGAGGGCATCTAACATTTGTACCAAATTCGGCTGATCCGGGTCAGATGACATTGCAACTACTGCCGAGGGAATCGATCTAAAGTTCGAGGAGTCACAGCTAGTAATAGACCCTGGCCCGTTCTCGCCCACTACCTCGAACATATTGGCTGTTGTAATATTGGCCAATTCAGACCCCCGAACTGTTCCCCCTGTATCCATTATGGCCTCAGGTGCTATTAGCACCCTAGTTTGTAAGGGCTCTACACTTCCCTTACTTAAGACAGGCCAAGGCTCCTTCAGTGGCGGGGCAGGAAGTACTTGCGTTTTCTCTTGAACTCTAAAAAAGGATCTTAAAGAGGGGGTGACTTTAAGTGTAGAAGTTTCCTTTAACTGTCGCAAAGACGTAACAATTTGCTGTTTCCCTTTTGAATTCTTGCCTATTTTTTTTCCTGATTGTTTTGTACCAAACTTCCCTGCTATCGGAGCATCTTCCAAATGTTCCTCCTTATTGTATATTCTATTACGTAAAGTATATCTACTGAGTTGCCCTGAAACTACTGGACGCCTTTCTATGACCACTTGAGCGCACTGGCTTTCTGATGATTGATGGGGTCAGCGAAATTGGGGAAGTTTACGTCTACAGACCGAACCCCTTATTTATACCATCTACGCTCGGAACTAATGGAGGTGTCGGGGCTAGTAATGTAGGTTCTAGTTTCCTTCCTTTCTCAACTGGAAGGTCTAGAGGGAACTCCCTTTATTGCCCCCTTTATCTGATTTTTTAATCCATCTAGGGGTCATCAGTTGACTCAGGTTGAAACACTCCTGTGGTCTCTGTAATCCAGCCAAATTGCTCTGGGGTTTAATGGGGGTAGGGGATATTTGTAAGCAAAGTCTGCTACAAGGAAAATTAAAAAAAGGGTAGGAAATCCTACCTGGTGTTCCTCGCAGGGAAATCCTTGCTGTTGCACGTCTGTCAGAAGAAATCCCAGATGCTGCCCAAAGTAGCCCCCCCCCGCCGTGTACACTCCCGTAGGCACCCGTAGGTCCACCACTCCACCTCGCCAGGTTCGCCCTTGAAGCCACCACAATCACAGGAAATCAGCCTCCCCTCCGCTCCGAACCCCAGGAGGCAGTAGTGCGAAACCGCGTCAGGCAGCGAGACGCAAAGCAGGCAGGAAGCAAGCAGGAAGCAAGTAGTCAAAGCCTCCGCGGACGCCGCTATCTGAGCAGGCGAAAATGCGAAAAAATGAATAAGCACCAATGAAACGACCAGACATCAACCACCGCAAACAACGCCGCCAACAGTGCGGTAAGTTAACAAAAGACTTCACCCCTTTCCAGTGCTCAGGAATCTCAGAAGTGCCGGGGGGTGGAGAGGAGCTCGCGGTGTGAACCTAGCCCACCGCCATGTTCCCGATTCTGACTAATGCCTTCTGCACTTCTTTTGTTTCTTTCTGCAACTCTCTTGTTTCTTTCTGCACCCCTCTTTCCTCTTTCTTCACCCCTCTTCCCCTTCTTTTGTTTCTTTCTGCACCTCTCTTGGTTCTTTCTATACCCCTCTTGCCTCTTTCCCCACCCCTCTTCCCCCTTTCTGCATCTCTGTTGCTTCTTTCTGCACTTCTTTTGACTCTTTCTCCACCCCACTTCCCTCTTTCCGCACCTCTGTTGCTTCTTTCTGCAGCTCTCTTGCTTCTTTCTGCACCTCTCTTGCTTATTTATGTACCCCTAGTGCCTCTTTCTGCACCCCTCTTCCCTCTTTCTGCATCCCTCTTGCCTCTCTCTGCACCTCAGTTCCTTCTTTCTGCACCTCTCTTGCTTCTTGCTGCACCCCTCATGCCTCTTTCTGCACCCTTCTTTCCTCTTTTTGGCACCCCTCCTGCCTCTCTCTGCACCTCTGTTCCTTCTTTCTGCACCTTTCTTGCTTCTTCCTGTAACCCTCTTGCCTCTTTCTCCACCCCTCTTCCCCCTTTCTTCATCTCTGTTGCTTCTTTCTGCACTTCTCTTGCCTCTTTCTGCACCCCTCATCCCTATTTCTGCACCTCTCTTGCTTCTTGCGGCACCCCTCATGCCTCTTTCTACACCCTTCTTTCCTCTTTTTGGCAACCCTCCTGCCTCTCTCTGCACCTCTGTTCCTTATTTCTGCACTTCTTTTGTTTCTTTCTGCACCTCTCTTGCTTCTTTCTGCACCCCTCGTGCCTCTTTCCACCCCTCATCCCTCTTTCTGCACCTCTGTTGCTTCTTTCTGCACTTCTCTTGCTTCTTTCTGCATCTCTGTTGCTCCTTTCTGCACTGATCTTGTCTCTTTCTCCACCCCCTTCCCTCTTTCTGCACCTCTTTTGCTTCTTTCTGCACCTCTCTTGCTTCTTTCTGCACCGCTCGTGTCTCTTTCACACCCCTCTTCCTGTACACCTCTTGCCTATTTCTGCATCTCAGTTTCTTCTTTCTGCACTTCTTTTTTTTTTCTGCACCTTTCTTGCTTCTTTCTGTAACCCTCTTGCCTCTTTCTCCACCCCTCTTCACCCGTTCTTCATCTCTGTTGCTTCTTTCTGCACTTCTCTTGCCTCTTTCTGCACACCTCTTCGTTCTTTCTGCACCTCTCTTGCTTCTTGCTGCACCCCTCGTGCCTCTTTATGTACCCCTCTTCCCTCTTTCTGGCACCCCTCCTGCCTCTCTCTGCACCTCTGTTCCTTCTTTCTGTACTTCTTTTGTTTCTTTCTGAACCTTTCTTGTTTATTTCTGCACCTTCTTGCCTTTTTTCCACCCATCTTACCCCTTTCTCCCTCTCTGTTGCTTCTTTCTGGACTTCTCTTGCTGCTTTCTGCACCTCTCTTCCTTCTTTCTGCACCCCTTGTGCCTCTTTCTGCACCCCACGTCCCTATTTCTGCACCGCTCTTCCCTCTTTCCTCACCTCTGTTCCTTTTTTCTATACTTCTTTTGTTTCTTTCTGCACCTCTCTTGTTTTTTTCTGCACCCATCTTGCCTTTTTCTCCATCCCTCTTCCCCTTCTTTTGTTTCTTTCTGCACCTCTCTTGTTTCTCTCTGCACTCCTCTTGCCTCTTTCTCCACCCCTCTTCCACTTTTCTGCATCTCTGTTGCTTCTTTCTGCACTAATCTTGCCTCTTTCTCCACCCCTCTTGCCTCTTTCTCCACCCCTCTTTCCCTTTTCTGCATCTCTGTTGCTTCATTCTGCACTTCTCTTGCCTCTTTCTCCCCCCTCTTCCCTCTTTCCGCACCTCTGTTGCTTCTTTTTGCAGCTCTCTTGCTTCTTTCTGCACCTCTCTTGCTTCTTTCTGCACCCCTTGTGCCTTTTTCGGCACCCCTCTTCCCACTTTCTGCACCCCACTTGCCGCATTCTGCAGCTCTGTTCCTTCTTTCTGCACTTGTTTTGTTTCTTTCTGCAACCCTCTTGCTTTTTTCTGCACCCCTTTAGCCTCTTTCTGCACCACTCTTCCCTCTTTCTGCACCCCTCTGGCCACTTTCTGCACCTCTGTTCCTTCTTTATGCACTTCCTTTGTTTCTTTCTGCAGCCCTCTTGCTTCTTTCTGCACCCCTTGCCTCTTTCTCCACCACTTTTCATTCTTTCTGCACCCGTTGCCTCTTTCAGCACCTCTGTTCCTTCTTTCTGCACTTCTTTTATTTCTTACTGCATGTCTCTTGCTTCTTTCTGCACCCCTCATCCATCTGTCTGTACCCCTATTCCCTCTTTTTGCACCTCTCTTGCCACTTTCTCCACCTTTGTTGCTTCTTTCTGCACTTCTCTTGCTTCTTTCTGCACCTCTCTTCCTTCTTTCTTCAAAACTCCTGCCTCTTTCTGCACCCATATTTCCTCTTTCTGCACTCCTCTTGCCTCTTTCTACATATGTTCCTTCTTTCTGCACTTCTTTTGTCTCTTTCTGTACCTCTCTTGCTTTTTTCTGCACACCTCCTGCCTCTTTCTCCACCCCTGTTCCCCCTTTTTGCATCTCTGTTGCTTCTTTCTCCACCTCTATTGCCTCTTTCTCCACCCCTCATCCCTCTTTCTGTACCTCTCTTGCTTCTTTCTGCACTTCTTTTGCTTCTTTCTGTACCTCTCTTGCTTCTCTCTGTACCCCGCTGCCTCTTTCTGCACCGCTCTTCTCCTTTCTTGAACCCCACCTGCCTCTTTATGCACCTCTGCTCCTCCTTTCTGTACTTCTATTGTTTCTTTCTGCACCTCTCTTGCTTGTTTATGTACTCCTCTTGCCTCTTTTTCACCCCTCTTCCCCTTCTGTATCTCTGTTGCTTCTTTCTGCACTTCTATTGCCTCTTTCTGCACCCATCTTGCCTTTTTCTGCATATCTGTTTCTTCTTTCTGCACTTCTTTTGTTTCTTTCTGCCCCTCTCTTGCTTCGTTATGCACCCCTCTTGCCTCTTTCTCCACCCCTGTTCCCCCACTTGCATCTCTGTTGCTTCTTTCTTCACTTCCCCCCCTCTTCTCCCAGCGCCTTGAGACCCTCGCGGGTATGTAGTGCGCTTTATAAGTGACATGATTGATTGATTGATTGATTGACTTCTATTGCCTCTTTCTCCACCCCTCATCCCTCTTTCTGCACCTCTCTTGCTTCTTTCTGCATCCCTTGTGCCTCTTTCTGCACCCCTCTTCCCTCTTTCTGCACTTCTCTTGCCTCTTTCTGCATCTCTGTTCCTTCTTTCTGCACTTCTTTTGTTTCATTCTGCCCCTCTCTTGCTTCTTTATGCACCCCTCTTGCCTCTTTCTCCACCCCTGTACCCCCCTTTGCATCTCTGTTGCTTCTTTCTGCACTTCTATTGCCTCTTTCTCCACCCCTCATCCCTCTTTCTGCACCTCTGTTGCTTCTGTCTGCACTCCTCTTGCTTCTTTCTGCACCTCTCTTGCTTCTTTCTGCATCCCTTGTGCCTCTTTCTGCACCCCTCTTCCCTCTTTCTGCACTTCTCTTGCCTCTTTCTGCATCTCTGTTCCTTCTTTCTGCACTTCTTTTGATTCATTCTGCCCCTCTCTTGCTTCTTTATGCACCCCTCTTGCCTCTTTCTCCACCCCTGTACCCCCTTTGCATCTCTGTTGCTTCTTTCTGCACTTCTATTGCCTCTTTCTCCACCCCTCATCCCTCTTTCTGCACCTCTGTTGCTTCTGTCTGCACTCCTCTTGCTTCTTTCTGCACCTCTCTTGCTTCTTTCTGCACCCCTTTTGCCTCTTTCTCCACCCCTCTTCCCCCTTTTTTCATCTCTGTTGCTTCTTTCTGCTCTTCTCTTGCCTCTTTCTGTACCCCTCTTTCTTTTTTTTTGCACCTCTGTTGCTTCTTTCTGCACCTCTCTTGCTTCTTTCTGCACCCCTCATGCCTCTTTCTGGACCCCTCTTCTTTCTGCACCGCTCTTGCCTCTCTCTGCACCTCTGTTCCTTCTTTCTGTACATCTTTTGTTTCTTTCTTTATAGTTAGGCTGACATTTCACTCGTGCAAAACCAGAGAAATTCAGCTGTTATAGTTAGCTGAGCTAACTATAACTCGTGCCCCAAAATGCACTGCTGATGACGTCATATATTACATCACTCATGACATGGTCAGTGACATTACTGATGACTAGGCGCGGGCGGGGAAATCCGCTCCGCCCGAGGAGTGTGCAGAGATTTCCCTACTCCATGTTGTGCGGAGAACGCGGAGTAGGCAAATCTCCGCACACTCCGCAGTAGAGCGGAGTTGGCCAGCCCCCACCTCCACCCCCCTATTAACAATTAATTAGACATTAATGAAAACTAAAACAAAAAACACTTACCTGTACTGCGGCATCCCTGGGCTGCCCTCCTCCTCTTCCTCGCCGACTCTGGGTGATCCTTGCAAAAACTGCACATGGGCACACTCGCGCGCATGCGCATTTCTCACAAGAAATGCGTGGGCGCCTGAACTGCTGAACAGAATTACACCAAATTTGGCAAAAATTTAGCTCTTGGTTCAGAAAGCGACATTTTTGTTAAATGGTGTAAATCCGTTCAGTAGTTCCTGAGAAATTCCTATTTTTAGAAATATTATTATCTGGTGACCGCAGTGGATCCGCGAATCCTCCCAATCTTGAGCCTGACTCTGATTGGCTGCCAACAGTTCCAACCAGGAAGTGTTGGCAGCCATCTTGTGACTCAGTTCAACCGAGTCACAAGAAAAAGGGGGCAGGGTAGAAACACCCTGACTCCCTAGGCCTGCTCAGGGAGTCCCTCAGGGATCCTGAGGGCCAAAAAAAGCATTTTTTAAAAAAAAAATTGGATGGGAGTCACATTGGGTTTGGGAATCCCGGAAATTGTTTTTTTTTTTTAAACGAAGCGTGGTCTCCGCTGCTTCATTTTATTGAATCCCTGGGTGGGCCAGGTCCCGGGGGCAACGCAAAATTATAGTGCATGGCTCCTGGGGGGCCCCTGATGCCCCGGGGACAGCCACCTCCCTGGGGCGGCTATGTTTTTTATTTGCGGGGGCCATGCTGGCCCCCCCAGCCCGGGGGACCGCCTCCTCCCCAGGGCTAACTTTTAAAATATGGTGTGAGGGGGCTAAAGCCGCGCCACACTGCCCCAGGGACCATCACCTCCCCTGGGCACAGATTGAGTGAATGTGGGGGTTCGTTGTGGACCTCCATTCTCGGGGACCACCACCTCCCTGGGGCTTTGTAGATGTTTGAGGGGGGCTCTGGAGCACCCCTCTTGGAGCCCTTTCTGGCCCTGTGACCACCACCCCCCAGGGCCGGCTCAAGCAATGTCCTGGGGTGCCCACCCCGATACATTGAAGTTTACTATGGCAGGGCGGGAGCACTGCTCCCGCCATGCCATAGCAAACTTCTGCTCTTGCTTCCATGAAGCGAAGCAGAATTGCTTTTGGGAAAAGGGAGATGCATGTTAGCAGCTCACTTTACCCAAAAGCATTGCCAGCTCCCGCAGGAGGTAGGGAGCTGGTAGGGAGCCCCAATGCCCCTGCAGTCCCTGCCAGCTCCCCAACTAACATGCAGCTCCCTTTGCCCAACGCAATGTTGCTTCGCTTCATGGAAGCAAGAGCAGTTTTAATGCTCTCGCTTCCCTTTAATGATGGCCATGCCCCGGGGTATGGGGTCCCTGGGGCAGAATATGGCTGGGATGGGGGCTGCTCGGCCCCACTCCCTTCTTTTTAAAAAAATGAATAGTTCGGCCTCGGGGGATGGGGTCCCCGGGGCCGTAATTGGCCTTGGGAGGAGGGCCATGTGGCCCCCCTCCTTAAATTTAATTTTAAAAGTAATTAAATTCTGCGGTCCCCGGGGGTGAAATGGCCATATGGAACAGGGTGGTATTATTTTTTTTTCTCTCGTGATAGGAGTTGTGACCTTTGTACATGTACTGAGACTGAACTTCATAATCACATTAAAATTGGGAGAGTTTGATATATTTAAAATGGAAATTAAAAGTTAAAGTTGAAAGGTTATATGTGTTGTAGTACATTGAATTTGTGCTTTTGTTTTGCAAATTCGCAACGAATTTGTGAATGTGGAAAAAAAGAAAAAACAGTACATATGTTAAAAAATATATAACTTTCAGTGTTGCGTTATAGGGTGGCTCTAAGAAGAGCTGTTGTGTTTATTATGACTTTGTTGCAGCTACATGTAAGTGTGGATGCACAGCTTAAGGTTGTTGAGAAAGTCTCTGTTCCCTTCGTCTGTGAAGTGAACTCCATCACTTCTGTGGATGTTGTGCATGTCAAAGCATATATTGTTGTTATAGATGGAGCCCATCCTATGGTCTCTGAAGTAAGCGGAAACAGCTTTATTGGCATTCTTCCTAGCCTTCTCAATCTGTGGACAGAAATGATTTGACCACTTCCATTTCTGTCTTTGGCATATATTAGAGTATTTAAAGACAGTTTAAGGGAAAAGCAACATCCGTTGTGCAAAGGTATCCTTCACTAGGATTTCCAGTCCTACCCCAGTCAATGTGCCTAGGTCATTACCACCACAGTGCACAATCATGAGGTCAGGGGGTTGGAGATGAACAAAGGTTTTAACCAAAGGCATCAATTGGTGCCACTTTAATCCTCTCTGTGCAACCATTTAATATCCACAATTTGCAAACCTAGGTCTTCATCAAT
Source organism: Calotriton arnoldi (assembly GCA_963921515.1). Classification (NCBI taxonomy): domain Eukaryota; kingdom Metazoa; phylum Chordata; class Amphibia; order Caudata; family Salamandridae; genus Calotriton; species Calotriton arnoldi. Next base: position 87,670 of record CAWUFW010010679.1, read on the forward strand.
ATCTCTGTGTTCAGCACACCTTTTGCCTCAGAAAACATAGCTGTGTCCTACAATCCATAGTGTTAGCACTTTGAAGGGATGAGAGGAAGGAATCAAAAGACGTCTATAGCTGAGTGAGTCAGTTGGTGGAATGAGAGGTATCTAAAATGGTGGAGATGGTGCTGTTTTAGAAAAAGCAGATAACTGATTGGCTGACTGACTATTCAAAAATAGGTTGCATGTTACTTTGTAGAAAAAGCATCTTTGTGATTGGTTATAAAAAAACATTTTGAAAGTTACAGTCCACAGGATAAGGTAACATTTGCAAGACTCAACCACACCTGCTGTTTACATTTGTAAGCTAATGTGCTGAACTTGAAAATATGGTGAACTTGTGACCTGGCAGTACAGTTGAATGTTTCAGAAATTGTTACTATGGAAACTGAGGTTACAGAGAATGGGGGAAGGGTTGGAAGTTAACTGTGGTTTTAAAATATGAAATGGTAAGTTATATATGAGTGATATGGTTTTAAATTTAGTTTTTCTAAATCAGTGCTATGTGTAGAAGTGGTATGTTGTTAAAAAGTAATAGTAGTGTTGTTGAGAATAGGCTTTTGAACTCCCGTCAGGGTTCGCGAATCCTATGCGAACCCACAATACAGCACGACGGTGGAGTCGCGACTTCTGAAAGTTACCGAAGCAGATTGGGCACTTTTAGAACGGAGTAATAAATGGTTAATATGTGTATCCAATAGAAGTCAGTTTCAGAATTTGAAAAAATGAATGGAGCATTTTGATTTGTTACTTACATTCATTTGTGTGGAAAAAGAGAGGGAAAGTTTGCCAACACTGGTTTAACTTTGTTGACAGTGGTACATCACATTTATTGTGTTCATATTCTGCAATAGTATTTTAGAGGTGAGTTACAAATGTGTATGGTGTGTAATATATTGTGTAGGAGTGCTTTAGTTTGTGTAATGATCATTTTAACTTTATAATGCATTATTTGTAAAGCTTGCAAAGTATTAGAGAAATGTGATGTTTGAAGTATGTTACTAGATGTAGGAATGTGTATTGAAGTTTGTTTTATTGTATTGAAATGAAGATTGAAATAGGTGGTGCATATGCCGTTGCTGAGTGTCTAATGGAAGTAGAAGAGAAAACTGATGTTTAAAACATGTTGGTAGATGTATTAAAGTGTATTCCAGTCTATGTAACTGTGTACCCAGGTGTCTTCTATTATGATCAGAAAGATATACATCCACTTTGTTTTACACAAATTTAGAGAGCATGTGTGTGAAAGACAGGTATTCAACTATTTGGATGTTTCTTTTTATGTCTCATGTCACTAGCAAAAAGGCATACACATATACATGCATGCCTTTAGAAACATGGTGTGAGTTAGAAAAGTTACGTGGGAAGGGTTGCTGTTTTAAAATTGGCTAAGCTCAACATATTGAGCAGTTGGTAAAAAGTGAAGCTGCAAGAGAAAAATGAGGTTTACAACATGTTGGCAAAAGGATTAGTGATTAGGCTACTTGCTATGAGTCTGTTGAAAGGTACATTTGAAGTAGGCTGTACACATTTAGGTGTCTGGTTCAAATGAGAAATGCAGTTTGTTAAGTTTAAAGGTCTGCGTGCTCTTGTGAGTGGGGTATGTGTCTATTTGTACATCTATTGTCTCAAGTGTTATGAATCTGAAGATGGTAGCTTGAAAACCTGGTCGGTTTTCCTACAGGTGGACAAATCTCTCAGGTCTGCTCTGTCATTCGGTCGCACAGCCTGTTATATTTTCTGTATGAAGGTGCTGTGGAGCCTCTCACATAGCCTGTTCAATACGCAGGTGACATGTTTTATGAGCAGAAAGGAATACATACACTTTTTTTCACAGTTTTAGAGATCATTTGCTGTGAAGCACAGGTATTCAACTATAGGTATGTTTTTTATGTATCTTGCCACTAGAAAAAGGCACAGACTGATACATGCATGCTTAGAAAAACATGGTAAGACTTTTAACAGTGACATGGGAAGGGTTGCTGTTTTCAATTTGACTAGGCCCAAGATTCTGAGCAGTTGGTGAAATCTGAAGCTGCAAGAGAAAAGTGAGGTTTAAGACATGTTGGCAAAAGGATTAGTGATTAGGCCACTTCCTATAAGTTTGTAGAAAGGTACACTTGAAGTAGGCCGTATACGTTTAGGTGTCTGTTTGAAATGAGAAATGCAGTCTGTCAAATTTAAAGGTCTGTGTGTTCTTGTGAGTGAGGTATGTGTCTACTTCTGCATCTATTATCTCATGTGTTATGCATCTGAAGTGGTAACTTGAAATCCTGGTCGGTTTTCCTACTGGTAGACACATCTCTTAGTTCTGCTCTGTCATTCGGTCGCACAGCCTGTGATGTCTTCTGTATGAAGGTATTGTGGAGCCTCTCACATAGCCTGTTCAATACCTAGGTGCCGTGTTATATGAGCAGAAAGGAATACATAGACTTTCTTTTACACAAATTTAGAGTGCATCTGCTGTGAAACACAGGTATTGAACTATATGTATTTTTTATGTATCATGTCACTAGCAAAGGCACAGACTGATGCATGTATGCTTTGAGAAACATGGTGAGACTTATAACAGTGACATGGGAAGGGTTGCAGTTTTAAATTTGGCTAGGCCCAAGATGATTCTGAGCAGTTGGTGAAAACTGAAGCTGCAAGAGAAAAGTGAAGTTTAAGACATGTTGGCAAAAGGATTGGTGATTAGTCTACTTGCTATGAGTCTGTGTAAAGGTACACTTGAAGTAGGCCGTATACGCTTAGGTGTTTGCTTCAAATTAGAAATGCAGTCTGTCGAGTTTAAAGGTCTGCGTGCTCTTGCGAGTGATGTATGTGTCTAGTTCTACATCTATTGTCTCATGTGTTATGCATTTGAAGATGGTGGCTTGAAAACCTGGTCGGTTTTCCAACTGGTGGACAAATCTTAGTTCTGCTCTGTCATTCGGTCGCACAGCCTCTGATGTGTTCTGTATATTGGTGTGGTGGAGCCTCTCACATAGCCTGTTCAATACTCAGGTGCTTTGTTTTATGAGCAGAAAGGAATACATACACTTTCTTTTACACAAAGTTAGAGAGCATGCGCTGTGAAACAGAGGTATTCAACCATATGTATTTTTTTTATATATCATGCCACTAGCAAAAGGCACAGATTGATGCATGTATGCTTTGAGAAACATGGTGAGACTTATAACAGTGACATGGGAAGGATTGCTGTTTTATATTTGACTAGGCACAAGATTCTGAACAGTTGGTGAAAACTGAAGCTGTAAGAGAAAAGTGAGGTTTAAGACATGTTGGCAAAGGGATTAGTGATTAGGCTACTTGCTATGAGTCTGTGAGAAGTTACACTTGAAGTAGGCCGTATACGTTTATGTGTCTGTTTCAAATGAGAAATGCAGTCTGTCAAGTTTAAAGGTCTGCGTGCTTTTGTGAGTGAGGAATGTGTCTACTTCTACATCTATTGTCTGATGTGTTATGCATCTGAAGATGGTAGCTTCAAAACCTGGTCTGTTTGGCTACTGGTGGAGAAATATCTCAGTTCTGCTCTGTCATTCGGTCGCAAAGCCTTTGATGTCTCCTGTATGAAGGTATTGTGGAGCCTCTCACATAGCCTGTTCAATACCTAGGTGCTGTGTTTTGTGAGCAGAAAGGAATACATACACTTTCATTTACAGAAATTTAGAAAGCATGCGCTGTAAAACACAGGTATTCAACTATATGTATTTTTTTTAATGTATCATGCAACTAGCAAAAGGCACAGACTGATGGATGCATGCTTTGAGAAACATTGTAAGAGTTAATACAGTGACATGGGAAGGGTTGCTGTTTTAAATTTGACTGGGCCTAACATGCTGAGCAGTTGGTGAAAACTGAAGCTGCAAGAGAAAAATGAGGTTTAAGACATGTTGGCAAAAGGATTCGTGATTAGGACACTTCCTATAAGTTTGTAGAAAGGTACACTTGAAGTAGGCCGTATAAGTTTAGGTGTCTGTTTGAAATGAGAAATGCAGTCTGTCAAATTTAAAGGTCTGTGTGTTCTTGTGAGTGAGGTATGTGTCTACTTCTACATCTATTGTCTCATGTGTTATGCATCTGAAGTTGGTAGCTTGAAAACCTGGTCGGTTTTCCTACTAGTAGACAAATCTCTTAGTTCTGCTCTGTCATTCGGTCGCACAGCCTGTGATGTCTTCTGTTTGAAGGTATTGTGGAGCCTCTCACATAGCCTGTTCAATACCTAGGTGCCGTGTTTTATGAGCAGAAAGGAATACATACACTTTCTTTTACAGAAATTTAGAGTGCATGCACTGAGAAACACAGGTATTCAACTATATGTATGTTTCTTTAATGTATCATGCCACTAGCAAAAGGCACAGACTGATGCATGCATGCTTAGAGAAACATGGTAAGGGTTATAACAGTGACATGGGAAGGGTTTCTGTTTTAAATTTGACTGGGCCTAACATTCTGAGCAGTTGGTGAAAACTGAAGCTGCAAGAGAAAAGTGAGGTTTAAGACATGTTGGCAAAAGGATTAGTGATTAGGCCACTTCCTATAAGTTTATAGAAAGGTACAGTTGAAGTAGGCCGTATCACTTTAGGTGTCTGTTTAAAATAAGAAATGCAGTCTGTCAAATTTAAAGGTCTGCGTGCTCTTGTGAGTGAGGTATGTGTCTACTTCTACATCTATTGTCTCATGTGTTATGAATCTGAAGTTGGTAGCTTGAAAACCTGGTCGATTTTCCTACTGGTAGACAAATCTCTTAGTTCTGCTCTGTCATTTGGCCGCACAGCCTGTGATGTCTTCTGCATGAAGGTATTGTGGAGCTTCTCACATGGCCCGTTCAATACTCAGGTGCCGTATTCTATGAGCAGAAAGGAATACATACACTTTCTTTTACAGAAATTTAGAGTGCATGCACTGAGAAACACAGGTATTCAACTATATGTATGTTTCTTTAATGTATCATGCCACTAGCAAAAGGCACAGACTGATGCATGCATGCTTAGAGAAACATGGTAAGGGTTATAACAGTGACATGGGAGGGGTTGCTGTTTTAAATTTGACTGGGCCTAACATTCTGAGCAGTTGGTGAAAACTGAAGCTGCAAGAGAAAAGGGAGGTTTAAGACACGTTGGCAAAAGGATTAGTGATTAGTCCACTTCCTATAAGTTTATAGAAAGGTACACTTGAAGTAGGCCGTATCACTTTAGGTGTCTGTATGAAATAAGAAATGCAGTCTGTCAAATTTAAAGGTCTGCGTGCTCTTGTGAGTGAGGTATGTGTCTACTTCTACATCTATTGTCTCATGTGTTATGAATCTGAAGTTGGTAGCTTGAAAACCTGGTCGGTTTTCCTACTGGTAGACAAATCTCTTAGTTCTGCTCTGTCATTCGGTTGCACAGCCTATGATGTCTTCTGTATGAAGGTATTGTGGAGCCTCTCACATAGCCTGTTCAATACCTAGGTGCCATGTTTTATGAGCAGAAAGGAATACCTAGACTTTCTTTTACACAAATTTACAGAGCATGCGCTGTGAAACACAGGTATCCAAACAGAGAAGAAAATGAGCCAGTAGTTATTCTAGTAAATTGTGTACCAACAAAGAGTCAAAAAGTCTGGCAAGAGTTTGTAGATGTTAGTAAACTTCAAAAGGCTACAATATACCTGAGACAGAATAACATTTATTAATAGAATGTGAATGTTGATGAAGACGTAATATGCTTTCAAGATGAAACAGTAATTTCAGCTGGACAAATTGAAAAAGTGGACAAGTGCAGAACTGAAGAGATTTATGAACATTATACAATACATCCTCTGCATTCAAAAGAAATAATTGGATACAGTATTGAATTATTTCAAATGAAAAAAAGCAAAGGGAAGTCCCATGAGAATATGAGAAAAAAGTTTAGAAGCTCGTTGTTTTCCCCAGCTATTCCCTACTGGAGAAAGTGGATGATTTGATGAGCAAGATGTACAGATTCCAGCTTCAGAATACCGATCAACAAGAATATTTTGTGAAGATGCAAGATTTCGGCAGTGCATTCCATATATATTTCACCTTCTGTTTGAAAGCGATTTGGCTGCACTTTCGTATGCAGTGAACCACATATTACAAACAGGACTTCATTTTTAACATGTTTCTGCAAAAGAGTTCATGGACAAAGTTGAACAAAGAGCTGAAAATGTAAAATCTCAGTTAATTAATTTGATGGCGTGCCAACGTGGTACCAATGAGTATTGGTATCATCGTCATGGACAACTTAAATGCATGTTAAGAAACTTAGGTACTCCTACATGGTTTGTAACACTTAGCTGCACTGAATATGTGTGGGAAGATTTACTTGAATTTCTACGAGATGCAAATTCAAATGTAAAAAACATTGAATTGAAGACAACTGGAGAACTGTGTTCCTTGGATCCTGCAAGTGTGTACAGATATTTTAATCATAGGTTTCGAGCTATGATGTCATTTATCTGCAATAAAAATAATCCACCTCTTGGAGAGGTAACAGATTTCTTTTGGAGAAAGGAGTACCAAGCCAGAGGTGCTCCTCATATACACATGCTATTATGGATAAAGAATGCTCCAAAATTTGGAACTGATACTGATGAAACTGTTTTCTCTTTCATCGAACAGTATGTTACATGTGCCATTCCAAGAGATGGAGGAGAAAAGAGCTTGAGACAACAAGTTTTTCGGTTTCAAAGTAATCGATGTGGGAAATACTGCCAAAGAAAATACAAGTGTAAAGGGAAATTTTATACAAAATGTTGTTTTGGTTTCCCACGTCCTATAATTTCTAAAGGAAGAGTAAATGTTTTTTGTCAGCAGTAAGGCATACAATAACTCAGAAATCTCCCAAGTATACATACAATTTAAAGAGAACAGAAGCTTCAAAGTACATTAATGACTACAATCCAGTTATTTTGAAAATGTGGAATGGAAACATGGATATCCAGTATGTTGCAGAAAATTCAATTGCTGTAGCTCGCTATGTTACATCATATATAACCAAATTTGAAAAGACAGAGATGAAAGAAATGTGGGAAGAAATTTCACAAGAGAAGAGTCTTAGCAAGAAATTGTACTGCTTGAGCTTGAAAATGCTTTCCCATCGAGAGATTGGATCCTATGAATGTTCGGATCGCTTGAGATCAGCCAGTTTATATTCAAAGTCACGAGGAATCATTTGGGTAAGTCTAGGTCTTACCGCCACACGAAATAGAGTATTGAAATCTTTACAAGAAATAGAATTCTTAGCATGGAATGAACCAGAAAGTACAGATATTGTGAAACCTAATATGTTGGATACATACTATCCCAAAAGGAGTAGACATCTTGAAAACCTATGTCTGTATGAAATACTTCAACATTACAGCTTTAAAAGTAAAGTTACAAAAAATACAAAAGAAGAAAAATATGCAGTAATTGGATGTGACGGATGTTTAGTAAAACATGTCAAAGGAAATCTTATTAACCACAGAAAACTCAGTTGCGAAAGTCCAGATAAGAGGGAATTTTTCTATTTAGCACTTCTGCAACTGTTCAAGCCTTGGCGTAGTGAAACGGAATTATTTGGAGATTTCGACTGCTATGAAAATTATTTTAATGCAAGTAAAGATAGAATTTAGTGCACAATTTTCCCTACATATCTACAAACGTTAAATGATGAGATTGAACAACAAAGTACTATTGCAGCTGAAATAGCTAGAGAAAGTTCACAAGGCAGTCAAAGTTCTGGTCCACTGCGTCAAGATCCACTGGGACAATCGATTATGGAAAATGAAGCAGCAATATCCATGAATGAGTTAGAAACTGCAATGCAACAAGCACAACAGTATATTATTCAGTTGGAAAAGTTAGAAGAACAACTAAATATTGAACAAAAATAAATATATCTACAAGTCAAACAACAGATACAACATGGTTTGCTGCACAAGAAAAAGAATGTAAATGTTCATTATTTAAACCTATTCTAATGTACATCAGTGGTCAAGCTGGAACTGGAAAAAGTTTCTTAATTAAAGTTTTGACCAGTTATCTACACAAAACTACAGAATCACATTTATCTTGTGTTGTAACAGCTCCAACTGGATTAGCAGCAAACAACATTAAAGGAATTACTTCACATCGATTACTTATGCTACCAGTTGAACATGATAATACATTGGAATATCAGAAGTTATCTGGAGAAGCTTGTTATGAAGTCTCAAGAGTACTGAAGAAAATGAAACTTTTAATCATTGATGAGGTGAGCAAGGTCTAAAACTTAATGCTTGCTTTTGTACACTTGAAAATGCAACAGATTTTAAAAACAGATTACGATGTTCTGTTTGGAGGAAAAAATGTAATTGTATTCGTCGACCTAGTACAACTTACTCCTGTAAAAGGATAACCTGCTTTTAAAACACTTGTCCATGAAGACACTAGGAAATCTTTGGGAAGTATTGGAAATGTGAACATTTGGTTACATTTTGAATATAAAGAACTTGTAAAGAATATGCGACAATCAAGTGATGAAGATTATGGAAATATTCTTCAAGACATAAGAATTGGTGTCTTGATGGAACATGGTAAACAGCTTTAGGAAGTCGGCTATTAAGGAACTTGTTTACAACTGGAAACAGATTAGCTGAAGTAATGTACAATATGCTTGGAGAACAGAAGTCTATAGTTTGCCTAATGCCTACAATGCAGTTCTACATTTAATCAACAACTTTTAAAACTGGAAAAACAACAAATTGTGAAAATTGAAGCTATTGATAAAATTGAACACCAGGGAGTGACTATTCTTCTTACAGAGAAACTACAGGCTAAATTGCATTCTTTGGAAAAGTCTATAACTAAAACTGCAGGCTTAGAAAAGCCTTTACATGTATGTATAAACTGTCGGGTAATTTTGCGGCGTAATTTGAATGTAGAAGAAGGTTTAGTAAATGGAGCAATGGGAAAAGTTGTTGATTTTGTAAAATTTCTGAATAGAGATTAAATAAAAATTTTAATTTTAATATTTGATCAGATTAAAGAGGTAGGACAGATTGGGCGTTGTGTTGTACGTTTTTTGCTTGTAAAAGATTTGTATGTTCGCGGACAACAGTTTCCTCTGTCTTTAGCATATGCAGTAACTTCATAAATCTCAAGGTTTAGGTATAGACAGTGCTTTTGTAAATATTGGAAGTACAGTGTTCAAAGAGGGAATGGCATACGTTGCATTGTCTTGAGTTAGAACATTGTCTGGTTTGTATTTGATACATTTTGATGAGAAAAAGGTTAGTGCTGATGCGAATTGTGTAAGAGAGTACAATTGTTTAAGAAGACTTTATACTCCTGATTTAGGTGAATATCCCATATATGAGAAACGTGTAGTGTGTCCAAAATGGAAATATGTCAAACATTCAACTGAGGTTCAAAAAAAAAAACAATTGAAGAGAAACTTGAAGGCGTAAAGAAAAAGAAAATGGAAACTGTTGATGACATTGTAGGATAACAGTTGGAAAATCATTCAGGTATCAACTGTTATGCTAATGTGATTCTGAATGTTGTGTTTTATCTACCAGATCTTCATCATGAAACCATGGAAAATCATGAAAAAAAATTCTGGTCTTTACTACATCACGCATTTCAACAGTTGGTAACTGATAGAAGTGAAATGCACACTGCTTCTGGCATTCAGCATCTTTTGGATAAATGTACTGGTTCATTGACATTTACTCTCAATATACAACAAGATGCACAAGAATTTCTAATGCTTATGCTTGGAGTATTAGAACATGAAGGAATACAGATTGAAAACTTATTTGGACTAAGTTTCAGATGGGATCATAAGTGTGAAGAGTGTTCATTTACTTTTACCACTGAAATAGAAACAGAACGACTCATATACTTGACGATACCAGACTACAAATCAGTACCTTTTAACAAATTGATAAAAACAACCAATCAGGATATGAGATGTTCGCATTGTAGATCAGAGATGTTGTCTACATTACATATAGAAATATTTGGAAAATATCTGATTTTAATGCTACATCGTTGTAGAACAACTGGAAGGAAAATGGAAACAAAAATTATTATTTTTTAATGCAAGTCAAATATCTATTTCAGGAAGAACTTTTACAGCAGTAGCTATTATTTTCCATGATGGACCTACTACAACATCTGGACACTATACTGTGTATTTAAATTGTAATAAAGGATGGATTCATTTCAATGATGCCCACTTGCAATTCAAACCTAGATTGCCTTATGAATTACCAAATTCATATTTGTTATTTTTGCAGCCAAAGTTTTGAGTACATCATTCGTCCTATTGGGAAGATGTGAACAGAAAGTAGACAGCACTGCAAACTATTAGTATTTATAATTAGTGTTTTGATTATTATTTGCACTAATTGATATTATATTTGGAAAATTGCGTTTAAAAGCAAATAGTTTATATATTTGGTGTCTACATTGTACCAGATATAAATGAGAGTCTTATTCTGGCAAATGTATTTGAGATAAATAATAGAGTTAATGTAGTTGAAGGAAGTAATTAACAAAGTGTAGATAGAAAAACGCATAGCTACACATATTGCTAATGATGTACTATGCTGATTTTTTTTTTGTACAATCCATTTGATTGTTTTTTCCTTGCTGTTAAAAGATGATACTACATTGAAATCACTGTGTATGGTGAAGTTAAGTGGAATCTGAGAACAGCAAAAAAGGGAAACTGAAAATGTTATGTAATTCTAAATGTATGTTGAATTCTTAAAAATATAATATTATAATTTCTGTAATATATTATTATTAAATAACAGTTTTTCTTCTTTTTATAGTAGCTACTGTTGAAGTTTGAAAACAGTTTTAATGCTGTTTAGGGCAATACTACTCTAGAATAGTTCTACTGAGTAATGTATCCAAATTACTTGAAAGGTAAGAATACATAATATGATATGCATAATAACCTAGAAAAATGTCTAAAATGTAATTATATGTTATTTGTTTCTAATATAAATAATATTGATCCTTTACACTAATTGAAAACTATCTTCATATTTCTGAGGAGTGGTATCACACTTACTTTTTACAAAACTGCATAGAGCAATAAAAGTGCTTTAATTGCAAGTTATTTAGTCATCATTATACACAACAGGTGTGTATTGAACTCCCTATCCAATGACTTCTCAGATACATACATAGAAAAGATATGCACTAATAGAATTACACAGCGACTACCCATCCACTCATTGAATGAAACAGATAGTAAAAATGCACTCATGCAATCACACAGGGACTACTTGTACACTCATTCCTTACTATCTATGCACTCATAGAATCAGCCAGACAGTGCTGTTGCACTCAGCTATTCATCTAGCCACTAGCCATGCACTCATCCATTTACCCATGCACTGCCCATGCACTCATTCAATCAGCCAGGCACTCATCCTTTCACGTAGGCACTACCCATGCACGTATCCATTATCTCAGGTACAACTCATGCACTAATAGGATAACCCAGGCATTACCCTTGCATTCTTCCTTTCACACAGGCACTACCCATGCACTTATCCAATAACCCAGGCAGTAGCCATACACTCGTGCAATCACTCAGGCACTATTTTTGTACTCAACGATTCACACAGGCATTACCCATGCACTCATCAATTCTCTCAGGAGTTATACATGCACTCATCCAATGAGCCAGGCACTTCCTTTGCACTGATCCATTCACTCATGCAGTACCAATGCACTCATCTAACTACCCAGGCATTACCCTTGGACTCATAAAGTCACTCAGGTACTACACATGCAGTCATCCAATCACCCAGGCAGTACTGCTGCACTCATGCAATCACCCAGGCACTACCCACCCACTCATGCAATCACTGAAGCACTACTCTTGCACTCAACCATTTACTGAGGCACTACACATATACTCATGTTTTCTCTTAGGATTTACCCATGCACTCATCCAATGACCCAGCCATTACCTTTGCACTCATCCTTTCATGCAGGCACTACTCATGCACTCATCCAATCAGCCAGGCTCTACACTTGCACGTATACTATTACCCAGGCACTACCCATGCACTCATGCAATCACTCTGGCACTATTCTTGGACTCAACCATTCACTCAGGCACTACCAATGCACTCATACATTCTCTCAGGCACAACTCATGCACTAATGCAATAACCCAGGCATTACCCTTGCACTTATCTTTTCAGTCAAGCACTATCCATGCACTCATCCAAACACCTAGGCAGTACCTCTGCACTCATGCAATCACTCAGGCACTATTCCTGTACTCAACCATTCACACAGGCATTACCCATGCACTCATTCATTCACCCAGGTAATATCTATGCACTCATAGAATCACCCAGACACTGCTCTTGCACTCAGCAATTCATACAGCCACTATCCATGCAGTTTTAGATTCACTCAGGCACTGCCCATACAGTCATGCAGTGATCAAGGCAGGCCCCATGCATTTATGCAATCACACAGACACTCCCCATGCACTCACCAAATGAGCCAGGCACTTCCCTTACACTCATCTATTTACTCAGGCACTACCTACGCACTAATGCAATCATTCAGACACTACCTATGCACTCATCCAATCTCCCAGGCACTACCCATGCACTCATCCAAACACCTATGCACAGCCCATAGACTCATTAATTCACCCAGGTACTATCCCTGCACTCATGGATTTACCCAGACACTGCTCTTGCACTCACTATTCATCAAGCCACTACCCATGCACTCATTGATTCTTTCAGACACTGCACTGATAGAAGCAGTCCACATGCACTCATGCAATCACACAGACACTATCCATGCACTCATGGAACCAAATATACACTATCCATGCACTCATTGAAACATCCAGGGACTACCTATATACTCATTTATTCACTCAGGTACTATCTGTACTCTCATGCAATCATCCAGGCAATTCCCCTGTACTCAACTATTCACTAAGGCACTACTCATGCACTCATACATTTACTCACGTATTCTGCATGAACTTATACAGTCATCAAGACAGTAGCCATGCACTCATACAATCTCGGACACAGTACTCATGTACTAACTGGATGAGCCACACACTACTGTTGCACTAATCCATTCACTCATGCACTACCCATATAGTCATCCAATCACTCAAACACTATGCTTTCACTCAACCATTTACTCAGTCACTACATATGCACTCATGCATTCACTCAGACAGTACTCATGCACTCATCCAATCACCCAGGCACTACTCATACACTCATCCAATCACTCACACACTATCCTTCAACTGAACCATTCACTAACACATTACCTATGCACTCATACATTCACTCAGGCAGTACTCATACATTCATCCAATCTCCCACACACTACCCATGCACTCATGCAATCATACTGGCACTACCCATACTCTCTTTCATTCATCCATGTAGAATCCATGCATTCATTAAATGACTGAGACAGTATCTATGCACTCACTAAATGAGCCATGCACTATGATTGCACTAATCCATTCACTCTGGCACTACCCATGCACTCATGCAATCACTCAGGCACTATGCTTGTACTCAACTATTTACTCAGTCACTTCCCGTGCAGTCATGCATTCACTCAGGCAGTACTCATGCATTCATCCTATCACCCAGGTACTACCCATACTCTCATTCATTCATCCAAGTACTATTGATGCACTCATGGAATAACTCAGGAACTGCTTTTGCACTTATCCAAACTCCCAGGAACTATGCATGCACTCATCCAATCACCCAGGAACTACCAATACACTCATTCATTCACCCAGGTACTATCCATTCAGTCACGCAATCACCCAGGCAGTGCTGTTGCACTCACCCATTCATCCCAGCACTACCTATGCACTCATCCATTCTCTCAGGCACTGTCCATGTAGTCACGCAATCATTGAGACAGTACCCATACATTCATCCAATCACACAGAAACTAACCATGCACTACTTAATGAGCCATGCACTACTCATGCAGTCATCCAACCAGCCAGGCACTATTCACACATTCTTCCAATCACTCAGGCACTATCCATTCAGTTATACAATCATGCAACCACTAATCTTGAAGTCATCCATTCACTCAAACTCTACTCATTTACTCATCCAATCACTCAGACTCTATGAACGCACTCATGCAATCACACAGACACTATCCATTGACTCATGTATTCAAGTGGGTGGTACAGTAAGAACCATTTTTTTCTTCTTTTTTAAAAACTATTTTATATATATTTTTCTAACAATTTTGTTTTTTTTGTGTTTTTAAGAATTTTATCAATAAAAATGTGTTAGAAATGGGACTTCTGGTTGGCTAAGGCTTGCGCCAATGCCAGGCAGAAACCACCACTCTAGTCAGGGCAAGGGAGTTACACGCTGAAGATAACTCCTGCTCAACCCCTTGGTAGCTTGGATCGAGCAGTCAGGCTTATCCCAGAGGCAATGTGTAAAGCGTTTGCGCAACACACACACACAGCAGCAACACACTAGGCACACTACAAAAGAAACTCCACACAAGGTTATATAAAAAATAGCCTTTGTATTATCCAAAACACATTAGAATCATAATCACACATATACACTGTGCCAACTGGCACTAGGCAATATTTACAGGGGATTATATACATGACAGGGCCAATCGGGCCACTGTCTGAACCATCACAAGCATAAGTAGTAAAAATAAAACACAACCAGTAACTACTGGTAAAATAATGAACTCAGCATTATCACTAGCATAAACATATTATGCTATCCCATTAGGCCTAAACATCATATCATGACATTTGCATTAGGCATCACATTAGGCATAAACATATTATGCATATTATCAGGCATAAACCACATTATGCACTAGCATTAGGCATCACCTTAGGCCTAAACACAAAAATGACCCCAGGCCAACTGGCCTCTCAAAGGGGGCCCCAATGCCCTCTGTCCAGAAAGTCAGGGCGTAGCTGCCACTGCAGCTAAAGCGATGTGCGCGAAGTGCCGGGGGCGTGGGATGTATCTCCCCCTTCCTCAATATCACCAAAGAAATGGCCCCAAACAGTGCAGCTGCCCGCGCTCTCGCAGGGCAGCTGGGATTGGTATAAAGAAGAACTGGCACCACTGTGCCGTGAGAGCCCCACGTCGGGACTCAGGGAACCAACCGGGCTCCCCAAAAGGAAATCAGCACTGGCACCTCGGTGCCCCAGGGAGCCCCAATGCGGCTCCAGGCACCGACAATGTGCCTCGGGGGAACCCCACTCAACGGGGCTCTTCTGGTGCCGCTCTCGGCACCAGTACTGCGCAAGTAAAGCCCCACTCACCGGGGCTGCTCTGCTGGACTCCGCCGATCTCTTGGTTGTGGACAACAGACACGGACAAGGCCTAATGGGAGCCCCACTCACCGGGGCTCTCCCTCAATGCGCTCTGCCTCCTCCGGTCTCCTCCAACATGGGGGGCGGGCACCGACAATGTGCCTCGGTCTCTCCCCTCTGCAGCCGCCAGACTTCAGCCACACGCGGGGCTCTCTCTTGCCCACAAGAGCCCCGATCTTCCACAGGCCACAGCTTCTGCTTCCTGGCCCCCCCCCACAGTCAGGCACAGCTTGCCTGGCTCCCGGGTCACCGCTGTCAATCGCGGCAGCTCTGGCTCCTCTTGAAAGCACGGGGGAATCCCCACAGCCGGGTTCCCTCGGAGTGTGCACAATGCGGGGTGGGCTCCCGCTCACTAAATAAACTCAAAAGCGGGGTGGGCACCCGCTCCTCACGCACACCAATGCGTGGTGGGCTCCCGCTGATCAGCTGCACAAATGGGGGGTGGGCACCCGCTCGATAATAAGCATAAATGCGAAGTGGGCTCCCACAAAAAAGCCAGCAATGCGGGGGAATCCCCACATTGGGATTCCCTCTAAGCAGATCACAGCTCCGCGCTGCGAAGCTCCAGCGCTCTTCTCCAGCGCTCTTCTCCAGGGGCAGAAATTCAGCACTCACGAGGCGCTAAGCCCACAGATTCAGGGCCATGGCTGGGCCCAGGCAGGCCAGCTCACAGGGCCCTCCAACAGGGAGGCAGTCCCTCGTGGCGGTTCCTCCTGGGGCCCAGCAGCAACAAGTCACCAGGAAGTACCAAAAAGCACCACCTTTCATGGGGTCACAGCTCCAATATTTATACATCATTTGCTTTGTCTGTCCTGGCACAGGGCTTGGGGGAACCAGCCTGAACTGGTTCTGGGGTGTTTTGGAGCTCTTTGTTGACAAGGCTCCTCTTCCCCTTTGTCAGGTGGGGGCTCGGTGATCAGACACACCACAGGGGGGCGGAGCCAGCATTCACCCAGGCAGGCACAGACCTATTCAGGGTCAGGGGACTACTCCTCCCACTACTCCAAATGCAGCGCCCCTATTCAGCCTAGCGCTGACTAACCCTGCCCTCCCTGGAGCCACACACACCTCACCAGCCCCTGTCACTCCAAAGCCAGACATGCAATCCACATCAGGCAGACACATATCACACAGAAATGCCAACTTCTAAAAGTGGCACTTCTAAAATAGGTATAATAAATCTGCGCACACCATTGCGTAGCATTTATTATCACTATTCCAAACATACCAAACTTGACCACGCTGCTCCTCTCATATCAGGAATTACCACTGAAACACTTATTAGGGAATCCCCAATGCATTCCTATGGGAGGGCAGCCTCACAGCAGTGAGAAACCAAAATGGCTGTTTGTCACTACCAGGACATGTCACACACTTAAGGTACATGTCCTACCTTCTACCTACAATGCACCCTGCCCATAGGGCGAGCTAGGGCCTACCTTAGGGGTGACTGACATGCAGTAAAAGGGGGGTCACAGACATGGCACACACTTTAGGTGCCACGCCACAGCGGCAGTAACACTGCGCGCACAGGCCCTGCAATGGCAGATGCCTGAGACTGTTTTGAAAGGCTACTTTGGTGGGTGGCGCAATCAGCGCTGCAAGCCCACCAGTAGCATTTAATTTACTGGCCCCGGGTATCTGAGATACCACTTTACAAGGGACTGACAGGTAAATTAAATAAGCCAAACAGGTGTAGACCAATCTTACTATATTTATCACAGAGAGCACATGCACTTTACACTGGACAGCAGTGCTAAAGTGCCCAGAGTCCTAAAACCACCAACACCATGTCAGAAAATGGATAGGAGGAAGGCAAAAAGTTCAGGGATGACCCTGCAAAAAGGAACAAGTCCAACACAACCCCCTTCCAGCCAAAACGCAGGGTAGACCAATCACCACCTTGATGGGCTTCCCTGCTTTGGGTGATAGAACACGGACGCGGGCCCGCAACTGCAGGGGCACACTCCAGTTCTACGCCACTCTGAACTCATGTGGTTCCCTCTGTCAAAGCTCCCAGGACCAACTAGGCTACCCCACTGGTACTCCCTAGTTGTCCGCGGCCAGGACCAGGCCCTAGGCCATCCAGATGTATCTGGTCCCTGCCATCTCACAGAGTGGGGGGCAGTAACCCCTGGCACATAGTAGCCATTCTCCACTATCCCTCTCATCAGTGCAGTTCTAAACTGCCACTGATCCTCCAGCCTAGGGTCCGCACCCTCAGGCTGACCAGAAGTCACGGCGAGGCTCTCCTCCCCCTACCTCTCCTTCTGGGGTTCCGCACTCTCCTCCTATGAGAGGCAACCTCAGAACACAACTCTACCACCAGTCCAGGGCCTTGACTCTGCAACTGATCTACCAACCTGGGATCTAAACCCACAGGTTGTACCGGGGTCAGAAGCGAGGACTCCCTCCCTCTGCACCCCCTTCCCGAGTTCCTCACCCTCCCAACTGGAGTGGTACCCCTAGAAGCTACATCGGTCAGGACACTGCTTACAGATGTCCTTCCCTCCAGGTCAGGCAGAACCTGAACCTGGCCTCTCAACCTAGGGACTGACCCCCGTGGCTGAGCACTTGCCTGGCACACCAGGACTTCTGGGGACTCACACAGTATCCCCCGAGGGTAACACATGACTCACGTGTTGTGTGACAGTCTGCCTGGTGCAGATCTCCCATCCCCTGTCCATCTGACAGTGAGCGAAGATCCCCCAGGACAGAAGTGGTGTCACCATGGTCACTCCGAGGAGACTCAGCCCTTCTGGCTGGCCCCTGACCCACTGGTTCTCCCACCGGGGAACACATCCCCCTCTCACCCATCAATCTGGACTTCTGCACCCTCCACTTAGGAGCGGCACTGCCAGACACCAGAACCACTGGAACTCCGTTTACAGATGCTCCAGGTTCTCCTCACACTAGGAGATTCCCCTCAAATGGCCTACTAGTACAGCCTAGGCCCCCGACCTGGCGTTCCCTTAGGGAACTCTCCAGGCCCTGAGACTGGGTGTCGGGCACCTTGGGACACAGCCCACACTCGCTCCTTCTCAACTGAGACAGGACGTCAGCCCCTACACCCCTCCCACTACACCGGGACCTAGCTGGGCTACTCTGAACCTCTTCCACCAAACAGGACCGGAAGATACCTGAGCCACTCCTTTTAGGATCACTCCCCAATGCCTCTTCAGACCCTCCGTCACACAGCCAGAGGTCTGCCTCCCATGCAAGCTCCCTGGGATCAGAGAACTCACACTCCAACAGGTGTTGGTGTAACCCCGGAAAACAATTACTGAACATGTGCTCTCTGACAACCAGATTGAACAGCTCTTCAAAATCATTTGCCGTGCTACCCGTCACCCAACCTTCCAGTGCATCACAACATTCATCCACAAACTCCCCCCAAGACTGGTAAGACAGTTTCTACTGCCCCTGAACCTCAACCTATACCCTTCAGATATGACACCCTCCTCCTGGGAACTAGGTACCATCTTCTGGGCTCTGGGAATGGGACTTCCTGCACTGGACTCCATATTGCTGCCACCACTGAACTCCATCCTTACTGGTGAATCCAGACAACTAAAACTGCACTCAGAGGATAACCTACCCTCCAGAGCTAGTTTCTCTCTGGCGAAGGCCCTCTCTGCCTCCGCCATCCTATCCTGCGCTAAGACCCTCTCAGTCTCTAGCTTTTTCTCTTCAAGGACCAACGCCTTGAGACTCAACTCCTGGGCCCACAAGGCCTTTTTCTCCTCCAAACCCAGCCACGCTATCTCCTGGCATACTCCGACTGGAGCGTGTCCAAATCCAGCTGATGCTCCCTTTCTTCCCTCCTATCCACCCACTCCTCTGGGGACAGGGAAAGGGATGGGGCACTGCCCCCGGCACTGGACCCAGCAAGGGACTCCCTATCTATGGGGTCCTCACTACCTACTGGCGCCCCTGCCCTGTCATTTTCTTCCTCTTCTTCGGACTCTTCAGGGCCACCCTCAGACCCACCACCCTCTTGGGGTGTGGCCTGGGCACTCTCCCACCCAGTGCCCTCACGTCTCCATGTATCCTGTTGCCATTGTAGCAGGGCGTCCCTAAGGGATAGCTGAGTGTCTTCCCCACTCACTGCTAAGCCTCTCTCATCACAGAACCCCTTAGCTCCTCTAGACTGTAGTTCAACAGCAACAGATCATATGTGTTAAAGGCAGGTTCCATTCTGGCAAGGCACTTGAACCCACACAGGTACAACGCAAGACTCCTAGGCGTAAGATCTGAAGCAAGAGTACACAATTTGAAAATGACACTTTTAGGAGAAAAATAAAACTCATAAAAAATAATCCCCAAACATGTGATTCTCTAAATGCAGAGTTTGTAGTGCAACCAGTTGTTGCTGTGGTACTGCGCAAACGCAAGTCCTATCCTCACCGCTGACAACCAATGTTAGAAATGGGACTTCTGATTGGCTAAGGCTTGCGCCAAAGCCAGGCAGAAACCACCACTCTAGGCAGGGCAAGGGAGTTACACCCTGAAGATAACCCCTGCTCACCGCCTTGGTAGCTTGGCACGAGCAGTCAGGCTTATCCCAGAGGCAATGTGTAAAGCGTTTTCGCAACACACACACACAGCAGCAACACACTAGGCACACTACAAAAGAAACTCCACACAAGGTTATATAAAAAATAGCCTTTGTATTATCCAAAACACATTAGAATCATAATCACACATATACACTGTGCCAACTGGCACTAGGCAATATTTACAGGGGATTATATACATGACAGGGCCAATTGGGCCACTGTCAGAAACATCACAAGCATAAGTAGTAAAAATAAAACACAACCAGTAACTACTGGTAAAATAATGAACTCAGCATTATCACTAGCATAAACACATTATGCAATCCCATTAGGCCTAAACACCATATCATGACATTTGCATTAGGCATCACATTAGGCATAAACATATTATGCATATTATCAGGCATAAACCACATTATGCACTAGCATTAGGCATCACCTTAGGCCTAAACACAGAAATGACCCCAGGCCAACTGGCCTCTCAAAGGGGTCCCCAATACCCTCTGTCCAGAAAGTCAGGGCGTAGCTGCCACTGCAGCTAAAGCGATGTGCGCGAAGCGCCAGGGGCGTGGGTTGTATCTTCCCCTTCCTTAATATCACCAAAGAAATGGCCCCAAACGTTGCAGCTGCCCGCGCTCTCGCAGGGCAGCTGGGATTGGTATAAAGAAGAACTGGCACCACTGTGCCGTGGGAGCCCCACGTCGGAACTCAGGGAACCAACCGGGCTCCCCAAAAGGAAATCAACACTGGCACCTCGGTGCCCCAAAAAACCCCAACATGGCTCCAGGCACCGACAATGTGCTTTGGGGGAGGCCCACTCACCGGGGCTGCTCTGCTGGACTCCTCCGGTCTCTTGGTTGTGGATGAAAGACATGGACACGGCCTAATGGGAGCCCCACTCACCAGGGCTCTCCCTCTATGCGCTCGGCCTCCTCCGGTCTCCTCCAATGCGGCAGGGGCGTGCACCGACAATGTGCCTCGGTCTCTCCCCTCTGCAGCCGCCAGACTTCAGCCACACGCAGGGCTCTCTCTTGCCCACGGGAGCCCCGCTCTTCCACAGGCCACAGCTTCTGCTTCTTGGCCCCGCCCACGGTCAGGCACAGCTTGCCTGGCTCCCGGGTCACCGCTGTCGATCGCTGCGGTTCCGGCTCCTCTTGAAAGCACGGGGGAATCCCCATGCCGGGGTTCCCTCAGAGTGTGCACAAGGCAGGGTGGGCTCCCGCTCACTAAATAAACTCAAAGGCGGGGTGGGCACCCACTCCTCACGCACACCAATGCGGGGTGGGCTCCCGCTGATCAGATGCACAAACGCGGGGTGGTCTCCCACTCGATAATAGGCATAAATGCGGGGTGGGCTCCCGCAAAAAAAGCCAGCAATGCGGGGGAATCCCCACATTGGGATTCCCTCTAAGCAGATCACAGCTCCACTCTGCGAAGTTCCAGCGCTCTTCTCCAGGGGCAGAAATTCAGCGCTCACGAGGTGCTAAGCCCACAGATTCAGGGCCAAGCCTTGGCCCAGGCAGGCCAGCTCACAGGGCCTTCCAGCAGGGAGGCAGTCACTCATAGCGGTTCCTCCTGGGGCCCAGCAGCAACAAGTCACCAGGAAGCACCAAAAAGCACCACCTTTCATGGAGTCACAGCCCCAATATTTATACATCATTTGCTTTGTCTGCCCTGGCACAGGGCTTGGGGGAACCAGCCTGAACTGGTTCTGGGGGTGTTTTGGAGCACTTTGTTGACAAGGCTCCTCTTTCCCTTTGTCAGGTGGGGGCTCAGTGATCAGACACACCACAGGGGGGCGGATCCAGCATTCACTCAGGCAGGCACAGACCTATTCAGGGTCAGGGGACTACTCCTCCCACTACTCCAAATGCAGATCGCCTATTCAGCCTAGCACTGACTCACCCTGCGCTCCCTGGTGCCACACACACCTCACCAGCCCCTGTCACTCCAAAGCCAGACATGCAATCCACATCAGGCAGGCAGACACATAGCACACAGAAATGCCAACTTCTAAAAGTGGCACTTCTAAAATAGGTATAATAAATCTGCGCACACCATTGCGCATTTATTATCACTATTCCAAACATACCAAACTTGACCTCACTGCTCCTCTCATATCAGGAATTACCACTGAAACACTTATCAGGGAATCCCCAATGCATTCCTATGAGAGGGCAGCCTCACAGCAGTGAGAAACCAAAATGGCTGTTTGTCTCTACCAGGACATGTCACACACTTAAGGTACATGTCCTACCTTCTACCTACAATGCACCCCGCCCATAGGGCGAGCTAGGGCCTACCTTAAGGGTGACTGACATGCAGTAAAAAGGGGGGTCACAGACATCGCACACACTTTAGGTGCCACGCCACCCCGGTAGTAATACTGCGCGCACAGGCCCTGCAATGGCAGTGGCCTGAGACAGGTTTGAAAGGCTACTTTGGTGGGTGGCGCAATCAGCGCTGCAAGCCCACCAGTAGCATTTAATTTACTGGCCCCAGGTATCTGAGATACTACTTTACAAGGGACTGACAGGTAAATTAAATAGGCCAAACAGGTGTAGACCAATCTTACCATATTTAACACAGAGAGAACACGCACTTTACACTGGACAGCAGTGCTAAAGTGCCCAGAGTCCTAAAACCACCAACACCATGTCAGAAAAGAGGCTAGGAGGAAGGCAAAAAGTTCAGGGATGACCCTGCAAAAAGGGCCAAGTCCAACACAATGCAAACAAAAAAACAAGCACATAACTGCGTGCGTAAATGGTGAAAAAAAAAGTTAACATTGGTTATTGTTAATTGTGTCCAACATTGTTTGGACAACCTGTTCCCCAATGCTTAGTACAGTAATGCATTTAGGACAAAAAAGTCCTGCCTTATTGAAATCCGGAAGAGTCAGTGGTATGGACTGCAACCTGTCTCCAGCTTGAGAAGTGGAAGGTTGAGGATCTTGGCTGCCTTCATTTGCTCTTGCATGTTCAGCTCTTGCAAGCCTCTTGTCATGCATTGTTCTCAGATGTTTGTACATTGACGATGTACCACAAGAGTATTTCTTGTCCAATCCTCGGGACAGAACCTTTTTGCACACATTGCACTTAACTTTCTGTGCACTTTCCTCCTTTTGGCCTTCAGGTTTGGAAAAGGATTCCCAAACCACACTCTCCTTTCTTTTATGGCGTGTGTCCTCTTCTTGCCCCAGAAGGGTTCCTCCTCCTCCTGCAAGTTCTGTGGAGCTGCCATATCCAAATCTAAGTCTAAAATCTTAGAAACACCAAACAACACCTCCAAAACTGTGAAGCTCTTGTAAAAGTATGGCTGTTGCCAACCACACCCAAAATTAGGAGAAAGAGGGTGAGATCTAGTAAACTTAAGGATGATAGGATCTTTAAGCAATCAAATCTCTTTTTTGTGTGTCACATGGGGTGTGCGACCCCTACGCGGTACCACTGAGTACCGGACGAGATTCCGCAACTTCTTTCAATTTTACATTTCAACAATATTTAGTACTGTCTTGTAATATTTTAATTACAAATAACTGTATCTCTTTATTTCAAATAAAGTAAATAAAGCTATATTAATATATAATATTGTTTAAAAAAAACATTAGATTTGCGTCCCCTATGTCATCAATGATGTCACTGACGATGTCATGAGTGATGCAATATGTGACGTCATCAGCAGTGCATTGCGGGGACGCGAGTTATAGTTAGCTCAGCTAACTATAACGGCTGAATTACTCTGGTTTTGTGCGAGTGAAATGTCAACCTAACTATAACGTCACTGTAACCTTTTATTTTTTCTATGAATTTCTAAGATTTTTTAAATGCTAATTCCTAACTATAACGTCCCTGAAACCTGTGGTTTTTTCAGTGAATTTCTAGGGTTTTTTAAATGCTCATTTTCGCATAATTATACATTTTCCGCATTTGCCACATAATCCATCATCTGCCGCATAATCTGCAGATTTGAACAAAAACACCTTGTTTCTACCTCAAACGGCTCAAACGTTACCAAAAATGCATCGACAAGTGTTACAGCGTGGTGGAAGGCCCTTTGCAAAGCTGAAATGGTCACGTGTTACTTATTGCTATATGTGGTTGTTAAATTGGCACTAATGGTGTGCAAACCACTCTTGCTTCTTTCTGCACCTCTCTGGCTTCTTTCTGCACTTCTCTTGCGTCTTTCTGAACATCTCTTCTGCTTTCTGCACCTCCCTTCTTTCTGCACCTCTCTTGCTTCTTTCTGTATCTCTCATGCTTATTTCTTCTGCACCTCTCTTGCCTCTTTCTGCAACTCTGTTGCTTCTTTCTGCACTTCTCTTGCCTCTTTCTGCACCTCGCTTGCTTCTTTCTTCACTTCCCTTGGTTCCTTCTGCAGCTCTCTTACTTCTTTCTAAACCACTCTTGTCTCTTCCTGCACCTCACTTGCCTCTTTCTGCACTTCTCTTGCTTCTCTTTGCACCTCTCTGGCTTTTCTCTGCACCTCTCTTGTTTCCTTCTGCAACTCTTTTGCATCTTTCTGCACTTCTCTTGCCTCTTTCCGCACATCTGTTGCTTCTTTCTGCACTTCTCTTTCTTGTTTCTGCACCTCTCATGCTTCTTTCTGCACCCATCTTCCCTCTTTCTGCACCTCTCTTGTGTCTTTGTTCACCTCTCTTGCCTCTTTCTGCACTTCTGTTGCCTGTTTCTGCACCTCTGTTGCTTCTTTCTGCACTTCTCTTGCCTCTTTCTGCACCACTCTTGCCTCTTTCTGCACCTCAGTTGGTTCTCTCGGCACTTCTCTTGCTTCTTTCTGCACCTCTCTTGCTTCTCTCTGCACCCCCCTTGCCTCTTACTGCCCCCCTCTTCCCTCTTTCTGCACCTGTCCTGCCTCTTTCTGCATCTCTATTACCTCTTTCTGCAGTTCTCTTGCCTCTTTCTACACATCTGTTGCTTCTTTCTGCACTTCTCTTGCCTCTTTATGCACCCCTCTTCCCTCTTTCTGCACCTCTGTTGCTTCTTTCTGTACTTCTGTTGCTTCTTTCTGCACCTCTCTTGCTTCATTCTGTACCCCTCTTGCCTCTTTCTGCACCCCTCTTCCCTCTTTCTTTACCTGTTCTGCCTCTTTCTGTACCTCTCTTGCCTCTTTCTGCAGTTCTCTTGCCTCTTTCTGCACCTCTGTTGCTTCTTTCTGCACTTCTCTTGTCTTTTTCTGTACCCCTCTTGCCTCTTTCTGTACCTCTCTTGTTTCTTTCTCTACCTCTCTTGCATCTTTCTGCACCTCTCTTGCCTCTTTCCGCACTTCTCTTGCCTCTTTCTGCACCTCTGTTGCTTCTTTCTGCACTTCTCTTTCTTCTTTCTGCACCTCTCTTGCTACTTTCTGCACCCCTCTTGCTTCTTTCCAGACCTCTTTTGCTTTTTTCTGTACCTCTCCTGTTTCTTTCTGCCACTCTCTTGTCTCTTTCATCACTTTTGCTTCTTTTTGCTCACCTCTCTTGCTTCTTTCTGCACTTCTCTTGGCTCTTTCTGTATTTTTTTCACCTCTTTCTGAACTTAAATGGGAATTGCATCCTGTCAAGTGTAACGGTCTGTGTGCTCTCGTGTCTGAGGTATATGTCTGCTTGTACATGTTTTCTCGCATGTGTTATGCATCTGAAGATGGTAGCTTAATAAGCTGGTAGCTTCTCTTATAGGTGGTCAAATCCTCTCAGTTCTGCTCTGTCATTCGGTTGCACAGGCAGACATGTTTTACGTATGTAGGTGTTATAGAGCCCCTCAAATATACTATTGAATACCCATGTGCCCTGTATTATGAACGGAAAGAAATACATACACCTTCTTGTACACACATTTACAGAGTATGGTGTTTGTATTCAAGTATTTGTATGTTTACTTTTTTTGTCTCTAGGTAAAAGCTCAGACACACGCATGCATACCTTCTCAAACTTGGTGACACTTACAACAGTGATATGGTTAGGATTGCAGTTTTACATTTGGTAGGCCTAACATTCTGAGCAGTCGATGAATAGTTGACCTTCAAGAGAAAAGTGAGGTTTAAGACATCTTGGGAGAAAGATTCGTGATTAGGCTACTTTGAGTGTGTGGAAAGGTACAGTCAAAGTAGGTCTCTTTCTGCACCTCTGTTGCTTCTTTCTGCACCTTTTTTTAAAATGTTGTTTATTTTTTTATTTTAACAGAGTTTTATATAGCGCAAACTTGACCCGAAGGTATCAGGTATCAAAATGCTTTACACGAGCACCAGTTGGGTTACACGAGGACACATTCATTTTTTTTGTTAGGCACGGGGAGATTAAGTGATTTGTCCAGAATCACAGGATGTTGCGCGTCCTTGCTGAGACTCAAACCCAGTTCCCCAGATTTGAGGTCGACAGCCATCGCCGTTAGGCCAACTCCTCTCCCACCTTTCTTCATCTTTCTGAACTTCTCTTGCTTCTTTCTGCATTTCTCTTGCTTCTTTCTGCACCTTTCTTCCTCTTTCTGCACCTCTCTTGCCTCTTTCTGCACTTCTCTTGCTTCTTTCTGTGCCTTTCCTCCTCTTTCTGCACATGTCTTACCTATGTGGGCATAGTTGGAAATTTGCATTTAAAAAATCTTAGAAATTCACTGGAAAAACACAGGCTTCCGGGACGTTATAGTTAGAAATTAGCATTTAACAAACCTCAGAAATTCACTGAAAAAAACACACACAGGGACGTTATAGTTAGGCTTACATTTCACTCGTACAAAACCAGAGAAATTCAGCCGTTATAGTTAGCTGGGCTAACTATAACTTGCACCCCAGCATAGCACTGCTTATGGCGTCGCATATTATATCACTCATGGCATGGTCAGTGACATCACTGATGACATCACTCATGACATCACTGATGACATCATCCACATAATCTCTGATGCACCTACTCACCCCCCAATATAACCTATCATACACCCACTTCAAATTTCAGACTACCATTCTTGAAACCATTGACACACCAATACCAGTATGTACATATCCACACACTGATTCATAGGACTACATACACATACACTGACTCACCCATACAGGCACTCATACTGCCAGTCACTCACCAATACAGCTGCTAAGATCTACTCATAAACCCATGCAGCCACTCATATACCGTCAGTCACCCATAGAGCTACTCACACACCTACTCACTCACCAAAACACTCAATCACACAGCCACTTACTCATACAGAAACAAGCACACACTCACTACTCATACAGATACTAAAAAATACTTACTCTCCATATAGTTGCTGACACAAGCACACATTCACCCATGCTGCCACTCTCACAATCACTCACTCACACATACAGTCACTTATATACTCCAGCACTCACATATACTGTCTTTCACATATGCAGTTAGTCACCCATATACCACTGAGACATCCATTCACTCACTGACACAGCCATAACCACACTCACTCACCCATACAGTCCCACACAGATGCACTCATGAACCCATACACCCAGGAATTTACCTACTCATACATCCATGCAGGGAGTCACACACACCCTCACCCACCCACACAGATACTCAGGCACCCAAACAAGTACTCAGATAACTAATCGATAACCTATATGGGCACCCATGTATCTACTCACCAACCCATGCAGCCACTTACACACCAACTGACAAACTGATACACACATTAACACAGATTAGGCACTCACCCATACTTTCACAAAGACACGTTTATTCGCTCACTTATACAGTCAGTCACGCACCCACTAAATCATCCACACAGAAACTCAAACACCCACTCATACACCCACTCATTATTCAATACACCTTGGCATATATATATATATAACATTCTTAAACTTTTTAGAAACACTCAGTCACTAGATGATATCATCAGTGATGCCATCAGTGATGTCATTTGAGATGTCATCAGTGATGTCATCAGTGATGTCACTGACCATGTCTTGAGTGATGTAATATGGGACGTCATAAGCAGTGCACTGCAGGGGCACGAGTTATAGTTAGCTCAGCTAACTATAACGGCTGAATTTCTCTGGTTTTGTATGAGTGAAATGTCAGCCTAACTATAACGTGCCTGAAACCTGTGGTTTTTTCAGTGAAAAAAAATATATATATATATTTCAATCAGACATTTCACTTGTACAAAACCAGAGAAATTCAGCAGTTATAGTTGCCTGAGCTAACTATAAATCACGCCCCTGCAATGCAGTCCTTATGTCCCCACATATTACATCACTCATGACATGGTCAGTTACATCAGTGATGACATCACTCATGATATCTCAAATGACATCACTGAAGACAGCCTAACTATGACGTCCCTATAACCTTTCATTTTCTCGGTGAATTTCTAAGATTTTTTGAATTCTATTTCTTAACTTTAACGTCCTATTACCTTTGTTTTTCTTGTGAACTTCTATGACTTTTCTGTTCTTTTCTATGATTGGATATTGTACATTACATCTGCATTGTGCTCCACTCATTTTTATATTTGTCATGTATTTATAAAGAAGTACCTTCATTATTATTTTTTTTTTTTTTAATTTTGTCTTCGCGACATTGTCATGATCACCACAGAGAAACCATGAAGAGCGTGTGTTTTTCACAAAGTGTAAAAGTCATATATAGACATATTTTAGATAAAGTTTAACACTAGGTGCCCAATTACAAATCTGGCAGTCCAAGGACTGCCAGACTTGTGGTGGCGCAGAGGTGGCGGAACCAGCCACCGTCACACCAGCGGTCCCACCACCCTATTCCGAGTTGGGCAGTGGGACAGTCCTGAGACCACCAGCTCCAACAGAGAACCGCAGTGGTCAGAGGTCGCAATATGCTTGGTGGGACCGCCTCGGTCCTGCCAAGCATATTATGAGTTTTCTCTCCTCCGGGGTTTACATGGAGGTTCTTCCCCCTGTGCCTCAACTGCATGAGGATGCACACAGGGGGGCATAACATGAGCCTCCCTGTGTGCATGCACATAGGTTCCTGCACTGCATGGACTTTCGAGTCCATGCGTGCAGGAACCTTGTAGTGCAGCCCCTTTGCGGCCATGGCACCACCACGCCGCCCACCTGCCAGACTACTGAAAAGTCGTAATCTGGCGGGCAGATGACGGCGACCTTCGGCGGAGCGGTAGCACGGCAATTTGCACCAGTTCAGACTGTAGTCATGTTGACAAGTCCTATTGGAATTAACATTGCAAATGCACCCTTTTTTTAACCCCATTTTTCTCAGGCCCCACTTCACAAATTACCTTCAAACTGTCTGTGTGCATCTAGAATTACCGTAGCGCTTTTTTGGCATAATTTTGGGAAGATTCGTCAAACGACGCCATGGTTACAGGCAAGTCAAAAAACGCTTGTCCCATGGAAACTATAAAATAAATAAATTGTCTTCAAAGTGAATAAGGAAATTCGGCACTATGAAGCGGGTAAGATGGTTTTTATTCACAACTGTAAAGGCTGCAGTAATGGTCTATTTCAGATGCGTTTCGGCCTATGCCTTTGTCAATAAATATATACATATAGCAGGACTAGCAGCAGCCCAATACACTTGTTGTCTGATACTGAGAAAGCATCAAAGGCACTTCAATGTCAATGCCCATCTGCTCAAATGGCACATGTACTTCATGCAGGGTAGGAGCAGCCCCACCACAGTGGCTGCAAGGAGGCACTGCTCAGAAAAAGTGGCTCAATATTTACACAAGTCAATATTGTCTGCACCTATATTGTCCCAGGATGCTTGTTTCCAGTCCAGGGAAGACATGGCTTGGTGTTCGGGCTGGAGTGTTCCCATGAGGCACTTGGTCAAGACTGATTTGCATATAGCTGTGTCTGAACTGCGGTTGAGAAGTGAGCTAAAGAACGATGATGGATTCAACCCAGATCTGTGACTGGGGTAGGTGTCTGAAAAGTTTCAGTGCTCCCTCCATCATCTCCTTGTGTTTGCTTTGTTCGCCCTAAGTTGGCAGGATAGGCCCAGACATGGGTCCCTTGCTCACTTTGCCACTGGATTCAAGATAGCCTGGCTGATGAGGGGTGTTATCCTGAAACTGGTCCCAGGATGCTTGTTTCCGGTCCAGGGACAACATGGCTTGGCAGTTCGGGCTGGACTGTTACCATGAGGCACACGGTCAAAACTGATTTGCATATAGCTGTGTCTGAACTGGGGTGGCGAAGTGAGCTAAAGAACAATGATAGATTCAACCCAGATCTGTGACTGGGGGTGAGTGTCTGAAAAGTTTCAGCGCTCCGTCCATCATCTCCTTGTGTTTGCTTTGCACCTATATTGTCAGCACTACCTGTAGTTGAGGAAGTGCCCATCAAATGCAGTGCATTACCCAGTTCATAATCCTCATCATTATTCTGGTATAAATAGCCATAAAAGCACAACAAGATAAAAAACATAAATCCAATACAACACTTAAACAGAAATTCATTTGAGGTATTAATACAATACAATCAAAGCAGCTGATTAATATCATCAAATTGAGGACCCATATCTCTTCCTGATGGCCAGGAAACATCTTAAAAAGTTATTCACAGCATGACAAACGTGCACAGAGCCACGTTATTGCAAAAAAGCAATGGCAAGCTTATATTGTCTAACATTAACTTCTCGAAGGATAGGGAACAAAAACAATTATGTGGGCAAGCATATAGAGGGAAAAAGAGTCTTAAATGCACTGTGCTTTGTTTGAAGGCATTATCACAGGGACAATTTGGAAGTAAAGAAACCAGGATCCCTGCTTTGGGAAAGCCACTAAAAAATTAATATTATTAAAGCAGAATCTGGTCAATTAAAATCTTTGTTGGGTATTCAAGATATTGCACAAATAAAGCTCAGGACCTGGGGATCATTTTAAGAGAATTACCGCCCTTTGCCTTAAGTCATCTCAGACTCCCTTCCTGGTCTGGGAATTATCATACTGGTGGCTGGCATTAGATCACTGGTGAGACATCACATGACTCAACCTTGAAGTCAAAGTGAGTCTGTCTATATGCCAGATGCGGTTTGCTGAACCAGAAATAACTATTTGGCACCTGTGGTGTATGGTGCAGAGAAGGAAAGGCCACCTCTATCCATAGTGAATTTTTCCATATGTTCTTCATCTGGTAATCTTCATCAAAGGCATCTTCATCTGGAAGATGCCTTTGGCCCCCCAACATCATGTGACAGAGACACCAGTGCACAGATTTCTCCGACCAGCTATAGGCTCCCTATTGACTCCTCTCATTTTGACAACCAACTTGTGGGTGGCAACATCACATTCATTTGGATTTTGTTTCATCCTAATAAGAAATTAGGTTATTAGTTGAGGGGGGTGAAAGCCCCACTCAAAAAATAAAAACATTCAGGATGAGCCACAAAAGCCACTAAATATACCTGTGCTTGATACCCTGTAGCTTGACAGAAAAGCAGTCAGACTTAAGATAGAGACACAACGTAAGGTACATATTTAGCACTCAAACAGTAATAAAGTTAAAAAACACAAGAAAACTCCGAAACTAATTTAGGAAAATGTAGAATATTTTAATGAATAAAATGACACCAAAACAATACAAATTTAATAAGTAGAACCAGAGATGTGAATTTTCAAGGAATTCAGTAAAAAGAGTGCCTAAAAACACAAATTACCAGTGGTGGTTATCTGTTCATGAGGGATTGGATCAAAGTCGAAAATTAAAACCGAATGTGATCGGGTGCTGGTCAGATACAGGGTTCAGGTTTGTCTGGGTGGAAAGTTTACCTGATAACTTAGTTCAGTTTCACACACGAATCACTCGTCAATTACGTCGTCGGCTGGCAGTTTGGAGGCTGGATCCGGAGAGGGGCTCGTTGACTGTGGGTTGCTGAAATCGCCGGCCTCAGTCAGAACCTCACATTGGTGGTGCAGTAGTCATCAGCCTTCAGACTACTGTTTGAAGTTTAGGAAGGGCTGATTACAACCCCCCCCAGGCCATCCTGCTCAGGAGGGGGAACACCCTGCCCACAACCAAGGAGCTTTTATCCTCTGTCTGAAAGGAATACACATCACACAATGGTAGAGCCATTAACAGTCATGTGACCCTGGACTCTGGCAGAAAGGCACCCTTGATTTAGGAAGTGAAACCCCAACTTTCTAAATGTGTTTCTTTCAGAATAATAATTTAAAATCTAACTTTATCATGAAAGTGGATTTTAAATTCAAATTCAAATGAGTTGAATAAGTATTTCTCTAGCTGTTCCAAAACTGAAGTTATCACGTATTAAATGTAGTAAGATAGCACAGTGTTAGTCTATGACAGAGCTAGCCTTGCTGCAGTGAAAAACAACTTAGGGGGTTGTCACAGCCAGAGACGTAAAACATAAGTACACATGTCCTATATTTTAGATGCCATGCCCTCTATCCTGTGAGCCTTTAGAACCTACCTTAGGGGTGACTTATAAGTATTAACAAGGAAGATTTAGGCCTGGCAAAATATGTATTTTGACAGTTAAAATTGACAGTTTAAAGCTGAACTGTGGGCTGCAGTGGCTGGCCTAAGACATGTTTTACAGTGCCACTTTAGTAGGGGGCACAATTAGTGCTGTAGTCCTCTTATAGCATTAGTACATGTACTAGGGACTTATACGTAAATTAGATGCACAAATTATGTGTGTATTATGTTTAGAAGGGAGAGCACAAGTACTTCACCACTGGATAGCAGGAGTAAAGGATGCAGAGTCTTAATGCCAAAAAAACGGGTTCAGAAAAAATAGGGTAGTGAAGGCAAAAATCTAGGGAAATACCACACAAAAGATGGTAATTTCAAATGTTCTTAAGCTGCATCACTGACTTCAGCCGCTTCCCAAATGTGACCATGACATCTGAAAACCTTCTGTAGGAAGGGCAGCAACAGTGGGGACTTGTCGACTAAAGTGTCACTGCAATGCATTGTGCAGCACACATAGAAAAAGGAAAAAGCCTCAGGAGATTGTTTTTGTGCAGGAAGGTGCTGCACGAAAACAATCCTTCTTACAATGCAGGCACCCTTGGACCATGGTGCAAGGTTACCTGCATTGGCGCTAGGCAGCCAAAATGGCGCCAGCACAGAGACAAAGGCAGGAATGTTTTGCATTCTTTTAAAAAGCTCATTCCTAACCTTTCACTGTCAAGCTGTGCAGCAATGTTACTTGCTGCGCTGCTTGACTTTGCCATAAATATTACCCTGATTTTTTTAACCCCACCACCTCCCTGAGTAAGCCTTGAGAGTGAGAGGCCACAGAATGTCGCACCCTGGGACATTAGAGGTAAAAGGACAGCACCCCATGGTACAGGCCCTGCAACTCCTGTGTACGCCAGGAAAGCTGCACAAGTTCTGACAAATCCCTGTCTTGAAAGAAATCTGCTACATTGGCAAATTATCCACAGGTGGACGTTAAGCAATGATGGAGCATCCAGTAGATGACCATGAAAACTGAATGATAGACCCACAAATTCATAACTTTGTAGGGGTAGATTTACAAGCCCCTTGCGCTGCCAGTGCGTTACTTTTTGTGACGCACCGGCAGCACATTTTTCTGCCTCATATTTACAAGGACAGGAAAAGCCCACCTGCGTGGCTTTTCCTATCCTTGTAAATACGGCCCCTTTACACGCACCGCTTTGCCTGAAAGGGGCGTTCCATGGGTGTTGCTGTGGGTGTTCCCACGCAACACCCATGGAATCAGACACATTTCCAGATTTACAAACAATCGTAAATCTGGAAATGTGTCTGAATGCTACGCCTCCCGGAGGCGTAGGAGGCGCAACGAGGAGAAATGTAATAATTTCTCCTCGTTGTTTTCCTCTTTCTATGCGTGCTGCATTCTGCAGCACACATAGAAAGAGGAAATCACCTCTGGTGATTGTTTATGTACAAGAAGGACCCTTCCTGTACATAAACAATCCTTTAAATCAATGACGTTTTACAAGTTCTATGTGTGCTAATGCAGCACACATTGAAGTTGTAAAACACCATTTCTGATTGTTTTTGTGCAGGAAGTGAACCCTTCAATCATCCCCGTGACACAGGCATCCATGCACCATGGTGCAAGGGTGCCTGCGTCAGCGCATGGCAGCAGTTTTTGCGCCAGCGCAGGGGGAAGCACAGAGATACAACATATTGTTGTAAATATGTTGCATCCCTGTGCTTTGAAAGTGACTCCGTGAGGCACAGCCAAATGACTTGCTGCCGCACGCTGCGTTAGTTTATTGTAAATTTGCCCCGTAGTATTTACAAACATTTGGCGTACTTTTCTCCACCGTAGTAACTCATATAAATCTCCAAATAAAGGTTAAATTAAGTGTGGTTTCTGGGTTGGAAAGCGAAAGAACCCCCTCTAGAATTCATAGGGGTGTAAAAGTGAGACCTTTCTGCAATAGCAATGATCATTTTCTTGGTCAAAAAAGAGAACAAATTGATGTGCAAAATGCGCATCTCCTGTTTCTACTAATGCTGATTATGGTGGCCTCTCTTTTTTTAAATTAAATTCAGAACTGGTCAAATGATTGTAATCTGTGTGACTTGAAAACAAGCATTGTGGTTAGTCATAAATATGTCGGCTCTGAGTAGCATTGGCAATAATAAATTCTGATTTGCCACATTTATGCCTAGGGGTGTCTAATCCGCAGTGTGTGTAGTTTCGTTTTAAAATCAGCTTGTCTCCAGGGTTTGTGTAATGGTCCCAGTACTACATATGAAATCTAAAATGCGCATTTACCTTTGAACATTTGCCAAAGAAGCCATTGTCATTTTCCATTTCCCTCTCATTTTCCCTTCTCTTCTAGTTTGCAATCCGAAACGGTGTTTCCCTAAATTCAATTCTCGTGGTGTTGCATCGTATTTCTAAAGTTGATATGCAATGAATATTCTTAATTTTAAATATGCCTTCCGGAACCAATTTGTATGAATGATTCTCATTGCTTAGGGGAAAATGTTCTTCATTCTGGCTCCTTCCTACCTCGATCACTAGCCAAGCAAAAGAAAACATGGCTCGGGCGTTTATAAAGCACATCCTCGCTGGATGGATTTTGGAAATCCTTTACAATTTAGAAAAAAGCTCCGGAATAATGAGTCCGTTTTTTGTAAAGTGCTTGAATATTTCATAACCTGCATACATCACTTGCTGCTACAGCATAATCCGCTTCACTTGGGTCAAAGCCTTCAGCACTGATTTCTCGTAAGGAGTCTCAAAGTTTCTTGGCCTGTAGTTATATTTATTGTAGGACTGCCCTTGACTGTGCTTCATTATCGCAGACCTCCTAGGTGTCTTGCGTTTATGTGGCGTGTATGTATGGGAGAGGATGTGGCCTAACGGCTAGGGCGGTCGACCTCAAATCTGGGGAGCCGGGTTCAGTCTTGGCAACGACATCAACAATCCTGTGTTTCTGGGCAAGTCACTTAATCTCCCCGTGCCTAATAAAAATTAATATGTCCTTGTGCATCGCAGCTGCTGCTCTTGAAAGCGCTCTGATGCCTTCGGGTCAAGTTTGCGCTATATAAAACTCCGGAAATGTGTGCCATTGGTTGTCAATATGTTAGTTGATCATACTGTCAGCTACTGTTTGACTGACTCGTTTGCACATGTGGCACTGCCCAGTAATAATATGTTTATTGTAGGATATGATCCTGCAGGGGTGGGTGGAAAGGATGCTGGTAACAAAGTGCTAGACAAGTGTCTTTGTGGTGCTAACGTCCACCAAGATGCTATGCTATTTATCATTAAATGTAAGGAATGTGACTGATGGATTTACAGAGAGAGAGGTTACCATTTTCACGTGGGCTGTACCAGAACTCACATCCTGTCCAAAAATTCGACAAATACAGCTATGAATAAAGATGATCCTGGTTCTTGCAGTGTTTTCGGTAACAAACTCATCAACAGACATATTTATCAAGACTGTGTTGAGAATAATGTTCTCTTTATGTTACATTTTCTGACATTGTTTTATCCAATACGCTGCATAATTTTGCAGGTAGTGATTTTACAAATATATGAAAAAAGGAGAGTGGGTCCAGTGCCTCCCTTTACATTAAAAAAATACAGAAGGGCTAGAACTACAGAGATATTTTTCAGTCACAAAGATTGAAATGCACAATATCACAGGGTCTGTAACCATGAAGTTTTTCCAACCCAGAAAATCATTTCCCAATCGCGAACAGGTGGGAGGGGGGGGGGTCAAAGAAGCCCAAAGGTATGCATCACAGGTTTGAAACCACAATTATGTTTTCAAATGATCATTGATGAGTAGTCTACCCCTGTGGTGGGGTAGTAACTGACCTTTAGAGTAAAAACGGTACCTTCGGACAGTTTCCTCTTTGGGTACCATTGTGACAGCCAAGGATCACACAGTGACTCTGAAGACCGATGCTTTCTCCACCCATCTCTTTCTAGTGTGGAAAACGTTGTTTTAACCATCACCAGACCTTTTAAACAACATTTGCTGTTTTAAAAAAAAAAAAAAGTTATGAGGCAGGGAATATGAATCCAAAGATGGACTTCTGTTGTCCCTTGCAGGCCTTGATACCTGCTTTCAAAGCCATTCACAGGCAATCATAACATTTGTTCTGCACCGTTAAGATTCATAGCACAGGAGATTTTAATACCTCCTGCCAATATCCATTTTGTGGTATGACTGATTAATACATGAGTTGTATCAGAAAATGATGGGTAGTTTGCAAACCAGTCAGCATGAATTTTGCACATAGTGGTTTACAAAACTGCCCCTTACACATCATGTCCCAGGTTGCTGACTGATAACCAACAAGCCATTAGAGTGTCTGAACCACCCTATGACTAACTCTGTGACGCCTGTTTGTTTCATTATATTATATCAATATTCCGAGTAACTCCTCTTGCACCCCCACTTAAAGTGCAATGGATAAAAGGTTCTGGGGATAACAATGGATCATATATAAGTACACATTATGGATGCATGTTGCAAAGGTTTTTGAAGCTTACCATTTATGCAAAAGAGAAAGCAAGGCAAAGTCGGTTGGAGTGAGTGGTTTATGAGTCCTTAACCTTTTTTGGAAATATGGTAAAACTGGCTTGTTGCTTTAAGGAAGGTGAAATGCTTGAGGCTAAACTTCTTGACAGAGCGTCAACGAGGTTAACTGAGGGGCCTATTTATGAGCCAGTTTGCGTCGCTCTTGCACCACACAACGGGGTGCAAGAGCGACGCAAACCTTAAGTGCAGCACACATAGAAAGAAGAATATGCCTCTCCGGATTGTTTTTGTCCAGGAAGGTTCCCCTTCCTGCGCAACCTTCCTGCACAAAAACAATCCTGCAGGCAATGAAGAGACCCTTGCACATGGTGCAAGGGTTCCTGCGTTGGTGTTAGGCTGCCAAACGGTTGCCAGTGCGGGGGAAAAGGCAGGAAGGGGCTGTATTGCCTTAAATACGGTGCATTCCTGCCCCTTCCCTGTCACGCAGTGCAGCGCAGCAAGGTGACTTGCTTAGCTGCACTGCGTGACTTTTCATAAATAGGCCCCTTAATGTGTTGGGAGCTTGAATAGACACCACCCCTTTAACTTTGGCCCACAAAATCTTTACTTCTAGCAACAATAGTTAATTATTTTATAATAACGTCAATGAAATGTAAAACTCAGTATCTGAATACTTAAAATATATTAGTTACCAACTCTGATACTGGGTGAAAAAGTAATTAACACCTTGCAAATTAACAATATTCTTTCATCAGATGTCATACAAATACATGTCTTTAATTATGAACTACATTGAGTAACACAGTTAAGGTCGAGAAAGTGCACATTTCTTGCCCAGCTGTTCATTAATATCCACCAATTGTATAATCCCATCTATCTCTTTTAGTCTGTCTTTCACTGTAGACCATCATCCGTAGTCCGGACTTGGGTGATGTATGTTAACGCCCATGAGCCCTACCATATGCAATTTAGGTTTAGCAGTGGTTCAAATACCGTTAAATCTGCTTGAGATAAACAAATTGAGATAGCCACCTCTCTGTTGGTATAAAGAAATGTCAATGCTGCTCTAAAATGTAACTGCAGTACTGTTAACAATGTCAGTTCCAGAAATGGGGTATATATATCTGTTAATAACAAGGGTCCAGATTTACAAGCACTTTAAGGCAAACCTGACAAAATGGACCGTCGTACTCGTGGTGGTGGTCTGACCACTGCCACTGCGGGTCCGCCTGCAGTATTCTGAATGTGGCAGTCACAAGAACAAGACCGTCGGCCCTGCAAGGATCAAGGATTCTGATGCGCCGGAGGTCTGCAACCTGCCTCAAAATGCTGGCGGCGTGGATGTGCTGGCACCGCAGAGCATATTATCGGTTGGGTTTCCAATGCCCATTTCATGGCTGTGAACCTGCCATGAAATGGGTGGCAGAGAGGCAACTAAGGGGGCCCTAACAAGGCCCCGTGCCACTTCTGGGCCTGGGGGGGCATGCGGGGGGCACATGTTGTGCCCCCTGGAATTGCACCCCTGTTTCTGCAAGGTGTTGCATGCATGGCACACCATGCAGGAACTTGATGCAGGCACTGTCACAGTGGCGGTCTGCTGTTAAGGCTTTCCTATGAGCCTTACACAGCTGACTCTGTGAGACCGCCACAGCACTGCTGCCAGCCCTGGATCCTGTTGGTGGGCGCACAACGGGCTTGGCAGTCCTCCTGTCGATGATGGTGGGCCTACAAAAGGACCGTCAAATTCGTAATAAGTCTCAAAGTGTTGTGCTAGAATACACAGTCTAGCACAAATCATGGTTTGCTTCGGATTCTAACCTAAAGTAACACAAAGCTGCACAATGTACCTCCTTGCGTTACTTTGGGTCAAGCGAGCACTCTATAGATGGTGCATGGGCATTCCAATGCAACCACCATTGGATTTTGGTGCAAAACTTCACCTACAAAGAATAGTAGATAGGAATTTGCATCAAAATGTTGCACCTTTGCAAAGCAGTCATAGCGAGGAATTTTTTTTTCTTTTCTCCTCATATTTGTCATTTTGCATGTGTGCTACAAAGTACAGCACATGTACAAAGTTGTAAATGCCTTAAAGCATAATTTATGTATTTGAAAACACTGCTTCCAGCAAAAAAACCTTTGCTTCCCACAATGTAGACACTCTTTCACTAGGGTACAAGGTTGTCTGTCTTGGTATACGGTAGCCTAATTTGCACTAGTACATGGAGAGAGCACACCAGCATCACATCTTAGCAGATATGACACTATTCCGTTGTCTCGCTGTCATGAAATGCAGCGAAACAGCTTTTTACTTGTTGAGGTGCATTGCATGACTTTTACATAAACCTATGCCAAGAGGTCTAATCTTGATCTTCCATTTGTTCTTATATAACCTTCTTTTTTCTCATGTTATGGAGCAGCAATTTTACCTGCTCTGTTGCCTAGTTTGATCGCCAGACAGACATAAATCCCTGTGGCATATTTGTCCTTGTTTACCTAGCACATTTACCAACAAGAGAGAAAACAAAGTTTTTACTTTTTCGTTTTCAAATGTATTCCTTTCTATTTTATCCTTTTATGCAAAACTATCCTCTAGTGATGTACTGTTCATTTTCCTATTGAAAACACTGCTTTGTACACAGAACACAAAAAACTACTGTAAAATGTCATTGAATTTGTACTAGAATAATGCATTACAGCCGTTTAGTATATTGCTACTAATCCTTTATGCATGTATGCACGAGGATTAACAAAGCACAACCTAGCACAAAGCTACAAATGTAGAATTCAGCACACTTTGGATTGCTAAAACTAAAAGAAGCCACATTTTGAAATGGCAAATTTGAGCATTAGGCTTCCATAGCAAGGTATGTTAAGTTTGAAATATTTTGGGATACAGTTGTACCTTTTATTTTACTGACCTTATGTGTACTATCTTGGTAATGTGAATAAATAAAGAGTTCAATAATAAAATGTGTTGAAGCGAGATAAACCAGTAGAAAAGATAGTTATCACCTTTAACATAGGGACATCAACCATAAAATGCAATAGAAATGTAATTCAATCGTACTGAAATGTTTCTTTATGAATAAGATTTGTAAGGTTGAATATGTGAGAAAGAGAAGATTTAAGTTGCGGAATGACAGATCTAACTGTGAACTGCTTTGGGTTTTAGAAGACAGGCGAGTGGGAACCAGAGCACAACTTGTACAATGTTTTTAGTAATGTACATGTAACACTTAATATTTGTAAGTTTTTGTTTCAAGACATCGTAGATGGTAGAAGATTTCCATTTCTATGAAGACATTGTTATCCCATTGGACGAAGAATTGGACTACTACAATATTAGTTTAGATATCAAAATGTTATATTAGTGCATTTTCTTAGACTAGACAGAAAGAGCTTCTATTGTAGATGCAGATTTCTGATTCTCCACACACTGGAGAACTTCTCAGACTCTCTGCGCTCTAAAGCCTTGTGCTCTGACCAGACTTTTTATGAATTTTCCCTTGTCATAATTTATGCTATAATATTTTGAGACTCCACTGAATTTTGGAATTTTTCTTCATGAGTAGTACTACTTGAATTGCTAAATACTTTATGCTTTTACCTCTTGATTTTGAACTTTTTATGGGTTCAAGATACTTTTCTCGTCTTAATAT
This sequence comes from Calotriton arnoldi, assembly GCA_963921515.1. Lineage (NCBI taxonomy): Eukaryota > Metazoa > Chordata > Amphibia > Caudata > Salamandridae > Calotriton > Calotriton arnoldi. Next base: position 128,256 of record CAWUFW010010679.1, read on the forward strand.
TTCAAATAGGGTCGCTGCTTATATGGAACGCGCTTATGCAATTGTTCTGTACTCTACTACTGATTAATAGATTACTTATTTATGATTAATAAATACATATTTAGTAAAAGAGATTGATAAAACCCTTTAAACTCATACCAAAATCTCATCATGGATTTGCGATAGTTGATGTTTAACTGTAAGATGTAATTTGAATGTTGATTGCAGCATCTGATTGATTCTTACCTATAACAAAGATCCATAGCCTTAGAGCCCAGTAAGAACAGGGACTTTATTTTCAGGCACGCTGAGAGACAAATTCGGAATTATAAACCAACAATTTATTAAGGTCCCATGCTCCACCACAGCTGTAGCAGAGGATGGTTTATGAAGTGAGAAAGAGGAGCAACAAAAGTTAAAAAGTGCCCAATGTAGATAAAAGCCCAATGTCCATATTCCCAAAACCCGAGTTTGAATATTGCCGAAGTGTGGTTTTTCTGAGACGTTTGCAGGTGCAGAATTGGTGTGAGTACTAAACTAATAGGATCATGCACTGCAATTTGGTTTGGTAATTGTGATTTGTAATTTGGAAAACATTGATGTGTTGAATTGAATTAATGAGCTTGTGATTTGTTGATATTCATGTGCCTTTGTCGAAAAAGAGAGGTTCTCGTGCTAAGAAGTAGTCTAAGATCCCAGGATAGAGAATAAAATGAATAGCTGATTTTGTTGTTTTTGTCTGCTAATGATTTAAAGTGCAGTTCATGAGATGTCATTGACTGCACAGTTAGGCTAGGGACCATAACAAATTGATCAGTGTTAGTGGAACCTGATGCAAAAGGTGACACTGCATTTATTAGGTGATTTCACATTGGTCGAGATTTCATTGGATTGAGTTTAATTTTCATTATTTTTTAGAAAAGTTGGAAGGTGTAAAAACCTATAAGTTCCAGTTGTTTAATTGTTCTATTTTAAATTTCTTTAGAAGAAACGGACAAAGACTGTTATTTTATGTTGCATAGAATTGTAGCATTGAAGCTTTGTGTGTGTGTACGAAGAAATTGTAAGGGAGGGTGAAGCGCTTCACAGAGCAGGTTGTGTTGTCCCTGTGTACTGCACTGGTATTGGCTGGTTACTGTGAAACACCTTGCTGATATTGGTTATGCTGTGCTGAGAGATGCGCTGCTATTGGTTGGTTGGTTTACAGAGTCACACTGAGATTGGGAGAAAGGGCTTACGGAAATCTGATGTATACGGGACAGAATTAAAATATTGAAGGTTTATATTTTGTGCTCTGCCATTTTCTGATTTAAATTTGAAATCATTAAATTCTTCAAAGCAATTAAAGCTATAATAAGTGGTGATGTGACTTTTGCTGTCAGGAACCTCCTGAGGGTACACCTGCCAGCTACATAATGATTGAGGAAGAGTTACACAAGGGCGAATGGCTTCGCCAACAGTGCAACATCCCGGAAAAAGAGGGTCCATTGAGTTTTCCTAGATGGGGTACCTTTAATTTAATAGTTATTGATAAATTAAGAGAGACACTTTATGATAAGGAAGCACTTCCTAGACCTACACAATTTGAAGCCTTAAGTGCTTGGGAGAAGATGGCTTCAAATAGAGAGAAAGACAAATATCAAAAACGAACAAAGCGACTTGTGAAACATTTTACAGAAGCTGCATGGGATGACTGACAGCAAAGATGGAGAAAAGCAGTAGTGGAAAGATCTAGAATATATCTATCTACTACACACAAATGAAGTTTGCACAGAAAGGTTTTCAAAATCAGTCTCTTGCAGGACACAGTGGTGAAATGCAGAATGTCGGCTTCCAGAATGAGATGCAGGGTGTTGGTCACCAAGGTGTAAAAGGAGGTATGGTTGGTGTTTAGGGAAGAGGTCAAAGAGTTCCAATTGATCCAAGTACAGGTGTACAAAATGCAACTTTAAAGAAAACGACTGCATGTCATCTTTTTAACAAAAACAGGCTTTGGAAACGTGAGTGCAGGCTTCATTCAGATAGAGTGAATGTTGTTAATCAAACACAGGAAGGAAATCCCGTCCAAAAGCAAAACACTTCTGTCCAGCCAATGAAAGTACCCAGGCAGACACATATTCCAATAATGCCAGTCCCACAAGCTCCTGTGGCTAAACAAAATGAGGGTAACACAAACATGAATTTTGATCAGATGCCCAGAGTAAACAGAAACACATTTCTGGCACAAAATCAGAATACTTAGCAGCAGTTACCTATGATTGAGAATAAGGATTTGGATGCGAGTTTTGCACCTTGACAGTAACTGAGGGGGGAGACAGATTGCGTGCTTGGGCAGTCTTAGAGGTAGACCAGAGTGGACCGTTTGTAGAAGGTAAGGTCAAAGGTCACCAAATGTTGTTTGTCACCAACACAGGTGCTACCCTTTCCACTGTTGAAGTCCCAGACCTACCATCTCTGGAAAGAAGATCCAAGTTGTAGGAGTCACAAACAAGCAAATTACAAATCCTATTTCAAGTGAAGTGCCTGTAAAAATTGGTTCAATTTTAAGAAAATCACCACTTTTTCCTGTGTGATTAGAATCCTGTAAATTTATTAGGATGTGATTTATTGAGCAAGTTAAATTGCACAATTCACTGTACCAGAGAGGAAGTTGAATTCAAAACACCAGATGAGGATGTGGAATTTAAACTGACATGACAGAATGCTGTAGAACTTTACCCATTAACAACCACTGAAGAATTGCCCCCAGATCTAAAAGAGACTGTAAATCCAGAAGTGTGGGATCTTACAGGCGAAGGCATTGGACTAATAAAGTGTGTAGAACCAGCCTGAATGACAGTAAAACCAATGCCATTTTTCCAAGAACGCCACCCTATCCCATGAAATCAGAGAAAGTAAATGGAATAACACCATTAATTAACAATATGTTACAAAAAGGGATTTTTTGAGAGAAATAATCGGTAGTCCATGCAACTCACTGGTTATGGGATTACAGCAAACTAATGGTACATTTGGAAATAAAGGTACTTCCCAAGTCTAAAACGGCCTTATTTTTTCATATAATCACCCCTATGGTCTGCCTTAGGTGCCCCAGGGTTGGGAGCAATATTACAATAAGCAGGGACATTATTGTCACATATCTGGAACTGAAGATGAGGTGATTTATCTCCCTGGAGCCGACTGCGCCCTTCTTCTGTGACAGGACTGAGACCGGAAGTCATGCAACCCTGCAGAAACCAGAACCAGAACTCCCTTGGGACTCCCACATAACTGGAAGAGGAGGTGGAGCAGACTCTAAAAAGGAGAAGACTGGAGATTGGAGAAGAGAGCTGCTGTGTGTCCATCCAGGCATGGTTGGGCCGAGAGATTCCAAGCTACCAGTTTCGGACGCAGAGTCTGAGGAACCGGAGGAGTGGAGACAGCAAGAACAGGAGGCCTTTGCAGACATTGAGAAAGCCTCCGCTGCATTCGGTGAACGGAAGACGTGTTCAGGTGGCCAGTCGAGTCCGACTCCTAGCCACATTCCAGGAGGGACGTGGCTTAGTTGGTGTGTGGAAAGATCCTTAATAGAGCTGGCAAACGGAAGGGAAAGTCGTAAACGGGAGGGGGTTGGGAATAGAAAGTGGTAATTATTTTCTTTTTGAGAAGACGGGAGGGGCAGAAAAACGGTACTATCCTGTCATTCTGAACATTTCTGGGAATTGAGCTTCTTCCTTCCATTATTTTCCCGTACTTATTTGCTTGAAGCACCTTTCCTAATAACACCACTTCCTGGGAGAAATGCTATAAAGGATCACAAAACTAACCTTCACAATAAAAATATATAAAAAACCCTATACGAGTGACTTACCTGACTCACCTTTCTGTTGAGGGTACCGGTGAACAGGAACTTCCCTAGGACCTAAAGAAGAAAGGGGGGAAGAAGAAGTTTATTAATTTGGGACTCCAGACTTTTCATTTTCTAAAGACATCAGAATAAAAGACATCGAATCAAATCTCCTCAGTGATTGATTTTGGTGTTAAACCTGCTAAGAAACTGACATTTATAAAAGGTGTTTTATATGCCCAGGTGAGGGAAAAACTGCCAATTTTGTTTTTCCCCATTCCAATGTGCTAGATACACAGGCTAAAATGGGAAGCTTTTTAAACATTAATAAAGTCTATCTTTTGGCAGGAGTGAGCTAGAAAATTAATTCACAGTACTAAAATCATAGTTGCAATAAATCCAGCAACTTGCCACAGTTGATTTAGTATGACAGGAAAGTAGTTTTAGAACTGCTTTCCTAAAGTTAACTACAATCAGCCCTGTAGCAGCTCTTCTGATTGGCCATTCTTTGATAAGCTGAACCAAGCTCCCTTGATAAGGTGTGAAGTGGCCTGGGCTGAGACAAAGAGACTATCTGGTGGGAGGAGATTCGCTGCTGCAGGCACCAGGAAAGGGGCTGGGTAGCCAAACTGGTCTTCAAAGGGAGAAAGACAGTGAGGACAGAAACCAGGCCGACCCCCACTTCCTGCACCGCCAGCCAGATGGGAGCCTCTGTAATTGAATTAGGAGAGGGGCTGGAAGGGGAGTTTAGGGAAAAGTTAGCCACTACTGTGGGTTGGGTGAGCCAGACCTAAACCTGCAGGACAGATTTTCTCCTTTTTTAAATTTTTCCTGAGAAGTGCTTTTTGAGACAAAAATATGCCTCACCAAGGGTGGCGCAGTCCAACCCCATTGATCAGGTGTGCCCCCCCTCTTGCCAGCCAAAAAACTGGAATAAATATGGGAGAGCTTCCCAGCAACTCAGTTCCCTGCCTGAAAACATAATGAGAAGAAGGAATGCCCTGCTGAACCACTGGTCTGCACCAAGAGAGGCCTGCACTCTGAAGGACTGTAACTGCTGCATACTCTGGGCTTCACAAAAGAGGACTTCACCTTGCTTCAAAAGTTTAAGGAGTGGACTCCCGAAAGCAACAGGTAGAACATAGCTTAAGAAGTCACCTGTATCATCTCCACCAAGACAAGCCCAGATGACCAGCTTCACCTGGATGTTAAAGGATTTGACAAGGTGCATTGTGGAAATTGTAGTCCCACACTTACAAGAGGCATCTCAGAGCTTCTGGACCCTTGGCTGGTGTTCTAGACCCTCAAAGACCCAAAGGTGACCTTCTATAAGAAGATCCAGAAGTTTGGAAACATTTGGAGAATTTTTGCTAAAAAGCTCCATACGTTGACTGACCTTGATGACCAGAGTCAAGCCGGTGACGTCGAAACGCGACTCGGCCTGAAATTAAGGTCTGCCCCCTGAAAGCTCTGGAGCTCTTTGCTGTCAATAATGAGAATCAAGACCTCCAGGAGTCACTGAGACATCGCACTGAAGTAAGCAGTCGTCGTTGAAGTGCAACCCGGGTTGCCGAGGAGACCCGCTTGATGGCGAGGAAAAAAGAACCAAAAAAGTGACTAAGTGCAAAGGTAAAACATAGACCTGACCCAAGCACCCAACGTGCCTGACCTGCGCTCCATTGTGCTTGGCCTAAAACTTTGACTTTGTCTGGTCAAGTGCGACCAGATAGCCGCGGTTGGCACTTTTCACATTATGGTGCTAGAAAGCACATTTTTACATTTAATCTTTAAAAATGTATATCTCCAGTTACCTACATTGGATTTTTATAGTTTGATGTCATTCTAAAGATGAAAATATTTCTTGTTTTTACAAATTGGTGTTGGTGTTTTATTGTGTGTTGTGTCTTACTTATTTACTGTGTTTGTGATATTAAATGCTTTACATACCTGTCTCCTGAGTTAAGCCTGACTGCTCACGAGCCAAACCACCACAGGTTGAACAAGGATTCATTTATTGAGACTTGACTGGATATAAATTTGTGATTGTGGTGTTAATACTAGCTGTAGCTGTACCTACATACACCTACTAATAAACCACCTTTCAACATACTGGCACTGGGAATGCCATTATTATACCAAGAAATGTACTTTGTTTTGTGGTGAGATGGAGGGATGCACTACTCTGTGCTTACACAGATGCAAGGTGAAGAGAGAAGGCCTGCAGCCTAATTTTCTATAATTCTTGTTCCCGTAGATGCAGGGCTGCCTGGTTGTCTGAAATTGGTAGGTGCTGTGAGTATCAGCTTGGAAAAGTGTTGAAACATAGTAATAGGGCATCCTTTAATTGACACGGTACCCAACTCAATGGAGATTTTGCTTACAAGAACAAAAACCCAGTTTTTGACTAACTCGAAGTTAACAAAATATGAGCAACAAATTCTGGCCTCAGACCACGTACAGTTGAAAAGATGTCATATTTTGAATCCCAGTACTCTGATGCCCCTACCTGAAAATTGATTTTAGTATTAGATGAGGGAGGACACTAAGATTACCATAGTGCACTACCCACACACACAACGAGTTTAATATGGCAGTAGACTTTCACCATCTTGAGAAATGACTGGACACGTTGGGCCTGATTCACAAAGGTAAAATGAGATGAAAGTCTAACTTTTTGACTTTCGTATTCACAAATGGCATTTACTACTCGAAAATGCCCTTTGTGAATACAGAAAGACGTAAAGTTCAGCTTTTGGTATTCACAAAGGGAATTTATGAGTAGTAAATACCCTTTGTGAAAACCAAAAGTCGTAAAGTTAGACTTTCTTCTCAGTTGACTTTTGTGAATCGGGCCGGTGGCATTTTGGGTCTGTTTGCAGTAAAGTAAAGAGGAGCTACTGCAAAAATAGGTGGGTCAGGGACTTAGCTCCTTTACTGCATTGGTCAGAGAGGCACTGGGAGTGTCTTAGGTTGTTTCTGTCAAACGTAAAGATCCCTTTGGACTTTTTTTAAAAGCATACAGCAATACCTGCTAACATCCACTCATGGACCACTCACCAGCACCAAACAGAAACCAAAAACATAATATAAAGACTATCATATATTCTTTATTAGGATCCTTATAAAATCTACAGATATCGAAAATTATTAAAAAACAAGTATTTCATCAATACATATATTAAAAACACTTCATTCACAAATATAAAGGGAGAATTTTGTCATGCTATAAAATCATCAACAACCCGATGAATTTAGAAAGCACTCCAAGTACATAGGAATTTTTAATGCTAACAGCCCTGGTTCGATGTTAAATAGCGTTCCTTTTCTCCTATTCAGACCAGGTGTTGCTTGGGTGCTTTCTTAACCAAAGCGACGCGTTTAGGTGGTATCATTTGGTTCACCACCTTCTTCAGGCTCAAAACTACTATTCAGTGTCTCCCACAATATTCATCAGATAATCAGTCTACAAAAGGAAGATATATCTCTCCTCCCCAGTGGCGGCTTCCTTTTTCGGATAAACTGCAATAATATTGCTCAGGATAGGGGCATACACATCTTCCCTTAATAACCTCTTTCTCTTGGTGATTTTGTCAAAAACCGGCAAGAACAGAGCGACAACCAGGGACCACAACTTCACTGATTACGCTGCAACTGTTTCATGAATCCGTATTTCCTTGACCACCGGAGCTATGGAATCCGGAATCGAGCCGGGTTGCATCGATTCACGAGCAGGACAAAGGAGCATGCGAGGAGACTTCTAAGTTCCGGCAGGCCAATAGGATACGTTAAAAGCACCAAATGACGAGGTGCTGTTCTATATAAAGTCCATATCTATTTCGGACTATCTGACGGTTTGAGGGCCATAGCTCCGGTGGTCAAGGAAATACGGATTCATGAAACAGTTGCAGTTTGCGGGTTATCCGAAAAAGGAAGCCGCCACTGGGGAGGAGAGATATATCTTCCTTTTGTAGACTGATTATCTGATGAATATTGTGGGAGACACTGAATAGTAGTTTTTAGCCTGAAGAAGGTGGTGAACCAAATGATACCACCGAAACGCGTCGCTTTGGTTAAGAAAGCACCCAAGCAACACCTGGTCTGAATAGGAGAAAAGGAACGCTATTTAACATCGAACCAGGGCTGTTAGCATTAAAAATTCCTATGCACTTGGAGTGCTTTCTAAATTCATCGGGTTGTTGATGATTTTATAGCATGACAAAATTCTCCCTTTTTATTTGTGAATGAAGTGTTTTTAATATATGTGTATTGATGAAATACTTGTTTTTTAATAATTTTCGATATCTGTAGAATTTATAAGGATCCTAATAAATAAAGAATATATGATAGTCTTTATATTATGGTTTTGGTTTCTGTTTGGTGCTGGTGAGTGGTCCATGAGTGGATGTTAGCAGGTATTGCTGTATGCTTTTAAAAAAAGTCCAAAGGGATCTTTACGTTTGACAGAAGTGTCTATTTTTGGTGTCCTGTCCCTTTGGTTGAGTAGGACCCCTCTCTCTTATTTTGGAGTGTCTTAGGTTGTCCCAGCCTTCCTCAGAACACTGATGGTCTCATGAAAGGATACCAGGTAGATTGAAGCTGTTGAATTTGGCATCTGTGACTTGAGAGAAGGACCTGAGGAGTTTAGCTACCTTTCCACTTGAAATTCAAGGACAGAAAGATCTTCCAGGGTCCTAAGTCTGCTCCTCTGGCTGGGTCAAGGAACACAACAAACTGAAGAGGACATTTCTGTGAGGAATCCCATCTGGCAACTGGATCTTAAACGGATTTACTGTTGCTTTTTACCTGAAACCCTGAGAGTTTCTAGAAAAAACCCTGGGAGGCCTGGCATCCTTAGGGTGGTCTTCCCCCAAACCTTTTGCTTTTTACCTCCACGTTTTGCTGTTTGTTTTTGTCGGCCTTAGGACTGAGCACTTTACCACTGCTAATCAATGCTAAAGTGCATGTGCTCCTTCCCTAAACATGTGTGTATTTGGTGTGTACCTGTTTGATATATTTAATTTGTGTGTAAGGCCCTTGTAAAGTGGTATGCCATATACCCAGGGCCTGTGAGTTAAATGCTACTAGTGAACTACAGCACTTATTGGGCCACCCACAGAAGTAGCCATTCAAACCTGTCTCAGGCCTACCACTGTAGTGGTTGTGTGGGCAGTTTACTAGTACTTTGACTTGGCTTCAAAACTACTTGACGGGCACTAACCTCCCCTTTTATTACATATGTCATCCCTAAGGTAGGTCCTAGGTAGCACTAAGGGCAGGGTGCTATGTAAGTAAAAGGTAGAACATGTACTGTTGTGTTTTGAATGTCCTGGTAGTGACAAACAGTTAAATTTGTTTTTCACTACTGTGAGGTCCACTCCTCTCGTAGGTTAGCATTCAGAATTTCCATATACCCTTTTAGGTGGTAATTCCTGATCAGAGAGAAGTGGCTTTTTCATGTTTTATATCTGGAATGGTAATGATAAATCTTTGAAACTGGTAAAGTTGGATTTAACCTTACTGTTTTAGAAATGCCACTTTTAGAAAGTGGGCATGTCTTTGCACTTACTGCTGTGTGTGCCTAAAAGTCTGCCTTCAATACACATCTGGGCTGGGTGACAGCTACCTTTGTGCATTCCCTCTAGACAGCTACATCACAGGACACTCAACTGTATCTGCATTCATCTGCATACTGATGGATCTTCCTGGGCACGAAGGGTGGAAGGGGCTCACACTACACTTGAATAGGTAGTGCCCTGCCCCCACACCAAGGGCTGATCACCCCCCACAGACATTCTGGCAGAGAGGACTGGGTTGAGAGGGATCCTTGTGCACTTCAGAGAGCTCCTTTGAAGTCACCCCCTACATCAAAGGCACTGTGGTGTATAAGTACTGGGGCTCTGACCAATTCAGGCACTTTTTAGACCTGTGACCAGACACTGCTGGATCTACATTCAGACACTGCCAGAAGGACTGCTGTGCTGCCAGGAGGGACTGCAACTCCGCTAACTGCTCTGCTATTTTGGCCTGCTGCTTGCTGGTAGCTGTGATGCAGAATGGACTGCCACTTTGCTACCTGCCTTGTTGTGCTGGCCTGCTGCCTGCTACCTTTTGTGTGCTGAATTTAACAGTGCTCTCCAAGGGCTTGCTGGCTTTCCCCCTGTTCCTGAAGTCTCAAGGCCATCAAAGATTTCAGCCCCAGCCATAGGACTCTGCCATTGGGGAGTCTGGCATTTACACTTAAAATATCTGGGCCTGTTCACCAGCGTGTGCTGTTCCAAACCGAGCTCCTCGTTGGGAGCAGAGACCCAGCTTTGGGCATAGTGCTCCAACGCAGAATGGCTGGTGAAAAAGGTTGAGTGCATTGCCGTAGTAACGCTCTGAGCGCCTGTGATCAGCGCTGCCACAGCGCAGAGGAAAGCCCTCTCTGTGTGATCCTGCCTGGTTTCCTTGACAAGGAAAGACTCTGTGTCAGCACCACCAGCTCATATGGGGAGCTCCGACACTGCAAGCCGACCTTGACCAGAGTGATGCGAGGCCCCTGCAGCATCCGGAAGGTACTGTGATTCCAAAACACAGGACCGCGAGGTCCGTGAACCCGCCTGCACATTTGCAGTCAACTCTCTTTTGCTGTACTCACTGGTCCCAGAAGGACGGGTGCAGATTTCTCAATGTGTGCTGGTTGGGCACGATCTGTGTTTCTAAACATCCAGCGTTCCATGGCCTGGATCAAGAATACTTTAACGCGTATTTGCCCTAGTATTACCGTAAGGGATAAACCTGTAGTAAATGAGCTTTGAGCATTGAATTTCTGTTGTGTATTAATTGGATTTTTATCGTTTTGGTCTTATTTTGTTCAGAATATAATAAGCTATATTTCGAAACCTGTGTGGAGTCTTTTTGTGGTGTATTCATTGTATTACTGTGTGTGTGTGTGTGTTGCACAAATCATTTACATATTGCCCCTTTTGATAAGACCGTCTGCTCTGCGCCAAGGTACCAGAGGGTGAGCACAGTTTATCTCAGTTGTGTATCTAGAGTGCCCTGAATTCAGTGGTGTGTTCTGCCTGACCTGGGTATACATACCATAACCCACCAGAACCCCCATTTCATACAACTCCCCTGATGTAAGGGCCTTATTAATGCACTCCTCTGGTTGGTTTGGCACCAAAAGACTTTTGGGAACTTTTTAAAAACTTTTGCTCTAGAGCTTCCGAGGGGCCACCCGCAAAAAGTGTCTGACAGTCATTTGCATGGCATGGAAGTGAATTTCAGGTTTGTCGTGGCCAGAGAAGAGCTTTTCTTCCAAAAAACAACAATATCCCTTTTCTGATTTGGACTTAGAAACTTATTTGAAATTCCCTACTTCAAGTTCTTACTGGGAACAGTCTACTTGGTGTATCCGACCAGCGCTCCATTGCAGTTGGCCTAAAATCTTGCCTAGGTCTCTGTGTACCACGACCATTGACCAACACTGGCATTTTGCACTTTTTGGTGCTGTTTCGACTTAAAGTTTTAATAAGTTGTATCTCTAGTGTACCACTTTAGATTTTTGTCATTTTGGTGCTGGTATTTATTTACATCTTACTCTATTTTTCTAAATTGGAATGGGATTTGTATTGTGTTGTGTTTTTGACACTTTAACTTGTGTGGTACTTCTAAATGCTTTACATGTTTTTTTCTAAATCTTGCCTGTTTTCTGTGCACCACTTGTGGTTGAGCTTGGGTTAAATTGCTGAAAACTTTGGCTAGACCTAGCAAGACAGTGAATGTTTTATGATTTTGTGGATTTTATATAATTTATATATTAATTAGAGGTTTTTTTTAGAACTAGATTTTATTGTTTTATCAAAACCAAAGGGGATGATGGACGGAGTGTTGAACATTGCAAGCACTCACCCCCAGTTAACTGATCTGGGTTTAATCCATCATCATTCTTTAGCTCACTCCGCCACCCCAGTTCAGACATGGCCATAAGCAAATCAGTCTGACCCTGTGCCTCATGGGAACAGTCCAGCCCAAACTGCCAAGCCATGTCTTCCCTGGACCGGAAACAAACATCCTGGGACCGGTTTCTGGCTTACAGCCGTCATCAGCCAGGCTATCTTGAATCCAGTGGCAAAGTGAGCAAGGGACCCACGTCTGGGCATACCCTGCCAACTTAGGGCGAACATAGCAAAACCAAAGGGGATGATGGACGGAGTGTTGAACATTGCAAGCACTCACCCCCAGTCAACTGATCTGGGTTTAATCCATCATCATTCTTTAGCTCACTCCGCCACCCCAGTTCAGACATGGCCATATGCAAATCAGTCTGACCCTGTGCCTCATGGGAACAGTCCAGCCCGAACTGCCAAGCCATGTCTTCCCTGGACCGGAAACAAGCATCCTGGGACCGGTTTCTGGCTTACAGCCGTCACCAGCCAGGCTATCTTGAATCCAGTGGCAAAGTGAGCAAGGGACCCACGTCTAGGCATACCCTGCCAACTTAGGGCGAACATAGCAAAACCACAGGGGATGATGGACGGAGTGTTGAACATTGCAAGCACTCACCCCCAGTCAACTGATCTGGGTTTAATCCATCATCTTTCTTTAGCTCACTCCGCCACCCCAGTTCAGACATGGCCATATGCAAATCAGTCTGACCCTGTGCCTCATGGGAACAGTCCAGCCCAAACTGCCAAGCCATGTCTACCCTGGACCGGAAACAAGCATCCTGGGACCGGTTTCTGGCTTACAGCCATCATCAGCCAGGCTATCTTGAATCTAGTGGCCATGTCTGAACTGGGGTGGCGGAGTGAGCTAAAGAATGATGATGGATTCAACCCAGATCAGTTGACTGGGGGTGAGTGCTTGCAATGTTCAACACTCCGTCCATCATCCCCTTTGGTTATGCTATGTTCGCCCTAAGTTGGCAGGGTATGCCCAGACGTGGGTCCCTTGCTCACTTTGCCACTGGATTCAAGATAGCCTGGCTGATGACGGCTGTAAGCCAGAAACCGGACCCAGGATGCTTGTTTCTGGTCCAGGGAAGACATGGCTTGGCAGTTCGGGCTGGACTGTTCCCATGAGGCACAGGGTCAGACTGATTTGCATATGGCCATGTCTGAACTGGGGTGGCAGAGTGAGCTAAAGATTGATGATGGATTAAACCCAGATCAGTTGACTGGGGGTGAGTGCTTGCAATGTTCAACACTCCGTCCATCATCCCCTTTGGTTTTGCTATGTTCGCCCTAAGTTGGCAGGGTATGCCCAGACGTGGGTCCCTTGCTCACTTTGCCACTGGATTCAAGATAGCCTGGCTGATGACGGCTGTAAGCCAGAAACCGGTCCCAGGATGCTTGTTTCCGGTCCAGGGAAGACATGGCTTGGCAGTTCGGGCTGGACTGTTCCCATGAGGCACAGGGTCAGACTGATTTGCATATGCCATGTCTGAACTGGGGTGACGGAGTGAGCTAAAGAATGATGATGGATTAAACCCAGATCAGTTGACTGGGGGTGAGTGCTTGCAATGTTCAACACTCCGTCCATCATCTCCTTTGGTTTTGCGATTTTATTGTTTTGACAATATATTTAAAGTGTTGTTTTTAGTTCTTTTGAATTTTTATACATTTTTGGGGGAAGTTGTTGGGGTTGCAGAAGAATAGGATGGGAAGATATTTAAATATATGTACATGTTTTACATTTTGTTAATTGTAATGGTTAACTAGAGTAATAATTATACTAATTATATAATTCAGAACTTTTTTGCTTTTTGTTTTGCCAAACTTAGGTCTTAAAAAGAATGTTGCATCTGGTTCCAGAACATACCTAAAAGACTATTGTTCATACTGTTGAAACATCAAGATTGTATTATGCTATAACCTGTACTTGGGTCTCCCAGCCTATCTGTTTCACCAGCTCCAAATTGTTCAGAATGCAGCAGCAAGACTGATTTTGAGAATACCTTTTTGGCAATCAGTTACTCGTCATTTGAACTGTTTGCAGTGGCTGTCAGTGATTAAATGTATTCAATTTAAAGAGCTAACTCTTGCCTATAGAGCTTTCTCCCAGAAAGGTCCTCTCTACTTAAGAAAAAACTATCAGTCTGTAGCCCTCAGATCTACCAACCACAGCTTGTTGCAAGTCCCTAAAGTTTCTAAAGCCAGAAGAAGGTGCAGGTCACATCCAAACTTTTGAACACTCTCTTCTTTGTTTTATAGATTGCTCCCTCTTAGTCCATCTTTAAAAAGACCCTAAAGCTTTTCTTTTTGATTAATGGTGGATCTTCCGACCCCCTCACTCCTATAGGTCCTGAAGACCTTCATGCTACTAGTGCTAGGACACTTCTATGGAAGCAGCTTTGCACTGTATAAATGGATTCATATTATTATTTGTTATGCTTATTATTATTATTCTTGTTACGTTGTTTAATTTATATTATTATAATAGTTGCTTTTTATTTGGTTAAATATGTTATTAGTCATGAATTTTGAATTAATTCCTTATTTAACTTTTAAGGTTTTTATTTTAATTAGATTATGTAATTAATTAAGTAAAAGTTTTTATTGGGTCTTTTTTTGTATGTTATGTGTTATTATTTTAAATTAGTTTTTTGTTGTGGTTTATTTAATGTTTGTTGGGGAGTTGGGGTGGGAAGTGTTTTTACTAGCAACATTTTAGTTTTGTGTTTGGCAAATTATGTTTAAATTGATTATTATTTTATAAGTCATTGCTTTATTTTTTTAAGTCATTTAGAAGAACTTTTTATGGAAATTGTTTTTGTTTTTTTAAATACATATGGAACATTTTAACAGTATTTGATTTGTTTATCAGTTTTTTAGGTTGTGAGTTTTTAAATGTATTTTATAAGAAATAAAGTATCCCCTACCGTAAATTATACGGATATCACAATTCACCGAGGAGTTCAATGACCATATAGAAGAACGAGGCCAAAGGCATGTTTCTTTTATAAGGTGATGGAACACTGTGCTAACTTACAATATCCTTATCATTTATGGGAGAGGGTACTTTACGACTGTTACAAAATAAGACCTAGCATGGCTCTAAAAGGAAGAATTCCCTCACCCACCAAAGGTGGCATGCTTCATCAATGCGAATATCCTCTTACCATGATGCCTAGTCACGGTACTGGCTTCAACCCCCTCACTGAGGGGGAAGTGCTCAGGGTTGTTTTTCTGTAAAGAAGGGTTTGCTAAATACCACAGTGATGAGCTCAAGATCGTGAGGGCAGCAGAGCAAGTGAAAGTGATACTAAAACTAGCTACAGACTATGGAATAAACCTTTATTCATGCGTCCCTGGGCTAGGATTAAAAACAGGGTACTCGCGGAAACAAATATACCCACAGTTGGAGTCAGTAAGTGTTCAACATATTTCAACCTAATAACCTTCTAGTAGAGGTGTAGCATTTAAAGACAAATACTTTAAAGTTGTTCATTCCTAATTATTACACGAAGGCATATTTCGCTTCTGCTGGGTTGGCCATGAGGGGTGTCGCAATTTATTTTGGACAAGGGGTAGACTGGGACATTAATCAGGTCCGGAGGGACCCCCATGTTAAGTGGATCTGGATTACAGCAGGGGTAAATGACTACATGCGTAATTTCATGAACTACTACGCCCCAATACAAGACAATCCCTCAATTGGCTAGATGAGCAGTGGGCCCAAATGTTTTAGGGGAAGATTTCAACTATATTCAGGATCTAGCAAGGGAAACCTCGAATAAAACAAAAAAACAGCTGAAGCCAATTACTAAAAAAGTATTAGCTGTTATGATACAAGATTATCAATTGATTGATCCATGGCGCAGAGCCCACTTGGGTATGTCACAATATACTTATTACGCCCGACAACTCCAGTCCACCTTGCGTATAGATTATTTTCTAATTTCTCGTTCCCTTAGGTGTCCTGATTCCCAAATATGGGCGAATTCATTCTCGGACCATTCAGCCATTATTGTCAAGATAGAATTAGGAGCAAGGAGTTGGGGAGAGGAGTTGGCCTAACGGCTAGGGCGTCTGACCTCGAACCTGGGGAACTGTGTTCGAGTCTCGGCAATGACGCTGAACATCCTGTGATTCTGGGCAAATCACTTAATCTCCCCATGCCTAACAAAAATGAAATTGTGTCTTAATGTAACGTAACTGGTGCTATGTAAAGCGCTCTGATACCCGATTCGGGTCAAGTTCGCGCTATATAAAACTCTGCAAAAAAATAAAAATAAATGAGGGGAAAGGTCCAGGTGGCAGATGGATCATCTCCTTCTCTCCAACCATGAATGGCTGATAAATACTAAAGAATGGATCGAAGAGTTTTTCCAGATTAACAAGGGCACTGCAACACTTTTCTCTGTTTGGGGTATTTCAAGGTTTCTATCCGTGGGCAGATGGTGGCTTTTAGGGCTGCTCAATCCAAAATTTGGGGGGCACGTATCTCTGAACTCCAACTAGCGGTTGATACCACAGTACAGATGAAGGCAAGTTCACCGGCCAAGCGAACGGCCATAGACCTGCAGCTGGCTAGCACCAAACAAGAGCTAAGGGAATTTTTTGTTATAGAAGAGATAAATAGCTTGCGGATGCTTCACCAATGGGTGTACATAAAAAGCCAGATAGTAGGTAAATTCTTGGCTTGGTCATCTTGGGTGAAGCAGGAAGCCACATTAATCCCTGAACTGCAGGAACACGGGTCGGGAGTTCTGGCCTCTGAAAAGGAAAGGATTGAGAAACTGTTCCTTGATCATTATAATAAGCTAAATGCGACCAAATATACGGTTTCGAAGGAAGCAATACATCAGTACTTTTTAGCTAATAATCTACCAGAGCTGTCAAGTATACAGGCAGAGGGATTAGTGGCCGATATCACAGCACTAGAAATTTGCCATGCTCTACCCTCAATGTCATCTGGAAAGGTCTGCGGGAATGATGGTCTTCATTTTATAAAGTGTTTCAAGAAGAATTGATATCCTTCTTAGTAGAGCTCTTTAATTCTGTGAAAACTGGCGGAGAGGTACCTCCAACTTTCAAAGAATCGATCATTGTCAGCTTTATTAAAAAAGGGGAAGAATCCCTGTGACGTCAACTCATACAAACCTACCAGTCTATTAAATACTGATTATAAAGTCTTAATGAAAGTTTGGGCAAACCAAATTACGCCTTTTGCCCAGAAGGTTATCCATAAAGATCAGACCGGCTTCCTGGCAGGAAACAAATGTCTTCCAATATAGCTTTTTTAATACACCTGATTCATTTTTTCAATTTCAATCAGATACCTGCACTTATATTGATGGTGGATGCTGAGAAAGCATTCGACCTTGTCAATTGGGATACCCTTTTTTACGGTCTTAAGAGGGTGGGGTTTCCTAGTCTAATTACCAATATGTTATGCAATATATATCAAGGCGCACAGGCCCAGATCTTCGGGAACACCAGCATAGCCGGAACTATAGATATAAATCCGGCAACTCGGCAGCGCTGTCCCTTGTCACCTGTACTTTTTACCTTTTTTATTGAACCATTGGCAGCCAGGATAAGGGAAAATCGGGGTATAGAAGCACCAATAGAAGGTATGCCCAAACTGAAATTGTTGGCGGACGATATAATTTTGTATCTTAGGCTGAAAGAACAAAAGATAATAGCGATCTTGGTCAAGTTAGAGCAGTTTCAATAAATCAAAGGGTACATCATTAATCATAACAAGACTGAAATGTTGATCTTCAATACTTTATGCAATATCTTCCCTAGTATTCTTCAAAGCAAAGCTGTTTCTAGCAATCCGATGAGATACTTGGGGGTATATGTAACTGTTATAAATGGGGGTCTCTAGTTGCCAATGGTTTGCATCTCTGTCCAAGTAGGGACCCTTCTTTCTAGTCAGGGTAAGGGGGATACACTTCTAAAATAACCCCTGCTCACCCCCTTGGTAGCTTGGCACGAGCAGACAGGCTTATCTCAGAGGTAGTGTGTAAAGCAATTGTGCACACATACAGTAATACAGTGAAAAAACTACAAATGGACACCACATCAATTTAGAAAAATAAGTAATCTTTATCTAAAGCAAACAGAATGAAAATGACAGAAATCCACAATACAGTAATACAAATATGACTTTTAAAAGTTAGAAACAGCTCTGTCCATAGCAAACATTAGATGCAACACTTTCAACACAAAGTACCTTGGATGCGTCAAAATCATAAACAAAGAGAGCCGCAGGAAAGGTGATGTGTCGGTTCCTTATGCGCAGGAAAGGTGATGCGTCGGTTCCTCACTCCAGGGGAAGTGATGTGTTGGTTCCTTACTGCCACAAAGGGGAGGTGATGCGTCGGTTCCTCACTGTGGGCCCAGCTTTGATGTAGACTTGGCGCCCCAGTGCGATGCTTGAGGATCAGGGATGTGTCGGTTCTCGATGTAGCGGCAGCAACGGTGCTGTGTTGGTTTCTCCAGCAGAGGTCCCACGATGCGTTGGTTCTTGCAGCCGCACAGCAGGGCCTGCGTCGAAATCGGTGCGGGGATCTCGGACTCCGCAGATCGTGCACTCGATGCGGCATGCAGTAATTTCTCCAGCTGCAGGCAGGTGCTGCGTTGATTTCTTTGGTGATGCATCAGAAACAGGTGCGGATGTGTTGCGCTTCTTGCAGTTGCATCGCTTTTCCAGCTCCCAACAACAGGAACAACCTCCAGAGACCCAGAACCGCAACAGGCACCTCTTGGCAGGTCAGAACTCCCAGCAAGAAAGCTCAGAGAGCTGGGGGTGAAGTCTTTGTGTCCCTGAGACTTCAGAACAGGAGGCAGTCTCTACTTCAAGCCCTTGGAGATCTTCCTCAAGCAGGAGACACAGCACACAGCAAAGTCCTTGTCCTTTCCTTGGCAGAAACAGCCACCGCAGGCCAACCCCAGACAGTACACAGCAAAGGGGCAGTACTTCTCCTCAGTTTCTCCAGCTCTTCTCCTTGGCAATGGTTTCTCTTGAATCCCAGAAGCAATCTAAAAGTCTGGGCCCCACTTTTTATAGCACAAAATTATTTGTTCTCTGGTGGCAGAGAAGCTCTTTGCCCAGCCAAAACCAGTTCTGTCCTCTCTGGTGGAGCTTACTGGCAGTAGGTGGAAACAACATTGTCCTAGGCAGACCAGGCCTATTCAGGTATGAAGGAAATCTCCCCCCTACTCTACATGCAGCCCAGGTCTATTCAGCCCACCACTGACTGACCCTGGAAAGGCAGGACACACCTCACCCCCCAAGTGGCTGTCTGAACAGAGTGCACATCCCCAGCCCCTGTCACTCCAAAGCCAGACAGTCAATACACACACCTAGCAGAGGCACACAGGATGGCTAAGCAAGAAAATACCTACTTTCTAAAAGTGGTATTTTCAAACACAGAATGTAAAAATCATCCTTACTAAAAGATGCATCTTTATATTCTGAGTTCAGGCATATTAAACGTTATCTTCCTATCTTGTCCCAATGGGGAGTTATATTTATAAGATGTTATAAATAAACTCCCCTTCTATCCTATGGGACAATAGTCAAAAAACAAAATTGGCAGTATTCCACTATCAGGACAGGCCACACTCATCAGGGCATGTCCTACCTTTCACATACTCTGCACCCTACCCACAGGAGTACATTGGGCCTACCTTAGGGGTTACTTACATGTAAGAAAAGGAATGGTTAGGGCCTGGAATGTGGGTGGCCTTGCCAGGTCGACATGGCAGTATCAAACTGCGCACAGACATTGCAGTGGCATGTCTGAATTACATTTACAGGCTGCTTATGTGGTTTGCACAATCAGTGCTGCAGGCCCACTAGCTGCATTTGATATCAGGCCCTGGGCACACACAGTGCACTGTACTAGGGACTTACCAGTAAATCAAAAATGCCAATCATGGAATTACGAAT
The DNA here is from genome assembly GCA_963921515.1 of Calotriton arnoldi. NCBI lineage: Eukaryota > Metazoa > Chordata > Amphibia > Caudata > Salamandridae > Calotriton > Calotriton arnoldi. The sequence continues at coordinate 147,955 of CAWUFW010010679.1, forward strand.
CCATAACAACAATTTACAGAGGGAGCACTTGCAGGTTGGCTCTGAACAGCAGTGGCAAAGTGCCCAAAGCATCTAGACCAGCAAAAACGAATTCCAACACACAGTGAAAACACAGAAGGCAAAGGCAAAAATACAGGGGAAACCCATGCCAAGGATGACAGGTCTAACAGTAACTAATTCCTACACCGAGCTCTACAAATTAAACTATGAGGCTATGTTAAAAAAGAGTAGAGACTTTCTGGATAGATGGTCACTTCTCCCTCTTACACTTATTGGCTGGTTTGCCCTTATTAAAATGTCAATCTTACCTCTATAAATCTTTTTATTCATGTATTTTCCAATAAGAATCAACACTGCATATTTTAAAGAACTGGATGCACTTTTTTGACAGTTTGTCTGGAACAAAAAGGCACCTATGGTAAAATATCCAGTTCTGCAACTGGAAACAAGTCAGGGGGGACTGGCATTGCCCCAGAGACACACAAATTACGACGCCTCTCTCCTAGACATATTGGTCCACATAATTGATTTTAAGGGATCTTTAGATAGCTTTTTTTCTGGACAAAATGGTGAAGTAAGCTGGATCGCAGCTCCCAGTCTTCATAAAGACAGCCAAACTCCCTAAAAGAACAAGATATAAGACACTACAAGAGTATCGTATCAGACTTCATTCTTTATACTCTATAAATGCTACGGCGGTAGGCTATGAATATTTGCAGCTAAGGGAATGTAAAGTCGAAGTTCTACATATCCAGTCCAACCACTTAAGGTTTTGGAATTCAAATGGCTTTAGCGAGTTGGGCCATTTTCTGGTGGGAGGGAGATGTATCACCTGGCAGGAATTTTAAGCTAGGTGTGGGGATCGCTGTAAGCTATTTTTATTTTTTGTTCATACAAATTACGTATCTAGTGAAAAAATACTGTCTCACGCCCAGCGCTGGCCCATCATCACTAACGGCAGCTCTTTCTAAAGCAAGTTTAAGTGGGGTGGGTAATTGGTATAGATTTCTGTGGAATCAAGAGGCAAACCATCTAATAAAGACAATGCAATGCTCCTTTTCTGAGGTCGAGTGGCAGATGAGCTCGCAACTCGGTAGCAAGGCCTTAAGGGCTGCCAATTTTAAGCGTATGTCTTTTTTGTCACAATGTATGGGTTCTTATACTCCTAAAGCCCTCCATAGAATGTACCCCAAACTAGAATATATATGCTTTAGCTGCCGGCAAATAGGTGGAAGAGACTGGCTTCACACCTTCTTCTCCTGCCCAATTCTGGTCCAATTTTGGGAAAAAATATTTGACGCTCTCAGTAATGGCTTACAGAGTCGAGTCAACCAGGAGGCGGCAGTGGCACTTTTTGGCTTGTCAAAACAGAGGCAAACTTCATCAAAAATAAAAGGGGAGGAAGTATTTATTGCGATTACCTCCTTAGTAGCACAATCCTTGATTCTGCAGAATTGGAGTACAACTAGAGTCCCTACATACTTAGAATGGCATAAGAAAATGATTCATACAAGGAAATTTGAAGAGGCCTATTCAAAAAGGGTTGGAGAGATTAAAAGGTTTGCGTAGGTCTGGACATATATGGAGCAATTGGAAAGCGATATAAGTGTCAATTAGAACGGCAACAATAGAGTTCATTTTTGATTATAGTAAATTATTGACAGCCGGATGGTGTGGAAAATGAATGTAAGCACTTTATTGATCCTCGGCTGGCTGTATCTATAAAAAATATGAAATTTACACCTTTAGTACTTTTGTATTTTGCTATACTGCACTTTATATAGGTTAGGGAGGGGTACAGTCGATTGATGTCACCATTTCTTGAATATTATCTCTTTTTAAATGTTGCAAGCCCCTTCCTAAAAGTACTATTGGCTAAAGGCACTTTATTTATCTTTAAGGATGGCCTGGGATAACCGTATCAAAGCTATAACCGATCCCTGTTTTTTATCATTTTATCATGAAGTTTATTTAATATAATCAAAAACATTACTATTGGATTTTTATTGTTCATGACATAATGAATTGTTCTATTTTTCTGCTCAATAAAAAAAATATATATAAAAATAAAAAAACTGCCCTTTTGGAGGAATCTATTACTATAACACCTCTCCTGTAGTGGCCCTATTCACAGTAAATATGAAACATAGCATACTTTTGAAAGAGCAAGATCATGTCTGAAGAGGAAAGTAGTTATAATTTAGGTATTATAAATATGTCCAAGGTTTCTTCTCACGTGCAATGGGAAATCTCAAAAGTATGTTTAAGTACACAACTGGCAAAAACATAAACTACATTCAGGTGTAGGGCGGAACTAAAATTGGTATGACCGAAATCATTCAGCACTGGGAGAGTCAGTGGATATCTCTAATGGTGGGTGTGGTTCTCCTAAACTCCTTGGGACCCTTTATTTATCTATTAGTAATAGAAATTCTCTTTAGTCTGTGACAATGGCTTAACAGGGAATGTGAAGACCAGGCTTGTATGGCTGTTCTAAAGTCTGAGTTAATGAGAGAGTTTTAAGTTTGTGTAGCTAAATGAGTAGTTACTAGACACAAGGTGGGTGTGATTCTCCTAAACTCCTTGAAACCCATATTCTATCAATCAGTGATAGAAAGTCTCTTTATTGAGTTTAGATGTGTCTTTGACAATCGCTAATAGGGAATGATAAGACCCGGCTTCTATGGCTGTTCTAAAGTCTGAGTCAAACAGAAAGCTTCAACTCTGGGGAGCATGATAAGTAGGTATGAGGAAGTTATTGTTATTTCTTGAAATCAACATTTTGAAGCCGAGGGTGGTGATGTGATTTAGTGCAGACGTTTGGCTGTCAAATGAAACTCTCTTGGTTCTTTTCAATGTCTTGTCCCATTCAGACAATCATGCCTGAATGGGAACAGGGCAAACTTTTCATTTTCCTTTTATGATTTTTAGATCGGACTTGTTAACACACTCATGGATCTCCTGGAGCTTCCATGCAAGGATGGAAATTACATGAGATTTGATTAGCATTTGAGTGTTCTACAAGTCAAGGAATTAATGTCTGATCTGGAGGTGCTCATTTGGATTATTTGAAAGGTGCTGTTATTGAGTGTGAGAATCGTTGACTAACGATACCACTGAAGCCCATTCTTGAGACTAGAATGTTCATTAGGGCATGAACATTAATGGCTTTGAAAGTTTTTAATGTTCAGTATGAGCTCTGTGAATTTATCAACCTTAAATCCACCAGGCTTCAAGTATTGCTTCTGAAACATTGTAATCCTAAAGCCTGTGAAAAGTGGTATGCAAACATTCACCCCCAGTCACAAGGATCTGGGTTAAATCCATCATTCTTTTGCTCACCACACCACCCCAGTTTGGACCCAGCGATATGCAAATCAGTCTTGACCCTGTTCCTTGTGGGAACAGTCCAGCCCGAACTGCCAAGCCAGGTCCTACCGTGACCGGAAACAAGCATCCTGGGACCGGTTTCAGGGCATCACCCTTCATCAGCCAGGCTAGCTTGAATCCAGTGGTGTAGTGAGCACGGGACACACGTCTGGGCATACCCTTCCCACTTAGGGGGACATATGCAAAAGAAACAATTAATGGACGGAATGTTGGACAATGCAAACATTCACCCCCAGTCACAAGGATCTGGGTTAAATCCATCATTCTTTTGCTCAGCACACCTCCCCAGTTTGGACCCAGCCATTTGCAAATCAGTCTTGACGCTGTTCCTTGTGGGAACAGTCCAGCCCGAACTGCCAAGCCAGGTCCTCCCTGGACCGTAAACAAGCATCCTGGGACCGGTTTGAGGGTACTGGTGTGAATGTATGACATTGTTCTGCATTCTGTCCATCAATTGCTCTTTTTGCATTTATTAGTTGGGGTCGACAAGTAATAAAGGCACTATCCTGCTAGGTCTGGTAAAAGATTTCAGTAATTTAAACCTGAGCTCAACCCCTGTTAGCTATGGAACAGAGAAGACAGACTTAGTGTGCAAAGCATTTAGTGATACCAAAACGTTAAAAAGCAAAAATCACAATATAATAAAAACCCTACTCCAATTTCAAAAATAGAGAATAATTTAATGAGCAAAATAACAGCACAAATGACAACATTCCTATAGATGAAAAGGTAAATATGAATGTTTAAAGATGTAAGTAAAAAAAAAAAACACCCACAATTTCATAGCACCGTGGGGCGTTGCCAACCGCCAGGAAGATGGCCACTTTCTAAAGTGGCTCCTGCAGTCAGCCACATTAATCCCCTAATATACGTATCATCATCCGACTGATGATGAGAATTAGTGGTCAGACAGTGTCCAGTGGCCAGTGGAGATGCCCTGGTGGGGCCTTGTTTCCTCCATGGACCCTGGTCGGTGTGAGGAGTAAGAGGGCCTACCTCCTTGAGCTGATGCGGCATGTTGGAGTGCTGCGTGGCGCTGGAGTGGTGGAGTGACTGCTGGGCTGCAGTCAGACTCATCTGCATGCCGACCAACAACCACTGCATGCCGGAGGAGGGAGCCGCAATCCGACAGTGGCTGGCAGGGGCTGGCATGGCCCAGGTAGAGGTCCCAGATTGGAATGCACAGAAGATCTTGTGCACCGAACATGAGGCTTGCGAGGGAGTGGAGGGGCCTCCTCGAGCTGCCGCAGCTGCCCAGACTGGGCCACTGGGACTGGGCCGCTCTTCCATGCCTGCTGTGAGGCATGACCGTTGGTGGTGTGGTGCCCCCGGTCCCTGGTGAGGACTGCTGGAGCAGCACTGGACGGTGACAGAGAGGTGCGCTGAGATCTCTTGTGGATGCTGAGCTGCTGGGGCCCTCAAGGCCATTTCACTGTGGTGCCTCCCCCCCCAGAAGTAGTGGATGGGGATGTAATAGTGGGGAGGTGCTTCCCAACAATTATCAAACCTGGCTGGTGACTGCTTGCCTGAGCTATGTGCCCTCAAGTGAAGAGAGATTAATAAGGATAGCACTCGGGACCATGAGGAGGGCGCTGGTCTTTTCTGGTGGTGGGAACTGCATTGGAGGTGGAACCCAGCACTGGAAAAATGGCACCACAGACTCTGTTGGGGGTTTGGTGGTAGACGGGGAAAGCTGATGGGCCGCTTAGGCCCTCTCTGTCCTCCCTTGGCTGGCAGCGGTGATTGCTCCCCGATACCTGCAGGAACCCTGGGCGTGAGTGGCGACGGCACCGGCCTCCACAATGACATGAGGGAAGGGGCCCAAAACTGGACACCAAACTAAATTGGTTAAATTCGCCTTTCCCAAGGAAGCTGCTATTAAATCACCATTGAGTGACCAGCAGGCAACTATGGCGCAAAACTCTGAGGCAGTGGAGGCAACCACCCTAACAGAAATCATGGCAGCGATACAAGGAATTCACACTGCCTTAGAAGGGTAGCTAGATGCGGTGTGTACAGATGTCACCTTGATGAGAGAGGCTCTCTGTAACATGGGCACGTGAGTTAAAGAGATGGAGGAGTCTGTTGTCGCCTTACAGGCGGAGACAAATATACTGGAAATGAGAGTCAAGGAATTGACTGTGACTGCGGCGCACTGCAGTCCCATTTAGAGGACTATGAAAGTCGCTCCAGGAAAAATAACGTCAGGATAATAGGGGTCCCTGAGTGCACTGAGGAGCCGGCGGTTGACCTGTTTGTTGAGGACCTTGTACTTAAGCAACTCCAACCCCCGTGGCCTTCTGAAATATTTCTCCAACGAGAGGGCGCCTAGGGTCCCTGGCACTCCACCAACGCCGGGTGCGTCCTCGCTCCTGCATATAGCGCCATTCTTGAACTATAGGGATAGAGATCTTATCCTACAGACTGCTCGCAGTGCCCCTCCAGTTCAGTATGATAATCATGCCATCTCCTTCTTCCCTGACTTTACACTTAAAGTTCAGGGACAGTGTTGTTCCTTTTTGGAAGTTAAAAAGGTACTCAAGGAGAGGGAGGTGAAATACTCCATGATCTTTCTGGCAAAACGACTTGTGATGCATGAGGGATCAATCAATCAATCAATCATGTCACTTATAAAGCGCACTACATACCCGCGAGGGTCTCAAGGCGCTGGGGGAAGAGGGGGGTGGTGCTGCTACTGATCGAAGAGCCAGGTCTTGAGGAGTCTTCTGAAGGCCAGTAGGTCTTGGGTCTGTCGGAGGTTGGTGGGGAGGGTGTTCCAGGTCTTGGCGGCGAGGTGGGAGAAGGATCTGCCGCCGGCGGTCGCTTTCCGGATGCGGGGGACTGTGGCGAGGGCGAGGCTGGTCGAGCGGAGCTGGCGGGTGGGGGTGTAGAAGCTGAGTCGTCTGTTGAGGTAGGCTGGTCCGGAGTTGTGGAGTGCTTTGTGTGCGTGGGTGAGGAGCTTGAAGGTTATCCTCTTGTTGACAGGGAGCCAGTGCAGGTCTCTCAGGTGGGGTGTGATGTGGCTGCGTCGGGGGATGTCGAGGATAAGACGTGCAGAGGCGTTCTGGATGCGTTGCAGCCGTCTCAGGAGCTTAGCCGTCGTTCCTGCGTAGAGGGCGTTTCCGTAGTCCAGCCTGCTGGTGACGAGGGCCTGGGTGACTGTTTTTCTTGTTTCGGTGGGGATCCACTTGAAGATCCTGCGGAGCATTCGGAGGATGTTGAAGCAGGATGAGGAAACGGCGTTGACCTGCTTAGTCATGGAGAGGGTGGGGTCGAGGATGACCCCTAGGTTGCGTACGTGGTCGGTGGGTGGCGGGGCTGTTCCCAGTGATGTTGGCCACCAGGAGTCGTCCCAGGCTGAAGGGTTGGAACCAAGGATGAGGACCTCCGTCTTGTCCGAGTTCAGCTTCAGGCGGCTGGTCCTCATCCATTCGGCGACGGCCTTCATTCCTTCGTGGAGGTGGGCTTTGGCGGTGTGAGGGTCTTTGGTGAGGGAGAGGATCAGCTGGCAAAGTGGTGGAGGGTCCGGATCCAGGGGGTAAGGAAACAGGTGACCCACCAGTGCTGAATGTAAGAGCCAAATGAATGATTAATGGATAGTTGGAACCGTGATCACCCTGTTGACCCCCACTACTAACTGTCTGGATGGGAGAGACCCCAAGTCTAGAAGTCCCCCTGAGAATGATGCTGGACACAACCGTGGTTACACTTTGAACACTGACTACGTCAGCAATAAGTACACTGTTTTGGTTTTTTTGCGTAGTGGCTGTGCACAGGCATGGAGAGACTCATATTTCCCCTAAGTTAGTTAACATGTTTTTGGGCGAAAGACACTCTGCACAGTTGGGGGATGGGCAGTTTCTAAGTCCAGCATGCAGGGAGGGGGGATTTTACTGGGGTTATTGTGATGGAATTCTTTTTTCTTCTGTTATTATGTTATTATGTTTTAAGGTAGGTGAGGCTCTTTCTCTGCTGTGGCGACGATGGAGACCTATTGCTGTTTTATTTGTGGCATGGTTGTTCTTTGGAGGTGCTGTGACTGGATGACCCTGGGAAGTAGGATTGGTGGTGGATGGGTTGTTGAACCGTGTAGATGATGCAAAGCAGCCCCCGGCTTTTAAGATCCTTTTGTGGAATGTCAATGGTTCAGGAAACAAAATCAAGCAGGGGGTGGTGCTGCTGTATCTCAGGCGACATTCCCTGATGTGGTTCGCCTTCAGGAGACACACCTGCAAGGTAACACCTATCATGCACTAGATAGAGGAGGCTACAAAATGGTGGCTTATGTGGTGTACACAAGGGAATCAAGGGGAGTGGGTATTCTTTTATGTAAGACACTTCCATTTACCATACAGAAGACATGGCCCGATTCCCATGGAAGGTCTGTAGTTGTGACAGGACAGTGGGAGGGCTCCACGATTAATATTGATTCCCTTCATTTTCCACCCCGACTCCATGTGAGCACACTCTGTGCACTGCTCCACACCCTCCCTGAGGGTGGGCTGTTCCTGGTGGGAGACTTTAACTTGGTACATGATGAAGTGGTAGATCGCTGGCACCCTCACCAGGCCGTATCATCACTTAGGCCCTTGGTAAACTTTATGGAGGCAGAGGGTTTCATTGACATGTGAAGGTCGCTTAACCCACAACACGACAATACAAGTTCCACTCTAAGGCACCCGGGAGTCTTTCACGCATCGACTATATATTGACCATGGCCCATCAACTCCCCTGCTTTAAAGAGATTTTGCACCTTGCCAGGGGCAATTCAGACCATTTCCCAATCCTCACAATTTATGGGCAGAGGGTGCATTGTGACTATCAGCAAGTGGTGCTGGAACCTTGGTACCCCAAGATACCTCATATCCGTGACAGCATTTGTGGGATGACAATGTCCTACTTTAAAGAAAACAAGGTTTCTGGGAATTCAGCCCAGACATTGTGGGATGCGTATAAAATGGTGGTCAGGGGTCAGGAGTCAGGGCATAGCCCTGATTGCAGGCAACAAGAAGAAGAGGGCTTGTCTAGAGAAACTCCAGAGTGAAATTGTGATACTGGAGTCTCATATGGTTTAGGGGAGTCAAAGTGACCTCAAACACAGTCTAGCATTGAAGCAGAGGGAATACAGAGATGTGGCAGCAGAGGAGGCCATGAGCTGCCACTGAGCTAAGCAACATTGCCTGTATGAGGTCGGTGATCGTGCTGTGAAACTTCTAGCTTGGTTAGATAGGAGGGAGGCAAAGTCCTGATGGGTCCCCGAGGTCTTAAATGATGCTGTGGAGTATGTGAAGGATAGCGTAGGAGTGGCTGCAGCGTTTGCCGATTACTGTACCCGAATCTATGCCTCGGTTGGTACGACTACCTTTGAAGAATCACAAGATTTTCTGAGAGACATTCAACTGCCATGCCTATCACAAGCTGAGAGAGAGGAAATGGATAAAGATCTGACAGAGAAGGAATTTGTGGATGTAGTCAGGACACTCAATTCCTGTAAAGCAATGGGGCCCAATGGACTCCATGTAGAGTCACATAAACTTACTGCTGTTGAGTTAGCACCCACCTCTTGCGTATATTCTGAGAAAGCCGGAAGACTGGTCTAGTGCCACGTGAGCAACAAGTTGGCACCATAGTGGTGATTCATAAGTAAGGCAAACCCACGAAGAATCTGCCTCTCATAGGCCCATTTAGTTCTTAAATGTGGAAGTTAAGATATTAACCAAGCGTTTGGCCATGCACCTTCTTTGGGTGATTGATCCACTAGATCATCCTGACCAATCTGGGTTTATACCAGGGAGATGTACTGCACTGAATCTGTATTGCTTACATGGGGTCTTGTAACCCGAAACCGGTCCTAGGATGCTTTTTCCAGTCCAGGGAGGACCTGGCCTGGCAGTTCGGCTGGACTGTTCCCATTGGGCGCAGTGTCAAGACTGATTTGTATATGGCTGGGTCCAAACTGGAATGGCATGCTGAGCAAAAAAACGATGGATTTAGGCCCAGATCTCTGTACTGGGGTGAATGTATGACATTGTTCTGCATTCTGTCCATTGATTGTTCTTTTTGCATTTGTCACCCGAGTGGGATGGGTATGCCCAGACGTGGGTCCCATGCTCTCCATGCCACTGGAGTCAAGCTATCCTGGCTGATGAGGGGTGAAAACCATAAACCGGTCCTAGGATGCTTGTTTCCAGTCCAGGGAGGACCTGGCCTGGCAGTTCGGGCTGGACTGTTCCCATTGGGTGCAGGGTCAAGACTGATTTGGGGTGAATGTATGACTTTGTTCTGCATTCTGTCCATCAATTGTTCTTTTTGCATACATGGGGTCTTGGAGCATGCGGATCAGATAAGGGAAGACACCGTTGTACTCTCCCTCGATGCACATATGGCGTTCGATACAGTGGAATGGCCCTTTATCTATGCGGTGTTGGAAAAGCTTGGATTTGACCCTGGTTTTTTATCCTGGATTCAACTCCTGTATTCAGACCTACTTGCCCAAGTGGCGGTTAATGGGGTTGTGTCACCTCTGTTTTTGCTGTAACGGGGCACCAGGCAGTCCTGTCCTCTTTCTCCCTTGATCTTCACCCTGGTCTTGGAACCATTGGCAACGTGGATAATCTCAGACCTGCTGGTTAGAGGCCTGAGATGTACTGGCCTGAGCAGTGGGAGGACAAGATCTCCCTCTATGCAGATGATATTCTACTCTATGTGGTGAACCCTCTCTGGTCTCTTAATAGGCTTATGCAGGTGTTTATAATATAAGGTAGGTACTCTGGATATACCATTAATTGGAACAAATCATTAAAATATGTCCTTGCTGGAGTCTGCCCAGTGCAGCCTAAAACCTGTGAAGCCAGGGCGTTGGTTGGTGGATTTAGAATACTTAACTATTTTCCTTACACATGATCCTGGGGTGTTTTATACAAAGAATTTGGAGCCACTGTTGAATAGACTGAGAGTAGATGTCCAACTTTGGAGGGCCTTGCCACTGTCTCTTTTGTGGAGGGTGGTGCCCTCTTTAAAATGATGTCTCTGCCTTGCTTTCTCTATGTGCCCATAACACACCCTACCCGGTACCTGCGTCCTGTTTCTGGATCATTGACGCTGAGATACGCAGTCTCCTGTTGGATGGGGGCCCCCCACTTATTGCCCTCCCAAAACTTACTCGGTGCTGGTTTGAAGGAGGTATAGCCCTTCTGGGCATCCAAAAATACTACTGGGCAGCACAACTAATGCCCATAAATCATTGGGTTCATCTACCAAGGGAAGATCCAGCATATAAAATGGACAAGGATGACATGAGGCGAGGTGGCCATTTTAGAGCCTTTACAGAGGCCCAAGAACTGCACCCGAACTTAGCCCCACGGCCGCTACAATAGCCCTCTGGCACACCAAACTTCATAGCTTAGGGTGGAGAGATAAAATTACACAAACCAACCCCCTGTATGACACATTTCAGTTAGCTACCCTGGCCATGTGTGGTGGGTTTGACAAGTGGGATTTGATAGGATTTCAAAGGTTGGAGATTTGTGGAAGGGTGGGGACATACTTTCCTTTCCTGAACTGCAGAGAGAATACCAGTTGGCTCCCTCCGAAACCTTCCGATATTTGCAGGTCAGAAGTGCACTGTGGAGAGTGATCCCTAGAGGGATGGACCTTCCAGAGTCCTCCCCATTTAAGGATAGATTATTAGATGACTATATGCCACGACAAGCCATCTCACTTACCTATCGTAAATTGATTAATAATGTCCCTGATCCCCTGATTAAGCTTTGTGTGAATTGGGTGAATGATCTGGGAGAATTGGAATATGACGAATGGCAAGAGGCCTTAGCCTCCCCTAGAGATGTGGCCATACATTCTAGATTCCGACTGGTTCAGTTGAAAATACTGCCTCAGTGCTACTATGCATGCACTACCCTGGTTAAAGTGGGCAAATCCGACTATGCTGGATTCCCTAGAGACTGTGGTCGAGAGAGTTCCTTTTTTCACATGGTATGGAGTTGCCCTGTGCTTCAGGACTATTGGAGAGGGGTGTTCAACTGCCTCGGCGAGGTGGTGGGAGGTGCTCTGACATTGTCTGCCAAATGGTGCCTACTTAATATGTGAGAAGCATTGGACCTCACCCACATGGAACAGCTTTGGGTCACCTTGAGACTAATGGTGGCCAAGCAAAATATTGCCCACATATGGAGGGCTGTGATGGGTCCAAGCTTGGAGGATTGGAAGAAAGACATGGACTGGTGCATGCTGGCAGAGAGAGTGGTGTAGATAGGTAGGGGTTGCCGGAATAAGTGGAACAAAATATGGGGCGGTTGGAATGAATACAGGGTGGCATGCGTGAACCCCTGACTGCTGCTGTGGATGCTGGGGTGGACAGATGTTATTAATGTGAAACTACTGTCCTGTGACACTTCCATTTCATGGTTTTCTCAGATACAAAGGGGCATATGTACAAGCCCCTATCGCCACCACAACGTCACTTATAGTGACGTTGTGCTGGCAATAGGGACTGCACCTTATGTACAAGGCAGCGTAAAGCCACTTAACATGGCTTAATGCTGCCTTGTACATAAGGCCCCCTTTCACGCTATGGTTAGCGCGAAAGGGGTGGGCAGTGGGTATTGCGGTGGGTGTTCCACCGCAACACCCATCCATTTTGACGCTGCCCCCTATGTACAAGGGTGGCGGCAGCGTCAAAATTAAGACCAGGTAAAAACTGGTCTTAAGAAGGCAAAACGAGGAGAAATGCATTATTTCTCCTCGTTTTTGCTTTTTCCATGTGTGCTGCCTTGTGCAGCACACATGGAAAAAGCGAAATGCCTTTGTTTGTTTATGTACAGAAAGGTGTCCCTTTTTGTACATAAACAAACTTTAAAAAAAATGCCATTTTGACACATTCATGTGTGCTGCATGAAGCAGCACACATGAAAGTGACAGAATGGCATTCTAGGATTGTTTATGTGCAGGAAGGAACACCTTCCTACACATAAACAATCCTCCCCTGCACGCAGACACCCTTGCACTCTGGTGCAAGGGTGCCTGCGTTGGCGCTAAGTTGCTAAACTTAGCGCCATCGCAGGGGGAAACGCAAGGCTGCACCACATTCTTGTAAATATGGTGCAGCCTTGCGTTTCAGAAGTGGAGGAGAGAGGCGTTAAGCCAGGAAGGCTAACACCTCTCTCCTCTACTTCCTTGTAGATATCCCCCATTTTGTGTCCATTTGGTCCCTATCGAGGGCTGCAGCTGTCTGTTTCTTTTTTTTTTATACCTGATATGCGACAAATATATCGTCACTGGTGTTTCTTTTGTATGATTGTTCAATAAAAATTATTAAAATAATAATAATAATAATTTCAAAGCACCAACACTGGTCAATGGTTGTGATAAACAAGGACATAGGCACATTTTCAGGACTAACATAATGGAACGCTGGTGAATACACAAACCAGGTTGAACCCAGTCAATGGTTTTACCTCGGGATTTCTTTTTTTTTTCTGGAAGTCAAAATTTTTCAGTGGCACAAGGCAGCCTGCTGTATCTGAGGAGAGGTCCACAATGTTCTCTAGGTGTAGGGAGAGGTCCCATTGAAGCCATTGGTTTGGTGGGAAAAGCTGCTTGGATGCTTTGGAGCCTTTGCCTGGTCAAGATTTGTGTCTTTGGTCTTTATTTCAGGGTTTGAAATCCTCTTGGAGGCTGATTCTGACAAGGGCTTATCAAGGCTGAATGCCTTTTCACCAAGGTTCCACTGAAACAAACTTGCTGTTATGGAGATGTTCCAAGCAGGGGAAACCTTTTTTTGAGCCCAGTGAGGGCACACCTTGGACAGATTGGCTTGACAGGTTTGTCCCAGTCCTTCAGAGGTTCTGAAGTCCAAAATATTTTTAAGTCTCAGGTTTCTTGGGATGATAGGAGAAGCTCATTCAGACACAGCCAACAGTCCCAGGACCTGAGAAACAACACTTAGGGGGCAAGTCTCACTCCTGCAGAGGCCATCAGCAGGGTCCAGGTCAGTTCTAGTTTGTACTGGTCAGCCAGGCACTTCAGGAAATAGGCCTCTGGTAGCTTGCTGCCCTGTAGTGTACAAAGGGTTGAAGTTAACTTACCCTTGGAGGATACCTCATTGTCCTGGGTACAAATGGGAGCACATCCAGCCCTTCAGATCTCTTCACAGGTCTCAAACAGAAGGTGCAGTCCTTCTGTTCTTCCACAGGTACATAGTGTTCTGAAGAAGGTGTCTTGGGGTACCCATCTAAGCATGACACTAGCTTGTGAGTGGAGGTGATGAGAAACAACCTTTACAACGCAGACATTACACCGCGATACCTTCACAACGCGGTCATTACAACGACCACGTTGTTACAACGCAGTGCCATTACAACGCAAGTCGTTACAACGACTTGCTGTAGATGGCACTCTAGACTAAGGAATAGTATGATTTACTATTCCAACACCTTCCCTACTGTTGCACACACTGGAGTTTCAATAGTAAATCATACTATTCCTAAGTCCAGCGCACCATCTAGAGCAAGTAGTTGTAACGACTTGCATTGTAATGGTACTGCGTTGTAACAACTGCGTTGTAAAGGCACACGATGTAATGACTCGCATAGTAAAGAGTCATATTCGGAGGTGACTCCTGGCCTCTCCCTACCCAATAGGGTGAAAGTTCCCAGAGGTAACTCCTCACACTTTTGCAACAGTTCTTGTGTGCCTTACTGTGAATAATCTTACAGAGTGCCTCACTCAATAAATCCAAGATGTAGAAACCCTTATTCCCTTGTGCAGAGCCTGTGTATCCATTCACAAGTGTGGCCATGGTAATGAGCAGCCCCTCCTCTGTGGTAATTCTAAACCAATTCTGGCTGCAGCTCTCTCCCAAGGGGTGTGGTGCCTCCCTGACTGGGACGACAAAGGAAGGAGCCTGTTCAGGTATAATCTGACATATACTTGTGAAACAGGAGGACCCTTTGAGATAAATTGAGTTCCTGGGCACAGCACAACTGAAATTGAATTCCTGGGCACAGCCCAACTGGCCTTTGGAACAAAAACATACCTAAGCCATTGTCTCAGCTCTTGGAGAAGTTTTCACACCTCGTCTGGATCATTGGTAACAATTGGAGGCTATTACAAAATAGCCTCCAGCTACTTGAGGCAGGTAAGGTAAATTTTAAAAAGTCCCCTTTCCTTAGTATTAAAAAAGTAATTTAATAATTTCTCTAGCAGGCCCCTATCCAAAGAAGGCAGAATAAATATGTAATATTGTTTTACAGCATTTCTCTATGGGTGAGTCAGCCAGTGAAAACATCTTTTGAGTTCTAGTGACTGTAAGGGTATGTTAACTTTACATTTCTTCATGTCCTGTATTTAAATACCATGTACCCTGCCTTATGGACTACTAGGCCTAAATTGGGGTAATTTATCAAATATTTAAAAAGGAGGTTTTCACCTGTCAAAAATAATTATTTTGACAGGTTGGGCAGCATTATTAAAACTGCAAGAGCCAGGCTACAATGTTGTGCCTGGATTTATGTTTGTACTGCCACACTAATGAATGATACATTAGTGCTGTAGTCATAGGTGACATTTAACTTTCCATGCTGTTGGTGTATTTTGGTAAACAAAAAAGAAAAACCTTAAGTTATGTGAAAGTAATTCAGATGGTTATGTCATTATAGTGACTAAACAAACTAGTTGCTCATTATTATATATCATTCAAAAAAGGGATTTTTAGAATTATTAATATAGGCATACATATATTCAATGCAACCCCACATACATAGAATGGCAGAATAAAGATTATCTTAATGACATATAATGACAAACATTGAAATAATATAAAAAGAGTGAAATATAAATTTTATGCCAACACCTTTTTGTGGTGATACAAATATTGAAATCATCTATTTAAGAGCATAAATCCCAGTTCCTAATTTATAAAGATGAGATTGGTGTATCAGGAACACCATATACTATAGCCGTTTAGGAAAGTTAAATATACCAATTAGGAGTGGAGCAGGGTAGTTTTGGCTCCACCCCTTCATGTTTAATTAGGCCACATATATGTGTGTGTACATATGACATCATGTACATGTGTGATGTAACATTATTAATGTAATGAAGTGCACTTGAACATTTACAGAAAATGCACCTACTGTGTATTCTCGACATTCATATGAGTGTGTATATTAAAGTTTTCTTTACAGTAACAATGAGTTGCAGTTCTCACATGTATTTACATTTGTGCAGTTTGAATAACATTTTATTTTTTGTATGTTCACATATTTCTTTAAAGTAATACTCTCAATCTATTTTATCACTGAAAATGTATCCATTTGAATAGTGCTCTAGATCCATAGTGTAACCACATTTGTATCCCTAACCATGCATTTAAAACGCGTACTGAAATGCTTGCCACAATAAGTTGACCAAAGGCCTTAAGCTTTTGATTTTAGCAAATTAACTTTAAACGTGAGTGCTTGCTTTGGATGCAATATTTTTCTCTCCTTTGCAGGTGCAGGTGCATGAGCTCATGGTTAAAGAAAAGCATTGTTTGAAAGAGATAGTGGACTAAAAAGGACTAACTTTGACAAGCACAAGAAGATTTAATGAAGGAAGGGAGGACCACTGTCCAAGTGGAATAGGGAGACTGCAGGAATCCAAGAACGTTCTAATGTGTGGACTAAAGGAAAGAAATCTCAAGTGTAGCTGCCAAGTTTAGTGTTTGAAGATGGGAAATAATTGGACATGTGACATGGGATTCTCAAAGGTTATTTTGATGGGTATCATTGGACATCACACTTTAGGTAAGTTAGATTCCCTTTAGAATCCGAGAGGTACAGACCTCTTTGTGACATCTTAGTTGTGTGGCTTCATGCTATGCAATATTCTTATTTTTGAGAACTTCTGTAGAAGTTCTGCTATGCTTATACCTTTCTCTGGTTCTCTGATTCAATAGGGTTTTTCTGAGTCGCAGTTAGAATAGGGCTTAGTAGATCTTCTTAGACAACCTCATGAATTGGCAAGAGGATCGCAACTTTTAATCTGCTCACCAGACTTTGTTTCTCATCCTTTGCATTGTGGCTACAGAATTCCTAATTTGCTTTCTGTTATTGTGGATCAATTTTGTATGTCGTTTTGGATATCCTCTAGTGATTCTGTATTTTTTACTATGTTTCTATGACTGATTTATATCAGCTTGGCTGTGAAATTGTAATAAATTTATATTCAATCCCATAAATTGACTCTGAGCTTTACTTGTGACCAAATGGGTTACACAGTAATTGATAGATTTTAGTTGATCCTAACTCCTTTTATTCTTCAGGCACCTACAAATTGGCATTGCAGGGGGCCAGAAAGAAGGAGTCCACGTTCTATGCGTTCTCAGAAGTAAGCCAAATCCAACATGTATTAGGGGTCAGGCACCTGATTAGCAGGTTCCCAGGGCAGAGAGTGAAAAAAACCAGAATACTCAGTCCATAAAACGGGAGTGTCCATGCAAAAAGAAGCACTTTCTCACAAAGCCCTGTAAATTACTTGCCTATGTCTCATTCCTTGCCACCAAACAATTGCAAATCCATGCTTGGTTGGCTTCATATGTTTAGGTTTAGAAAGAAGCAATGAAATTAATTATTTGCAAGGCTGTCACATGTCTACTGCTTGAAGTTCATCATCATAATCAGGTGAGTTCTATAAGCCTTATCACTGAAAATAACACAATGTGAGGATGTATTGTAGAAAATAATCGCAACCACTAATAATTACTGTAGCCTAAAATTGAGCTCCACCTATTTTTGGTCACTAAGCTTTGAAAGACAAGAGCAAACTGCACGAAGATCAATCTTGGAACCAGTCTAAACATGATACTAAATACTTGTTTTGGCTTTACCTCATAAGTCCGGCCTGCTTTCTATGGCACAGTCAGCAATATGACTTGTGTGGGACTACCGGTACCACTTATGCTTACTTAATAGGGAGAACACAATTTGTTGGATGGGGTGTTTGGTACTCTGGGGTTGCAGAAGCAAATATGGAATATCGTGGGTTTGTCTGTAATTCTCTTGGCATGCTGCCGACAAAAAAAATTGGTCAGTCTTAATGATGCATAATATGGGTTCCCACGACTGCTCTTTAAACGTTGCTAGGCACTATTTATCATTCTGCACATGGCTACATCCCACACCTATGACTTTTTTTTTTACAGGTAAGGATAAACCACTGAAGACAGCTGCAGTTGTTTCGAACACCTGCGCAATTATCTTTACACTAGGAACCTCTCTTGTACTATGATAGTATCCATGCCATGCTTGTTTGGCTAAGTATAAACATTCATTTACCTTTTCTGAAAAAAACATACTGAAATAACATGAAAGGTAGACACTGAATTATCTTAAACCCTCCAAATGTACTTTTCCTTCTGCACGCATTGTTCAAAAGATCTTAAGTCAAGGAGACTTATCCATACATTCAGCATGGCAAAACGTTTTCACATTCACATGGAAAATCTCTGAGTACATTTCTATTGATTTCCTTTGTGGAACCTCCCTTTTGTTTGCAGACTTTAATTTCATAAGCCGAGGAGTTATTGATTTCTACCATTCTTACAGCCATTTTTTTCAAATGATCTATATTGCTTTGTGACTCACACAACACTTCAGTAATTCACAGCATGGTCGAATGTAAGTAAATAAGGGGTAAACATGGTTTCCCAAATACAAAGCTGAATAATTCCTATTTCATGCAGGGCTCCAGTTAAGAAGATTGCTGTTATTCTGTGCAACATTATTATTCAAAATTGAATACAAAACTACTATGGAACAGTGCACAATTCCGAATGTCTTGGGTGATTATACACTGCAAGCCTCCTTTGATAATTAACTTTGTCGGTTCATATTATTGAAGATCAATGACTTGCAGAAAATATATATCACTAGGCTGGCAATCACTGCAACACACAAATCTTATAAAAGAATATGCCTGTGAAGGGCACATACCTGTTGTTTGTTCTTGAAATTGACTGTTTGAGTCATGTTTGTAAAAACAAAAATGTATATATATATATATAAATGTATATCGCCAGTTGGTAGTTGTAGTTAGGACCTTGTTTCCATTGGGAAATTGTGTTCTGTTTTGCTAATAACTTTGGCGACATTTGACAAATCTTCACAACATTTTCAAAACTAGTTTGCCACTCACTTCAGCTGCTGTCTGGAAAGCTTTGGGGTGATTTGCCAAGCTGGGCCCGAGAAAAAGAAGGGTCCCATAACTCCCTTTTCCCATGCAATTTCCCGTAGAGATTTTAGACATAACTACAGCCAGAACTGCTGAACGGAATTACACAAACTTTGACTGAAAGCTAGATCTTGGTCCAAAAACAGTGCTTTTTAGGTCTCGGCCTGCACCAGCGCTTGCGCTGGTCTGGCCGAGAGTTTTAGTAAGCGGGTTTTGGAAGTGCAAACACTGGCTTTCGGCTGGCGACCAGCTTGAGTTCACGATGGCGTGCACGCGCAGTTGGCATCTGTGTTTCCTATCTCTTCCTCATTTCCTCGTCATGGCTCATTAACTCTCTGGACTCTGATGTTTCAATCGCAGCAGCAGCTCACATTACCAACTCAGGGCCCTGGACTACAGTCACATGAAAAACAACAGCGATTAGCATTGAAATGCAAGCTTTTTTTTGTCTAGTTAGAAATATTGCTTCGGTGGGTTGATTTCACCTTATATCGCTATTTGTTTTATATTGGGAGTCACAGCCTAATTACCAGTATTTTTGTCTCTCACTGTTTGTTTTTTTTATATTTATTCGCGCAAAGCACAAAGCTATATTTAAGGTTACTTTTTCCGCGTCACTTCTTCACTCTATTTAAACTCCACACCCCCACTCTTATTGTCTCTCTCCTTCTCTCTCTCTCCCCTCTCTAATTCTCTCTCTACTTAATTAACTCTCCCCTCTCTATCCTTTTTAGCCTTTCATTCTCTCTCACCCCTTTATCTGTTTCTCTTTCAAACTCCTTCATTCACTCTCTCTCCCCTTCTTTCTTTCTCTCTATCCCGCTCCACTCTTTATTCTATGTACACCCTTTCTCTCTCTTTCTCTCTCACCACCCTCTCTAATTGGGCATTATATCTTCACTCTATCTCTCACTCGGCAACACAACAGCATCACTCAGCGCAACCACAGCATCAATCAGAGCCAGCACAGCATCAATCAGAGCCAGCACAACATCACTCAGCACCAACACAACATCTCTCAACGCCATCACAGCATCACTCAACGCCATCACAGCATCACTCAACGCAACCACAGCATCACTCAGCGCCACCACAGCATCACTCAGCGCCACCACAGCATCACTCAGCGCCACCACAGCATCACTCAGCGCCACCACAGCATCACTCAGCTCCACCACAGCATCACTCAGCGCCACCACAGCATCACTCAGCGCCACCACAGCATCGCTCAGCACCACCACAGCATCGCTCAGCGCCACCACAGCATCGCTCAGCGCCGCCACAGCATCGCTCAGCGCCGCCACAGTATCACTCAGCGCCACCACAGCATCACTCAGCGCCGCCACAGCATCACTCAGCGCCAAGACAATATCACTCAGCACCACCACAGCATCACTCAGCGCCAAGACAATATCACTCAGCACCACCACAGCATCACTCAGCACCACAGCAGTATCACTCAGCAACACCTGAGTATCATTCAGCATCACCTCAGCATCGTCTCCGCAACAGTCACCACCACCACCACTACCACCTCAGCATCACTCAGCACCACCTCAGCCTGCTCTCGGAATCTGGCATCTGTTGATTCTCCCCTAGCGTCTGGCCGCTGCTAGTGTTATAATACAGGTACTAGTTCCCAACCTTCACCCTCCGATTGTTTATGCCCCCTCAAAAAAAAAAGCTTTAACAAACAACCATTGCAATAGGCAGAAACAAGTTGCCAGCATTGCAAGAACAAAAGAAAACTGAGGAAAATTTTTATTGTAAATACTTTTTTTAATATGGTCGTTCAGTTTTACATAATGCCTTCTTGGTCATATATAAAGTAACAAAAATGCTTCTGACACTTTTTTATTATAACTTTTCAGCATGCCGCACAGCAGCCACACTTCTCTACAGCACAGCTTGAAGACATTGGCAAAGTCAATAGCTCTGGCTAAACACTTATAAGGCCCCAAAGGCGAGACCTATTGGCTATGCCAATGCTTGTTGTAGTTTGGTGTTAATCTATTAAGGAGTTTTGGAGTTATTAACCCCTTCTATGCGTCTGATGGCTGGGAGCTGTTTGACGCTATACAGGACCCAAACTGCCTCAGGAGCTTCCCCAGCTCCTGAGGCTGCTCAGTTTGTTTTCTCCAAAATGACAATGAGTGCGCATGTCGCGCTGATGTCATATCAGTGAAAGTGAAACTGAAATGAGGCCATCGGCTTGTTTCAGTTTCACTGCCTGGATGCTCAGGGGGCTATCTCAGCCCTCTGAGCACTGAGACAGACAGGAGAGGTATCATTGGAAGGAGGGCGATTCCCAAGCATGGATCCACCACTAGACACCAGGGAGGAGGAAGCAGACCCATGGGCAAGGGCCTTTGCTCCCCAAAATACATTTGGGCAAATTCAGTCTTTCAGTAGCCCCCAATCTTCGTCCCTGGGGGGCAGAAACCACACTAGATACTATTTACGGGTGGGGGCTGCCCTAAATGGGCATGCCAATGCCCTTACCCCCAAACTATCTCCACATACTTTCTGCCCCCCTAGGGGGCAAATGAGGGGTATTACTCCTAGTCTGACCCCCGGGGGGACAGAAAACCCAAGAGACACCAGGGATTTGTTTTATAAAACAGGGTTGGGTGCTGTCAACAAAGGGCAAGACCATGGCCCCACCCTAATATATTTGGAAACAGTCTTTCTGCCCCCCAGGGGGCAGATAGAGTGCAATATCCCCCATCTGCCCCCCGGAGGACATTAAGCACACTAGGCAACAGGGATTTTTTTAATGTCTATAGGGGATGGAGCTGCCCAAAATGAGCATGCCAATGCCCCCCACAATTCCATAGTCTTTCTGCTCCCTCTGAGAGGCAGATGGGCCAATAGCCCCCAATATGTCTATGGGGGGGCTGCCAGCATTGAGCATGCCAATGTCTCCACCCCGATAAAAAAATCCACAGTGTTTCTGCCTGCTCTGGGAGGCAGATGGGTACAATAGCCCCCTATCTGCCCCATGGGAGCGGAAAGCACACTAGGCACTAGGGATATTTTTTATGTTTATAGGGGTGGGGGCTGCCCAAAATGGGCATGCCAATGCCCCTCCCCAAAAAAATCCACAGTTTATCTGCCCCCCAGGAGTCAGATGGGGGCAATAGCCCATGATCTGCCCCCTGGGGGGGGGGGCAGAAAGCCCACTAGGCACCAGGGATTATGTTTTTTTTTTATACGTAGGTGTGGAGGCTGCTCAAAATAGGCATGCTAATGCCCCTACCCCCAAAAAAGTCTCTCTGCCCCCCCAGAAGGCAGATTAGGGCAATAGCCCCTCATCTGCCCCCCCCCGGGTGGCAGAAATCTCACTAGGCACCAAGGATAACTTTATGGGTATGTCAGTGAGAAGCCCCATAGGCAAAGGTTGCTCCCCTTTTTTTGGGGCACACATTTTATCTGTTTCAGTGATATTTTTAGTTTCATCTGCCTCCAAATGGGGGAACAAAACCACTAGAAACCAGGGAGAGTTTGTGTGAGTGTGAACTGGAGTTTGGCCGACGGTCTGCATGTACTGACCTTTGGCTGGCATTTTGCTGGTGGTGTGTGTGGACTTGCACTTGGCTAATTGTTTGTGTGGACTCGCACTTGATGACAATGTGTGTAGATTGGCGCTCGCCTGGTGGTGTGCGTGGAGGGTGCTTGGCTGGCGGTGTGCGGTGATGCCGCTTAGCTGGCGGATTGCGTCGGAGGCATTTGGCTGGCGGTGTATGTGGATGGTGCTTGGCTGGCAGTGTGCATGAATGGCACTTCGCTGGTGGTGTGTGTAGATGGAACTTGGCTGGTGGTGTGCGTGGATGGTGCTTGGGTTTTGGTGTGCGAGGATGGTGGTGTGCGTGTACCGACTCTTGGCTGGGGGTGTTGCTTGCATGGATCCCATGTGTTTTCTTACCCAAAATGCCCGTAAACCTTCCATTTACTTACAAAGTCACATTTTCCTCACATTTCTGTGTGGGTAACTTGTAGGATCACTGCGCAGGCACAAATTTTCCACCACCCAGTGTTACCCTCAGTCTCCTGAGTAAAATTAAACCTCACTTGTGTGGGTGGGCCAAGAGCCTGCAATTGAGAAGGGCCAGGGATATCACTGCAAGCTCTAAGTGCTATATGTTTTTTATACGTTTTAGGCTGGTTCTGCATTGGACACCCACACAAGTGAGGTATCATTTCTATCGGGAGACCAAGGGGAACACTGAATGGTAGGACATTTGTCCCGGATGGTGATCCCACACAGAAATGTGAGAAAAATGTGATTTTATTTAGCTAAATTTGAGGTTTGCATGGGATTCTGGGTAGGAAAACATTGGGGGATCCATGCAAACCACAGCACACCGGACTCCCCAGAGTGTCTGGATTTGGTAGGTTTACCTAGATAGCTGCTGAGCCTGGGTCAAAAAATTCAGGGGACCCCTTGCAAAACCAGGTAGCATTGTGATAGATTATTTTGATATCTCCACAATACGTTTTGGGCCCTTTCATGTTGCGGGTACTTGGCTCACCCACACAAGTGAGGTATGTACAGTGGCAGTTGGATTAACATATGGAAATTACATCTGCAGGCCTTGTAGCCAACCCCCCACTGTACATGGCCAAAGGCCATGCACACCGTGGGGTTGGCTGCATTTGGGGGGTTGGCCACAAGGCATGACCACAGGCCATGTTCTGTGGCCAACTCTAACCATGCATTGCCGAAGACTTTGCGCTGTGGCGTTTGGGTTCAAGTATGGAAATTAAATGTTTCTTTACGTTAAAAAACCTATAGAAATTCACTGAAAAAAACTAAGGCTACAGGGACGTCATAGTTAGGAAGTAAAATTTTAAAAACCTTAGAAATTCACTTAAGAACCAAAGGTTACAGGCACGTTATAGTTGGGTTTAGATTTTACACACAAAACTGCAGAAATTTGGCAGTTATAGTTATTTCAAGTAACTATAACTCATGCCCTAAGCTAATTGTAACTCACGCCCTCACAATGCACTGCTAATTACCCCACATATTATATCACTCATGACATCTTCTATAGCATCATTGATACTATCACTGCAACATTTGCAGTAAAATTATTGATGAGAAAACTGTGCATGGTGGGGGCGTGTGTTATAGTTACATAAGGAACGAGTTATAGTTACTTGAGATACCTATAACTGCTGAATTTTTATGGTTTTGTGTCTGCAAAAACAGAACCTAACTTTATGCCGCATGACCATTCTTTTTTTTGTGCATTTCTAAGGTTTTTTAATTCTATTTCCTAACTATAATGTCCCTGGAATCTACACTAAAAGCAGCACGGAAGCCCAAAAAGTAAACTAGACTGTATATGTAAAGTTTCAAATTTACTATATGGACAACAGAAAAACCCATTTATGATCACATGGTAATGGAAACCTATAAACAAATACATAACAAATAGAATATATCTTAATCTACATAAGTTTTTTTGTGTTTTTCCACCAATGCATTTCTACAGACTATTGCATTTGACGTAGTGCAAAAAGGCTGAATGTATTTACATGAAATTTGGCAGGATTATACAATATGGTGTAGAAATACTGGTTTTTGGGTACAGCCATTAAGTAGAGTAAGTATTTTTTAAGTTATAATGCATTTAAACTTAGTGACTGTCACAAAAGTACAAAATTATGTGAAACTACTGCAGTACATGAGCACAAACTTATTTAAAAATGTGTAAAAATATAAATACATTTCTCTACCTATTGCCACTTTAATAAAGTGGTAATAGTTAGGGACCTACTAGTTACCTATATCTAAAGACCTAATACTGAACACAGCCAAACTGTAGCAAAAACAATATGGCTGCCTTTTCATTCTCTAAAAATAGCCATTACCCAATTATGAACTGGCTTGTCATCACCATGTACCATGGTATACTACAAAGTTATCACGGTATACCATGGCCCAAAAATAACTAAGGTATAGCTGTATTATTGGATAGTGGTACCCTTGTGTCACTCATGGTGCTGCGTGGGCAATGCAATACTTAAGTCAGATTAAAAAGGAATGCAAGGCCACCATGCGTGGCCCTGCGTTGATTGGTAAATCTGGAGAAAGGCAAGGAACCGTAATTTGGTGTTTTGTGTTACTCTACTCACCATAATGTACCTTGCTGCTAAATTTCACATCCATCCACGTCCCACATCACTGTAGCCACTCCACTATACACTATTAGACTCTATGCCACTTCAATCTATGTCTCTCCACTGTACAAGACTCCACTGTATGTCATTCCACTCTACTCTATTACACGGTACACAACACCACTGTATGCCACTCCAGTCTACGTCACTCCACTGTTCATAACTCCACTCTAAGCCAGTCCACTCTATGCTATTACACTGTATGCAACTCCATTCTATGTCTCTTCAGTGTACGCCACTCCACTGCACGTCACACCGCTACACTGTACTCTAGTATATGCTATTCCACTCTACACCATTCCACTGTATGCCACTCTACTCTATGCTGTTCCACTGTATGCCACTCCACTGTTTGCTGCTCCACTCTACACCACTACAATGCATGCCACTCCACTCTACCCCACTCCATTCTGCGCTATTCTATTGGAAGCCACTGCACTGTACTCTGCTCCCCTGTATGCTATTACATGCTTCCCCATTCCAGTGTATGCTACTCCAGTACACGCTATTCGAATCTACACCACTCTACTGTATACCTCTCTACTCTATGCTATTCCACTGTATGCCACTCCCCTATGTGCTACATCCCTCTACGCCACTCTAGTGTGCACCACACCACTCCACTCTACACCACTCTATTCCACGCTAGTCTATTGGACACCACTCCACCCAATGCCACTCCACTATATGCTATTTTCACTCAACGCCACTCCATTGTACACTACTCCAGACTACACAATTCCACTGTACGCCACTCCACTCTGTGCTATTCTACTCTATATTATTCCATTGTACGCTATTCTACCCTAAGCCACTTCACTGTAATTCACCCTACGCTTTTCCAGTGTGTGCCACTCCATTCTATGCTATTACATTGTACACAATTTCAATCCTTGCACCTCTACTGTATGGTGCTCCACTCTACCCCACTCCACTGTACAATATTCCACTGTATGATATTGCACTCTACCCCAACCCACAATACACCACTCCAGTTGAAACCACTTCACTCCACTGTATGCTTCTACACTGTATGCTATTACACTTTACGCTACTCCACTGTACGCTATGACACTATATGCTATTACACTCTACACCACTTCACTGTATGTCACTCCAGTCTATGCTACTCCACTCTATGCTATTCTAATTTATGCCACTCCACTGTATGCTACTCCATTCTTTGCTACTCCAGTGTACTTTTCTCCACTCTATATAACTCTACTACAATCTATGACACTGTACTAGACTCTATTCTGCTCTATCCCATACAATCACCTGTCCAAATTTGCACTGAACTCTATGCCGGTACACTCTATCGTACAACACTGTACTCCACTCTACAACAGTTTCCAACACTGTACAACACAGCACTCCACTCTACTGTATGAGACACTCCTCCAATTTATAAATGTCCTCAACTCTGCGCTATGCCCCTTCAATGCATGTCACCTTACTTTACAATAATCCACTCTGCCCTACTCCTATCTAAGCAGCTCCACTATACACCACTCCTCTCCATGACATTCCACTGTATGCCACTCCACTCTTCTACACTCCACTGTACAGTATTTTACTATACACTATTCACTGTATGCTACTCCACTTTACGGTAATCCACTGTACGACACCCCAGTGTACACCACTCCACTCTATGCTGCTACATTGTATGACTCTCTCCTCCACTCTATATAACTCTACTCTATAAAAGTCTACCACACTTCATGGCACTCTACAACATCCTACTCCACTCTATCACTGCAAACTTTACTGTCCTACTGTATACTCCACTCTTTGCACATACACTTCAATGTACAACACTCTATTCCACTATATCAAACTTTACTATATGACACAGCACTCCGCTCTACTGTACAAGACTTCACTTCAATTAATAACAGTTCACTACCTGCAGTAAGACAGCTCATTCCAATCCATGCCACTCTACTCTATGACACACCAATACATTCTATTGCACTTTACTCCATTCTACGTTACACTACTCTACTCAACTCTACTCCACTGTACGAGACTTTTCCTCAATCTACACTACTACACAACAATCCGTGGTCCACAGCTCCACTGTTTCATACATTACTGTACTCTATCCAACTACACTCAACAACCTTCTACTACAGTGTATGCCACTCTCTGACACTTTACTTCAGTCTATACCCCTTCACTCCACTGTACAGCACTATATTATACAGCATGCAACTGTCTAACACTCTATTCTATTCTACTCTATGATACTCTAGTCTACTATACGACACTGTATGCAGCTCTTTGCATGCCACTGTAACCTACTTTACTCCACTCTACTCTGACACAGTATTCCACTTTCCTCCACTACTCTCCTGTACGGATCACGGACAGAATATCGACCACCACAATATCGACTTACACAAATATCGGGACATAAATATCGTTGTCAAAAATATCAACCTCCTATCTTTATAATGGTAAGTACAAAAATATTGAACAAAATTATTGTTGTAAAAAATATCGATGTACAAAATATCGTTTTTATATATATAAAAAATATTGTAAAATACATTAAATAGATTTAACTTTAAAAAAATTATTTAGATTTATTTGTAAATTGTAAAGATTATAAGTAATAAATGTAATTTAAAAAAAATTAAACATACATATATAAAATGTAATATATATATATTTACTTAAAAACAATTAATACATAATATTTTTAATTAATTTTAAAATGATAATAAATATATAAAAAATTATAAATACATATATATACATACACCTATAACATAAAAATTAATAAAAAAGTTATATTATAAATTAAAATATTAAAATATTTAATATGATTTAACCCTACATTTTGCACTACATTGAGTGCAACAGAAGAGAAAGTGTCAGTCTGGAAAATGTTGGGTAGCGGAGGGGAAAAATTTACTATTCCCACTCCAGTAAGTGCAAAAGTAGGGAAAGTGTTGGATAGCGAAGGGTTAAAATTTACTATTCCAACTCCAGCGAGTGCAACAGTAGGGAAAGTGTTGGATAGCAGAGAGGTAAAAATTTGTATTCCCACTCCAGTGAATGCAATAGTATGGAAAGTGTTGGATAGCGGAGGGGAATAATTTACTATTCCCACTCCAGCAAGTGCAACAGTAGGGAAACTGTTGGATAGTGTAGGGGTAAAAATTACTATTCCCACTACAACGAGTGCAACAGTACGGAATGTGTTGGATAGCGAAGTAGTTAAAATTACTATTCCCACTCCAGTTAGTGCAACAGTAGGGAAAGTTTTGTTTAGCGGAGGGGATAAAATTAATATTCCCACTCCAGTGAGTGCAACAGTAGGGAAAGTGTTGGATAGCGTAGGGGATAAAATTACTATTCCCACTCCAGCGAGTGCAACAGTAGGGAAAGTGTTGGATAGTGGAGGGGAAAAAATTACTATTCCCACTCCTGCGAGAGCAACAGTAGAGAAAGTGTTGGATAACGGATGGCTAAAAATGACTATTCCCACTCCAACGAGTGCAACAGTAGGGAATATGTTGGATAGCGGAGGAGTAAAACTTACTATTCCCACTCCAGCTAGTGCAACAGTAAGGAAAGTGATGGATAATGGAGGGGATAAAATTACATTTCCCACTCCAGCGAGTGCAACAGTGGGGAAAGTATTGGCTAGCAGAGGGGAAAAAATTACTATTCCCACTCCAGTGAATGGTACAGTAGGGAAAGTGTTGGATAGCGGAGGGGTATAAATTACTATTCCCACTCCTGCGAATGCAGCAGTAGGGAAAGTGTTGGATAGCGGAGGGGTAAAACTTACTATTTCCACTCCAGCTAGTGCAACAGTAGGGAAAGTGTTGGATAGCAGAGGGAATAAAATTACTATTACCACTCCAGCGAGTGCAACAGTAGGGAAAGTGTTTGATAGCGGAGGGGAAAAATTACTATTCCCACTCCTGTGAATTCAGCAGTAGGGAAAGTGTTGGATAGCGGAGGGGTAAAAATTACTATTCCCACTGAAGAAAATTAAAATTTAAAAACAAACAAAATATAAACTACAATACCTTTTTTTTTTTTTTAATTATTTAGAGAGACATTAAGCAACAAATCAAATACAAAATTAATCCATGATTAAACATTTGTCATTAATTATCTTACAATCCAAATTAATATTGTTACATAGGAAAGGACATTACTCTAGCACAGATTTGCTCTATATACATTACCCTACCTCTTTTAACCATTTCGTAACCGGAGCCCATAATTTAATGCCCCATTGTTTAACCTGATATCCCTTACAGATGTATAGTGCCTGTTCGATTTTATACACAGCTATAAAACGGGCCAGGTATTCGTGAAAGCATGGGGGCATTGGATCCTTCCATCTAGTTGCAATGAGTAACCTAATTATACTAACTGAAATAAAAATGATGCTGATCTGAGTTTGGTCTAAATCAACATGACTATCATATCCAGTCATCATAAGCGTAGGGGTTAATACCACTGTTTTACCCAGGATCCTCTCCCAAAACTTAACCAAATCGATTTTAATCAGATCCAGCTGTGGACACCCATAAAACATATGAATCTCTTCTGCTGGACCAACCCCACATCTGGGGCATTTGTCGTCCTCTCTTTTCCCCCATTTGAATAATTTGGCTGGAGTAAAATAAAGATTATATATCGTTTTATAATGTTGTGATTTCAAATTAGCGGATAGGAGCGTTTTCTTTACTAACCGTAATGACATATCAATATCGGTGTCTTCATTCTCTAATCTACTGGCCCATTTACTTTCAGTTTTTCCATATCATCCGGAGCTTGCTCCATCATCATGCTATATAAATGTTTGATTTTACAGACAGATCTCCCCATAGTTTCAAACAATGCAATTTTAGCACTAGAGATTGCCAGTTGTCTTTTAAACCCTCCCTTTATTTGCAAATATTTGAGATAATGTCCATCCGAATTCCGAATTCGCTTTGTAGCTCCCTGAACAAATATAATTGGCCATTTGGCTGAATATCTCCTACTATACGTAGGCCGAGTTGCTCCCATTGTTTGGCTATAGCATCATAAAAACGGAGGGAAATAAAGACGATCTCCAAATGGGTGTATACTTAGTTACCTTCTCGATATTCATATGTTTTTGTATCCTTCCCCAGACCTTCCATGAATTCGATATGACCTTAAATCGAACCTTCTTATAGTAACTGGGTTCCAGCTCACGTAAAACAGTGCTCGTGCCCTTTCCCCAAGTGCCAATTCATAGATTGTTGGGAGATCCTCCCCTGTACCCTGCTAGCTCTGCCAGTATTTAAAAAAAAAGTATATTCATTTGTCGTAACAGAGCTACCCAATAATAAAAAGTAAGATTAGGAGCAGCCCACCCTCCCGTGCTTGAGGCAATGTAAGGAACTTTAAAGATCTCCTGACTTTGCCATATTGCCATATAAACCGTATGAATAAAGAATCTAAAGCTTTAATTATAGACCCTTCGATTTCGACCGGAAGTGCCCTGAATAAATACAGCACTTAAGGGAGCATTACCATTTTTAGAACATTAACTCTCCCTATAATAGTTAAATGAAGTGAACTCATTAGCCTCAGATCTGTAGCTATTTTGCTAATCACAGGTTTAAAATTTATTTTGGCGATCTGACCAATGTCCGGAGTAATCTTTACCCCAAGATAGGTAGCAATGCTAACACATCGGTTATCAAGATAGTTGACATTTTTGGTGCAAATTATTTGAGTCTTGGATTTATTCAATAAATACCCCGACTCCTTTCCAAACATAGTGGCAATAGCTTCAATCTCCCTCATTGCTTCACCGGGTTTAAGTGTTAAGACAGCAATATCGTCCGCGTAGGCTAATACTTTGGTATTGAATCCCTGTGTCGTCACTGGTACAATTACCTGATTTTCAATTATAGATTGAATAAATGGATCAATATACAGGGCGAATAAAATTGGGGAGCAAGGGCATCCCTGCCTTGTTCCCCGTGACACCCTTATCATATCAGATTCTTGACCCATCACCTGTAACTTTGCATAGGGAGCCCTATACATTGCCGTAATTGCGGTAATGACCCGGGAGGAAGCAAGATGGCGGCCGCTTGAGGATGTTGGGAGCGGACTGCCAACTAGCACCGTGAACTAAGTCTCTGACCGAGTGGGGAGACGGTGCATACTTACTTACGATGTTTTTCGACGCTGGTGGCTTTGGAATTGCGGCGGATACTGGCTCGCGACCCGGCGGTGGCTTTGGGGAGGGACAGCCGCAGGAACATATCGCGGACCTACGGAGGCTGGTGGAGCGAGTGTTCGCGTCTGCAGGCTGTTGGCGCTGTCGGCAAAGGACTGCTCGAATGGCTCCCAAATTGGCCAGCAACGCAAGGGGCAAGACGGGTGTGGATCCGGTCGGCTCCGAGGGGAAACGGGGCGGCCGGCGGACGCCTCGGACAACACAGTCAGCTTCAGGGAAGGAGAGAGAGCTAGTTCCGGCTCCAGCCAGGGGAAGGGGCGGGACCTCGTCTGGACGGCGCACGCCGGGAGGTTCAGTGCTTGCAATGCTGCGCGCTTCCAGCGTTAAACAGGCCGAGGACACCATAACGTCTGCAGGCACTATTGAGGACGAAGAGGAGGCTCATCCCCATGAATTTGGACCGGGGAGCAACTCAGTGACTGGAGTGGATGGCTCACCAGGGAAAATAACAGTAAGCTCTGAGCCAAGGCAACACCCTAATCTATTAGAGGACATGGGGGAAGATGAATTGAGGTGTAATGGGAGGGTGCTGGAAAAAAATGGGGAAAATGAGGGACAACAGATGATCAGTCAAGGGACGACCATCAAAACTATCAAGGATATCAGGCCTGAGACAGGGACAGATACAGTAGCTGTACCAGAGAGCCCAACGATACAGTCAAACTCCCAAGTACAGAAGCCGGGGCCATTAAGTATAAATCCGGAAATAGAAATTGATCCCAATGATGGTTTTTTCTCCCTGTCTGACGGCCCGGAGTGGTCAGGTAACGACTCTGGATCTTCAATTATATCAAGTGAGGAGGAAAATGAAAGCGATCTGGAGAAAGCAGGAGACTCTCTCTATATGACTGCCCGTCGGGTTGGTGGTAAGAAATTTGGGCTCCACACACAGAGGTCCGTAAGCTTGAAATGGGATTATTCATTAACTGATTCAATTAATCCCACTCCAAACGCAGCACCCCGGCTACTTCTGGTATGCAGGCTCCAACATTGGAAACTGTCCTGCAGACAATAATGCAACATCGAGACGAGACGCGGGCTGATGCCCGTAAAGCGCAGAGTGCCGCACGGAAAGTCCAGGGCGCTGTCAGGAAGCTGACTAAAACTTGTAACACTATTGGTGAACGGCTTACAGAGCTCAAAACAAGAGTCAGCAACGTTGAAACGGAGGTAACCGAAAAACTTACCCAATCCAAGGTACAAGAAGAACGAATTACCGATATTCAATGGAAACTGGAAGAAAGCGTAAACCGTCAGCGGCGAAATAATTTAAGGGTCCTGGGAGTTCCTGAAGGGAAGGAGGGATCAGATATTCGGGCGTATGTATTGGACCTTTTTCAACGCGCCTTCCCAGAACTCAAGGACTGGAACTGGCAACAAGAGGTTCAGCGAGTACACAGGACCCCCTTTACTCTTAGAAACCCAATTAGGGAAGGCTCTAAGCCAAGAGCCATATTGGTCTTTTTTGGCAACTTTCTCCTGAGACAGGTGGTATTTGAAAAAGCTAGGCCGGAGGCCAGGAGAAGTGTTGATGATGTCTCCTTCTTTGTAAGACCCGACTTTTGCCACGTCACCGTTGAGAGGAGGTGGCGGTTACGCCAGTTGATAAAACCCTTTCAGGATAAAGGGGCGAAAGTGTTTTTGAATAATCCTGCTTCCTTGAAGGTGGTCTGGCAAGGGTCAACAAAGTTCTTCACATCCGAAGTTAAGGCTCAAGAGTTTCTGGCTGGGCTATAGCTTTAGTGCCCCAGGATTGGGGAGAAGGATGTCGGGGAGGGGGGATATCGAGGCTCTGTATTTAGCATATCTGAGCTTTATGTGAAAAAGTTATTTAAAAGGTATCTTTTCCTCATGTCCTCTTTTTTAAAGATATTTCCTTTTTGATAAATCCCCAAAAGGTAGCATGGTGTTTACAAGGGATTCACGGTGTTGGCAAACCGCTCATCATCTCTGCCTACAGACCGAGTCGAGGTCTGGGCACTTCCCGAAGATGGGAGAGAGGGAGGGAGGGGGGAGGGTAGGGGGGAGGTAGGGCTGGGATCAGGGGGAGGGGGTGGGAGGGCCTGGGGGTTTGGGGGCTTTGGGTGGGGGGTACAAAATAGGGTGACAAAATTCAGAGAGATACCGGGTAAAAAATATCAAAAAAACTTTAAAATTGTAGGATCAGTGACAGAAATGGGAGCAATTTATTTTTATATCTGGCTATACTTTGGGTTAAAGGAGGAAAGGGCCAAAAACAAAAGCCAAAATGGGTAAGGTGATTGTTTGTTCGGTTAACATCGGTGGATTAGGGGACAAGGGTAAGCGGAACCGGACCATGGAAATGCTGAAATTCAACAACCCTGACATTATTGCACTTCAAGAAACACATATACCTTGGGATAAGCGGGGGCAAATTATGATTAAGGGTTATTCTTTAATGGTCAGCTCTACACAAACTTCTAATATTAGAGGGGTGGCAATCTTAGCCAAGAATCGAATAGGATCTGCTCGACGGACTTTGGGGGACGCAGGAGGAAGGTGGGCTTTGGTGGAGCTTGAATGTGGAATAACTATAGTCACAGTATATGGTTCAAATCAGGGCGAGCCCAAAATATTCGAAGATTTGGAAACCGAGTTGGCGATTTGGCCCACACCAGTAATCATGTGTGGGGATCTTAACATACATTTGAATGCAGGCGATGTGATCTCTAATAGGTATCAAGGGCGGAAGCCCAAGACTTTCCGAGCATTAACATCAGTGATAAAAAGCCACGGGTTAATTGATGTATGGGAATCCAGGTTTCCCTCTGATCCAGGATGTACATATTTTTCTCACCCCCATCAGAAATATGTCAGGTTGGACTATTTTTTTATTTCAAAACAGATTTTAGGAGTAGAGATAGAAAAACTGCCCAAGGTAATGTCTGATCATAATCCCTTGATGTTAGGGCTAAGATTGCCACAAATCCATACCAATCAACCACAATGGACGTTTGATCGGAAATTGTTGGTTGATTATGAATACGTTTGCCATTTTAGAATCTGGATCAGAGAATTCTTCAACTTGAATAGATATAGTGCCTCACGCAATATGGTCTGGGATGCATTTAAGGCAGGAGTTAGGGGGGAGATGGTAAGCTTTGTATCTAACCTAAGACAACAGCAAGGGAAGAATATTAAGCAACTACATGCCAAGATTTGCAATTTGGAGATAGAGCATTTGGGTAAGATAGTGCAGGGGATGGAGGTAGCCACAACACAGTTAGATATCACTTTGGTTAAAGCAGAGATAGGGTCGTACTATTCTCAAAAGGTTGCCGCTGGATATCAGACTTATAGGGCAGAAAGCTATGAGTATGGGGAAGCAGTCGGCAAATTACTTGCTTTAAAGACAAGACAAAAGGTAATGAAGAGCCAGATATCCTCAATAATTAGTGGGGGGGTCTCATATACCGAGCCAGGGGATATTGTTAATGTGTTCCATAAATTTTATCAAGACCTCTATATGGAGGAGAAGCAAGGCCCTCAAGGGGACGCCTTTGTGAAGGGCAGTAAAGAATATAGGACGTTGGGGGAGGGTATGAGCGAGAGGCTGGAGAACGAATTTACACTGGAGGAGGTACAAACAGTTGGCCTCGGGTAAGGCAGCTGGCCCTGATAAGATTCCATCTGAATTTTATAAAATCTTTCAAGAAGAGCTGGCTCCCTTGCTCTGGGACCTATTTCTAGGGGTACAATATTCTGGAGACTCACCAGAGTCTTGGAAGGGTACTAATATTGTCATCTTTCCCAAGAAAGATAAGCCACTGGATCAACCCACTTCTTACAGGCCCATCTCCTTAATAAACGCAGATGCAAAAATGTACTCTAAAATTTTGGCGAACCGCTTCCAGAGGGTCATAGCCAGTCTTGTGTCACCTTGGCAGCATGGCTTCGTACCAGGTCGAGATACAACTGACCATGTAAGACGAGCAGTGGCCCTATTCGATATCATGGGGGAGACTAATGGATATTTGGCTATGATCCTTCTGGATGCGGAAAAAGCATTTGATCGTGTGTCATGGGAGTATCTATGGGGTGTTCTGGCTGCTAAAGGGTTTGGTCCCCGGGTCATTACCGCAATTAAGGCAATATGAACTACAATACCAAAGATAATAAAAAACAAAAAAACAAAACATATATAAAAATATAAAAAAATACAAAACATAGAAACATATTATAATGTAAAAAAAAAATGACATACAAAGATTATTTTTTTAAAATGTAAAAATAATTTACAAACAAATAAATATTTTGGAATAGAAATTATTTATAATCAAAAACATTAATAATTACATTAATGTAATATTTTTTCCTACCCTATAACACCACACAATTTACAACACACATCTCAATTTAAAAAAAAGTGCACCTCCATAATTAACACAATTAATTATCAATTTAACAAATATTATTAATTAAAAAACACATTACAACAGATATAAATTAATGTACTAAGCAAACATTACCCCTATAGAACCAAAATCCACAAACAAAATAAAAATAAACAATTACAAAAATATTTATCAAGTAATAAATGAATATTAATGCTCAAGTAATGATTAATTAATTTAAGGTAAATTACTTTCCACCATCTACCCCAATAAACACCAAAACACACCTAAAAATAATTACACAATTTCCATAAATAATTTAACATTAATAAATTAATATCAATTAACCACAAATCATTAATTAATTTAAACAAATGTACTTCCCACCATTTACCACTATAAACCCTACAACTCACACATCAAAATAATTACACAATTGCCATATTTAAATTTTAATGAATGAATTAGCATTAACAAATAATTAATTAATTATAAATAAATTACCTCACACCCTATTACCCTATAAACCCCACCACCCATTTCTAAAAACAGGACACAATTAACATAATTAATTAACACTTAATTAATTAATTAATATCAATTAACAAGCAAATTACAAATAATTATTAATAAATTAATTCCCACAATTAACACTATAAAATAAAATTAAATAAATATTATATAAAAAATATTAATAAATGTAATAAAAATAAATTACTTCCCAACCTACTCCCCTATCAACCCACAACCCGCTCCTAAACAAATTTGACAATTAACATAATTACCAATTATTTACTAACAATTAACAACCATTTAAAAATATTTAATAATACATTAATTCCCACAATTAACAGTATAAAATATTAAATAAATAAATATTAATTAATAAAAACGAATAATATTTTAATTATAATTAAATTACTTCCCTCCCTATTCCCCTATAAACTGACAACCCGCTCCTAAACAAATGACACAATTAACATATTTACAAATTAATGAATTAATAAAAATTAACTGCCAATTATTAATTAATTAATAATAAATTAATTCCACAATTAACACTATAAAATAAAATTAAATACATATTATATAAAAAATATTAATAAATGTATTAAAATTAAATTACTTCCCACCCTATTCCCCTATAAACCCACAACCCGCTACAGAACTAAAATGCTAAATTTAATTAAAATAAAATTAACTACTAAAAATGTAACACATATATTAAAAAAGAAAAGCAATACTTAGACAAAAAAATAGAGCACATACACTTATAATACATACTAAAATTAACCCTGGGCAAAGCACTACGCTACGCTCGCGTAGTTTGCGAAGTTTGCGCTACTTCGCACAATGCGAATTGCATGTAGCACAGTGCAAACACGCGTAGCGTGAGCGTAGTGCAGCGGTCATTTTTGCTTGCTCGCGGTCCTCAACGTCAAGTTGGCGACCGCGAGCAAGCAAAATGACATCCGGCGAGACTTTTCCTCGTTCGCGATCAGCAACATCAAGTTGCCGATTGCAAGCGTGGAAAATAAACCTCCCGGCGAGATTTTCAACGCGGGGAGGTCAGGTTTCTCATTGCGAGTGGTCGCGTATGCTCGCGACCGCTCGCGATGA
The DNA here is from genome assembly GCA_963921515.1 of Calotriton arnoldi. Taxonomy (NCBI): domain Eukaryota; kingdom Metazoa; phylum Chordata; class Amphibia; order Caudata; family Salamandridae; genus Calotriton; species Calotriton arnoldi. Next base: position 184,990 of record CAWUFW010010679.1, read on the forward strand.
GAAACTACCAGTCCGCGTTGAGAAGCTGCCGCTCGAGTAAAAATCTACTCGAGCGGCAGTAAAGACAGCTCGCACTGTGCAAGATGCCGTTTTCAATGATTGCACAGTGCGGACAAGCATCCAGCACTGTGCAATCATTGCGAACAGTGCACTACGCAGTTCGCGTAGTGCTACGCGTAGCTCGCGTAGTGCTAACTGCACTTTGCGTAGCTTCGCGTAGCGCTACTTCGCGAACTACGCCCAGGCTTAACTAAAATACATAACACTAACAAAAAAAAACGATATTTTTAACTATATTTTTGAAAACAATATTAATATTAATGACTGATATTTTTAAAAACGATATTTCTTACCTTAAACTCGATATTCTTGACCACGATATTCTTGCTGTCGATATTTCTGTGTCTCGATATTTCAAACTCGATATTAGGGCAAGTCGACGTTTCCAACTTGATATTCTGTCTCTATACCCTCCTGTATGTCACTCTACTCTACGCCACTCAATGCCATTGTATTCTATAGCACTGTATGCCAATCCACTTTACTATACTCTACAACACTGAACTGTATTCTACACCACTCCACTCTACAAAAATTAACTAGACTGTATGCCACTCTACTCCGCTGTACTCTACATCACTTTCCAATACTTGACAACACCCTACTACACTCTACTGTACAACACAGTACTCCAATTTGTGACACTTTACTCGACTGTATGCTACACCACTTCACTCTACTGCACTCTGTGCCACTATAGTCTACAACACACCCCTCCACTTTATGACACTTTACTCCACTCTACACTACTGCACTCCAGTCCCCTATATTCCACTCTACTACACTTTATCCCATTCCATGCCACTGTACTATACTCCACTCTACGCCACTGCACTGTCCGACCCTCTACTCCACTGTATTCAACTCCACTGTACTACACTCTGTGCCACTCTTTGACAGTCTACTCTATTCTATGCCCATCCACTCTATACCACTGTACTATACTGTATGATACCCGACGACACACCACTGAACTTCTCTGTATGATATGCCACTCCACTATATGACAAGGCACTCCACTATACATCACTCTCCTCCACTGTACTCTAAGACACTCCGCTTGATGATACTCTACTATATGGTACTCTACTTTACCCTACTCCACTCTAACAAAACTTTACTCCACTCTATGACAATCTTCGGCACCCTACTCTGATCTTCGACATGCCATTCTACTGTACAACTAGCTGCTCCAGTCTACAAAACTTAACTCCATTATATGAGACACCATGCCACTACACTTCCTAACACTTTACTGCACTGTATGATACTCTACTTCACTCGATTCCAATCTACAATACTCCAGTGTATGACAATAGACTTTACAACACTTTCCTCCTTTGTACTGTAGGACACTTCACATAGCAACTCCCCACTTGTGACACTGGACTCTACGATTTGAGATACATTTTAATACAAATTTAAAAGTAACATTAAAATTGAATGAGTAAAACAAAGGTTAAAGTTTAGTTATAATTAAGAAAACTTATTTTCCCTATACAAAGCAAGTTTAAAGTATACCAACTTTAAAAATTCTAAAGTTATAGCTATAACTTTCATTTACAATTTATCCACGAGCTTCAAATTATTGTAAGCAGCAGACCTCATTACACACTCTTTTCAGCTTGCTAACCAGACAACACTAACTATAACTTGCCACTGACCATGCACTGTGCTCTCACAAGTAACGAGGCTCCACTGTACAACACTACACTGTACAAGACTCACTGCCACTCTACTGCATGACACTACACTCAACAACACTGAACTATATGACACTCTACTCTGCTGAACTCCATTTTACGCCACTTCACTCTACAAAAATCTGCTATACTTTATGCCACTATATGACATTCTACTTGAGGACACTCCACAACACTCCATTTCACGATACTGCAGTCAACGACACTCCACAGTGCAACAGTCAGCTCTATTGTTCATCATGCCACTACGCTGTATAACACACCACTCCACTCTGCGATACTCCACTCCACAACACACCATGCCACTCTACTGTATGACACTTTAATCCACTGTTTGCTGCGTCACTCCACTCTACTCAACTCCAATCCACTCTACTCTACTCTGTCCCACTCTACAATGCTCCACTGTATGACTCTACACTCTAGGACACTCTCCTGCACTTTACTGTACTCCACTCCACTGTCCGGCATTCCAATCAATGACATGCCACACAGTGATTTGAAACACATTTTTATTAAAAAATAAAACCCATTAACATACAAGGAAAAAGACAAAGGCTAAGGATAATTTCTAGTTAGAAATACTTTATGTATTCTTTCTATACAGACCTATCTTAAAATACACAAACATTCGAAATTGGAAAGTTATAAATAAATATATATATATATATTCACAGCTCCATGTCGCACCAACACGGTGCACTCTCGGACGGGTGCTCGTACGGGGGTGCACCCGTTATTTATCTTCGCTCCTCTTCTCTCCTGTTGGGTAATAGTACCCGAAATAAGGCAAAGCACTCACGGGGATGAGTACCGTAACTTTATTAAACGGTCTCCTGGTCACACAGACGCGTTTCGGCAGACGCCTTCTTCGATGTTCATGAAGAGCGCCTGCGTCACCGTCATTTAAAAGAACAGTTAATCAAAACCAGTCCGCCATTACACAATGTGCAAATTAAATACATTTCACATTAAACATGCGTGTTGGTCATTGCTCGCCCCCTCAATATTTGGCAAATTATGTGCTATCTTTTACGAATTTATATACACACATTAAAAGACAGACCCACTACTGTCTAAACAAATTAATTTCATTGTCGAGGTAGTGATGACTAGGTTATCACAATTACGCCCTGAATGGGCAATCAAATGGAAGAATTATAAATGTCAACACTGAGTACTCAATCTTGCCCTGAATGGGCTGACATTAATCTTCCAATAGGTCTTGCCCTAAATGACTAACATGCATCCTCCCACTACATCACTAACCTCCTTAGCTTATCATTTTAGCAGTTGTCATATACCAAATCTTCAATACTTGTCTCATTAACTGTTCAAAACCATATTAAACGGTGTCATAGAGACAGATCCAAAGCATGTTAAAACCCATGGTATAGTTATCAACACCATGTTCCATCAAAAAATCATGTCATTTAATGCATACATGCCCCACATTTAATGCAACGAATCCAATAAGATGTAGAAAGAAATTAAAAAGGAAAAAGAAGAAAAGAAAAGAAAAGAAAAGACAAGAAAAAGGAGAAAAATATCATGTTTCAATCAAATAGGAACTCAGAAGCCCAATCACTACAATATGCTATCTTCCTATTTCTGGGTCTATTTAATCACCCAAATGTACAGTTAATTCTTCACTACTGTTGAGCCCTCCTGGTACTTTGGTCTGTAAATCAATAATGTACCGTGATTCCAGGCGCCTCAGCCTGAGCACACGATCGCCTCCTCTAGGATGCGCTGGTACATTATCTAAGCAGAAAAATGTAAGAAGGTTCCTGTCTTTATTATGCATTTTAGCAAAATGCCTGGCGACGGGGTACGTAACATCGCCGTTGGCAATTGCCCTCATATGCTCTAATATCCTGATTTTAGTCGGATGAATTGTACTGCCAATATATTTAAGGCCGCACGGACAGTTAAGACAGTAAACAGTATAAGGTGTAGTGCAGGTTAAAAAATTTCGTATTTTTGTATTGTATTTTCTCTTTCCTGGAATCTCATAAGTTGTAACTCGTCTACTGTTGTGGCAAGCTTTACACTTGCCACACGGGAAAAAACCCTCTACTGGTGACAAAACAGATCTCTTTTTAATTCCCCCAGCCAAGTGACTATGTACTAAAGTATCTCTCAGTGACCTTGCTCTTTTAAAAGTCACTAGGGAGTTCGTGGGTAAATCGCCCCCTATAATGGGGTCAGTTAATAAGATGTGCCAATTTTTTCTTAGAATTTTCTTCAGATGTCCTGCATCCGAGGAGAATCTGGTTATCATTCTAAACTTGCTTACTCCTATCTCAGTATGTTTACGGGGATTTTTTAAAAGATCCTCCCTACATAGGGTATTTGCCCTGCTCATTGCCTGTTGTAGTGTGACACTACTATATCCTCTAGCTTCAAATCTTTCAAGACATTCACTAGCTGCCATTTGAAAATCCACTTCATTAGTGCTATTTCTCTTCAACCTCAGTAGTTCCCCATAGGATACAAACAGTAGACGAGTTACAACTTATGAGATTCCAGGAAAGAGAAAATACAATAAAAAAATACGAATTTTTTTTACCTGCACTACACCTTATACTGTTTACTGTCTTAACTGTCCGTGCAGCCTTAAATATATTGGCAGTACAATTCATCCGACTAAAATCAGGATATTAGAGCATATGAGGGCAATTGCCAACGGCGATGTTACGTACCCCGTCGCCAGGCATTTTGCTAAAATGCATAATAAAGACAGGAACCTTCTTACATTTTTCTGCTTAGATAATGTACCAGCGCATCCTAGAGGAGGCGATCGTGTGCTCAGGCTGAGGCGTCTGGAATCACGGTACATTATCGATTTACAGACCAAAGTACCAGGAGGGCTCAACAGTAGTGAAGAATTAACTGTACATTTGGGTGATTAAACAGACCCAGAAATAGGAAGATAGCATATTGTAGTGATTGGGCTTCTGAGTTCCTATTTGATTGAAACATGATATTTTTCTCCTTTTTCTTGTCTTTTCTTTTCTTCTTCTTCTTTTTCCTTTTTAATTTCTTTCTACATCTTATTGGATTCGTTGCATTAAATGTGGGGCATGTATGCATTAAATGACATGATTTTTTGATGGTACATGGTGTTGATAACTATACCATGGGTTTTAACATGCTTTGGATCTGTCTCTATGACACCGTTTAATATGGTTTTGAACAGTTAATGAGACAAGTATTGAAGATTTGGTATATGACAACTGCTAAAATGATAAGCTAAGGAGGTTAGTGATGTAGTGGGAGGATGCATGTTAGTCATTTAGGGCAAGACCTATTGGAAGATTAATGTCAGTCCATTCAGGGCAAGATTGAGTACTCAGTGTTGACATTTATAATTCTTCCATTTGATTGCCCATTCAGGGCGTAATTGTGATAACCTAGTCATCACTACCTCGACAATGAAATGAATTTGTTTAGACAGTAGTGGGTCTGTCTTTTAATGTGTGTATATAAATTCATAAAAGATAGCACATAATTTGCCAAATATTGAGGGGCGAGCAATGACCAACACGCATGTTTAATGTGAAATGTATTTAATTTGCACATTGTGTAATGGCGGACTGGTTGGAAATTGTGATTTCAGTCCCTCATTGGTTTTGATTAACTGTTCTTTTAAATGACGGTGACGCAGGCGCTCTTCATGAACATCGAAGAAGGCGTCTGCCGAAACGCGTCTGTGTGACCAGGAGACCGTTTAATAAAGTTACGGTACTCATCCCCGTGAGTGCTTTGCCTTATTTCGGGTACTATTACCCAAGAGGAGAGAAGAGGAGCGAAGATATATATATATATATATATATATATATATATATATATATATATATATCTATATCAACCAAAGTTTGCCCTGTAAACAAGTCCGCACTCCCAACACAGGTAAGTTGAACACCAACTATTTATTTCGATGAAGCAAGCATTTTAGTCCGGATATTTTCCTTTTTGCTGCCTGACGCGTTTCAAAGATACTTATCTTCTTTTTCAAAGGCGCATGAACTCACATAATTTCTCTCACCACAGTCCCACTTTATGCTCTGATAATTAATTACACCTGCCGGTGAGCTCTTGCAAGGCTTCCTGCTTTACTACATGATTGTGACTCCGATATGCTCTTGCAATGCATTGTGGTACTTGTGATTTTTGACTCTTTACCCTCAAATGGGTTTCTGTGATTATCATATTTTTTCAAGGAAATAGCCCCCAATGGGCTGGCAGACTGAAAGTCCTGCTTCCATCACTTTAGAGTACCTGCTTGGCCTTTAACGATTTGGCATAATTCCAACGTTCAGGTCCCATCTTTTCCGGGCGGTGCGTCGACTCTACGGCTGGACCTGCCGTGAAAACATCAACCAAAGTTTGCCCTGCAAACAAGTCCGCACTCCAAACACAGGTAAGTTGAACACCAACTATTAATTTCGATGAAGCAAGCATTTTAGTCCGGATATTTTCCTTGTTTGCTGCCTGACGCGTTTTAAAGATACTTATCTTCTTTTTCAAAGGCGCATGAACTCACATCATTTCTCTCACCACAGTCCCACTTTATGCTCTGATAATTAATTACACCTGCCGGTTAGCTCTTGCAAGGCTTCCTGCTTTACTACATGATTGTGACTCCGATATGCTCTTCCAATGCATTGTGGTACTTGTGATTTTGACTCTTTACCCTCAAATGGGTTTCTGTGATTAATAATAATAATAATAATAATAATAATAATACGGCCATTTATAGAGCGCAAAACAGCTACCTCCCAAAGGAGGTGTCCCGGTGCTATAACAACAAGTGACAGCAGCATAAAAGGTCAGACATCAGCCATTCCATGGAATTAATCCAGGTTAAAAAGCCATGTCTTAACTGTTTTCCTGAATAGGCATTCTGAATCAATTTGCCGCATGGCAGGCGGCAGGGAATTCCAAAGTTTAGCCACTCTTGCCACAAAAGATCTGCCGCCCCAGCGCTCTTTCCTAACTCGTGGGGTAGCCAGCAGATTCTGATTGTTGGACCGCAATAGGCGAGTTTGTTTGTAGGCAGATAGTCGCTGTTTCAAATATCTGGGACAAAGACCGAAAAGCCAAAGTTAAGGCCTTAAATTTAATTCTGGTGGCCACCGGTAGCCAGTGAAGTTCCTTAATATGTGGAGAGATATGCTGTTTAAACACAAATGGGGCTGTCCCTAGTTGGGATTCCTACAGGTTCCTACAGAGATTCTAGAGATGCACGTCCAGTGGGGGCATCTCACAAAAAGTGAAGGACTGGCCTCACACACCACCTGGTGTCATGTTTCATCATAGGCCGTCCTCGCCCTCTAAAAACCTTGTTTGATAGAGGGCGGGCATACACCTGGAGACAGGGATGCACTTCTAAAACTGAGGGGCCGATTCAGATTCGGGCCGGAAAAAATACCGACCGACTCGGTACGGGATAATAGTACGACCGACACGTACCAGCGTTGCCCGACCTGGGAAGTACGATGAAATGCATGTGAATCACGACCGACTCGTATGGAACTCAAGGCGAATGACCGACCCGGACGGAAACAAGCTATCCGGCCGGAAAACCACGCGAATCGAACCGACCGACACGCACCAGGAAGAAACCCGAACGAAACGTACCCGTGAACTCCGACCCGCGCAGTACGATGCAATGGGTGCAAAAGCAGACCGAATCGCACGGAGCCCAAGCCGTACGACCGACACGCATACAAAACACAGCCGAACAAACACAATACACCGCGACCGACGGGTACGCCGCATATGAAACAGAGCTGAAACACAGCGGGAACGACTCGGAGAGGCGCGCACGAGATAACTGCAACGTCCTACTCGGACAGAAGAACGACTCCAACATGCACAATAATCACAAATGAAAAAATACAAAAAAAGAGGGCCAAACAAGCAATGACAAAGCCAATAAATACAGGGGGTGAAAAAAATGGAACAAGGACACACCCCCAACTCCACCTACATAAAGGCCACAAATCCCTACCATGATCCTCTGCAAATTCCACTGACCTGCCAGCACAGAACACCATCACACAGCAAACACAGACACACACACAGCTCATCCAACACAAAAGCCACACACCATTAGCACCTCAACAAATAGCACCCTCACACACACACAGCAAAACCTACACTCACACACCCTCACTTGCACACACACAAATCATCACATCACCACCCACCATGCCCCTAAAGAAGAATCCAAAGTTCCTAGATAGTGAATTGGAAGTCATGGTAGACGAGATCCTGAGGGTAGAGCCACAGTTGTTTGGCACATTGGTCCAACAGACCCCCATGTCGCAGAAAACCAAGATGTGGGCGAGGATCGTCGACAGGGTGAGCGCACAATCACCATGTTTGCGCACAAAGGAAGACATCCAGAACAGATGGTATGATGTGCGCAGGAGGGTCAGGGACCTACTGAAGAAGGATTACCTCCTGAGCCAGCACACCGGCAGTGGCCCTCCTGCCAAACCAGTATACCTCAGGCCCTGGGAGGAGAAGGTGCGGGCCATCCTACCACCAGTGAGCGTATATGGACTAACAAACATCCCAGAGCCTGGTGAGTACACAACTAATATACACAATATTGTGTGCCAATACACACACATCACTGTCAAGGGAACAGTTAAACCATGCACCCCTAGCAAATTAACAGCAAACAAAAGATAATCATCCCAAAAAGTGTATGTCAGTCAGATAAACACAATACATGCCATCTCATAGTGATATGTAACTGTGTCATGACATGTACAAATCCAATACCAAATTGAGCTAGGCAGTGGCACAAATCTAACCAACAAACACGGTCAGATATTTAGCCACCACTAGAACACCACCTCACAGGGAAGCTCACAGAAATGAAGGAATCCTGTGTATGCTGGTGAAGTCAGTGTAGCCAAGAGCATGATGGGACTCGTAGTAACAGATAATGGGCAGCCTCACATTTGGACCATCAACACCACTGTGAACCATGCTCACAACACAGGGAGTGGAAAAGGACTGACAAGATGGCTGACACTTGGTACTGCTGTGGGGAGCACAAGGCCCTGCTGGGAACTGTACACCAACAAACAGCACAACACCACTGCCTGACATCCTGAAAGCCAACTTGCACTCCCTGCAATGCAAGCACATTGCATGGTGGGATATCTGGCTGGGTGGGAAGGAGGACTCACAGCACTGACCATAGTTACAAGCAGCTCACCTCACACACCCCCTCAACACAAACTCAACATAACCCACCTGGGAGAATGCTATGCCTCACATACCAAATGAAGATCCCACAAAGAACCACCACCCTGGGTAATGCCGTGTGAAGCACAAGGACACTCTTGGGACTTGTAGCCAAACAAACGCAAGGACAACACTGTCAGCCTTCCTGTCAGCACAGGCACACTACCCCACAGGGAAGCAGAGTCCAAAGGAAGGAAGTACGGGCATGCTGGGAAGGGGGGTGTAAGCAATAGCATGATGGGAGTTGTAGTCACAGATACTGCTCACCCTCACAATTGGCCCATCAACACCACTCTGAACCATGCTCACATCACAGGGAGTGGATAAGGATGACAAGATGGCTGACACTGGGTACTGCTGTGGGGAGCACAAGGCCCTGCTGGGAACTGTGCACCAACAAACAGCACAACACCACTGCCTGACATCCTGAAAGCCAACTTGCACTCCCTGCAATGCAAGCACGTTGCATGGTGGGATATCTGGCTGGGTGGGAAGGAGGACTCACAGCACTGACCATAGTTACAAGCAGCTCACCTCACACACCCCCTCAACACAAACTCCACAAAACCCACCTGGGAGAATGCTATGCCTCACATACCAAATGAAGATCCCACAAAGAACCACCACCCTGGGTAATGCCGTGTGAAGCACAGGGACACTCTTGGGACTTGTAGCCAAACAAACGCAAGGACAACACTGTCAGCCTTCCTGTCAGCACAGGCACACTACCCCACAGGGAAGCAGAGTCCAAAGGAAGGAAGTACGGGCATGCTGGGAAGGGGGTGTAGGCAATAGCATGATGGGAGTTGTAGTCACAGATACTGCTCACCCTCACAATTGGCCCATCAACACCACTCTGAACCATGCTCACATCACAGGGAGTGGATAAGGACTGACAAGATGGCTGACACTGGGTACTGCTGTGGGGAGCACAAGGCCCTGCTGGGAACTGTGCACCAACAAACAGCACAACACCACTGCCTGATATCCTGAAAGCCAACTTGCACTCCCTGCAATGCAAGCACGTTGCATGGTGGGATATCTGGCTGGGTGGGAAGGAGGACTCGCAGCACTGACCATAGTTACAAGCAGCTCACCTCACACACCCCCTCAACACAAACTCCACATAACCCACCTGGGAGAATGCTATGCCTCACATACCAAATGAAGATCCCACAAAGAACCACCACCCTGGGTAATGCCGTGTGAAGCACAGGGGCACTCTTGGGACTTGTAGCCAAACAAACGCAAGGACAACACTGTCAGCCTTCCTGTCAGCACAGGCACACTACCCCACAGGAAGCAGAGTCCAAAGGAAGGAAGTACGGGCATGCTGGGAAGGGGGTGTAGGCAATAGCATGATGGGAGTTGTAGTCACAGATACTGCTCACCCTCACAATTGGCCCATCAACACCACTCTGAACCATGCTCACATCACAGGGAGTGGATAAGGACTGACAAGATGGCTGACACTGGGTACTGCTGTGGGGTGCACAAGGCCCTGCTGGGAACTGTGCAACAACCAACAGCAAGACACCACTGAATGACATCCTGAGAGTCAACCTGAACCCACTGCAAGGGTGGCATGCTTCATGGTGGGATAACTGGGCTAGGTGGAGAAGGATGGCCAGATGTCCACCAAATACAACAAATGCTGGCCATGCACACACCTCAACATTCACATTGAAATGCCCCAGGTATGCATGCCAATGTGCTACACCAATATCAACCTCTTACTGTGACAACTTAGGACAATGCAATGTACATACCCGCATCCAGAGGTACAGTCACAACTGTCAGGTGTGTGTGAACCATTGATGCCTGTAGAAACATTACATACAATGTGTGTCTCTTCCAAATACAGATGATGATGATGGGGACACAGCAGCAGGCGAGGAGGAGTCCCTGTCCCAGGCTCCGGGGGACACAGAGCTCACTGGTGTGGAACAGCCTCTGCCCTCCTCGGATGGCGAAGACCTACCTGGCACCTCCGGTGTGAGTCATCATGCAGCACCAGCTGGACCAACACCTGCACCCCCTGCACCCACCCCTCCAACAACGGCCAACACACAGACCACACCCGCCGACACGGACATACCAAGGACCACCGATGGCAACAGCACAGAGCCCCAGGCCCAGCGTGGAGCAATGGACGACAACACCACTAACAACCCCCAAGGAGGCCTTGGGTCACCTGTGCGTGCCACCGCAGGACCTGCACGTGTCGCCAGGGGTGGTGGAAGGGGTGGTAGACATAGGTTGCTGCTTGCAGAGGGGTCTGGACTGCATGATGACCCACAACTGGCACGCATCGCTGATGCATACCAGGATAGCACCGGAGAGGTCAGACAGGTCGTGGGGATCCTCAAGGACATACAACAGCAGCAGGCTGCCCATCATGCCCGCTTGGACTCCCACATGTCCCGTGTGGAGACACACATGTCTCGCATGGAGTCCAAGTGGGACACATTGCAAGAACTCACAGCGGTGCATAGGGACATATTGACATGCCTCCGCCAGATTAGCACCAACATGGCCACACCTCCCTGTGTGCCCACAACATCTGGTGCTGCAACAACTGACACCGCTACAGGGAGAGAGGAGGACTCTGGCGGAGACTCCCCTGCACCGCCGCAGCCTGCACGTGAGGGTCCCCCCCCAAAGAAGAGGGGTCGCCCGAGGAAAGAAAACTGAGAGGTTGATGGCCACGTACATCCCCCAGGAAGCCAACACCTGTTCCGGAAATTCTCCTTTGTGTGCAAACGTTTCACCCTGTCGAATGCAACACTACTCTCCCACATGACATGGGGAGTTCAAGTTGGACTAATGTATCATATGACTGTGGACTTCACTCAGGACATTTCTGCTACCAAGACTTCCAACTCATCTGGGAACTTTGGATCACAATCCCAATGTACAGCACCCACCATCCTGTGCACTATACACACACACATTTCTGTAAATAAAATCACTAGTACACCATACTTGCCTCTGTTGTTATTCAAATGTGGATACTGTTATGGTGAGGATGATCTGCTAAATTACACTGTGTATGCTAACTGCTACAGCAAGTCCAACACCGTCGTGTGAGTCATGGTGACGTGACACATATGAGGGAGACACACCACTAGGGCTACACAACAAAGAGACACCAGGGCCATCGGACTCATCGCCCACAGTGATGTTGCCAGGAAATACAGTGGAATGCACAGACACCACACCTATTCAGAGTCTGTGTCAACTAGCCCACAGGTGCAGTAAGCAAATGTCAGTCAGATGTGTGACCACAGACAACGCACATCCCAAAGTGAAGCACAGGTTCATTACACATTTGCAACATGTTGTTTCCACTACAAATGCAAGGTTTACCCACGTGGCAGTGGCCACACAGTCAACAAGTGCAGAAGATATGAAGTCCAGGGGTGTGTGGCACATCACTTGTAGGCAAACTACTGCTGCCACCCTGAAAGCTGAATCATGGTGTCGGGGGATCCAAGTTGACCAAAGTACTCAGTAAGCACCCTGTGAAGGATAGACATGACACACAGTTAAAACCACTGAAGAACAGGACAGAACTGCAATACTCATGCCCAATACATGTCACAAGACAACTACACAAAACCAAGTTAGCATGTCAAAACTGTTGGGGAGTACAGTCTACCTGTAAGGACACATTGCTGCACGCATCCAGTCAAGTAGCACATGGCCACACTCAAACAGCACCAGAGCACCACCCACACATATCATGCAAACTCACATCATTCACATTACATCTCCTGGATACTCACATTCAGCTGAAGAAGTTGGTGATGAGCTGTGTGCGGACATCACCATCATCATCATCATCATCACTGGCATCGTGGTCCAGGCCAGGATCCTCCACAGGTGGCGGACGTTGGTCATCGTCATCCAGGATGAGAGGCAACTCCTTCCGCACTGCCAGGTTGTGTAGCATGCAGCAGACGATGACAATCTTGCACACCTTTGCTGGGGCATATGGGAGGGCCCCTCCTGTCTTGTCCAGGCAGCGGAAGCAGCTCTTCAGGAGACCAAAGGTCCGCTCAATCACTCTCCTGGTCCGACCATGTGCCTCATTGTAGCGCATCTGGGCTGGTGTCACAGGGTTCCTGAGGGGTGTCAGCAACCACGGCATGTTGGGGTATCCGGAGTCACCTACGGACAGACAAGTGCACATTAGCTGAGTTGGAAAAGTGGGTGGAATACTACAGATCAGAACACACACAATGGTACAAAGTCAGTACACACCGACAAGCCAGGCATGCTGTTTCTGCATCTGTGCCATCATCCTCGGGATGCGACTACTCCTCATCACGTAGGCATCGTGTGCTGAACCAGGGAAACGGGCACACACGTGTGATGCTCATATCTGCAAGACATACCACCAGAGCATTGATCGAATGGTAATGTTTACGGTTCCGGTATGCCTGCTCATGTGCCTGTGGTGGTATCAAAGCCACATGTGTCCCATCAATGGAGCCAATGACATGTGGCATCCTCCCCAGGGAATAGAAGTCACTCTTGACGTCAGTGAGTTGTTGACGTGTAGGAAAATAGCTGTACTGGTTCAGGCATCTCAACATTGCCTCCAAAACATCGCGTAGCACACGTCTGAACATAGTCTGTGACATCCCACCGGCAGTCGCCACAGTGTGTTGAAAGGTACCGGTGGCAAAGAAGTGTAGGGCTGCCATTACCTTCACCTTGGGTGTCAGCGCCGTAGGGTACGTCCGGCCAGGTTGCAAATGTGGTGCCAAGCGCACTGCCAAATCATCAATCAGCTGCCTGGTGAAGCGGTACCGTCGGATGCTGTCACGTTCCACCATCGTTGCCAGGTCAGGGAATGGTCTATGGACAGCTGGAGCCCTGCAGTGCATAGGTTGAAGAAAGAAAGATTGTCAGTCACCCCACATAGGTGCCATTCACCATACTCAATTTCACATGATACATCATTACGAGGCACAAGTACTTGATGTGTGTGCCGTTCTGTTCGGATATAACTCACACCTACATGCCCATCATCTAACTTCTCAGTACAACATGTGTGCACAACAGGTAACAGGTTGTGCTATGGGAAACCATTAGGCTGTGTCACAGTACCCATTTCCTGCTGTCACGTTCCACACACACACCACAGTAACATGTCTGGACAGATGCGCCACAGGCATCACAGCTCATTGACAGGTAGATTCCCAGTGACCCTGTCTTGCCACATGGACACTGGCATGACATGGCTTATCATGTACACGTCAGAAAAACAAACATGACTCCCACAGGTAGTGGCCCCGGTCGCCTCCGCAGGATAAGACATGGACGCCAGTGACGCACAACATCAAAGTCCATGCACAAACAACGTTGATGGGGAGACTGTCTCCCATCTTGCACATGGAATCAGAGACATCGGAAACACAACATGCACACAGACTGTGGAGGGACATCACTATTGTGGCAATGGGTCATCCTGTGACGTACATGCCTTCCCCCATGGGACCCTGGGGGTATGTGACATGTCACACACATACACAACCTGGAAATGTGACCATGCCACATTCTCCAAAATGAACTGTTGCACATCACAGTGGTCATGTGCACAACACACAAAGGACCCTGTCCCCATTAACACATGCACAGCCTGGGTGTGGCTGCCCACAAGTACCACCACAGAAACCACATGTTAACCCCCATACACAGAAAAGGTAATGCAGCCTTACATGCCTTAGGAAACAGTGTGGACTGGGTGTGGTGTTGTAGGTGTGCCCCTGGGTCTCTGGCAGGTATATGTGGCTGGCATACGTTCACCAGTGACAAGCATGGTGACATATGTGACTGACCTGTACAGGTACGCGTTGTAAAGCAATGGACCGATCGGTGTGCACGGCCGGCCCATTGCATCTGTTGTATCCCGGAATACGCGTTGTACAGCAATGGACCGATCGGTGTGCCCGGCCGGCCCATTGCATCTGTAGTGAGCGGGTACGCGTTGTATCCCGAAATACACGTTGTACAGCAATGGACCGATCGGTGTGCCCGGCCGGCCCATTGCATCTGTTGTATCCCAAAATACGCGTTGTAAAGCAATGGACCGATCGGTGTGCCCGGCTGGCCCATTGCATCTGTTGTGAGCGGGTACGCGTTGTACAGCAATGGACCGATCGGTGTGCCCGGCCGGCCCATTGCATCTGTTGTGAGCGGGTACGCGTTGTATCCCGAAATACGTGTTGTACAGCAATGGCCCTATCGGTGCGCACGCATTGGCTGGGGCCTGGCATGGCCACGGACGCGTTTTCGAAGCTCCAACGAGTCTGATGCAGTGAGTTCAGTTGGCCAGCCACAACAATGTTGCAAAATCATGGGTGTCATGAAGTTGAAGATTTGAAGGATGCTGTGGGCATATATTAGTTCTGCTATTCCATGGATTGGTCAGATTCAGAAGATGCAAACGACTTGGACCTATCACTTTGGAGACATGGGACAGTATCTGCCTCTGCAGCACACATATAATGCTGGCTGTTCCCCTGAGAGCTCACTTGCCTGCACTACATGCTCCAGGACGACATCTGCCACCAACACTGCTGCTGTCTCTGCATCCACTGGGTACTGCAATGGCACGTACTGTGGAGAGAGCGCCAGCCTTCAGCCTTGAGGAGAACCAGGCCCTGCTGGACAGCCTCCTTCCACAGTACAGCAAGCTGTATGGGACACCAGGGGAGCAGGTGAGTGTGCTGTCCACTGCCTTTCTAATTGTGCATGTTGTCTGACTAGCAGCACTTACAGTGTGCACACCACTGGCTAGCATGCTCACTGAGTAGTTCTTAGCCCCCAAAGTGTGTAGTTACATGCACTGAACAGGTACAGTGCAGTAACAGTGCATTCCAACAAGGTTTACTTTCCATGCAATGATACCATGTAGTAACTGCTGGCAAACTGTTCATAGCCATCGTTGCACTGCCTGTGTACATCATGTGCCCCAGTGATTGAGACATGTATATCCAACTGTGTGATGCACGGATATGTTGCATGTGTAGTAATGGCATTTTCACTTTGTCATCCTCACAGGTTGATGCCCACCAGAAGCAGAAAATCTGGCTGACCATCGCCCGGGCAGTAAGATCCGTGGGGGTCTACAAGCGCCGGATCCGCAACTGCCAGAAGAGGTGGCAGGACCTTCGAGGCTGGACCCGGAGGATCGCAAGGGTCCAGCTGAAGCTGTCGCCTCCTCGCAGGAGGGGCGGACACCGGACCCTGACCCCCCACATGCTCAGGATCCTGGCGGTGGTCTTCCCTGACCTGGATGGGCAGCTGAAGGCCAGACAGCAGCAAGGAGGGGGTGAGTCCATGACAGCACTGTGCACTTTGTCTGACACGCTATGTGCCCTCCTCTGGCCTGGTTAAACTTCCACATCACATCAGGCTTGTGGTCCAGGACCCATGTCCCTCTATTGTGACATGCCCACTCCTCATCTGATACGCATATGTGTGGCCCTTACAGTCAGGAAATTGTGTCACTTGGGGACTGTGTCATTGCATTTTGCTTTGCTCAAGGTGGGGGACAGCATTTGTTCCGGTGACTATGTTGTGGGATTCATGGGTGGGTCAATTGCTCACACAATGCCCAATCCTGACATGTAATCTGGGTGTAACTTTTGATATGTGGTCCACTTGCTGATCTGATTCACCACATGTCCCTGGGGTATTTGGCACACCCCCATGCTGTGGGTGGGAACAATGTTTGGGCCTAAGAGTATGTATATCAAGTGTGTCACACATGCTTAGACACCTGCCTACTGTCCAGGACTCATCCCTCTTACAGGTGGAGCTGGACAGTCATGCCTACTCCAGGGCATACAATACACTCTGTACTCCCACTCCCGTGGATCATCTGACATGTTGTGATCAGTGACATGTTCCCTCAGGTGTCTGCCTCTGTGTCATTGTGCTGTGGCTTCGTTGTCAGGACTACTGGTATGTTTGGCGTTTAGGGCTCAGCAAGCCATCTGAGATGTGACCATGAGAGACGATACTTCTGTGACTTATAGGTGTCTGATCACTTGACTGTGCACACAGGTGTATGCGACTGTGACTTTCAGGCAGCTGTTTTTCATTCACAGCACACTGTGAGGTGCTCATGTTCAGAGAGTTGTGTTTCGTGTCCCCCATATGTCCAATTGGTATGACGTGGACAAATAGTAGTTCAGATGATGTTGTTTTTGGGGGATGGACATGTGCACTTGTCAGTTACATAACTTGCATTCCCCATGTCCTAGGATTGTGACACAGTGCAGACTGTTGTTGGCTGGCTGCCATGGCCATGTGACTGGAGACAGTGATGTATGACTTTGCACGCATGCCTGTGTCATGGCATTAAACTTCCTAAGACTGATCATGCAGGGGAGTGACATGTGCAACATGCACCCCATTGTGGCATTGACTATCCGGACATGGGTGGATCATGGTGTCTGGTGCTGGTATGCATCACATACATTTCTATTTAGACTCTGGCCATCCCTTTCTCCGGACACCTGCACTGACTCAGTGGCAAGAGATGTGATGTGTGCATGTTCACATACTTCACCGTGTTCCCTGCAATGTCCAACAACTGTGTAGGTGGTGCATGTGTCCACACTGGGGTCTTACCATCAGACAGGCACCAGACAGATGGGTGCAAGGGCAGGAGGGGTGTGAGTCCCATGGTTGACCATCAGACTGACAATTGGCTTCCCCGAATCTGGGTGAGGACTTTAGGCAATGTTCAACTAAGGATGCCAGGGCTTGCTCTGTGATGTGCTGTACTTACTGTGGTGTGTGCGGTCAGTGCAGGTGACTGATGTTTGTCTGTTTCCCTAATTGTTTGCAGATACATCCATGGCCACAGGAGGGGACAGCTCCACGGACCAGGAGGAGCAGCGGAGCCAGACTGGGTCAGCATCCGACGAGTGGTCAGAGGGACCCAGTGGCACAGAGGGCGAGGGGAGCCACACCGAGGAGTCCTCAGCACCATCCACCTCAGCTGAGGACCACAGCAGCTCGGAGGATGACTCCCTTGTGGAGGCGGGTCTCAGCAGCCACCAAAGGCCAGCTAGTCTGTCTGGCCCCGCCACCACCACCACACCACCACCGCCCTCCCATTGGCTCACATTCCTGAGGTCCGTGGAGGCTCCCGTGCTCGGGAGCATGTCTCCTTCGTGCCAGGCACCGCACCCCCTGCCCCTTTGTCCCCTGCTGCCCTGAGTGAGGAGTCTGTGTACCTCCTTCGGCAGCTCCATGTAGGGCAGACAGCAATGCTGAGTGTCCTCCATGCACACACCACTCTGTTGACACAGCTGGTGTCGTTCATGGAGGGCATCTCGACGGGTATGTCTGCCCTACAGAGGAGCAATAAGTCCATGGACTCCTCCCTGACGGCAGCCGTGTCCCTCCTCCAACAGTCCCTCACCCCTCCCACCTCTGCCCCATCCACACTTCCTGCCACCCTACCTGTCCAAAGCACATGCACACCTGCACAATCACCCAAGCACACAGACACGAGCAGCACAGACACACCCAAGAGAAAGGCAAGACGTGCACACAAGCATCCTCAGGGGACTGATACCACACACACAGGGGATGGGGAACAGACACACACACAGGCATCCACAGTCACTCCGCAGTCCTCCAAATCCTCTCCCTCCAAGACCCCTTCCCTTGCCTCACCTGCTACCCCACCTACACAGCAGATCTTCCTGTGTGACCTCGGCCTCTTCCCCTCCGATCCTGCTGATCCAGCATACCGGGGGAAGAGGAAGTCCACCTACACAGAGGGAGTGCCCTCGCCCCCGGACACCCTCCCCCAGGCGCAGGTAGACACAGGACCCCATTCAGAAGTCCCCCGGACCAGGAAGAGCAAGACCCCACCACCACCATCACGCAGCTCCACCACCCAGTCTCTCTCCTCCATCCCCCAGGCCACCACTCCACAGGTTCCCCGCCACACCCTGCCCCAGGTTCCCCACACACCGATACCGCATCCCCAGACTGCTTAGGCCCTCCCCCCCTGCCACTTGCTCTTCCACCCCCACCCCCAACCCAGACGCTCTGCCTGTTAGTGCCACTGGTGTGGAGACCGGGTCCCCCCCTCTGTCCTGCCAACCTCATCTGCCCACCCTTCCACTCCCTTGGAGTCATGCACTGCAGTGGAGTCCACAATCACCCCGTCTGACTCGGGCACTGCAGTGGGGACCCAGTCCACTACATCAGACCAGCCCACTGCAGTGGTTGCAGCACCCACACCAACTGACTTGTGTACCACAGTGGTGCCGGCCCCCCCTGAGTCAGACACCTCCACTGCAGTTGCCGGTGACACTCCTGCACCCACCACCCCTTCACTGCCTCGCTCTGCCATCCCCTGATCCTGTCCATGCAGTGCCTGGCCTGCCCCTTGTATGCCCCTCCAAGGGGGATGTCCCCTGTCCGTACCAGTGCAGGCAAGCAATGGGTGACCAGCTGTCACTTATCACCCTGTTGGGACTGTGATTTTGGACTGGCCATTGGCCTTAGTTTCCTTTGGACTTCAGAGTTTTCCTTGACATTTGCTGAATAAAGCCTCTTTTTGTTTAATTGTGGGTTTTCTTTTGATGTACATGATGTGGATGAGTAGCATCCTGCATTTGCAGTTGTAATAGTGTTCATATCAGGAAAATGAAGTGTTGCTGTGATGGACTCCATGTGGTCCATGGGATATGTGTCCTATTGTAGTCTGGATCTATGGCATCCTTTGCTGCAGTCGGAGGGTGTAATGTTCAGCATTTGACACAGGGATGTACGTTTAGCATTTGTAAATGAACATCTTTGTCTTACACTGATGCACATCTGGTGGGCTTACCACTGTTCAATGTTCCGATTTCCCTGACTGTGTGCCCAGCTCCACTGGACATGCAGTTTTGCACATCAATGTCGAAGGACTCATCTGTGTATACAGTGCAACTTGCTTGACACGTGTTTTGGGTGTATGCAGATGACTGACGTGACACTCCCGTACCCAGGCTGAAGTGAGCAGAGCCTTCTGTGTGTTGTAGTTGTTGACTCACTGACGGAGTGTTCTGCTGACATGTTTGGGTCGTGCACAGACAAGGTTTGGCACAGCGGACCTTCCACAGGAGTGGAGTGCCCTCATGGCAGTGTGTAATCCGGTGACATTGCGTGGGCCTGTGTTGTGTGTTGTGTAAGCATGTCTGTGTGTGTTCCCTTCCCTTTTCCTACACAGGCTGTGTCCCTAGGGATGTTCCTGTTTGTGATGCTTGCTGAGTTGTTCTGTGTTCATCCAGCATCTTGGACCTAGTTTCTCCGTGATGTGGGTGCATGGCAAACTAATGTTCATGAGGTTGTCATCCCAGGTTGTCTTTGTTGTCAGGGCTGGGGATGTGGTCAAACGCAGATGGGACAAATTCAGGATTCCCCTTGGCACGTGTTGTTTACACAAGTCATGTGATGTACAGTTTGTGGTAGCTTTCAGTGATTGTGACACGTTGTGTGTGTGACTGCTGCCACTCCTCAGGGTCAGAGCTGCAATGTTGGAAGTTGTGTACGTGTGTTCTTAGTGTGTCACCTTGGCTTCTTCGTTGGTGTGGGACTATGGCCAGGATCCCATTGATTGTGGTGGATTTCACATCATGCCCATGTACAGCGTACTGTGCTGTGTGTCAGACATTGACGAGTCTTGTTGACTGGCCATGTGTGATGGCTTTCTGCACCTTAGTTCCCTCCACCACCCCTGGTATTGTCATGGGTGCATGTGCAATGTCACCAGTCCATGTGAGCTTCACTGCTGCACATTGGTGGTGATCAGGGTGTGTGGTGTTGAGTGTGTGCAAATGTGAGTTGTTGCACGGCTAGACCCCTACCTCCATATTGGCCTTGGCTGGCAGGCCGTGCAGATTGATTAGAGATTGTGTAGGTGTGATGGTAGTTTGTTGCTCAGGACACATGGCTGTGGTTCACAGTGTGAACGACATCTACCTTTGTCATCACAGTGGGATTATCATGCAGGCTAGTGTCAGCACAATGTGGGGTCCCTGGGGGTAGTGCTGTGGTGGGTCTGTCTCTTGTTGTGTTAGTTGCTGTTCCTACAAGCTTGTGTGACATGTGTAATTTGGGCTCCCTCTCATCTAACAATGCCTGATTGCCCACATAGGGGTATCCGATCCATGAGTAACTTTTGTATGGCACTGTATACACATCTGTGTGGTTGGAATTCAGGCCTCCTCATGTGTTGTGTGGTTGCCTGGGGACACTGGCACACCCTCCCATCACCCGTTGTGTTTGATATGCAGTGTGAGTCTGCCTGTTTGTGTTTGTGCCTTAGCACCACTGCATTGGCATATCTTGAGTGTGCCATTGGCTGTATGTTGTTTGGAGGATTTCCCCTGCTGTCCCTGGGACTCCTAGGTCATCAGTCAGCACAATAATCATGGTTTGTATGTCCCATTGCTGCCATGGTATGGTATTTGTTCACCTCACATCTACAGTCTCCACAGGATATCTACATTTGTGTGTCCATTGGTGCAGATATGTTGGTCAGCATTATGATGGTCACTTCTGTCATTGTGTTATTTGTGAATGTTGACAATGTGGGACCCCATGTGTGATGTTTGTATGCACATGGCCAAAACGATGTTTCAGTGACACTGCGCTGTTTGCCTCGACCAATCTATGTTGCTATGGGACAAAAGCACTACTATGCCACTGATGTGTTTGTTGTTGTGTGACCAGGATTCATCCATGCAGTTTGGCTTTGGCAGCTTTTACCATGACTACACTTACCTTATGATCACTGTGGTGATGGTGCTTTCGGCCACATTGCCACACTGTTCAAAAGTTGCATCAGCTATGGACCCCATACTTACCTTTTGGTCACTGTGGTGATGGGGCTTTAGGCCCCATTGCCACACTGTTCAAAAATGTGCATCAGCTATGGACACCACACTTCCTTTTTGGTCACTGTGGTGATGGGGCTTTTGGCCCCATTGCCACACTGTTCAAAAAGTGCATCAGCTATGGACCCCACACTTCCCTTTTGGTCACTGTGGTGATGTGGCTTTAGGCCCCATTGCCACACTTTTCAAAAGTGCATCAGCTATGGACCCCACACTTCCCTTTTGGTCACTGTGGTGATGGGGCTTTAGGCCCCATTGCCACACTGTTCAAAAAGTGCATCAGCTATGGACACCACACTTCCCTTTTGGTCACTGTGGTGATGGGGCTTTAGGCCCCATTGCCACACTGTTCAAAAAGTGCATCAGCTATGGACCCCACACTTCCCTTTTGGTCACTGTGGTGATGGGGCTTTAGGCCCCATTGCCACACTGTTCAAAAAGTGCATCAACTATGGACCCCACACTTACCTTTTGGTCACTGTGGTGATGGGGTGTTCGAGCCCATTGCCACAGTGGCCATGGTCGGCTTGCATTGTGGAGGCCACACACATTTATGTGTGACACATGTGTTAGGGGGTCACATTGTATGTTCAATGTCATGTTCAGTCTTGTAGGCATTTGACACAGACTACACACGCTTGTCAGGGTGTTGGGGGGATGTAATTTTCTGTCATTCCTTATGTGGGAGTATGCTGGTTGTGTCATGCATTACCCGTCCTATGAGTAGGGGTGGTGTTAGTGGTAGGCATCCATCCTCCCATGAGTGGGGATGGTAGTAGTGACAGGCATCCAGCCCCCCCTGAGTAGGGGTGGTGGTGGTGGCAGGCATCCAGGTGGTAGTAGTGGCAGGCATCCAGCCCCCCATGAGTGGGGATGGTAGTAGTGACAGGCATCCAGCCCCCCTTGGATAGTGGTGGTGGTAGTGGTAGGCATCCAGCCCCCCCTGAGTAGGGGTGGTGGTGGTGGCAGGCATCTAGCCACCCATGAGTGGGGGTGGTTGTAGGGTGGTGTTGGTGGTAGGCATCCATCCCCCTATGGGTGTGTATGGCATTGGTGTTGGCCATCCCACCCCTATGGTTCTGCTGTTGCTTGTGTACGTCATTTGTGCATCCCTATGTGTGTGTGACATATTTCGGGTACGTGTAGTTTGTTTGTATTGTTGGTGTTTGACTTACCGTCTGCGCCGTACGCGTCCGTGCCGGTCCCGGTAATAGATGTAGAGTATAGGTACGACCTGCGCAATGGGATTCATGCTTGGATCGTCTCGTTCGGGTTTCTCGTGTCTTCGACTCGTACTCGTCGCTGGCTTGTTCATCTCGTAGCCGTGGATCGTCTTGTGGCGCACAACGGAGCTTATGTACGGCTCGCCCGGATGCTCAAACGTGCCGGACGTATCGACGGGTTCGGCGCGTACGGAATGCGCATCGTACTAGTCCGGCCGGAAGGTGCTGTGTATTTGCTTCCGTGCGGCTCGAATCGGCGTTTACGGATCCGGCTCGGGCGGGGAACAGGAGCTGGATTGGGTGAGTACGGCTCGTTCGGTAACTGGGTTGTTACACGCATCGTACTTGTTCGTCCGGACGAGTGTACGATTCGGTCGGGAAACACGCATTCGGCTTGTATTTTTTCCGGACGAATACTGTTAGGTGCGCTTCCGGCCCGAATCGGAATCGACCCCTAAGTGGTGGCCTGTGAATTAGTGAGATGTGATCTAAAAACCATTATACTTGTCCCCAAGTACTTTAATTAAGGGGCAAATGTATGGTATTAAAAGAAGTGAACGGTAATAAGGGAAATCATTATCCCTTTACCGTAAAAAGTGGTCAACATGTTTCTGCTCTGCGTCCCAGATGGGTACATAGCATTCGTCAGGACTGGGATGAATAATGGGCTCTACCTTTCTGCACAATGTGTATGAAAGGATTACCACTCGAAGGACCGGGGGTGAGGATAACAGCTCCCCATGTAGTGCAATGTTAAAAATTGAGAGTATCTGTAGGAGAAAAAGGAAACAAAAACACAAACAAACCGGACGTGTAAGTTTGGTAAATGCACAATACGCTATACGTATAACACCACACATTATGCTGCGCATGGTGGGGTCTAAGTGAAACATGTGTCAGTCATACGTGTTAACACTCCTGAGAAAAACTTATTTTTGCTGCTTTCCCAAGAACACTATCCTACTTACTCCATTAGAGGTCGAGGGTGGAAGGGCCTACTGTGACTTTTTCTGAAAAACACAATAAACGGAAATATAGGCTCCTTAGATTGTGGCCCATTTCAAAAAGTAAAACATTCATACAAACATTCATATAAGTGCATGCCTCAAGTTGAGTACATGCACATGGAGCGTACCAATACGCTTCTACATTTATCCATGACATTCATACTCTTATTGTCATCTTCAGCGCTTCCAGCAGTCTCATCTATGGTCATCCGCTTCGCCTCCCCATCGTTAAATGATGGTGTGTGGGGAGTGAGTTTTTATACCCCTGCGCGCTGGTAATTTCGTCATTAATTGAAAGATAATTGTTGCCAAAAAAATCTTTCAGTTTTATTTTCCGAAAGAACTGTGCTAGTTCGGTGTTGAGAAAAAAAGGATCATTTCTCGGTGTTGGGACGAAGCCCAAGCCTTTCGCGAGGACGGCTTCTTCGTCTCTATTGATTGTATAATCACTCAGGTTTACGACAATCGTCATTCCTTGTTCATTGTTGATGTGCCGCTCCTGCCTCTGCTCCGTGTGACTGCTCCTTCGCTGGTAGACGGTTCGTTCTCCCATTGCACTCTGGGGGTACTCTTTGTTTTTTGTCTGCCCCTTCCTCTTCCCTGGCCTCTGGCTAAAAAAGGCTGCGGATCTTGTTGGAAGCCAAAGCCGGGTGGGTAGAACTGTTGTGGCCAGAACCCAAAAGGGTGCATGGGTAGATTAAACATTTGTTGTTGGGGATTCTGATTCCTTCTGGGGTGTTGTCCGCCAGTACTCTCGTCACTACTGCTGTCACTTCTTTCTTCACCCGAACTGAAGGTCCAGTTCTGGGAGTCGGTCCTAAGCGTGGTGGGCGTCTTTTGGCCTGTTCTTGTGGTTTGTCATAATGTTCGTCGGTGGTGTAGGGATATATTGTTTCCCGGCTGAACTTCTGCACATCCTTTTGTAGTTTGGTAATCTTGGATTGCGTGAGATATTCCCTGTATGCCGAGTGGTCATTATTTATTTCCTCTAGTTTCTTTTTGTAAACGGTAATATGCACTGTGGTCTTTAATTTGCTCTCACTTTGTTGTATCTCGACCATAAGTGCATCCGCCAGTTGTCTGGCCATATTAATAATTAGCACCAGCCAATCCTTGGTGCATTTCCATGCAATGCCTGACCAATTAATCCTAAATTCTTTATTATTAAGGAACAGCCTTGGTTCGTTGGTGACCACGAGTCCTCGTGGTGCCGAGTTCTTTCTTCGATATTCCGTCATGAACGCTCCATGGAGAGTTGTACAAATCTGTTCTTTCTTTTTTGTTGATAGGGCTTCCCACTCATCCGAGTTACTAACAGTCTGGGCTACCACCGTTTCAGCTAGGAGCGATGGTGTTCTTAGTATTTCCGCCTATGTATTCTCATCAAATGCCAGTTCGGTTTCCATTTTATAGTGTTTTGGTGAAATGAGGGTGGAATCAGTTATAACACCCTAAATTTCAGTGTTTTTTTTTTTTAAAAAGGACGGTGTGTTCAATCACCCGGTCCTGGGTCATATATGACCTAGTTGTTGCCCTAATGAAGTTCCCACAGCTGGAGGCTGTACGGAAAGTTACACACACTAGCCCTAGTGTTGAACTAGGGAAGGGAACTAGAGGCGCAGGGCCTAGGGACCAGCCAGCCTCCTATATAGCATTTAAACACAAATGGGGCTATCCCTAGTTGGGATTCCTACAGGTTCCTACAGAGATTCTAGAGATGCACGTCCAGTGGGGGCATATCACAAAAAGTGAAGGACTGGCCTCACACACCACCTGGTGTCATGCTTCATCATAGGCCGTCCTCACCCTCTAAAAACTTCGTTTGATAGAGGGCGGGCATACACCTGGAGACAGGGATGCAAAACTAAAACTAAGTGGTGGCCCGTGAATTAGTGAGATGTGATCTAAAAACCATTATACTTGTCCCCATACTTGTTTCACTTAGACCCCACCATGCGCAGCATAATGTGTGGTGTTATACGTATATCGTATTGTGCATTTACAAAACTTACACGTCCGGTCTGTTTGTGTTTTTGTTTCCTTTTTCTCCTACAGATACTCTCAATTTTTAACATTGCACTACACGGGGAGCTGTTATCCTACCCCCGGTCCTTCGAGTGGTAATCCTTTCATACACATTGTGCAGAAAGGTAGAGCCCATTATTCATCCCGGTCCTGACGAATGCTATGTACCCATCTGGGACGCAGAGCAGAAACATGTTGACCACTTTTTACTGTAAAGGGATAATGATTTACCATATTACCATTCACTTCTTTTAATACCATACATTTGCCCCTAATTAAAGTACTTGGGGACAAGTATAATGGTTTTTAGATCATATCTCACTAATTCACAGGCCACCACTTAGTTTTAGAAGTGCATCCCTGTCTCCAGGTGTATGCCCGCCCTCTATCAAACGAAGTTTTTAGAGGGCGAGGACGGCCTATGATGAAGCATGACACCAGGTGGTGTGTGAGGCCAGTCCTTCACTTTTGTGAGATGCCCCCACTGGACGTGCATCTCTAGAATCTCTGTAGGAACCTGTAGGAATCCCAACTAGGGACAGCCCCATTTGTGTTTAAATGCTATATAGGAGGCTGGCTGGTCCCTAGGCCCTGCGCCGCTAGTTCCCTTCCCTAGTTCAACACTAGGGCTAGTGTGTGTAACTTTCCGTACAGCCTCCGGCTGTGGGAACTTCATTAGGGCAACAACTAGGTCATATATGACCAGGACCGGGTGATTGAACACACCGTCCTTTTTTTTTTTAAAAACCACTGAAATTTAGGGTGTTATAACAGATTCCACCATCATTTCACCAAAACACTATAAAATGGAAACCGAACTGGCATTTGATGAGAATACATATGCGGAAATACTAAGAACACCATCGCTCCTAGCTGAAACGGTGGTAGCCCAGACTGTTAGTAACTCGGATGAGTGGGAAGCCCTATCAACAAAAAAGAAAGAACAGATTCGTACAACTCTCCATGGAGCGTTCATGACGGAATATCTAAGAAAGAACTCGGCACCACGAGGCCTCGTGGTCACCAACGAACCAAGGCTGTTCCTTAATAATAAAGAATTTAGGATTAATTGGTCAGGCATTGCATGGAAATGCACCAAGGATTGGCTGGTGCTAATTATTAATACGGCCAGACAATTGGTGGATGCACTTATGGTCAAGATACAACAAAGTGAGAGCAAATTAAAGACCACAGTGCATATTACCGTTTACAAAAAGAAACTAGAGGAAATAAATAATGACCACTCAGCATACAGGGAATATCTCACGCAATACAAGATTACCAAACTACAAAAGGATTTTCAGAAGTTCAGCCGGGAAACAATATATCCCTACACCACCGACAAACATTATGACAAACCACAAGAATAGGCCAAAAGACGCCCACCACGCTTTAGACCGACTCCCCAGAACTGGACCTTCAGTTCGGGTGAAGAAAGAAGTGACAGCAGTAGTGACGAGAGTACTGGCGGACAACACCCCAGAAGGAATCAGAATCCCCAACAACAAATGTTTAATCTACCCATGCACCCTTTTGGGTTCTGGCCACAACAGTTCTACCCACCCAGCTTTGGCTTCCAACAAGGTCCGCAGCCTTTTAGCCAGAGGCCAGGGAAGAGGAAGGGGCAGACAAAAACAAAGAGTACCCCCAGAGTGCAATGGGAGAACGAACCATCTACCAGCGAAGGAGCAGTCACACGGAGCAGAGGCAGAGGCAGGAGCGGCACATCAACAATGAACAAGGAATGACGATTGTCGTAAACCTGAGTGATTATACAATCAATAGAGACGAAGAAGCCGTCTCGCGAAAGGCTTGGGCTTCGTCCCAACACCGAGAAATGATCCTTTTTCTCAACACCGAACTAGCACAGTTCTTTCGGAAAATAAAACTGAAAAACATTTTTGGCAACAATTATCTTTCAATTAATGACGAAATTACCAGCGCAGGGGTATAAAAACTCACTCCCACACACCATCATTTAACGACGGGGAGGCGAGCGGATGACCATAGATGAGACTGCTGGAAGCGTGAAGATGACAGTAAGAGTATGAATGTCATGGATAAATGTAGAAGTGTATTGGTACGCTCCATGTGCATGTACTCAACTTGAGGAATGCACTTATATGAATGTTTGTATGAATGTTTAACTTTTTGAAATGGACCACAATCTAAGGAGCCTATATTTCCGTGTATTGTGTTTTTCAGAAAAAGTCACAGTAGGCCCTTCCACCCTCGACCTCCCATGGAGTAAGTAGGATAGTGTTCTTAGGTAAGCGGCAAAAATAAGTTTTTCTCAGGAGTGTTAACACGTATGACTGACACGTGCTTTCACTTAGACCCCACCATGCGCAGCATAATGTGTGGTGTTATACGTATAGCGTATTGTGCATTTACCAAACTTACACGTCCGGTCTGTTTGTGTTTTTGTTTCCTTTTTCTCCTACAGATACTCTCAATTTTTAACATTGCACTACACAGGGAGCTGTTATCCTCACTCCCGGTCCTTCGAGTGGTAATCCTTTCATACACATTGTGCAGAAAGGTAGAGCCCATTATTCATCCCGGTCCTGACGAATGCTATGTACCCATCTGGGACGCAGAGCAGAAACATGTTGACCACTTTTTACGGTAAAGGGATAATGATTTACCATATTACCGTTCACTTCTTTTAATACCATACATTTGCCCCTAATTAAAGTACTTGGGGACAAGTATAATGGTTTTTAGATCACATCTCACTAATTCACAGGTCACCACTTAGTTTTAGAAGTGCATCCCTGTCTCCAAAGTGTATGCCCGCACTCTATCAAACGAAGTTTTTAGAGGGCGAGGACGGCCTATGATGAAGCATGACACCAGGTGGTGTGTGAGGCCAGTCCTTCACTTTTTGTGAGATGCCCCACTGGACGTGCATCTCTAGAATCTCTGTAGGAACCTGTAGGAATCCCAACTAGGGACAGCCCCATTTGTGTTTAAATGCTATATAGGAGGCTGGCTGGTCCCTAGGCCCTGCGCCTCTAGTTCCCTTCCCTAGTTCAACACTAGGGCTAGTGTGTGTAACTGAGAGATATGCTGTCACATGGGTACGCGTCTAATCAATCGTGCTGCCGCGTTTTGAACCAATTGCAGTCTTTTCACCATGTAGGTAGGTAGGCCCAAGTAAAGGCCATTCGCATAGTCCAGCCTGGATGTCACAGTTGCATGAACTACGGTTCGGCGGCAATTTTCTTAAAGCAGGTGTAAAAATGTCCTCATGTACCTCAATTTTCCACAGCAGGAAGATGTTACTTCCTGAATTTGAGAGGAAAAAGACAAATCAGCCTCTCATTGTACTCCTAGATTTTTCGCCGCGCCTGTTGGGGTGGGTGGCACCCCCATTACCTTCGGCCACCACAAGTCCGAGTCTGGAGGCTTGTTGGTCCCAAAAAACATCACCTCTGTTTTATCAGCGTTTAATTTTAATGTATTATTGTTCATCCAAGTTGCAACATCAGTGAGACAGCTCTTGAAACTTTTAAAGGAGTCAGCCGACTGGTCTTTAAAAGGGAACACCAACTGGGTGTCATCGCATAAGATATTGCCTTGACCCCCAGTTGGCAATGAGTGAAAACAGGGGGCCAAGTAGATGTTGAACAGCAGTGGGCTTAGAGCAGATCCTTGGGGCACCCCACACCACAAGCGCTTCTGCTCAGACTGATAAGGCTGTAAAGCCACCCTTTGAGTCCGCTTGTGGAGGAATGACCTCACCCACTCAAGGGCGCTTCCCCTAATGCCAAAGTCATGAAGGCGTTGAACCAAAATATCATGATCTACCGTATCAAATGCAGCAGATAGATCCAGGAGCACCAGCATAGCTGATGCCCCCGAATCTACCGCTGCCTCACTGATTCAGCCACCTCTATCAGGGCCGTCTCTGTGCTAAAGCCTGCACGAAAGCCAGATTGAGTGTCATGTAAAATGTTATTGCTCTCCGAGAATTTGGCCAATTGACGCTGGACAACCTTTTCTAGCATCTTGGCAGGTGCCGGCAGTAAGGAAATAGGTCTATAGTTAGATAAAACCCCAGCATCAACATTGGGTTTTTTCTTCAGAGAGCAAAAGTGTGGCATGCTTCCATGGATCAGGGAAGGTGCCAGAGCCAAGAGAGGAATTCCATATGTGAAGTAACACCTGTACGGCGGCGTGAGCTACTCCCTTCCAAATTTTAGGGGGACAGGGGTCGCCTGGGGCACCTGACCTGCACTTCAGCATCTCAGCCAGTGCCTCCTGCTGAGAAATAGGGACAAAACAGGATAAAAGGATTTCGGTCACTCCTCTCACTGACATCTGATTTGACTGTTTCTACTCCATCTGTAAAGGAGTTATAGACCACACGAATTTTATTGTCAAAAAACTCGGAGAGTTCCTCACATAGTAAGCGCAATGGCTGAGTGTCAATAGCTAATTCGCGGGGTTTAAGAAAGGAGTTAGCCCACTTAAACAATTCTTTGCCTGGTTTATCCGAGTTGTTAATCCGTGCAGCTATGTAATCTTTTCTGACCACCTTAATTGCTCTGTGCAGCTCTTTCAAGGAAGCTTTATAAGCCAGCTTAGCAGCAACCGAGTAATCCACCCTCCACTGACGCTCCAGGCGTTTACAACTGCTTATCATATTTTTTCAAGGAAATAGTCCCCCAATGGGCTGGCAGACTGAAAGTCCTGCTTCCATCACTTTAGGTACCTGCTTGGCCTTTAACGATTTGGCATAATTTCAACGTTCAGGTCCCATCTTTTCTGGGCGGTGCGTCGACTATACGGCTGGACCTGCCGTGAAAACATCAACCAAAGTTTGCCCTGCAAACAAGTCCGCACTCCCAACACAGGTAAGTTGAACACCAACTATTTATTTCGAAGAAGCAAGCATTTTAGTCTGGATATTTTCCTTGTTTGCTGCCTGACGCGTTTCGAAGATACTTATCTTCTTTTTCAAAGGCGCATGAACTCACATCATTTCTATCACCACAGTCCCACTTTATGCTCTGATATTTAATTACACCTGCCAGTGAGCTCTTGTAAGGCTTCCTGCTTTACTACATGATTGTGACTCCGATATGCTCTTGCAATGCATTGTGGTACTTGTGATTTTTGACTCTTTACCCTCAAATGGGTTTCTGTGATTATCATATTTTTTCAAGGAAATAGCCCCCCAATGGGCTGGCAGACTGAAAGTCCTGCTTCCATCACTTTAGGTACCTGCTTGGCCTTTAACGATTTGGCATAATTCCAACGTGCAGCAAACAAAGAAAATATCCAGACTAAAATGCTTGCTTCAACGAAATAAATAGTTGGTGTTCAACTTACCTGTGTTGGGAGTGCAGACTTGTTTGCAGGGCAAACTTTGGTTGATATATATATATATATATATATATATATATATATATATATATAGATATATATATATATATATATATATATATATATATGATCCACACGATTCAAAATGAGGGAACGCACTCTCAGGAATTAAACCAAGTGAGTTTAATCGGTAACGCGTTTCGACAGACAAGCTGTCTTGTTCACACAGTGAGCATGTACGTACGGGGGCTATACATAGACTAAAGTCAACAAAAGTAATGACGGACTTCCCAATGGAATACGACTGTGGCGGCCATTTTTAAACGGGCAATTGTGTTATACATCACGTTAGTATGCAATTCATAGAGTACACATGCATGTTTCACCGGCGTAACTAACCACCTGACAACGGGCCTGAACTCCAGCAAAACGAAGCTCTTGTATGGTATTAATATATATATCTATATATAAATATATATATATATATATATATATATATATATATCCTCATCCACTTTTTGACAAAAGACGCCACAATCCAGTTTCCAGTAAAGATTTCACATATATTTATTGCACGTAGAAACACCTACGCGTTTCAACTCCTCCGAGCCTTGCTCACAGTCAGTGAGTCCCTCATCAGTTTCAATTTTTATACATATTACCCATCCTGCCTTTAATGGGGCATTATGGGAATTGTAGTCTACATGTACCTCTGGTTACAAAACGACTATTTACACATTTAATGTTTGCTGCATGGCAGGTAATATTATGAGCACATATTACACATATTGCATTTGCATGGCCCAGTGATTACTTTGAGTTCAGTAATTTGATGAGCATACATATCTTTTCTGATTGTTTTATGACTAAACCTATGGGCTAAGTGCCTTAAGTGGGCAGTTTAAATCATTGGCATCATTATTCCAAGGAGCTCAACATTATGAGAATATCTATAGTACCTCTTACTGATGGCTCAGTGCCTTTCTGTCATTCCTCCCTTTAGTTTGATGTTACTCCACTTCGTTCATAACTCTTCTTTATGCCCTTATTCTACTCCATTATTGATATGTATGCTTTCCACTGACTGCTATTATTCTCTTTGAGTTGCATCCTCCCAATAATAGGCCTCAGAATGTTATATACGAATGCTACCAGTTCAGATATTTGTTGTAGATATAGTTCATGTTGTCTTAGGATACTGAATACTTTGTACCCAAGTTCTCTTTCGAATTCTATTTATTTTTTCTGAATATACATCATTCACAATCCTTATTCTTGCATTTGGATAGAGTGCAACTATTCTGTCGTTGTGTTATATGAATGATCTTCACTATGTTCCTATTGCTCTACATATCAACTGGTATACATATCTAGATCTTTATTCATAATCCACATTGGGGCAATCGAATTCTTATCACTGTATTTGATCCCATAAGTTTTCTATACTATAAATGTACATACGGTTCTTCGTCTGCATTGAGACCGAATAGTGTCTTTGTATGCAGTCTTATGATGTATTTACTCTCCAGTCTGCGTAGTTGTAATGTTCTATCCTCACCTCTCTCATTTTTTAGAACATGTGCAATGCTGTAGTATCTTAAGGTTTTCCAATTATTATCATGATGTTGAACATGATGTTTTGTAATTGCATTGCTTGTATCTTTGTGTTGGACAGCCCGTATATATGTTTCAGCATTCTTTTTTTCAGTGGGCAGATTGTGCTTCCCAGGTATTTCAAACCGCATATACACGCGATAACGTAAACCACAAATTGTGTGTTGCAGGTTATTTTATATTCAATTGGGATTTCCTTTCCTTTCGGATCTCTGATGTTCCTCATATTCTTCCCAATCCTGCATGCCTTGCAGTTATTACATTTGAA
Source organism: Calotriton arnoldi (assembly GCA_963921515.1). NCBI lineage: Eukaryota > Metazoa > Chordata > Amphibia > Caudata > Salamandridae > Calotriton > Calotriton arnoldi. Next base: position 218,422 of record CAWUFW010010679.1, read on the forward strand.
GAAGCCTTTGCTTTGTTCTTGTAACCAGCTTTCTGATTGTTGATTTGAAAAGTGGCTTCTTACTAGTCGACCTTTTAGGGAACAAACTTTTCTGTACGTGATTTGCAATTTGTTTCCTACTGCTTTTGCAATTTCATTATAGCTTGTTAAAATATTCCAATGTCTCTGAAACATCTTATGTATTAGCTGATGCTCCTTGTTAAACGTTGTTATCATTCTGATTGTTTCCTCTTTCTTGCTCTTCTGATCTGATTTTTTCATTAGTAGTTGTTGCCTCATTTTAAACTGTGCTCTTTTGGCTCCTTGTCCAATATTGGATGCTGGGTATTTCCGCTGATAAAAGTTTCTCTTCACATTTTTTTACCTGAGCCACAGTGTCTTCCACTTCTGAACAATTCCTTACAGTAAGCAGAAATTCTCCATATGGGATACTCCTGATTAGGGCTTTCGGATGGAAACTAGTTCCTTGTAGCACACTATCGGTTGCAGTGGGCTTCCTGTATATAGTTGTTTCCAATTTCTGGTTTTTGACATATACTCTGATGTCCAAAAAATCAATCTGCTTGTCACTTATATTGTATGTAAATTTCAAATTGTGATCATTGCAGTTAATGGCTGTTGAAATATTGTTCAAATTCTTGCTGTGTTCCATTCCAGATTAGGAATAGGTCATCTATATATCGCAGCCAAATAATAACTTTTGATAGATGTTGCTTGTGTATGTCATTCCATGCAATCTCCCTCTCCCACCAGCCCATGGTCAAATTTGCATAGCTGGGAGAGAAGGAAAGTAGCAAACACAAGGAGATGATGGACAGAGCGCTGAAACTTTTCAGACACACAACCCCAGTCGCAGATCAGGGTTGAATCCATCATCGTTCTTTAGCTCACTTCGCCACCCCAGTTCAGACACAGCTATATGCAAATCAGTCTTGACCCTGTGCCTCATGGGAACAGTCCAGCCCGAACTACCAAGCCATGTCTTCCCTGGACCGGAAACAAGCAGAGAAGGAAAGTCCCTTTGCAGTTCCGCAAGTTTGTTGGTACAATTGTTGATTGAAGAAGAAAATATTATTATGTAGACACATATCAATCATTTCCAAGATCATGGTCAAGTGTTTGGTTTCTCTGATATTTCTTTGTTTTAGAAAATACCTCACTGCACTTAACCCCGTTTCGTGTTGAATTGAGGTGTATAGGGAGCTTACATCGATGGTTACAAGCCAGAAAGTCTTTTGCCATTCGATTTCTGATATTATTCTGAGAAATTCTCCACTATGTTTGAGATATGATGATAGTGTCGAGACCATAGGGAAGATGTAATAATCCACATATTTCGAAATGTTTACAAGCATAGACCCACATCCGGATACAATTGGTCTTCCCGGGGGGCTATTTAATGTTTTGTGAATCTTCGGGACAAAGTATATCGTTGGCATGATTGGATGATTGGATTAGTAGTTGTTAGAAATTGATATTCCTCTTCATTCAGTAATGTGTTGTCATGCCATCCTTTAAGGTTTATGGGGTTGGTGCCGGGCAGACGGGCGCAGGACCTGTAATTATAAACAAGTATTGCTAGCGGGACCGCGCAAGCAAGAAAGCTCTCACTGCTCGATGTTCCTCCAAAGTATAATTTATTAAAGCTGACGCGTTTTGACCTCCTGGGTCTTTGTCATAGCAATAACAAAGTGTTGAAAAGTGCCCTATTTACTATAAAAACCCACACACACTACATTCAATAGACATGGTGAAAAGACTACTTCATGTGCTTCACTTTAAAAGTCAGACACATATATGTTAAACAAAATTTGAAAATACATTGAATTGTATGTACATGCTACAAAAATCAAAGACAATATATTTATCATAACACTAGTTTGTGTAATGTTTACACATAAGGTATTCATAAGCTTGTCAATTTCAGGTAACTACCCAGTGTGTTTAACACAGATATATGAGCCAACAAATCATATTACTTGGCATGCTTGGATGTCTGAGTATTCTTCAAGTAAGCCTCGAGAAAACCGTGATTGGAGCCGTCATTATATATATAAGGGGGGCAACATAGTGTTATGGCCAAGGACTCTCTACATGGAAGAGGCCTTGCGCCATTTGAACGATGTTGACTGCTACAGAAAAGCTACCTTTCAAGAACTTAGGCAAATCAAAGATACTGTATTCACCGAGCTGGCCCAGTGGAAACGCTTGGGATTGCTGACTAAAAATGAATACTGCTTTTTAAAGAATGAGTATCCAATTACTCCAGTACTGTATTTTATTCCTAAAATTCATAAAAATGTAATACCAGTGCCAGGGAGACCTATTATCTCAGCTCAGAAAAGTCTTTTAGAACCAATGTCTAAATATGTTGATTACTTTTTACATGATTTTGTCGAGCATCTCCCTTCTTTTATCAGAGACACCGGTCACTTTTTATCAAAACTTCAGACAGTCAAATGGGAAGACAATTGTTTTTTGATTGTTATGGACATTTGTTCACTTTATACTAGCATTCCCCATTCTGACGGCATAGATGCAGTATGTTACTTTTTAGATAAGCGCAGTATTCACATGCATGAACATAACAAAATGATTTTAAAAATTATTGAAATCTGTCTTACCAATAACTATTTTATGTTTAACAAGAAGGTTTACCAACAACTATGTGGGGTGGCGATGGGGGCATGCTTCTCTCCTAGCTATGCGTGTTTACACGTCGGCTGGTGGGAGGAGCATGACCTCAGGACCACCCATAAGGCTATATTTGATATACATGTACTCCAGTGGTGGAGGTTCATCGATGATGTTTGCCTAATTTGGAAAGGATCAATTGAATCTGCTAGACACTTTGTTGACAGTCTTAACAACAATATGCTCAACCTTAACTTTACTGCCGATATTAGCAATGAGAGGGTGCAATTCCTGGATGTTGAGATATACATTGAGGATAACTATATTCATACCAAACTCCACAGGAAAAAGACTGCTGGGAATTCTGTACTTCGCGCCAGTAGTTCTCACCCTAATCATCTTATTCGTAGTATTCCTTACGGAGAGTTTCTTAGAATCAGGCGTATATGCAGTTTGGAGGCCGATCTTAAATCTTGCCAACTAGAAGCTCTCCAATGTTTCAGTGCCAGAGGTTACAAAACTAATGAGTCAAAAGCAGCCCTCGACAGAGCCAACAGTCATAGTAGGGAAGAATGTCTATCAGCCAGTATTACCAGCACTTTGCCTATTCAGATTGCCAATGACCCTAACATTGTAGAACCTAGCAATACTATCAGATTGATAACCACGTATAGCAGACAGGAAAGACAAGTGCGTAAAATCCTCTATAAAAACTGGCCCATAATACGGTCTGACATTACATTGTCACAAATATTGCCAGAGCTCCCGTCTCTTACTTTTAGACGAGCACCATCAATGAGAGACGCACTTGTCAAAACTAGTCCAGAGGTGACTATCTCCAACACTTGGTTGTCAACTAGATCAGGTTTTTATAAATGTAGCTCGTGCCGAGCTTGCAAATTCGGTAGAAACACCTCCGAGTACACAACTGCTTTCAATTAAAATCCAGGGCCATTTTACCTGCAGAACTGATTATGCAGTGTATATATTGGAATGTACTTGTCATTTACTATATGTTGGTAGTATTAAATTGCAAGTCTTTAACAGAATTCTCCAACATTTACGAGCAGTAGTGAATTCAGATCCAAACTACCCTGTGGCACGACACTTGAAATTGGTTCACAATAATAACCTTAATGACCTTAGCTACTATGTTATAGGCTCTGTACCCAAGTCTAGCAGAGGTGGCAATCGAGAGAAAAGATTAAGGCAGCTGTAATCTGAATTTATCATGCCATTAGACACTAAGATGCCGAACGGTCTTAATACGAGCGAAGATTTGCAAAAAATGTTATAGACTGAGGGTCTTGGCATCTTCGTGTAGAATACATGCTGTGTGGTCAAAGGTGGTTTTTAGCTGGTTTTTTATCTCTGTTTTTACTTGGTTTTACCTGGGTTTACCTGGTTTTACCAGGTCTTGGAGAGTTTTTAACTGGTTTTTAACCCTTTGGATCAAATGTACTGTATACTCTGGAGGCGTTAACATGACTTATTACGACGCTTACTCATTTGCGTACATTTAGCTTGCCAGGCACTTGCACTTTAGTTTGATATCAGAAATTACCATACTGAGATATTTGATCTAGGTTGGCTTTTATCTGGTTTTTATCTCTGTTTTTTACTTGGTTTTAACTTGGGTTCCTGGTTTTACCAGGTTTTTACAGAGTATCTGTTGGCTCTAGCTCCTTGAATCATATGTACTGTACATTTAGTTTATCAGGCACTTTCACTTTAGTTTGATATCAGAAATTACCACATTGAGATATTTGATCTAGGTTGGCTTTTATCTGGTTTTTATCTCTGCTTTTTACTTGGTTTTAACTTGGGTTCCCCGGTTCTACCAGGTTTTCACAGAGTATCTGCTGGCTCTTGCTCCTTGAATCATATGTTCTGTATATCCTGGTGGCACTGATAACTTACATAATGACGTACATTTGCACATATTTAGTTTACCATGCACTTGCACATCAGTGTGCTGTATATAACAACTGTGCAATACACATGTATAATTGACTGATCTATGACCTAACTCTCTGCGCTTAGCTATATGTTTACAGTGTACTTGAACTTTATACGTTTATTTGTGGGCAGGTCTGCGACACCTGACTTTATTTGCTATATATATATTCATTAGGTATTATTGACACTTTGCACTTTTTATGCACATTTTTTGCACTTGCACTTTACTAAGTTTTTGACTCTTTCCAGCAATAGAGAGCGCGCATAGGAGGGATCAGTACCGCATATTACATTAGTTACTATATGACATGCTGTTTTGTTTAGTACTATGCTAGTATTACTCGGTTACAGCTTATATTACACGTATGTGTTTTGCTATATTTTTTGATGCGGTCTGACTAAGAATCAGTGACTATGAACTGTGTCCTACCTTTGTGTTTTTACTATGTAATGTTGGTTTTGGATGTCTTGTTTAAAACCAGAGACTGTTATACCTTTAATTCAGGGTTGTCTTTACATTAGGATTTTTTCTATATCTATTGCTGTGAGGGGTTAATCACATTGCTCACTGTGTCACTATATAATGGTTCTCATTGGTCCAGCGTGTCATGTGATCAAGACCGTGGAAACGCGGTCAAAACGCGTCACGCTGGGCACTTGCTTGCTTTATTCTTTGATGCACTTCACTTTGCAATAAAAATAACTTTATTCTAAACTCCACGTTGTGGTCCGTACCTGCTTTTGCTGATGAGGACGCGGCAACAAGGACTGTGGTTATCTTATATATACATACACATATATATATATATATATATATATATATATATATATATATATATATTCTGAAAGAAACCAAACGTTATAGTTAGGCTGATGTTTTACCCATACAAAACCATAGAATTCCAGCAGTTATAGTTATACTTAACTTACTTAGTTATACTTATAGCTACAGTTATGTTAAGAAGCTATAACTCACGGCCTAATGTCACTTAAAGGCATGAATTATAGTTTCTTCAGATAAGTATAAGGCTGTACAAAATTAGGTAGAAATTTAATATGGTAGTTACCCACCACTATGTAAACTATAAAACAAACTAGCACATCATTGGATGATGTTGTCAGTGATGGCATCAGTTAAGTCATTTAAGATGTCATCAGTGATCTCATATATAATGTCATAGAGCATGTCATAAGTGATGTAATATGTGAGGTCATAAGCAGTGCATGGAGAAGGCGCAATACATAGTTAGCTCATCTAACCATAATTGGTGAAATTTTGTGACTTTTTAGTTCAAAATGTTAATGTTGTCACTGACAAATTCACCTAACTATAATGTTACTTTAACTTTTGGGTTTTTTCCAGTGAATTTATAAGGTTTTTTTTAAACAAAACCAAATAGTTTTATCAAATCTAACTATACCATTACATTAACCATTGTTTTTTTAAGTGAATTTTTTTAACCTAAAGTAATATTTTAATACGATACATAAGGCCGTGGGGCCTTATGTTTTTTAAGGGGGATGGGGCCATTTCTCCCCCTCCCTGAGCCTAATGAAGCCTATTAGTCTACAGGTCTTATGTTTTTAAAGGAGATTTACACCAAATCACAAAAAGCACTTTATGAACTTTTCACCTGGACCTTGTTTCGAACTATTTTGAAATTGGTTGCCATGGAAAGTGGGCTTACTGTAAAGTATATTCGGGAAGGGTGTAATGGACAGTACATACATTGAAAAAAAAACCAATAAAATGGTTTCACCAACTATGGTTATGACTTTTAAAGAGGAATGGATACAATACGTTGAAATAAGGATGTTATATAGATGCCTTTACTTTTGTATTTTAATTTGCATAAGTGTATCCGCAGTATGAGGCCGCAGTATGAGGCCGCAGTATGCTTGGTGGTGCCTCTGCTCTCAGTGACTGCTCCCTTACTGCACTGTGGCATGTCACCCCACTCCAGGTCATAGTCAGGCCCTTAGTGTACACTTTCTGATATTGCTATATAAAGTTACATACACCAAACGGAAATTAATAAGATTAATTTAAAGTTATTGTTTTGATAAAAAATAGCTGGAGGGATAAAGAAGTATAAACTTTTAACTTTGCTGTATGTAACAATAATATGTTGGAGTGTATGTGATGAAATGTCTGTAATGTAATATACAGGTGGGTTGGTCATTTAGAATAAATTGAAATTCCACTATGATAGCTTCACACACAGCTGTTATTTTAAAGAAACATCTCCATGAAAAACTCAAGGGCATAGTTACAAGTAAATGATGGAGCGCGGAGCTGCAGCAAGAGTTGCAGTGCCACACTCCGCCATTTCCAAAACACAGGGATGTGCTGTATTTACAACAATATGGCACACTCCTGTGTTTTCCCTAGCATTGACATTAAAAATAGCTGCCTAGAGCCAATGCAGACACCCTTGCATCATCGTGCAAGGGGGCCTGTGCTGCAGGGAAAGATTGTTTATATGCAGGAAGGTGTACCTTGTTGCACATAAACATTCAACAATGGTGATTTATTATTTCTATGTGTGCATGCTGCAGCACACATTGAAGTAGCAAATCGCCATTATTTAATGCACACTAACAATTTTTAATTGTTGGAAAAGTATTTCTCCTTGTTGTGCCATTTAACGTCTGCTATCGCAAAGCGTTTTTGGCACTGCCTCAGATTTACACCTCCTTGTAAATCTGGGGCAGAGTCAAAAAGCAATGGGTGCTGAAGTGGAATGTCCACAGCAACACCCATTGCATACCCCTTTCACGCAGATATCTGGGTCAAAGGGTACCATATTTGCATAGCACATGTTAAGTGCTAACAGGTGCAAGACTCCTTATATAGAGGTGTCTGCCTAAATAGAACTGCCTGTGTACTGCCCAGTGTCAGGGCATAGACACGGTATAGTGGTAGGTAAAACTTGCACACACACCACTCCCATTATAAAAATCTCTGCATCAAAAGGCCAGTCCCCAGGAGCACAGTTCTCCTAGTTTCATGCCATGGCCCTTTTGTATCCAAAGGTCCCCTCTAAGCAAAGCTAACAGATAACTCACTACTTTCCTGCTACTCATATCATGATATAAAAGGTTCAAGCCTCTTTAATTTATAGCTTTCTCCCTGAACAAAGATGACAGTGTAGTGTCTCTTCTCAGGCCATTTATACCTTGTCCTACTAGGTTAAAGCACATGCACACAGACCCTCACTATAGAGACCACTCTGCATGAAAAGTGCAGCTCCCAAGTGCATCATTACATCATAGCAGGCACTCCTACTTCTGCATGCATCTCTTCCCCGCATGAAAGCTCACATTGAAGTTTGTAGTCAATTAGTAGATGTGTTTTGTGTTAAAAGGCATGAGCCTCTTTCATATTGAAATTTGTATGACAGGAGAAGTGAGTGTGAATAGTCCTGTCCCCTCTCACACATATCATGTATGGGTAGGTAAAGCCACTTTTCAAATGGCTGTTTTCCAAAAGAAGGCTGTGCATTATAAGGCCAGTCTCAAACTACACATTTTACCAGATAACAGGATAAGGCACTTCTCTACTAAACTATTCCATTAAACAAAGCTTATAGTTCAGTGAATACTCCCTTGCTACATATTTCAGGTGTTAACAGGTGCAAGTCTTCCTAATATAGAGGTGTCTGCCTGAACAGAGCAGGCACTGTAATGTCCACTGTCAGGGCATACACACCATGTAGCGGGAGATGAAATCATTTACAGACACATCTCTCGGTTTAAACAAAGCTTAGCTTTACAGGACCAATTCTCATGACCCCAGTTCTTCTAAATGCAAGCTGTGCCGAAGCTCACAGGTTGTTCACTACTCCCTGATGCTCATATTAGTAGATAAAACGTTCTAGTGTCTGTAATAAACAAGTTTCTCCATGAACATAGCTGACTGTATATTGTGATGTCTATGCCCATACATACCATATAGTGGTAGGTGTAAGCACTTCCGTACACACCTATCACTGTGGAGAATGCTTGGATCAAAAAGTCTAGTTCCTAAGGTGCTGCTCCTCTGCTGCATGTGTCTTGCTCCACATTCTGGTTCCCTACTGGCATTCTGTAAGGCAGGCCCTTGACTACACCAGCTCTATTCACTCTTGGGAGTTTGTCAAGTTGGTTCTTTTACACAACTTTACGGAAGTAGGTGACATGTCCTCACATTAGTGACGGTGGATGTCGATGGCCCTTATGGTGGCCAAGATCTGCCATACTCTGACACTGGCATTCTCCCCAGATGCCCACTCCCAGGAATGGTCCACAGAATTGTACCAGTTTGCCACATATAAGTGGCGAGTGTATAAGCTTCAGGATCTTTTGCATGTCTTTGAGGAGGTGTGAGGCTCCTTCCTACATTTAGGTAGACTCTAATTTTGGGCTGCAGGGGTTATGCATCCCGCCTGCTCCAGTGGGGGCCGGGATCCCTTGCCATTCCTTCCACAGGGTTGTTCAATGTGGGTTGGTACATTGGTCCTGTTGGAGGGGCACTCCTATGCCTGCCTTTGTCTGCTGAGGCTCTGAGGGGGATTCTTGGATGGCTATTGTGACCTGAGCGTGTGTCCTGATGTATGGGGAAATAGTGGCATGGACCTGGTGCTGCTGACCTGGCATGTGGGTGTGACGGTGTTGGCTGGTTGGGATTTTTCAACAAGGATTTTTGTTGTATTCTTTCTAATGTATGTCATCGGATGATGTAAACCTTTGAAAATATGAATGAAGAAATGTTAAAAAAACTAAAGTATAGATTTTGCAAAAGCTGAAGAGATATATGAGCACTATAGTATTATAGCAAATAAACAAGCCAAAGTTGAACTTATTAGTGTGTAGGAAAAGGCTGTAGAAGCTCCTTGCTTTTCACATCTCTTTCCAACTGAAGCAGGAGGTTGTTGCGATGATCATCCACTTAAGATACCTTCTTCAGAGAACAGATCAACTAGACCGTATGAGAGAATATCCCAGATGAAGACAAAATATTCCCTATCTGTTTCACCTTCTCTCTGAAAGTGAACTGTCAGTTTTATCAAATGCTGTTGGACATATTGTGAAAACAGGAGCACGTTTTCAAAATATGAGTGCAAGAGAGTTTGTTGAAAAAGTTAATAGAAAATATGAGATTCTAAAGTGTATCCTCATGAATCACATGGCACACCAGCATAGTACTAGCGAGCACTGGTATTGTCACCATGGTGAACTAAGGTGCATAATGTGAAACTTGGGTGTACCTACCTGGTTTGTAACTCTTAGAGCTCAATTACGATGTCGGGGAGACCGGAGTCTGCCCGACATCATTTGGGAACTAGGACCAAATGGCCTCCTGTCACCGGTTCCAGCCCAGCAAGTAGGATGCGACCGAACCTATTCGGTCGCCATCCTATACTTTACAATGGGAGCATGCATTGTAAAGAGCAGGGTTGCAGTTCATCGCTGCACCCCGTGGCAGGCACCTCAAGGTGCCTGCAACCGGTTACAGCGATCAACAGGGGAGCACCATAGGTACCCCTAGAACACATACAAGATAAAGAGAAGTGAGGTTTCAAAACTCATGAATGACTACAACCCTGTCATTCTGTCTATGTGGATTGCAAATATGGACATTCAGTTTGTGGCAGACAATGCCATTGCTGTTGCTGTGTGATAGAGGTGTTGGAAGAGAGTTCTTCAGAAAAGTCTTTATCTAACAAGTTGTATTCCTTCAGTTTTAAGATGCTTTCACACAGAAAGGTTAATTCTTATGAGGCATGTGACAGATGAAGGGCCTGATTTACATCATGGGGGACGGGTTACTCCATCACAACGGTGATGGTCTGGGACCTGCTCTCTCCCCCTGCAGCTCCGCTGGTGAGTGCTGCTGCCCATGCTGTGCCACGCTCTGCATTGCGAGGGGTTCGAGGCTCTCCTCCTCCTCCGTTTCTGCCCTGTCTTTTTCGTTCTGCCTCTAGTGTAAGTGCTTCATTTTTTTTTATTTTTTTTTTTAAACAAACTTTATTGGGTTTGACATACAGTTCGAGATGACAACAATACATCGTATGTTCCATGTTCAGGTCCACATTTCCCCTATTCTTTGTGCCGCTGAAACAGTAGTAGGTAAAAAGGGGGTAGTACTCGCTACAATTCTCATATTCCCCACCCCTCCCTGATCAATCCCCGGAACAAACATCTATTAGTGTTCAATTTTGGATCTCCTGTACGTGTTCTTGATCTGGATTGAACCCCCCTACCTAAAACAAACCACCCACCCTGGCCTCTCCCCAGGCGTGCCACTGGTACACTGATCTCCAGCTTGTAATCCATTACCTCTCCAGTTTAAGTTACGCAGAAGGTCTAAAGCATTAGTATAGGATCCCTCGACTAGTGAAGACAATGCCGTGCTAGTGTAAGTGCTTCATTGTAATTGTTTTTTGCCTTACTGTATCGTGCTGTTGCCTGTTTTTCCTGTTTTTGCCCCCATTTCTCTGGATTGTTTTTTTCCGTTCTCCTTCCTGCCACTGCTGCCCCCGCGGCCCCTCCCCCACCGATTCCCTGTTCCTGCCTCCCAGCTGTGATTCCCTCCCCCTTCCCTACTTAATGGCGGCCGCTGCAAGGGAGCAAGAGCAAGACCTTTGACCTCCTGGTCAGGGACCTGCTCTCTCCCCCTGCAGCTCCGCTGGCGAGTGCTGCTGCCCCTGCAGTTGCACGCTTTGCATTGCGAGAAGTTTGAGGCCCTCCTCCTCCTCCCCCTCCGTTTCTGCCCTGTTTTTTTCATTCTGCCTCTAGTGTAAGTGCTTCATTGTAATTGTTTTTTGCCTTACTGTATCGTGCTGTTGCCTGTTTTTCCTGTTTTTGCCCCCATTTCTCTGGCTTGTTTTTTTCTGTTCCCACTTCCCGCCGCTGCTGCCCCCATGGCCCCTCCACCCGCCGATTCCCCATTCCTGCCTCCCAGCTGTGATTCCCTCCCCCCTTCCCTACTTAATGGCAGCCGCCAAAGGCAAGCCCATCTGCGCCCGTCCGCGACCCGACCGCGACCAACGCCAGGAATCCTGGATCTGCGAACTCCCACCGCTACAACTCCGCTGCCCTCCTCGCACTCAACCCCGGAAGGAACAACAACTGCCAGCGGTCAACGCCGAACACCACCCACAGACAGTTCTCCTGCAGACACTGCTAACAATCCTTCACCTCCGACTGCACCCCCACTGCCCCCGCACCGAATGCCGACACCTCCGAAGCCCTGAGGTGCATCCTCCTCAACGTGCGCTCCCTGTACAGACACGCCATAGAGACCTGGGACCTCCTCGAGACCCTCTCACCAGACATCGCCTTCCTTACAGAAACCTGGACCAACGCCTCCTCCGCCCCCGACATCACAACAGCCATCCCTTAACGGATACAAGATCCAGAGGAAGGACTCGCCATCGTACACAAGAGCTCCCTCCTACTCTCCACCACCACCACGAATGACAACTGCTCCACCACCGAACACCTTCACTTCCAGAACCAGACCAGCCCTAGAACCACACTCTGCGGCACCCTCGCTTACAGACCCCCAGGACCTCACGCATCTTTCGCCACTACCATTGCTGACCGCATCGCACCCCAAGCCATCACCTCCATGAACTACATACTCATAAGAGACCTGAACTTTCACCTCGACAACCCCAGCGACCCAAACTCCACCACCCTCCTGGACAACTACGCCAACATCGGACTGAAACAGCTCGTCACCAAGCCCACCCACAAGGCAGGACACACCCTCGACCCCATCTTCGCAGGAGGTAACAACATCCATTTCAGCCACACCATGCAACCCCCATGGACAGACCACCACTGCGTACACTTCCATGTCGACAAACCCACGCCGCCCGAACCTGCACCACACCCCCTATGAAGAAACTGGAGCAAAGTCACTGAGGAACAGCTCAACTCCACCCTCAACCACGACGCCCCCACCATCTCGACCGACGCCAACCTCGCAGCCAAAGATCTCCACAGATAGATCTCCAACTGCGCAGACAAGCTTGCGCCCCTACGTAACCCCGACAAACAGCGCCCCAGGAAGGCCACCTGGTTCACCGCCGACCTCCAAGAATCAAGACGCACCTGCAGACGTCTTGAGAAGAACTGGAGAAACTGCAAAATGGCAGAAGACCGCTCCACCTACAAGAACATCATGACAGAATACCACCAACGCATCAGATCCACCAAGAGGACCTTCATCCAAAACAAGATCCTCGCCAACTCCAGCAACTCCAAGCAACTCTTCAGCATCATCCAGGAATTCACTAAGCCCCCAAGCGAAACCACGGACATCACCCCTTCCCAGGACCTCTGCAACAAGCTTGGATCCTACTTCCATCTGAAAATCAAGGACCTCTACGACAACTTCAATGACCAGACACCCGACTCCGAAACCACTTCCTTCTCCAGCAACGGCAGTCAGCCCACCATCTCCTCCTGGACCCCAGCCACCACCGAAGACCCCACTTTGACCATGAAAGGCATCCACTCAGGAGCCCCCACGGACCCCAGCCCTCCGCACCTTTTCCACAGAGCCGCTGCCACCATCGCTCCCGAACTACAACGCACCATCAATGCCACCCTCAAGGCCGGCATCTTTCCTGATGAGTGGAAATGCGCAGAAGTCAGACCCCTGGTAAAGAAACCCTAAGCAGATCCCACGGATCTCAAGAACTACAGACCCATCTCCCTCCTCCCCTTTGCGGCCAAAGTCACAGAGAAGACCGAATTCCGAATTCATCTAAGATAACTCCATCCTCAACCCCTCCCAATCCGGATTCCGCAACAACCACAGCACCGAGACCACTCTACTCGCCGCCACAGACGAAATCCGCACCCCCCTCGACCAAGGACAGACCGCGGCTCTGATCCTACTCGACCTCTCTGCAGCGTTTGACACCTACTCCCACCGCACACTCACCACCAGACTCCATGATGTCGGCATACAAGAGACCGCCCTCGACTGGATCTGCTCATTCCTCACCAGCAGAACCCAAAGAATCAGACTGCCACCCTTCCTCTCTGAACCCACGGAAATCAACTGCAGAGTGCCCCAAGGATCATCGCTCAGCCCCACGCTCTTCAACATCTATATGGCCCCACTCGCCGCCATCGTCAGACAGCACGGACTCAACATAGTATCCTATGCCGACGACATCCAGCTCATTCTCTCCCTCACCAAGGACCCAATCACCACCAGACTCAGCTTCCAGGAAGGAATGAAGGACGTCACATCCTGGATGAGCAGCAGCTGCCTGAAGCTCAACTCGGAGAAGACAGAGGTCATCATCCTCGGACCCTCCCCCTCGGCATGGGACAACAACTGGTGGACCACCACCCTCGGCAACCCGCCCAACCCCACGGACCATGCCCGGAACCTCAGCATCGTACTCGACGCCTCCCTCTCCATGACCCGACAGGTCAACGCTGTCGCCTCCAGCTGCTTCAACACCCTCCGCATCCTCCGATAGACCTTCAAGTGGATCCCCGCGAATCAAGGAAGGCCGTCACCCACTCACTCATAACCAGCAGACTAGACTACGGAAACGCCCTCTACGCCAGGATCAACAAGTCTCTGCTCCACAAGCTCCAGACCATACAGAACACCGCACCCAGACTCATCCTTGGTGTCCTTCGACACGAACACATCACCCAACACCTGCGGAACCTCCACTGACTCCCCATTGGGAAGAGAGTTACCTTCAAGATACTCACCCACGCCTACAAATGCCTCCACAACACTGGACCCAAATACCTCAACAAGAGGATCTCCTTCCATGTACCCAAGAGAAACCTCTGATCTGCCGACCTCACTGAAATCCAGCGCATCTGCAGAGCCAAAACAGGTGGAAGAGCCTTCTCCTAAATCGCAGCCAAAACCTGGAATGAGCTCCTGATCGACATCAGATGTGCCCCCTCCCTGAACATCTTCAGGAGGACGCTCAAGACCTGGCTCTTCGAATGAACAGAGTTGCTTACCCCCCCCCCCAGTGCCTTGAGACCCTCACAGGTGAGTAGCGCGCTTACAATTCCCCTGATTGATTGATTGATATCCATCCCTTCCACCGAAATATAAATCCCATTATATCTTATATTTTGGAGGACGGGATATCGGAGTAACCCATCTGTCAGGATCCAATTCAGGCCATCAGTTCTTCTAGTTTGTATAGAAAAGCCAAATCAATCATCAGGATTAGTTTGGGCTTTCCTTCTACTTGTAACAGGGTATTGAAATCTTCTGAAGAGATTGCTTACCTTGTACGCTCAGATCCTGATAGTACAGAAATTGTGAAAGCAAATATGCTGGACACTTAATATTCAAATGGAAGTGTCCATTTAGAAAATCTTTTTGTATGAAGTTGTTCATTTTTACACATACAGAAACATTGTAAAGAAAGTGGTAAATTGCTGGTATGTGGCTGTAAAGGGTTGTCTGGTTGGACACAATAAAGCAAGTTTCAGAAGCCACCACAAATTGTCCTACCAAAGTGCTGATAAGAGAGAGTTCTTTTATTTGATTCTTCTCCAACTCTTTAAACTTTGGCACCATGAACAAGAACTGTTAGATGATTATAACTGCTATGAAGAAGGCTTCAAAGATGTTAAAGATCAGATTGAATGTTCGGTGCTTACTACTTATTTGCAAATGTTGAATGATGAGATTCAACAAGAGGAGACTGTTGCAGCCTAGATCACAAAGGATAGTTCTCAAAGAAGCCAACGATCTGGATCTTATAGTCAAGATCCACTTGGCCAGCCCAATATCGAGAATGGCCACTGCAATGGAAGAGGTGCAGAGTGTTATGGACCAGGTGAAGACTCAAACTATAGACTTGGAGCAGTTAGTAGGTCAGTCAAAGAGCAACTTAAGAGATACCATGAAATAACATCATCAGTAGTTCATGGAATTCTGCATGGTAATTGTGACTGTATATTCCCCACATTTAAGCCCACACTTCTATATCTTAGTGGACAAGCAGAGACTCTGAAGTATTTCCTGATAAAAGTTCTTATTGCCTATGTGCACAAAAACATTGGAAGCAACCTTTCTTGTGTTGTTACAGCACCCACTCAACTCACTGCATACAATATAAAACGTATTACTTTGCATCAACTTCTAATGTTGCCACAGAGCATGCTAACAAACTGGAATACCCAAAGTTATCTGGGGATGCTTTCCATAAAATATCAAGAGTTCTTAAGAAATTGAAGGTGTTTATTGTACATGAGGTGAGCTTGATGCCAAACTTAAGGCTTGCTTGTGTTTACCTGAGAATGCAAGAAGTTTTCAGGACAGACTATGATATTTTGTTTGGTGCTAAACATGCTATAGTGTTTAGGGATCTACCTCAGCTGACTCCTGTGAAAGGTCAGCCAACGTTCAATAAATTGCTCCGTGGGCAGACTAGGAAATATTTAGGTAGCATTGGAAATGCTAACATATGGTTGAAATACCAATACTCCGAGTACACTAAGAATATGAGACAGTCTGAAGATGTGAAGCATGGAGATATTTTGAAAGATATTAGAATTAGAAAACTTACAAAAAAGTGAACTTGGCTCTGGAGAATCACACTTTAAATACTTTATTTCCAAATCATACCTCTATAGCAGCTGTAATAGAAGGTCTTCAAAAACGTACAAAATCTATGTGTTAGACTGACTTTGGACGAATATGTATAGTTTAATACAGAAATGGTGCAATTAGAAAATGAGGAAATTGTGACACTTCCATGCAAAAGACAAGATGAAACATCAAGGAATTAATTTACAAATGTTTCAATTAGTGGTTAAAAAGTTGGAGGGACAGGAAAAATCAGTATATAGATCAGCAGGTTTAGGAAAAAATCTAAGCCTCTGCAGAAAATGTGGAATCTTTTTGCTGTTTAGGAGGGTTTAGTAAATCTTACTTTGGGAAATGTGCTAGACTTTATCACATAGCCCAATAAATCTGAGCTTGAGTACATTCTGATATCATTTGACCACATAGACAAGCCAAATCAAATTGGTAATTGCTGTGCTAGATTTCTCTGAGTAAATGATTTGTATGTACGTAGAGAACCATTTCCTCCATGTTTGCCTTCTGTGGTCACTATTCATAAGTCCCAAGGATTAAGTTTAGATGAAACACTTATAAATGTAGGGCAAAAGTATTCAAGGAAGGAATGTGTTTTGTTGCTTTGTCATGTTTTAGGTCACTGACTGAACTTTTTCCTGTAGATTTTGATGAGAGCAAAATAAGTGCAGATAGCTCATGTGTCAGTGAGTATAAAGGTTTGAGAGGTCTATTTGCTCTCATGTGGGTCAATACCTAATTATTGAAAACAATCCATATGTGTGAAAAGTAAACTATGTACACTTAATAATGAGTGAGATGAGCCAAAATTAAACAGTTTAACAAAAAGCCTCTAAAAAAGGTGAAGGTTGATACTATGCCAGAAGTTATTTGATATCACTTCGCCAATATATCTGGAGTTAACCACTATTGCAATGTAGCCCTTAATGATCTTTTTGTGCTCATACCTGTTCTAGAAGGAATTGTGGAAAACCAAGATAAGACATTATGTAGAGCACATTTAACTTTACTAACAACTGTACATAAACAAAAAGATGTTTGCCAGTCTACAACAAGTAAAAGTGATTGTATTAATATATGTGCTGGTGCGATTCAATTTACTCTCAATACTCAAGAATACTGAAGAATTTCTAATGGTCATGATACAAATTCGAGAAAATGAGGGTTTGCTAATAAACAAAATATTTGGAATAAGCTACTTGTGAAAATATGAATTGGCAAAATTGCTAATTTACCACAAGTACTCACAAACAGGATGAGCGATTTGTGTATGTACATGTTAGACCTGGCATCCTTGGTGTGGGTTTCCATGTCGTTCTGCTTCTTTTTTTGACTGTATGCTGGACTTTGTTTTTGAACACTGGTCACTTTATCACTGGTGATCAGTGCTAAAGTACAAGCGCTCCCTTTGTAAATTATGATTGTGATTGGTTATCCACGATTGGCATATTTGATTTATTGGTAAGACCCTAGGAAAGTGCACTGTGTGTTTCCAGGGCCTGTAATTCAAATGCTACTAGTGGGCCTGCAGCACTGCTAGAGCCATCCACATGAGTAGCCTTGCAAACCTGTCTCAGGCCTGCCACTGCAGTGTCTGTGAGTGCAGTGTTAAACTGCCATGTCAACCTGGCAACTGTACCCACTTGCCAGGCCCAAACCGTTCCTTTTATTACATGTGAGACACCCCTGAGTTAGGCCCAAGGCAGCCAAATGGGCAGGGTGCAGTGTATGCGAAAGGTAGGACATGTACCGGTGTGTTTTACATGTAGGACATGTACTGGTGTGTTTTACATGTCCTGATAGTGAAGTACTGCTAATTTTATTTTTCACTATTACAAGCACTATATTTCCCACAGGTTAATATTGGAGCTGCCTTGTAGCATATTATACGTGTAACTTTTAATTGGGAAGAGATAGAGATTTGGAGTTTGGGTTCCCTGACCGCAGGATTTAAAAACATATCTTTCTGTGAAGGTGGTTATTACATTTTGTGTATGGAAATGCCACTTTTAGAAAGTGGGCATTTTCTTGCTTTACCATCCTGTGCCTCTGCCTCCCTGTAGAACCCACGTCTAGTTACACTGACAGTTGAGCTGTTTGTGCATTCACTCTAGACAGTAACACAAATGGAGATGAGATGTACCCTGCATAACCTGGTTTCCCAACACCAAGCTGATGGGCCTTCCTGAGCTACAGTGTGGGAGGGTTTGTCACTGACAACTGAATGGGGCAGTGCCTGTCCTCACACAAAGCTGTCTCTATCCCCTTTAGTGTGTCTAGAGCTCGGCCACGGCAAGACAGGATCTGTGCACTAACAGGTTTATCCTTTGAAGTATGCCTACTTCAACAGCGGAAAGGGGTATAAGTATTGGACCTGTATCACCAAATTTTTAGAACACTTCTTGATCAAGAGGAGATTCAGCCGAAAAGAAGAGCTTGAGAAGCTGTAGGAGGGGAATGCAACTGTCCTTGTTGCTGTGTTGTGCTGGCCTGCTGCTTGCTGCTTTTGTCTTGGGCAGTGGAAGGACTGAACTTTACTTTCTTATCCTGCTTGTCAAGGTTCTCCAAGGGCTTGGTGTGTTGCCTCCTGTTGGAAGTCTCAAGGCCATCAAAGACTTCATCTGCAGCTCCCCTGAACTCCTAGGCTGGGAGTTCTAACCTGTCAAGTAGTGCCCTTGTGGGCTGGAGGTGGTTTTGCTGCTTCGAGTACTGAAAATCCATGCATCACCCTTCATCACCTTTTTTTTATGCCGCAGCATTGCTGTGCAGTTGAAAAAACAATGCATCTCTGCAGTGCAGGCAAAGAATCAACGCAGCACCTGTCATGCGGCTTAGAGATTATGCAGGCCAGGTCCTCAGCACCGTGTCTCCAATGTCCTTTACCCCCATGCTGACTATGTAGCAGGCCCTACTGTGCGGCTGGAAAAATCAATGCATCACCTGCCGACGGCTGGGCGAATGATGATGAAGAAATTTGTAAAGTGCCGGAGTCTCCCGCGGAGGGGTATCTCCATGCTAGAGGAGTGGAATATGCAAAGCTAGAGCGAGCAGTTCCTGAAAAGATCTGTCTTTAGAAGTTTCCTAAAGCAGAGGAGATTAGTGCACTTACGTAGTTGAAAAGGTAATGAGTTCCAATCCCTTGGAGCAAGATATGCAAAACGTTTGCCCCCAGCCCAGAGTTTTCTGTAGTGGGGGATGACAAGCAGAGCTTTTTCCTCATATTAAAGTGATCTGCCAGGCAGATAGTGCTTAACTTTTTCCGCAAGGTAGCTTGGGCCTCTGCCATGTGGTGCTTTGTGAACTAGGCTGCAGATTTTAAACTTGATTCTCTGACGGATGGGAAGCCAGTGAAGATGCCTCAGCAACGGCCGGGAAGAGGTTCTGGGGGCACGTTAAGAGCCTGGCAGGCTGCTGTGCTCTGAACCACCTGCAATCTATTCAGTAGGGATTCATTGGCAGACACAAGAAGGGCGTTGCAGTAATCGAGGCAGCTGATTACCAAGGCTTGATTCAGGATCCTGCGGACAGATAGGGGAAGGAGATGAAACACTCTATGGAGAAGACTCAACGTGTGGAAACAAGTACCTGAGGTGGCCATGACTTGGTCTCTCACAGTTAGAAAGTGGTCCAGTCCCCCCACATGCACCCCCAGGCCCAGATCCGGCGGGGGCATGTTAGGGCCCCTTTACCTGCGTATCTGGCACCCTATTCATGG
Organism: Calotriton arnoldi; assembly: GCA_963921515.1. Taxonomy (NCBI): domain Eukaryota; kingdom Metazoa; phylum Chordata; class Amphibia; order Caudata; family Salamandridae; genus Calotriton; species Calotriton arnoldi. The sequence continues at coordinate 238,326 of CAWUFW010010679.1, forward strand.
CGGTGACAAGTGCAGTGGATATGCAGGCCGTAATATGCCCTGCAGTGCCGGCATCAGCACCCCCAGCATTTTCAGGCCATTTGCAGACTGCCGCCACAGTAGGATCCTTGATAACAGGGGAGGCAGCAGTCTCGTGGTGTTCTCACCACCACACTCATAATACGGTAGGTGAACCCGCCATGGTGGTGGTACTTGGACAGACAGCGAAAGTAAAGCAGTACTCGTAATAAGCCCCTGAGTAGTAAAACTTTAATTTACCTTAGTTTAGGAGACTATATTAGTTATCTTCAGAAAATAATTTGTCATACAGCCTATCAAGGGTGATGACCACTTTAGGTCTTCTTTTCCTCAAAAGAATTATTCCTATGTTGAACATTTATACTTACTAAGATATAGTTTTAAAGATTAGAGTGTGAAAATGGTGTGTGACAGGTAGTGTTGTGTAAACGTAGTGTTTATACATATTAGTCTGCTATGGAGAGACTTTATGTTTTTTTTACATTAAATATGTTTTTCCCTATAGCTCAATGATGAGAAACATTTTTATTAAAATGTTACCAGTGTTTTGCAAATGTGGGTTATTCTATTTGGAAGAAGAATACACTTACTGTTATAACACTGCTTGAGAACTTTAGAAAAAAATGTTAGTTGTTCTATGTAGGGTGATTTGCCAATGTATTTTCCTAAATTTCATTAAAAAATGTTTCCTATGTTACTTCCTCTTACTACAATTTTTGAATTAACCAATTTCTTTCTTTTCTAAATTGCTCTGTATAACGGTAGGAAGTAACATTTTACTTTTACCATTTTAACTAGATCTGGTGGTAAACTCCGCTCTGATCACAGAGTTTGTGGACTGTTTCCCACTCTGCACTGTGTAGAGCGCGGAGTTCCAAAAATCTCTGCGTAGCTGAGTGGAGCAGAGTTTTTCCTCTCTCACGGCTTACCAACATTAAGTTGGTGAGTGCGAGCATGGAAAATCCAACACTAGATCACCTCCCAGTGAGATTTCTCAATGCTGGTGGTTGCTGCAGGTTGCTACTGCTCGAGTTGAGAAACCTGCCACTCATATTGAGTAAGCTGCCATTCGAATAGAACATCTGTTAGTGTGGCAGAAAGAATCTGCGCCCTTTTGCAATGTGCATGATCTTGTTCACGCACACAAACATCCAGCACTAAAATCAGCACGGGCAGCGCAAATTACCTCACTCCGCCACTTCCGGAACTCCGTGGAATGCGGCACAGTTTTTTAGTCACTTCGCGGAGTTCCACGTAGCAGAACTCCGCAAACTCTACCCAGGCCTAATTTTAAGTTTGTGAAGAAATATGTGTATAAATAAAGCAGAATGCCAGCATCCACATTACGATATTTTTAAAAAAAACAGAGGCTGAAATCTAGAGAGGCTTAACTGCAATTTCTATGTATTAGTATATGCACAGTTTTCATGGAATATCTATAAGTGTAACTAATTTTCTAAGAGGAGAAGGCATGTGTATACTACATATATCTACTGATAATATGTGAAATGTGAGATATACAGATTCTGCCTGTAAACCAAAATCTCAATTAATTCATCTTTTCTCCACTCAACCTTTTATTTTTAAAGTAACATAGCCGTTTCAATAGTCACAGTTATTCCAGAAGAGAGGTGACTGTGTTGTATGCAGGATTTTTTTTGTGCAGCAATGAACACCTTACTTTACACAAATAAACAGAAGTTTTTTCATCTTTCGATGTGTGCTGCACAATGCAGCACCTATAGCACATGGAAACAAGCATTGGCATAGCCAATAGGTCTCGCCTTTGGGACCTTATAAGTGTTTAGCCATGCAACAGTTGATGCTGTTGCACCAAGGATATTGTGCTGGATAACTAAACACCTATATGGTCCCAAAGGCGAGACCTATTGGCTATGCCAATGCTTTTTTTGGTGGTGGTGACGTTAAAAAAAAAAAAAAACAGAGCGATATAATTTTATACATAGATCTTTGTGAACAGATGCTTGGTGTTGGACAGACTTCTTCTCCCAAATGTTGGACAAATTTGCAGTGTGTAATGAGTGATGGGAGGGTAAGAGAAATAAACAAAATCACAGGAACTAGGAATTTGAGCTGGGATTACAGCGCCAAATGTTACCAGTAGGTAGTCTATTAATGGTGAAAATCCAGTGGGAAAGAATTGGTGGCCTATATTTACCTAATTTCTCAAGTTGATCAAACTGTTTAAAAAAAATGCTGTGAGGACAGGATGGGAAATCGATTTTTTTGTTTGGCTACGTGCTAGAATTGCTCTGAAATTATACACCGTATTTTAAAGGGGGGACTTGGTCCTTTGTGAAAGGTGGTGGACAGGAAAGTGTGCACTTAAAAGAAAAAAGATTCCACGTTAAGAGTTAGACTGATAGTTACAGAATCCGTCTGTCTGTAGTCTGCTACATTCATTTTAAACGAAAAATCGTTTCGTGTTGAAGCTTACCGTAGTTCCCCAGTTATAAACATTAAAATGATAAAATGAGATTGAATCGCACAAAGCGAAGCTTGTGAGACATGCACATACCAGCTCAGCTGCCTACCTCCTTCCCAGTAAATCTATTGATCATCGTGCAAAGTCAATGGCAGAGAGAGGGGGTGGCAGAGAGGAAGGGCACAAGGAGTGTAAGGAAGGTGGCGATTAAGGGAAGAATGACGCTACAGAGTGCAGAAAAGGAGAGGGAAGGAGGACGCGAGGATGGAAGTGAAGGAAAGAATTAAGGAAGGAAAGGAATGATAGGTGAAATGTAAGGAAGGGTGAAAGAAGTAGGCGAAAGAAAGAGGTAGATAAGAATGAGAGATTGAAAAAAGTAGATGTAGTAAAGAAAGAGGGTAAAAATAAATTAGGAGCACCAACAGAAAGCATAGAATAAATGGACGATATGAAACGCGAAACAAAAAAAAGATGTGAGCTAGAGGGCAGAAAATGTGTAACAGGCAGCCTAAAAAAAAGAAAAGGTCCCTTCTCTGCGACAGCATGTAGATGAGGGTGCGAAGATTTAAGCCCAGATGTGATAGCTGAAGGCCTTAAGTTGTCAGGCCAGTGTTGTGCTGGGGAGGCAAACACAGGTGTACCAAGAAGTGTTTTAAGAGTTTGTATTTGGCGTTGTTGCTTGTTTTAACCACTGCCCCACAAACTCACCGACTTTTTCCACCTTTGTCCCATCTTCAATCCCATCTTGCATCAAGGGACATCAGAGTACACAATCTACATAGCAGAAACTTAAACCAATAGAATTTGAATATGGCGTTAATGTTTAAAGGGGACGGATTCAATTGGTAGGGTGCTGATAGGAAATATATTGTTGTCATGCGTGGATACCTGGAATAATTGCCATTAAAAATATTGCTTTAAATGTGCACTTTTAAGGGGTGGGACAGACCAAGCTGTGTCCCGTGCTACATACAATTTGGCCGAAAAACAAGAACAAGGGAGACCCTACTCGCCAGGAACCAGGGTAATTAGGTATGTAACAGAGACAGCGGTTCCTGCGGGCAATGAAAACTATCTTGATAATAATATGCACAATCGCAATGATAAGGGTTACAATGACGTCAGAAAGAAAAGCTAGCAAGGACACAGATGTGTCCTTGCTAGCTTTTCTTTCTGACGTCATTGTAACCCTTTATCATTGCGATTGTGCATATTATTATCAAGATAGTTTTCATTGCCCCGCAGAACCGCTGTCTCTGTTACATACATACAATTTGGCAGCCCGGAAAGACCATTTTGTTTGCTCATGTCAGAGAGGGGGGGAAATAATTTAAAACCGGCGGCCAAGCTGTGAAACAAATGCTCCTGCTGTGTCTCAGGGAGGGGGGCCTCCTGTGCACTCATTGACAGGGTGACCCCTGGTGCCCCTCACTGCCAAACAAGCTGATGCCTGTCACAGCTATGCCCCACTATCTTATTGGGCCCCACGATTAATGAATTGTGATTTATCTCGCGCCAATCACGCGCCGCGGCCTTTGCAAAAGTCACAGCAGGAGACCTATCCCACCGAGTAAACATGACCCACGGAGGGAAACACAAAGACATGCTCTTTAATTTCCCCTTGGTTCCACCAAAAGTTATGTTCTCAGTAGTTACGCACAGCACTTGTACCATGTGGCTTTACCTGCCCTGGCGGTGTGTTCGTACACTGCTATCCAACTGCTAGGGCAAGTGCACAATCACATGGATTCACTTGGGGTTTAAACCGACGGATATAACGCCCCCACACACAGCTCCGCCTCTTCCTGGCTGTGCGGGGATGTTCCCGGTCCTTTCGCAATAGTGCAGTTGATCCAGCGCAATATTAGCCAACAACATTCATACACCATATACTCACTTGGGCCCATACATACACACTACACTAATACTTACGCTGGGTGTCAGATGTACTCTTTTATCAAAGTCCCTGCTACCAATTACCTTCTGATTGAAGAGTAATAACTTACCAATGGATCCTTTGCTAATTGGGAAGTTTAAAATGAGTGACATTCATTATAGTACATAATCCTGAAATAACCACTGAGTCAGGAAGTTTTAAAATGTTTATCTAAAGATTTAGCAGAGTAAAATACAGAAAACATGGTACTTGATTGAAATACCCAAGAAAAAGCATAGAAATGATTTTGCTAATAAATGACGGTGTTTAAGGAAGAGGAGAAGATAGAGACAGCAGCGCAACTAAAGGTTGCAGTATAGTTACCTAAATGCGAGAACCAAGCCCCTTGGCCAAGGAGTTGGAAAAGATAGGACCCAGGAAGGATGAAGAGCAAAGACTTCTTCCAGGATCAGGACAGGACCGGTAACCTCTCTACAACGACGCCTGCGCCGTTCCCCTCTCTGATACTCGACTTCTCTCGATTCTCCCGTGCCTTCCTTCTAATGGACTCCGCCGCCCCCTCCTCAGGACCTCTTCTGGACAGGGATTCAGTCAGCAACCGATCAGCATGGCAGTCTGGAGCTCTTCTGTGTGTTCTGAGAGTCAGCTCTTGCTGCATGGACGCCTGTTCTTCGTGAAAGTATGCTCTGACTAATTAACTAATGCTATATTCTATTATACCCTTCTACGCCCATGTACCTCCCCTTAATGTTGCTAAAATATGGGACCACTACTTCTGATTGGACAGGGACAGGGGGTGGATTCTCGCACCATATCGATTTGGCCTAAATTGTAAAGCCTATTGTCTTTACGTTCCCGCCCTTCAAATTAATACATTCGCTTTATTTCCCACCCGTCTCATGACAAATGTTATACATTTTACAGGGGAAAAGTATCATTTTTGTCCTCCGGAAACATGAAGTACAGCATCTTCGGCCAATGGGTCATGGCCTTGGAAGACTTCACTTGGCAGGCACACAGGACACATGCGCAGAACCATCTGTCTCTCGAGTTTCAAGTCACCAACCCAGGCCCAAGTTTACGAATTACTAAAAGTGTAAGTAGAAAATATTAAAATCACAAATAAAAGTTTCACTGTATGCCCACTTTCCCTACTCTATTCCCAATTAATTATAATACTATCCTGCATTAGTAGCATTAAGAAAACGACAATTTAATAATGACATGAGAGCAAGCTGAAGCATGTGAAAACATTTAGCGGCCATTTTAGTGCACACTGCGCAGAAGCAGAAGTTTCCCACCAAGCAAAGAAAGACGTCACACCATGTGATCAGGTTGCGACATGCGCATTGAGGTTCCCGCGCTTTAGCGGACATTTTGGACTACAGACAAGCGTTATTCATTAGTAAAACACATAAGCAAGCTTCTGTCCCTCTTGTGTTTGTGAATGCAAAGTTTAGTTTTGACAATACAAGTTTAATAAATTAATACTATGAGGAAGATTGCGTACAAGCAAGTTTCATTTTGAAACCTTGCTCCATCAATCCCCTCTCTGATGGCGTTTCTGAGCCATCAAAAATACCACCCTCAATCAGATGCCAACTTCTAGCAATTCGTTTCATTCTCATTTTTACATTTTCTGTTTTTCACATCCCCTTTCAACTTTTTGTATAAATCACTTCTCCATTCTTCAAGTTCTATTTCATCTAGTTTTCTTTTCTTTCCTTTTCCTGTCACTTTATATGTTCCATTCTTTCTACAGCATTTGCACCATATTGTTATTGCCAATATTATTATTGCTATCCCTGCTAGGGGTACTAATATTTGACCTATAAGTCCTTTCCCTATATTAGCAAACCAGGTTCCAATTGACGCAATACTATTTGTCAATCTTTCCCATACACTATCAACTTCCAGTGGTTTAAGTTCTTTCTCAAGTTTAGTTATGTTCTGAATATACGTTCCAATCTCTGCACTCTTATCAGGAATATAAGTGCAACAATGTTTGGTCTTCAATAATTTACAGACTCCTCCCTCTTTTGCCAATAGAATGTCAAGAGCAAGTCGATTTTGCATTACCATAGATCTAATCGCAACCATCTCCGTTTTAATCATTAGAAAACCTCCAGCAGTATCCGTTGATAAACGATCAACCACTGTAGACAATTTGCATATTTTCCTTGAGTTCAGAATTATTCCCACTGAAGGTATCAATGCACCAAATATATCACCTACAATTTCTGAAAAACTAGCTCTTTTACTACGTATTAATTCATTATTGTTTTCATTGCTTCCAGTGTTTCTTTTTACGTGGTATATCTTTGGAAAAACTATTCCAAAATAACAACTTCCATACCACCGTGAAGGAAGCCTAAAGTAAGCCTTATTTCCGCATACATAATAAATTCCAGGAAAAACTGAATCAGTTCCTCCTTTGAGTCCCCAACCTCCAAGAATTAAAAAATTGTGTTCACATTCACTGGTACCGATGAAAACATTGTTATAATCAGTCTTTAACCTATGAAGACAAATTTTCCCTTTCTTTACGAAATCCAGAGCCATTGCAGCTTGAGCTTTACCAGGTGTATAACTCCCTTCCTTCTCCGCCCAAGGTGGCAACTGAGCCTTATGCTCCTGAAGCTTTCTTTTGAAAATCATGTCTTCTATCTTCTACTAAATTCAAAAATATCTTTTCTTCTTCTAATAAAGAACATGTTAGATTGTGTCTATGTGCATGTGTTATGTCTATTGACTTCATTGTTAAGAAAAATTCTCCCATATACTGTGCGTCTTGACTACTAAGCACTGGGTTCAGACTCTTGCGAATCGGAACCTCAGAAAATATCACATCTAAGTTTGAATAATAATACTGCAGTCTACCTGTTCTATAAAATAAACTTGTTAATACACTACATGAGATGCCATATGTCAGTGGTAAATGATGGTATGTTAATCCTTCCGCTACTGATTCAGGTAACTTCATACAGACATAACAATTACTAACTTCCATTGTGTCTACATATTGAAACAATAGTTTTGTGAAAACATTTAAACTAGTGTCGTTGTCAGCTATTTCATGATGAATTTCTGCCTCATCTTCTGCCATTAATTCTACTCTATTGCCCTTCATGTTGCTGTCCTCCCTTTAGTTTCATTATTAATCTTCTTATCTATTATCATAAGGTAAGGAACTGCTACAATCAGGACTAACCATACTATAAGCACCAATACTAGACTACATATGCAGATTGCACAGCATCTCCTACAACAATTTCGTTTTGGTCTCCCAGTAACTCTATCATCAGGCATTTTTCGACAAGGAAGATTGCTCTTCTTATCTCTTCTTCTTTTCTTTAGAGGATTCTTTTGTTTAGTCAGGGTGGTCTTGTTTCTTCTTCGTATGTTAGTTCTGCACTCGTTCCTTCGCCACCACTGTCACTTGACTCTGAGCTTTCAAAATCTTCAAGAATAATATAAGTCGAGTCAGGACCCTTGAATTTGTTATTCACAAGTCTCAGTCTTTTACTTTTTCTTTTTCCTGACTTTTTCTCTTGTTCAGTTTGACTTGTCACTTCAGGTACTTGTTCTGGATCTTTCACTTCTGGTTGTTATGTGGTATTTTACTCTTTTAATGACACTTGGCCAATGATCTCCTTTTCTTGTCTTCTTGATTGGCACTGTTTCTCTGTTTACGTCTTCAGAGATCTCGTTATTTTCACTGCTCAATACTGTTTTGTTTTCTTTGATTACTGCTTCTTTTGTTTGTTCTTTTTCAGGTCTGATTGGTTTCTCTTCAGTAGCTCCCCAATGACTTTCAAGATGTTGACCTCGTTCCCTTTTTATTTCTTTATGTTCATTTGTATCAACCCCTTTTTCTTTAGTGAATTCTTCTTGATCTAACTGCTTCTGATCAGGGCTTATTGCACTGTGAACTTCTGCAGCCTGACCGGATTCTTCTAAACCTGTTTTTCCCTGTGTAAAGTCAATTAAATCTTCACTGTTTTGAGTCCAATTTTCTTTCCCTATCTTATTTTGTTCAGGATATTTTACTATCTTTTCTTCTTGATCCTGAACTGCTTCTTCTTCACCTATCTGATCATCTTCAATTTCTTCCAATTTAGTTTGATTTCTCGTTCTGTGGTATACTTCAGGAACTTCTACCACTGGTATCCAATCCTGACTTGTGCTCGGTTGTTCTCCGTCAGCTTCCCTCGAACCTCTAACTTGATATTCTTCTGCTGGGCAACCTTCAGCTTCTTCAGTGATTGGTGTTGTCTGTAAATTCTCCTCTTCAGGTTCTGGTACTCTCTTTGTATGGCTTACGTGAATCCAATTAGGAAATCTTGCACACTTCACTGCTGTATTGGTGGTCAATATAACTTGACAAGGTCTGCTCCACCTGGGTGATAGACACGTTTCTCTAGTGTGATTCTTCACTACCACCCAATCACCAGGATTCAGATCATGTTCTAGTTCAGGCTGCCTGGAAACTGCGTCTTCCCCAACCTGATGAGAGACAGAACGCACTAGGTCAGCCAATCCTTTGCAATAATCCAGAACCATATCATCAGATATATTTATTAATTTGTTTGTGGGAACATGTGTTTGTCTCATTGTTCTTCCCATCATTATTTCATGGGGGCTCAATCCTGTCGTTCTATCAGGTATGCTTCTGATTCCCATCAAGACAAGTGGCAATGCGTCTGGCCACTCTAATGATGTTGATGCACACATTTTTCCCAATCTTGACTTTATAGCGCCATTCAATTGTTCAACCACTCCAGAAGCCTCTGGGCGATATGCACCGTGCAGTTTCTGTTTGATTTGAAATGCTTCACAGATTATCTGGATCACTTCGCTATTAAAGTGTTTACCTCTATCTGATTCCAAAGATACTGGGAAACCAAACCTAGGTATGAGCTCACGTAACAACAGTTTTGCAACTGCAATACTGTCATTTCTCCTAGTAGGGTAAGCCTCCACCCACTTTGAAAACAGACACACTATGACTAGTACATATTTTAGTCCTCTGCATGGTGGTAACTGTATGAAGTCGAACTGAGTCTTATAAATGGGCCCTCTGCCTTTCCAATCTTTCCAAACCCAATTATCGTTTTCCTGCCTGGATTATGCATTTGGCAAGTTAGACATCTCTGGCAAAGACTCTCTGCAACAGCCCTGAATTTGGGATTGTACCAATTTTGTCTGAACAGTCTAATCATTGCATCTCTCCCTATGTGTGTGTCTCCTTGATGCATTCTAGCCATTTGTGAGTGTAAACAATCTGGCATGACTGGTCTGCCATCTGCACTGATCCACACTTCATCTTCTCCTCTTTGGGAGCAACCCACTTTGATCCACACATTTTTCTCACTTTCATCAACTTCATCTTGCAATTTCTTCACCTCATTCCAAGTTTCAGGTGGCATATACAGCATAAGTTGGCAGCTGATTCCCATTCTTTCCACCCTCTTATTGACTGACGTTCTTGTTTTTGGCACAATGTTGAGCCACCAAGTCTGCATATCTGTTGCCGACTACCACCCAGTCATCTCCTGACTGGTGTGCGGCACATTTCACCACAGCCAATTCTTTTGGTGATTGTATTGCTTCTAGCAATTCCTTACAAATTGTCCATTTTTAATGGGGGATCCTGAAGAAGTCATGAAATCCCTCTGCATCCACAGTTGGCCAAAATCATGCACAACCCCGTAACCATATTGACTATTTGTAAATATGGTCACTCCCTGATTCCTCCCAATTTTGCAAGCTTTTATCAAAGCAATCAATTCAGCTACTTGTGCAGATTTTACTCCTGGTAAATAGGATGCTTCGACTATTCCAGTTAATTCACATACCGCATAGGCAGCAGTTAGTTTACCATCTTCATGTCTTTGACATGAACCATCGACAAATAGCTCCTGTCTGGCTTTTTAAGAGGCTGTTCCTCTATGTCTGGGCGTGGTTTTGTACATAATTCTGTAATTTGTACACAATCATGTTCATCTTCTTCGTCATCTTTATTTGTTTCATGATATGGGTCCGGCAATAAAGTTGCTGGATTTATTATTGTACACCTTACCATGGTCACATTTTCAGCACCCATTATTATCCTCTCATATTTAGTCAGCCGACTAGGAGTAAGATGCTGAGTTCGGGTTCTTGTCAACAGAATCACAACTGCATGTTGAACATACACTTTTACAGGATGTCCCATCACAATTGACTCGCTTTGTTCAATGCTCAAACAAGTTGCTGCCACTGCTTTTAAGCATCCTGGCAACGCAGCTGCTACTGGGTCCAATGTAGCAGAAAAGTACGCTATAGGACGTCTGTCTAGTCCATGTCTCTGAGTTAGAACAGAAAGTGCACAATTTCTCTCTCTTGACAGAATAATGCGAATTCTCTTTTATAATCAGGCATGCCTAAGGCATGTGCTGAACAAAAGTGCGTTTCTCAATTTTACAAAAGCTTCTACACTTTCATCCTCCCACTCAACAGGGTCCTTTGCTTTCTTTTTCGTCATGTTAATTAAGGGCTTAGCTAACATGGAAAAATTTGGTATCCATTGTCGACAGTAGCCTACTATTCCTAGGAACATTCGCACTTGTCTTTGGGTTACAGGCATTTTGCATTCTCTTTATTAATTCTACTCTTTCAGAGGTTACTCTTCTTTCCCCCTCTCAATTTGATGTCCCAGATATTTAACAGCTGTCCTGCAAAACTGTAACTTTTCAGGTGAGACTTTATGCCCTTCCTCAGCCAAAAGATTTAATAATGCTATGGAATCGACAACACAGTCTTCTCTGGTGGTCGACGCCACCAATAAGTCGTCGATATATTGGACTAAGACTGAGCTTCCTGGCATCACTAGTTTTTCCAGGCACTTTTTCAGTATCTGGTTGAAGATGGAAGGACTTTCTGTGTACCCCTGAGGAACACGATTCCACACATAGACCTTGTTCTCAAATTTAAATGAGAAAAGATACTGGCTGTCTGGATGCAATGGTATTGAAAAGAATGCTTGACACAAATCAATTACTGTGAACCATCCTGCATTCCAAGGGATCTGGTATAGAATTACTGCAGGATTTGGTACTATGGGACAACATGGTTCCACAATCTTGTTTATTTTACGCAGGTCCTGAACAATCCTATATTTTCCACTAGGTTTCTTTAGTCCCATGATTGGTGAATTACATGGGCTACTCATTACTTCTTTTAGGATGTTTTGTTCTACCATTTGTTTTATTTCTTCAATGACTCCTGCTTTTACTTCTGCACTCATTTTGTACTGTCTGGTATTTTGGGAAAATTGCACCTTCTTTTACCGTAATTTGAACTAGATCTATTTTTGCCATAAGTCCTACTTCTTTCCGGTGAAATCCCATACTATTGGGTTTACTGTACCTTTTAATTCTTCTGGTAACTCATCTCTTGTTATTAACGAAAACATTTCGTCTATTTCTGTACCTTGTTTTGCAACCATAATTTTATATACATGGTCCTCATCTGGTGTCTGAACTGTCACACCATCTGGCGTGCAGAAAATTGTACAGTTCATTTTGCACAATAAATCCCTACCTAATAAATTCACTGGGCTAGAGTCGCACACTACAAATTGGTGCATTTCTCTGAAATTTCCTATTCTGACTTCCATTGGTTCTGTAAGAGGCGTTCTTATTCTTTGATTAGCTACCCCTACAACTTGGATATCTTCACCAGAGAGAGGAAGGTCTGGGATATCTGCTGATCTCACCGTAGACCTGGTAGCACCAGTGTCCAAAGGAAAGTAATATCATTACCTTTCACATTTCCTTCAACATATGGACCAGACTGATCTACCTGTAAGGATGCGCCAAGTACGCACTCCTTCTTCTCCTCTCCTAGGCACCGTCATGAGTTGAATTCACAGTAATTGTCCTGCAAAAGAAATTGTGATGTCATATAATCATTCTTACCACTCACTCCTGGGTATCCAATGTCTGTACCGTGCTTTGCTCTGCGTACATTACCCTGAACAGGTGGAGGTGGTAATTGACTCTGGGGATTTACACCCTGGGGTGAGTCATTCTGCGTCTGTAGATTTAAATTTTGATTTGGGCCATTATTATTCCGAATCTTTTTACATTCGTCCTTCCAAGGCCCCAATTTTCCGCATCCATGACAAGGAAATTTATTTTTAGCTTCTTCTCTACTCATTCGTCCTCTAAATTTTCCACCATTTCCCGTATCACCACTCGTTCCAGAATCTTTTCCTGGATTTTCACTCGGATTTTCCAAATTAATTCCCTGCTTCTCTGCCATTTTCACCTGTGCCCACATCACCTTTTCTTGTAATTCCTTGTGTCTATCCTCAATATCGTCTCCACAATATTTTGCATACTTCAGAATTTCATCTATGGGCTTTCCCTGCCAACACAGCATGTGTTGTTTAATCATCTGGCAAATCTCTGGCTTCAGACCGTAAACAAACCGATACACAAACTGACTCATGTTTTTGTCTCCAATGTCCTCAAATCCACTATACTGTTTAAACATCTGCAATAAACGCTCATAATAGGAATGTACTGTTTCACTAGCTTCTTAGGTTGTTCGATCTATTTTCACCCAATCTGTTTCTTTCGGGGGTATTTTCCCTTTCAGGTAAGTTATCACCTGCTGATACTTTTCATTACGTCATTTGACGGGGCACCTGTTTCGGATCTCTGGGATACTCATCACTTGGCCAATCCACTGTGATCTTACAATCTGTCCATAAATCGGCAGGTACCACTATGTCAAACAAACCATCTAAATCCTTCAACAATACCTTTGACACCTTCACAAACCTTTCAACCTGCTTGTACCATTCAATTGGTTTTTCTCTCAATTTTGGAAAATCATTCGTAAATGATAAAATATCCTGTCTGCTCCATGGGACATGTACATATCCTCCTCCCGCAACTTCTCGCATTGGATACATGTTGGTCTGCTTTCCCTGTTTCCTTTATCACATATTCTGATGCTGTTCTACTTGTTCGTGCTTCTTCCTTTTTCTTGGCCCACCTAGTTTTCCATTTATCTAGGTCTCCCCATTTTTGCCAAAACTAACATTAATTCTCTTATTTGTAATCTTCTTCCAGAGGCATTCATATTTTCTAAATCTTTATCTGAAAATTCTGCTCTATAGGGTTTCTGTAGTACTTTTGATCTCCCTATTTCGATTCCCATCTGTAGTGCTAAATTGGACAATTTTTCATGGAATATCTTTACATTTCTGGTGATATTCCTGCACAGGAACAATAATTCTTCTTCATCATAAGTATTTAATTGTTCTAGTCCTACATTTCCTGCTATTATTTCTTCTAATTCGACTTTTAATTTATGAATGTCCATTATTTTCGGAGGTGTGCACTGTTTAACTGACCCTTGTACCCATCTTTCTAGATCTTCAGGTGTTACTATGGTAGCACTTTTTGCTCCTGATGAAGTTACTAAACTTACATCTTTTGAACCTCCAGGTACATCTTTTCTTGGAGTACTATTTACAGAACCTCGAATAGGCAAGTCCATGAGTGATATTGTGGATTCACAGTCACTAAATTGATCCTCAATTATAACTGGAGCTTCAGGTCTGGGATTACTCACAGGAGTAGGTGCAAGTATGGGTTGAGGACAATTTCCCTGAGTACCATATAATGGAACTCCTGGACCAATTGTTACAGGAATAGTCAATTAATCAGGGTGTACTTTTATCTGAGTTATTTTCTGTATTAATTCTGCTCTGGTCTTTTCTAGGGCTTCTTTTTCTTTGTCATGAAGTATTCTAGTCGGGGTAAATTCATGCATTACTTGTGGTACCATTGGAGTTTTTGGTGGTGCACTTGGGGTGCATCCACTTGTCCCTTCCTGATATGGTGGGGGATTTCTTAACATTGCCTCCATAAATTCGTCTTCAGATTCCTCATTTCTCATTAAATGTTTTGTCTTTTCTGTACATTTGCCTCCTGATTTCTCTCCTTCTGTGAATAATGGATACAGTCCCTCTGTAATCATTGCCATTCTCCATTGTTTCATCTGACCTTCTCTCGACTCACGTAAATATCTGGGGAAAAATCCTGGATAACTCCTATTACTTCTAGATCGGTCCCGCTCAAATGCCTCAGTCTCCCATTCCTCTAGTGCTTCGTACTGAGTTAATCTAGGTCTGGGTTCTAAGTCATTCATCCTCAATCTTAAATTTTGAAGAATTCGCCCATTGAACGTGCCATTCTGGGGAAATGCTAATATTCCATCATTTTTGGTGTATTCTATCCAATTCCCCATCCATACACAGGTATGATAACCTCCCTCCATCATCATGAATGATGCTGGCGTTTTAGCTGGTGGAATAATAATTCCTTCTCTAGTTTTGATTGGTTTGTCCTTTTTAAAATAATTCTTAATCTTTTGCAAAAATGAAATTTTTCTCTTTTCTCTGTACATTCTATCTAATCTTCGGTGTACAAAATTATATTCTGCAAAACCTAGGAATCTCCTATCCGGACGAGTTCCTGTTAAAGTCGGATCGCGTTTTAACATGCAATCCTTATCCACTAAGAATTTTTCTTCTATATTTTCGACCAATCAAATGTCTGCTATCTTTTATTTCCGAGCCAATCCTTGCGCGGCTTTTTGGTGACGTTTCTCTGTCAACTTCTCCTTTACAATCTGCTCTTTTCTGTCCTCGCTGGTTTAACCAATCCCAGCGCGGCACCTGTGACGTCAGTACTACTCCTGACTACTGACCCCTCCTTTACAAGTGTCTCTCCACACCCGCTGTTTCAACCTACCACAGTGCGGCGTTTTGTGACGTCAGCTCCCTCTCCGGCAACTGACCCTCCCTTTACAAAAATTTACGCAAACTTATTTTCTCTATAAATCTTAATTAAATTTCAGTAACCACATAAAACATTCGCTATCGTGCCAGTTTCCACTAATTTTGAAAAGGATAGTTTCTTCCACACTTTAGTAAAACCTTTCCATTTACTAATACATACACTACGAGTAAAACACTTCCGTCTACTCTTCACACAAGCTCCAAAAGTACCTGTTACTTCTCCAATGTTACCCTTACTAGGTGATATAACATCAAATTTTTATCAGCGTACCCTTTTGCTATTACTCACACGCATAGAGTCCCTAACGAGTACTTAAAGTCCTGCTTAACTTCTCAGTACTATTTCTGCCTGACAGATAACCTCACTGCAGTATGGCTTCCACTTGCCACCCACTATTCTTTTTACCTACCCCGGGGTATTCTGGACAACATATAACAAAACTTAAAAATAAGCGGATGTTAGTTCATAAAAAAATACAAATACAATTCTCATTACCCAATTAACAAAGAGTAACAAAAACCATCCTCTGCTTACCAGAAAACTGATCCAGCGCAATATTAGCCAACAACATTCATACACCATATACTCACTTGGGCCCATACATACACACTACACAAATACTTACGCTGGGTGTCAGATGTACTCTTTTATCAAAGTCCCTGCTACCAATTACCTTCTGATTGAAGAGTAATAACTTACCAATGGATCCTTTGCTAATTGGGAAGTTTAAAATGAGTGACATTCATTATAGTACATAATCCTGAAATAACCACTGAGTCAGGAAGTTTTAAAATGTTTATCTAAAGATTTAGCAGAGTAAAATACAGAAAACACGGTACTTGATTGAAATACCCAAGAAAAAGCATAGAAATGATTTTGCTAATAAATGACGGTGTTTAAGGAAGAGGAGAAGATAGAGACAGCAGCGCAACTAAAGGTTGCAGTATAGTTACCTAAATGCGAGAACCAAGCCCCTTGGCCAAGGAGTTGGAAAAGATAGGACCCAGGAAGGATGAAGAGCAAAGACTTCTTCCAGGATCAGGACAGGACCGGTAACCTCTCTACAACGACGCCTGCGCCGTTCCCCTCTCTGATACTCGACTTCTCTCGATTCTCCCGTGTCTTCCTTCTAATGGACTCCGCTGCCCCCTCCTCAGGACCTCTTCTGGACAGGGATTCAGTCAGCAACCGATCAGCATGGCAGTCTGGAGCTCTTCTGTGTGTTCTGAGAGTCAGCTCTCGCAGCATGGACGCCTGTTCTTCGTGAAAGTATGCTCTGACTAATTAACTAATGCTATATTCTATTATACCCTTCTACGCCCATGTACCTCCCCTTAATGTTGCTAAAATATGGGACCACTACTTCTGATTGGACAGGGACAGGGGGTGGATTCTCGCACCATATCGATTTGGCCTAAATTGTAAAGCCTATTGTCTTTACGTTCCCGCCCCTTCAAATTAATACATTCGCTTTATTTCCCACCCGTCTCATGACAAATGTTATACATTTTACAGGGGAAAAGTATCATTTTTGTCCTCCGGAAACATGAAGTACAGCATCTTCGGCCAATGGGTCATGGCCTTGGAAGACGTCCAAGTTGACTTCACTTGGCAGGCACACAGGACACATGCGCAGAACCATCTGTCTCTCGAGTTTCAAGTCACCAACCCAGGCCCAAGTTTACAAATTACTAAAAGTGTAAGAAGAAAATATTAAAATCACAAATAAAAAGTTTCACTGTATGCCCACTTTCCCTACTCTATTCCCAATTAATTATAATACTATCCTGCATTAGTAGCATTAAGAAAACGACAATTTAATAATGACATGAGAGCAAGCTGAAGCATGTGCAAACATTTAGCGGCTATTTTAGTGCACACTGCGCAGAAGCAGAAGTTTCCCACCAAGCAAAGAAAGACGTCACACCATGTGATCAGGTTGCGACATGCGCATTGAGGTTCCCGCGCTTTAGCGGACATTTTGGACTACAGACAAGCGTTATTCATTAGTAAAACACATAAGCAAGCTTCTGTCCCTCATGTGTTTGTGAATGCAAAGTTTAGTTTTGACAATACAAGTTTAATAAATTAATACTATGAGGAAGATTGCGTACAAGCAAGTTTCATTTTTGAAACCTTGCTCCATCACAATGAGCGCGCCGTTTAACAGTGGCCACTGAATCCTCAGCTCGTATGTGCATTACGTTTGGAATGTGGCTCTTACAATTTAACAATGGTCTGTAAAATATGTTGGTTTGTCAGTACACTGCAGGTGTTTCAGGTTGAAGGTTCCACATTTAGGAAAGTGCGTGTGGTAGTGCAGGATGTGCGTCACCCTTTTCCACATTATGGAGGGAAACAAGTTAAGGCATAAACATATGGCGAGTTGGTTGGAATGGTCGTGTGATAAAAGGCGGAACACCTCAATGAGGTGCGGTGCTCGCTGGTGTGTGCCTGCACTGCCCAGGTGTGCCAGGGAATACCAAAGAGCGAACATTTGACCTGCTGGTATGAAACTACTGCATGTGTGATGAGGGGCGTAAAGCGCCTAATAAATCCCCCAGCTACGCCCCCACTTCTTGCCCTCCCAGGAAGATTCTCATAGATACCGCCTAGAAGACAAGTGTTTACGAGGCCGGGGTGGTCGCTGCCCCTGGCAGGTCAGGAAACAAAAACGGTATCCCGAGCTAACCGTCTCACGTAAACATCATGTTTAGTGAGAGCATGCTCTATACAAATCATCCATGTTGTTATTGTGAACAGTTTTACAACAGAAAACAAAACCAGTGCTACACCCTGCCTCCGTAGCCGGACTAGCAAGGGAGGTCAAATTCCTAAGTGGACTGCTTCCGTTAAACTACATGATTTGCTATAATCCTGCCACATAGAGGTCATTTGAGGACTGGAAGGAGACAGGACTAACTCTAAGAATGAAGGAGGTAGGAGGCGGCGCCTGCTTGTAATTCGCCTCACCATTGTTCTCTCGCTCTGAGAAGGCTGCAGGAAACCGCTTCGCTGCTTGTGCTGTCTCTGCCTCCCGCGCTGTGAATTGTGAAAACGCCACTGTTTTGTCACGCGTGCGTACGATGTAAGGCATCGCGCGCATGCGAGACAAAGAGTGCGAATTGACTCACCAATCACACGCCAAACAAGCATTTCTTAATGCAATAGGACGCGTTTTTACGCGAAACCTTTTGCATTGGAAATGGGAGGGTGGGGGTCCAGGAAGGCACGAACGGGAGTGGGGGGTGCTGAGGGGGGGGTGAAAAGTCACGGACTGCGGGAGGGGGCAGGGGCAGGGGCGGGGGGGGGACACAGGGGCAAGAATAGTTTTGGAGTAAAGGGGCCAATAGCCAGGGAAGGATATAAATGACAACATGGCCGTCAGGAGGAGGGACTAACAACCCGAAAACGAATCAAAATGCAGCATTTATGATTGAAGCCAATGAAAAACATAGACGGAAAGTGGGCGGAGCCTCTCCCCACAATACTGTATACAGCATCTCTCGACGAGACAGCGCATGCGCTGCCTAGCCGAGACCTAAAAACAAGGAGAAATATAGATATTTATCCTTGTTACACCTCCCCTAGAGAAGCATAGCAATTTGATGCATTTCCAAGTCTACCATTAAAGTTAAATTTGGGAATGTGGCACAATACGTGCGTGGATTCATGATACACTCACGCTCAACCCATGTTAAGTTTTCCTGGGGCAGAGTAACACAAGACAGCACCTTGGGCTGCCTTGCGTTACTCTACATTTACCAAGTTATGCAGGGCCACACAAAGTTGTCTAGCAATGCTTGGTAAATATTGTTCTAGATTTTGCATTGCGATTGTACCCTACTGCGTGGTGTAATAGGGTTGCAAACGCATCATAAGTATGAGCCTCAGCTTGTAAGTCAATCACACTCCTAATGACATACAATGAAACTATTGGCAGCAGTCATTCATACATTGACAACCTAATAAATTAACATATACATTTATTTTAGACCAAAATAGGCAGTTCTGAAAAGAACCTCATATTTGGGAAATTTTCAGAACTTTTAACATAACTAAATGCACCTTGAAAAAACAAACAAGTACAATGCACAAGTCTTGTGCAAAGAGGATTTAAAAAAATATATATATACATTTGTGTTTGATGACAACCTGAGCAAAAGCTGGCATAAACTACTCACCCATATTAATAATTTTATCTCGAACAGTGCAGTACGATGCAAGGCTGAGCATCTGGGCAAACACTGATGGAATATTAGCAGTCATAGATGGTGGTACTGCATCTCCAGGAATAAGTTGTAGTTGGGCTGCAGTTGTTGCATATTCGGAGCATCATGGGCAATTTCAGCTCTCACCAATTGGTGAGGCTGTATGGTACGCAGATGTTTCAACATGCTGCTGGTCCTATGGGAATATATTTTTGAGGTGCCACATGAAAATTCCTTGTTGCAAAGGTTGCATCTGACAACCTTCACTATCACCTTCTTTTCTCCAGATGGAATGGAGAAGAACTGTCACATAATGGATATCTTTTTAGGGATACGTTCTTCCTCCTCTGCTTCCGGCTCCCTTTCTCCAGATGCCATTTTTTCGTAGTTGGAATAAAAAAGCACAAGAAAAAAGAAATCCTTGCAACTCAGCTGCAGGAGTGTGAAGAGTAGGAAGACACACCTAAAATTGTAGAAATGGGAAGGAACCTCCTCTACAACAGATTGGCAGGTACTCCAATCAATCAAAAATATTTTTGAGTGTGTCACATGAGATTCATTGATCCGTTGCGGCAGAGCAGCAATGTCACAGCGAATAATATATTAAAACAACCTTCTAATCAAGAAATACTTATTGGAATACAAGTTTCTATTTTTTTGGGTAAATTGCTTAGTTAAACCATCAAAATAAAACACTTCTATATATGGTTTGTAATGTTTAAATCAAGCTGGATTTAAATCATGCTGCATTTGTGGTGGGACAGCGGATCCAGGAACAGGAAATGCAGCCTGAAGGAGACCACATGGTCAGGCATGGCTTTATGACAGATCCGTAAATCCAAATCAGTTGTGAAAAAAAACCTTTTTAATCTCCTAAAAAAAATCAGCATTTTAATATTGTTCTATATTATTTATGAAACCCAACATGTATATATAAAATAAATGTAACACATACAGTTTATGTACACTTACATGTACACAAAATATAATTGATAGATTTTCCTCATCAAAAGTTTGGCTATTTTTTGAATGGTGATGTATACAATCATATCAATAAAAACAAACTTTGAAAATACGTGAAAAAACACAGGTTAAAGTAACATTATAGTTAGGTCTGTAAATAAGATATGATTCTGTTTTTAAAAAAAATCTTAAAAATTCATCGAAAAAAACAAAGGCTAAAGTAACAAAATAGTTAGATGTGATAAAATGATTTGTTTTTGTGCAAAAAAACTCCTTAAAAATTCAGTGAAAAAAACAAAGGTTAAGTAACGTTATAGTTAAGTGAATATGTCAGCGACAACATTAATCTTTTGAAGTCAACAAACACAGAGCTTGTGCCTCCATCATACAATGCTTATTACCTCACATATTACATCACTCATGACATGTTCTATGACATCATTTATTACATCACTGATAAAATCTCAAAATAAATCATTGATGAAATCACTGATGACATCAGCCAGGCCCTGTGACTAACCCACCTGGAGGCAGCCAACCCCATACTGTGCGCTGCGTTTGAGCATGCACAGAGGTGGGTTGGCCACAGGGCTGCCAACCACATGCCACGCACAGCCGTAGGCGTATGCGGCATAGGGTTGGCCTTCAGGCCCCAGGGACATGTAGCCCCCTGCCCAAGCCTTTAATTCTCCCTGGGGTGGCTCCTCCGGGTTTATTCTCATTTTATTCTGCTTCCTGGAGTCATGCGGTGGGGCCAAGGGGATAACAGGCACCTACAGGGAGTGGTATGCACTGTTATCAGTGCGTATGGCGGTTTGGCCAGCTGTGTCAGGCCGGCCAAACAGTCATGCGCACTGAAGCTCTCTCCAACCCAGCTGCGTTGCTGGGTTGGAGACAACAAAGCACAGGCTTCCAGTCTACCTGGGAGTGCAAATCATAAGTGCTCAAGCCAATCCTGAACTATGAGAGCAGCTTCAGAAGTGGCCATAGGGAAGTGTGGGAGTCTCTGCTCGAGGGACACCCACAAGAGGAGCACCAGATGGTGATGCGGTGGGCTATAGGCAGCAGGTAAGTTCTTTTTATTTCTCCTTTTTTTTTGTGGTCGTCGTCTCCCGTCGCCCACCCACTCTACGCTCCACTGATACCGGCAGCTACTGACCAAGGACCCCATCCTCCAGGGCCATATTCAATTCAAAACGGGAGAGGGCTGGGGACCCCACTCCCTGAGCATTATTGGGAGCAGACTTGCCATACCTACTCGCACTACTGCAGACAAGTAAGGTATGTTTGCTTCCACTCATCAAAACAATCTCTAGAATTCTAGCTGAATAGAAGAGGGCTGGACCTGCTGTTTCATCCTGTAGAGACCTGAAGGGCTTGACCTGTTCCCACCTGTACAAGGATTAGGAGGTAGACTCCAAGAGTAGGGTGGCTGTCATCTCGTCTGGCTACAGTGGCACAACAAGCTGATAGGTAAGCCCGGGCGGAGTTCACGTAGCAGCACTATGCAGAACTCTGCGAAGCGGCGAAAAAGACTCTGCACCGTTACGCAGAGTTCAACGAGCGGGCAGAGTTGCTTGTCCGGTCTGTTCGCGTGACGTTTACACAATACGGCAACATGGATTGCGTGTTCAGATGGAAATATTACGTGATCTGCACCACGCACTTGCGCATGGGTACGGCCATCTTGGTTCTTTCTCTTTTATGGTGCTGGGACCTACTTTGTGATCCTTTTTAATCCTTTCAATCCTTGATTTCCAAAACTTTTTTCTGATTTTTTTTATTTATTATCTTTACCTCTGTCTTCCTAAGTGTGTATTTTGCATTTTTTCTACTTTTTTGTGTGTTTTAGTGAGTTTTGTACTTTATTTTTCCTCTCTTCTTCCTTCCTTGTTTTTTTACTTCCTTTCCTATTCTTCCTGGGTTTTTTTATGCTTTCTACATTTTATTTTCCACCCCCACCCCAGCATCATGGCAGTGAAGCGTGCCCCAAAAAGGGCGGCAATCAAGTGATGCCTGGAAGGGGTGCTGCCCCAGGCCTTGTTTTTGGAGGTGGAGGTGGTAGCGCTTGTTTTTTTTGTGCAGCGCCACCAACCCTCCACTCTGGCAGCAGGTCTGGGTACGGGGTCTGGGAGCACCACAGCTCTGGGCGATGCGCAGGGCAGTGTATCACTGCTCTTGGGTCCGGCGCACCCAGAATCAGCTGATGCACCGGTGGGCTGACATCCTGGACCAAGAGCAGGACCTACTGGACCTGCTAGGGGTTGAGGTCGCGGGGCTTGGTGAGTAGCTAATTATTAATATTATTATTACTTGTGTGTTCTATGTTATCACATATATTTTTTCCCAAATAGCAAGCATGCTGCTCACATGCAGGTAAGTTACATTTACAAATCCCATATTATATTATTATTATTCTAGACAGGTGCTTGGCGTTACCTAATCATATTTGTTTGCGACTTTACGCTCGCTTGGGCTGATTATGTAAGTACTTAAGTAATGCAGACTAGAGAGAGACTCCTTTCCTTTGTCCTGTCACTGAGATAGTTGTAGTTAGTATTAGTAATTTAGTGATGCAAATCCTCTCACTTTAGTTTTTAGAACCCTTTTTGTATCTCGTACAGTGACAAGCAACCAAACAATTTGGTGTATGCATGTGTCCATCAATGCATTTGAAGACAAAATGCAGACTTGGCGAATTGGCCTGTCAAAGGAAGTTGACAACGATTGCGAATGAGAATGGAACTTAGACGCAAATATCATTCATTGCAATTTATTAGTAATTCCAAAGTCTTTGGAATAGGCGGGCTATGTAGGTATAGGAAATGTGTCCTGTCAAAAAATCTTTTTGGAGAGATTATTTAATATTTATTTACCACAAATAATTTCTGTCTCTTTAATTATGTCTTACATCAGCGTCCAGGGGCAAGAAGAGGTAGTCCAAGGCGTGTGCGAGAGCTGGAGGTGGCTCCCAACAAAGCTCCTCATCCAATGGCTCTGCTGGCCCCAGTAAGTCCTCCTGTTGTTCATATTAATATATATTTCCCTAACTTTTACCACTCCTTATTTTGAACTATTTATTTCTACCTGTTTCCTAATTATTTTTTTTCCCCAAATCCTCTTTGATCTATGTGTTTCTAAATTCTTGTTATCCCTGCATTATCCTATTTACTTATTTTATATTTCTAGTGTCTGTATTTTACCTCAAACTATCTCTGTCTGAACTCGTCTGTCTGTAGCTTCCTTTCTTCTGGTTTTTCAGTCAGCTTTCCTCTCCCCTTATATATTTTGTGGACTGCCTAGTGGTGGTACTTTATGACTTAGAAAACCCATTGGTCATGGTCACTCACTACTACTAGTACTACTACTCTGCTGTACAGATTGCATGCCCAAGTAAGGTATTCTACGTATATTTGTTGAGATGAGAAGGCTTTCTTTTATTTTCTCATGTCATTGCTAAAATCAGTAAAACGAGAGTGGCCATGGTCATATTGGACACAATAAAGTTGTGTCTTGTTCTTATCTGGGCCTAATATTATTAGCAGTAGTTGATGGTAAACTGATCACCGTGCACCTTGGCTGGAATGAAGTATAAGGAGGAGGAGGATGGCCCCATTGCATTTGCCAACCTAGACCTTATGTCATCCATTTGGCCACTCATTTCTTTTCAAAAAGTCAGATTGACCAATAGCTCTAGCCACTCCATTCCTTTACAGATTGTCTTCTTGAGAGGCTTTTCAAAAATTGCCACCAACAAAATGCCCAACTGGATATTTTTGATAGAACATACTGTTTATATTCAAATTCTAGTGATGTGTGTGGTGTATGAGTTTTCAATTTTACTACAAAAAATAAATAAATAGTGGGGAGGCGTATATAGCATCTAAAAAATGACCACCAGTGCCAAGGCTAGTGGGGACGGCGGCGCAAGCCAGGTTGAAGGTGCGGCAGCTGCAGGGGGTGAGCCAGGGGCAAGGGTGGGTGGTGGTAAGTCATATTTCTTGCTTATTGACAATTATATACTCGCTGCAAGGTGTAAACTGTACTGTTGAGACTTATGAACAATTGAACACACCCCTCTTTACCTAACATATACAGCAGGAGTTGAGTAACTAATGGCCTCTTCTATCTTCAACTCAGCAGAGAAAGTTTCATGAAAAGTCAGACCTTGATGGGTTGATGGAAAAGGGAAAGAAGGATGGAAGGAGGAAAGACAGGTGAAATGTAATATGACTTGCAGAGAAGGATGTGTGAGTGAAAAGATGCATATACAATAGGTGGCTGATAGGATGCATGGGTGGTTGAAGGATGGATGAAAAGTGAAAGAATGTCTGCCTGGGTGGGTGAAAGTGTATGGGTGAAAGGAATCGTACGGGGATTTGATGGGTCAAAGCAAGGACACATAGGTGGTTAAATGACAAATGTATGTTGCTGAAAGGTTTGTTGAAAATGAGAGCTATGTTTGAATGGGTGGATATAAAGATGGATGGATGGTTTTCATAGGTGAAGACTGGATGAAGAGAATGTAAAACTTAAACGGTGACTGAGTAGCTAGGCCAAGGGTGAAGAATAAAAATACTAGCAGAACAATGCAATGATGAATGGAAAAATCCCTGGGAAGAAGAGTAAACAAGGAACGTTTTTTTTATCAAGGTTTTTGATGCAAAGGGTTGAGATAGTATTTCAAATTACTCCCTTGACTCACAATATTTTCAAGCGCAACATATATTATGTATCCTTCCTAGTGCCCACCCATCATCATCAATCGCCTCCCTCCGAGTCCCTACCCCATGGCATTTCGCCTGTGATAGCCATGGGTGAACTATCGGCTGCATTGGAGTCACTTCATTGTTGGCTGTGCATTGTGCGTCTGTCTCAGTTAATGTGTAGCCCCCTTTACAAATGTCATGGCAATGCAAAAAATAAATAGTTGTGTTTCCCTTCACTTACAGTGCCCACTCATTCACTTCCTAGTACATACGTAACTCCAGTCCTTTCCTAACTTCCTTGTTTTGTCCCAGCCTTCCATAAAATTTGAAAAAATATCTTCTTTCCATGAACCACTTTCTTCTGGTCAAGTGATATATGTTAATATTGCTTCCATAACATATTACATCAGTTCAAACTGTTCCCTTTCAACAATTGCCGACTAAAGTTACTCACTACTTAGGCCCTTCATGATGATGATGATAATGATCAGTGAAACATCTACCTATCCGGCCTATTCCCTTTAACTTACGGGCAGTCGACTAAGTAAAAAAGTATTTTTCTTACTGCCAACCAAATCCATTTAGTTGGGAACAAGTAATGTCAAATGTGGTGATGGACTGTGAGGCCAAGGAGTAAAGTGGGAATAAACAATAGGTGACTTTGCATTTTGTGGATGGGATAGTCTGTAATGAACATGCCACATAGAATAGAATTTTCCTTAATCCTTTCCCTGTACTGTAGTGCATTGCTTTTCCCGTGGGCAGACAGGAGGATGTCTGTCTGCATAATTGTCTTCCTTTATAATTAGTTAGTAGTACCTCACGTGACATATATCATTCATAGTAACTATTCATCTCCCTTGTTATAGTCAGGGTGAAATTGAGGCATTTAACAGAACATAGCCATGAAAAGAAAAGAGATAATTGTCTAGTACAGCTGCCCCACCTGCAGACAGTAACAAAGTAATGCACCACAAGTATGTCTGTCTAGGGCGCAAGCTGAGCTGGCATGCCCACATTAATTTAGCTCAACAAGAGAGAGAAGAATGCTTGTATACTCCATAATGCTTAATGCCTGAAATTCTAATCACATCAAAATCGAATGACCCGAGGAATCGAGGATCCAAGCAAATGTTATGCACTGCTAGTGCTACTATGCCACCATACAATTTTATGTGTTTTGCTAAGAGCATTGGTTACAATGTGTCTTTTTTCTTTCTTGATATAGCTACTCCTGCCAATTCATCGCAACAACCCAACAGGCAGGAGGTAGCAGCCAGAACCCGGCAAAGGAGGCCATCAGGGCCGAATAGCAGCGGCTGTTGGCTGAGGAAGAGGAGATGGAGGAGGCAGCAGCAGCTGCAGCCTCAAATGCCCCAGGCCCCAGCCAGGCCCTAGTGTCTCCGGTAGTCTAGCACCGTGGTCACAAGGCAGCTGCCTGCCTCCATTCCACCACTGCTGGTCCCCCATAGAGCCTTTCAGCACTGCATGCTCCAGAGGGTGGTGAAACTGGAAGCCAGGATGGAGGAGCATTTTGACAAATTGGAGAGGAAGCTCCTAGTCCTCTCTTGCCCCTTTTTTAAATCTTTTGTTTGGTCGGTGGGACTTGTTGGAGAGAGGGTGGGAATGTGGGAGTTGGGACATTTATGGGTTTCCTTATTTATTTCTTCATAAGAAAACCCAAGTGGACTGTAGTTCAACTTAATTGTAGACTTTATCTGCATAAAACTACCCCTAGGTATTTTAAGGCAGCAATACCTAACTGAGTTAATGCCATTTTATATGCAAGCTTTACAGAAAAAATGAGACAGTCACCAGACGGAGACTAGACTACTAGTACACAAGAAGAAGAGAGACAATAGAGAAAATATGATCAGCAATGTTAAATTAAAATAATCAGAAGGGTGAGCAAGTAAAAGTTACAAAATGAAGTCGATTTGAGCAAGGAAGTGGACAAGAGTAACCTTTGATGCACGAAATTCAGTGGCGGAAGGATGATGATGCTGGCAATTATGAATTATGTTCCTCTGAACAAAAATTAAATATCGAATACTGAGCATGGGTGGCTAATCTAAATACATATAATATTGCTTGTGTGGGCAATACTTAGAGCTGACGAAGATCCTCGCCCTGCCTTGAGTTGGTGCTGCTTTCACCACAACCGACCATCAAGTGTGTGATCAATTAATGGTGTAAATTTAATTTTACTCAAACCTCAATAAATCATGAAGCCCGGGAAAAGATGGTTAGGGGTTCCATGAATGGATGGGAAGTGGGATTTGAGGGAAAGGTTTGACTAAGCCAAACACTACACAAGGACAACCTTCATCTTGGCATCCGGCCATCATACATTTGCTTTGGGAGGAAAAGGAAATGGAGGAATGATGATGAGTAGTGCAGGTAAACCAAATCGAATTGTCCTTCTGCCCCAGAGAGACCCAGGTTACATTATCTTCTGTTGTACTGAGTTTGAATGATAGCAAATAAAATTAAAATATCTGAAGGAGTCAAGTAAACAAACATAAACAACACACACAGTTCGAATGATTAAAGAGAAAAAATTATACTGTATTGCCAAATTGGGAGTTGCATCTGAATTCTTCTTGGACTGTCCATCATTCTTGGGTGCCTGGCGAATCCGGTTCGGTAAGATAAGTGTGAGTATGTTATATTGTTTTTCCAGTTTGGCACTGGGTAAAGGGCCTGTAGATTTAAAAACAAAAATGATATTTAAAAAATCAAGGAGAAAAGTTAAGCTGCATAAGGAGTGCAACAAGAAAACTCAGAGGCAGCATGGCTAAATTGCTGTTTCCAGTTACCTTCAACGACAGGCCCCCCACCCAACCATCACTTAGCTTTAAATTTGAGCCAGACAGCACTGAGCACACACACACACCCAGCAACATAGCATTTTCCCAATCAAGTACAAATCAACACACCGCTGTCACTCACCACCACTACACATAGTTGTGTAGGTCTGTTGTTTACCTTTAGGCCACTCCAAAGTCATCACCAAATTAGTTGGTTTCAGTGAATTTAAAAACTTCCATCTTCTTCTGGTGGCAGTTTCCGAAGTAGTCACGCCCACGCCCTGAGTCGTTCCATCATCTCTGATCCTCCTGAATCTGACTCCGAGTATGGTGTCCAACTCCATATCAACTGTGTCCCGAGTCCCGACTCAAATGCAATAGATTGGCCTGTAGTACATTGTTGTTGTTGCACAACAAGAAGGGAAAGATTAAGTAATTTTTTGTTTAGACTAGATTTGTGTTTGTGTTATCTAAGGGACTGGTCGCGTCTGACTCTGAAGAATATGAAGCAGAAAGCAATAAAACAAAGCAGTGTGGACTGTGGAGCTGACCCAGTGAAGAAATCTTGCTATCTCTCAAAGAGGCAGAAAAAAATATAACCTTCACAGGAAAATTATTGATCAGCCGTCGGAAGGCCACCAACATTCTAAATCATCACTAACACATTTTTAAGTGTAATAGTTACAGATAAACAAACACCCAGTGTCACACTGCCTGCCACCACATGAATCATCTCTTCTCAAAACACATGATAACACATCAAAACAAGTTCATAACAAACAATTACTCAGCGTGCAATGCATGCCATTTAACTGTTTTTCTGGTGTGCTCACTGTGATCAATACGTGGTACATTGCAGAATATAGATCCACTTATTCATGAAGCAGAAAATGGCCAGTTTAAATTGAATTAAAAGTCACATGTGGGGCAGTCCCTCTAGGGTAGGAAAAGATAGATAGTCATGGCCCAGGGTTGGAAGCAGACACACATTTGTTTGTATTCACTGTCCAATACCAGGCTTGAGGGAAATGGGTGTGGGGGAGTCGGGACCTCTTCACTGCGCACAGTTGGAGCTCCAATCTAGCAATAAAATGTGTCTAAGATTAAGACAGTGGGGATGAATTGGTCAACCAGACACAAACTAATAATAAAGTAAATAATAATGTTCCCTAGTTGCTATATATTGTTTTGGGGCGTCAAAGACAGAAAGAAAGAAAGCAGATCAGCGATAGACTAGAGACTGAGAGAGAAAGTTTTATGGTTGTCCTTGGCCCAGGCCTAGTAGTGAGGGAAATAGAGCTCGTCCTCAAACTCTGGTGGTTCGCCCAGAAGTAGGTCATCTAACACACTGCTTCCATGACCTGAGTCCCCCTCATCTTCCTCCTGTGGTACTTCAGGTATGATGTAATCCGGTGATATTAAGTGCTGATTCATTTTGATCATGGTTAATCTCTCCACGTTTTGGGGTGCAAAACTGGTCCTTCTCACTGTGACCACGGCACCAGCAGCACTGAAAACATGCTCAGTGGAGACAGTGGAGACACTGGATACAGGGCAAGCCAGATAGTTTATTTCCAGACTGCTGAGCACTGGCCATTGGCACCTCTTCCTGTAACAATACACCAATGGGTTTTGATCAAGGTAGACCTCTGTTGCGTCAACCAGATAGGGCTGGACCATTCGCTCAATGTTCATTGCTGGTGCTCCAATTTCCTCAACCTCTTTTGCATTCGCCTCTGCACTGGGCTTAAGCCCTGCTAGTAGAAACCACTCAGTTGCAGATTTTGGGGCTGATGCTCCTGGTCTTGTTGTTGATGGTGTTCTTGATTTTGGTTTTGGCAGCTGTGCACCAACAGCACTGCACTCAGGTCTGAACTTGAAGGCTGCTCCGCAGGACTTGAATCCTGGAGGAGTGCGCCTCTAATTCCCTGCTGTTCTTTTTCTAGCTCACTGCCTTGCTCAGCTATCCATGTTTTGCATTTTCTAACATCCCCATCTGAAAAAGGAATTAAAATGGACAGTAATGGTTTGAATCGTGGATCAAGAATTGGGGCACAGATGTAATGTTTGGAGGACACAACGTCTCTTTGCACCCTTGTATTCGCAGACAAGTGAAGGATTAAGCTCTCCGACAAGCCATATGCATCTTTTTCCTCCACACCTGTGTGCATTGCAAACACCTCCTTTAGCTGTTCCTGTAGCATGTGCAACAACAGATAGCTTGGCCTATGGTACTGTCTTCTTTGTTGACTTCCTGTGTGAACACCTCAAAAGGAAGCAGCATCTCAGTCAGGTATTTGACTAGACCCCATTGGTCCATCTCAATGATCATGCCTTTCACAGTTGCATCCCCTCTTTGCATGACATATTCATTGATAGGTCTGTACTTCTCAAACAGGCGTTCAAGCATGTCATAAGTGGAGTTCCAGCATGTTGGCACCTCCTGTATGAGTTCTTTAACTGGCATTCTGGTATCACGCTGAATGACCCTCAGCTGTTTCAGTGCTTTAAATGAATGGCTGAAATGATTGCAGATTCTTCTGCAGGTGAACAGTAAGTTGCTTACTTGGTCTTCTTTTTTGAGACAGTCCTGTACAATGATGTTGACGCCGCCAAAAACAGGACCCTGAAATAACCACCATCGGCCATGTCCTTAACTATATTACTGCCATTGTCCATAGCATCAAATCCAATCGTAAGCTCTCTTGGTTGCAGCCATTCAAAGTCATTGTTGTTAAAGTCTTCCAAAATGTTTGCAGCTCTATGGGATTTCTCCATGGCGAACATCGCCACTGTCATATGCTTCTGAACAGCATTAAAAATCTCAGCAGTGTCAACACCTGCACCCCACAAAAGAGATCCAGTGTGCGGTGATGCACATGTAATCAGTCGCTTGTCAGCTGGTCCACGTGTCTGTTATCAGGTGGATACTGTGAACAACACTCTTCTGCAAAGCTTGTCTAAGCAATTCCAGCACATCGTGATGTAGTGCTGGAACAGCAACTCTGGCAAAATAGGACCGGCTGGGAACCTTCAAATTCGTGCAGATAGCTGCCACAAATTCAAGAATTCCTACCCCTTTCACAAAAGAAAAAGGGAGGAGGTCCAGCGCTAACATTTTAGCCAGCTTCGTGTTGTGCAAACAGGCAATTCGGTGGTTGTGTTCATATTGCCTCTCAGTCCTAAACATGGCAGGAATAGTAGCCTAAATATTTTACTTTCCTGATGCCACTGATGCAGGTGACTTTTTGAGAGCAGGCGGTGGTAGGCTCAATGTGCTTTTCAGCGGGGCAGTCACTGTCCTCTCTTGCCTTGGTGTCTCAACCTGAGTCTTATGCCACTGCGATGTTGCTGATGTGGGTGATAACACTGCACTGCTGGGAAGAGGGCTGCTTCACAGAATGAAGATGTTTCCTCTTGTTCACCTTCCACTGTGATTGTATCGGATTCAAAATTCCCTGCTCAGCCGGCTTTCACCCCTTCACCAACAACACTTGCAGTTTTTGGGCCACTAAGGTACGCCTCCCAATGGATCATATGGTGCTTTCTCAAATGGGTTGTTTGGCCCCCAATACCATAGATTGTGCCAAGCTTACCCTGACTAACACTTGCTCCGCAAAGGGAGCATATGGCAATGTTTACCTCCACCTGGCTAACCGAAAAGAAGTCCCAAACAGGGGAGCTCAACTTTCTGACGCTGGTGCCCCTGCCAATGTTGGATGAACTGGCGATAGATGGGCGTTTTGACATTTGACTCTCTGCAGTACCTACTTCTACTGAGGTGGTTGTAGATGTAGATCGCTGCTAAGACTTTGCAAATATGGCAGCTGTCGGTGGTTTGATCTGTGGTGCCAATGCCACATCACCCCCAGGAAGTTGGGATGGGATAATGTCGGTCTCCACTGGGGCTGGGCTTACATCCATGATGACTGGCTCATCATCATCCCCCTCTTCTACATCTGCCTCCATAACTCTAAGGCTTTCTGGAGCCTTCCTTTTCCCTAGCCTCGTCTCGTGGCATGTCTCACTCTCAGACTGAGGCAGGATCGAAGTAGTGTCCTAATCATCAGAAAGGGGGCTTGAAGAAGAAGATGATGCACCACTAACCCTCCTTTTTCTAGCTGTAGATCTGGAAGACAATGGATCTTCTGGAGCAGATTGCTCTACTTCCTCAGCATGAACCTCAATCTCTTGAAGTGCTCCTACTTCGGGAGGAACTACTATTGGCGGTTGTGGCTGTTGTTATTGTCCACTTCTCTGAGTTACCTGCAACGATTGGGTACTACTTTGCGACAGAGATAAGTCAATTTCAATATCACTGCTCATCTGCGTGGCCATGATTAGACTGATTGCCTCAATGGCAGACATGGGCTTGGGCCTAGATTAGGGTAGGTCCACTGATTTGAGGGTGCTGCTCACAGCTTGCTCACCAGAGGCCTGTGCGACAGGCACAGTTTTTTATTTTCAAAAAAGATATAGGGCGACATACCAGTGGTGGTGTTGGTGGTGGTAAGCTCCTTCTTCTCACTTGCCACTTTCTTGGCAGCACCTTACTTTGGGGCCATCTTGAATCTGTCAGTTAGCAGTGGCACTTAGCTTCACAAGTTGAAGAGATGCCTGTGATGTATGGGTCATTCATGCGTCACGCCGTGCACAGGCCTTCTTTCTGGCAGTACTGTGGGTGATGTTGTCTCTTGTGCACCTAAAAGCAAAGACACAAGAGGACATCCATGAAACAGGGCATTGTTGCTGTTTAATTAGTAGTACAAACAAACATAATATTATTTAGTGTGGTCACTAGTTACTCCCTATTATAAACAATTAACAATACAGTGTATCTATTAGTAAAACGGAAAACCACACCAACATAAACATTCATGGTGACTGACTGTACACTCAGGAAGGATAAGAGAGAGTAAAAACAACAACATACAGATGAAACTGTTTGCTTTATGAGCTTCACATGACATCACTCATGTGTCATGTGGCACTCAGGGAGGTGCAGCTGACAAATGACAATGGAAAGAATAATCCCTAGGCAATGAATGTTGTTGTGCACCTATAACAGACAAGGGGTTGATTGATGCCAGATGTAGTGGAAAATGGTATAAACAAAAAAGATTATATATTTTTTCTAAAATGTGAAAAAATAAAAATATAATTTACCAATTAATAAAAAACAGTTTAAATTAAAAGAATTCAACATAAGTGAAGTTATTCTCAAAGATATAATAAGTTATTAAACTGCTATCTCATTGCTCAACCAACCACACTGGCTGGACGCCCAAAATGGCTACCAGCCAGTGCCACATTGTCATCAATGCCAACACTGAGCAGGAAGGCAACATTGGGAACAAACAGAAGACATGCAGGACTATGGCAAAAGCACACTGGCTGCCTACACAAAATGGCTGCCAGCCACATGGTCACAACAAGAAGCAGGAGGCCTAGAACAAAGAACTTATGAAGGCCCATGGCAAAAGCACACTGGCTGCCTACACAAAATGGTCGCCAGTCACATCATCACAACAACAACAACCAGAAAGAAGGCATGGTCACAACAAAGAAGACATGAAGGCCTATGGCAAAAGCACACTAGCTGGATACACAAAATGGCCGCCAGCCACATGGTCATAACAAAAATCAGGAGGCCTAGAACAAAGAACGCATGCAGGCCTATGGAAAAAATCACACTGGCTGCCTACGAAAAATGGCCCCCAGCCACATGGTCACAACAACCAGCAAAAAGGCATGGCCACAACAAAAAAGACATACAGGCCTCTGGCAAAAGCATACTGGCTGGATATACAAAATGGCCGCTAGCCACATGTTCACAACAAGAAGCAGGAGGCCTAGAACAAAGAACACATGCAGGATTATGGCAAAAGCACACTGGCTGGCTACACAAAATGGCCACCAGCCATATGGTCACGACAACCAGTAAGAAGGCAGGCAAGAGCAAAGAAGGCATGCAGGCCTATGGCAAAAACACACTGGCTGGATACACAAAATGGCCATCAGCCACATGGTCACAGACTCACAACAAGAAGAGGGAGACCTAGAAAACAAAAGAACGCATTCAGGCATATGACAAAAGCACTCTGGCTGCCTACACAAAAAGGCGGCCAGCCACATGGTCACAACAAGAAGCAGGAGGCCTAGAACAAAGATGCCTGCGGGCCTATGGCAAAAGCACACTGGCTGTCTACACAAAATGGCCGCCAGCCACATGGTCACAACAACAACAACCAGCAAGAAGGCATGGCCACAACAAATAAGACATGCAGTCCTATGGCAAAAGCACACTGGCTGGATACACAAAATGGCTGCCAGCCACATGGTCACTCACAACAAGAGGCCTGTAAAGCAAATAGCACATGCAGTCCTATGGACAGTCCACTGACTATTCAAAATGGCCCCGGGCCAGTAGCCATATAGCATGTGGAACAAAGGCAAATGATGGCCTATGGCAAACAAACACACACACACACACACTGGCCAGACAAAGGAGGCACACAGCATTAATTCAGCAATGCCGAAAATGAAAATTAACAGGGCTAAAAAAAATGTTTACAACAACACATATCCTTCAAAGCATTACCCCACCTAGTCCTATATACTGTTGTTATATGGGGTTATTTGGCCCTAAGACACATTGTCGACATTGCTAAGTTAGCATGAGTTTTGCTGGCCCTATGCTGCTGCTTTTGCGCACGCCTCTGCTAAGCGTTTGTTTTCGCGACACTTTGCCTCTGCCCTGTACATGATAACAGATTGTTTTTCACGTTCTCAGCCTTTCCTTCAATTCTTTCTGAACATAATGTGCAAGGTCGGTCAACAATGTCTCTTGTTATTCTGTTCTGGTCAGTCCCTATTACCTAGACAAAACATGTTACCAACAGCTGCAATGTGGAAGAATCGTGCTTTGATATAACGTTGTTGCATGTTTTTGAAACACACTCGTAGAAAGCCGTTCCATGGAGCTGAGCGCTGCTGTTCCTATGATGTAAACCTTTGGGTTTAGGCTTTCAGGTAGGGGTCTGCTAATAACGCCTAGAGATCTTCTGTTATCTAAAATAACTTCTTACTGCCGTGGGGAGGGTGATTAGGCCCAGTTATTTAGCCTTTTTCACAGTCTTTATAAAATGACAACTCCTTTTATATTCTATGGTATTGTAACAATGCTAATGATTCTTGCCTTATGCATTTTGCTGCTAGTTGTGGTTCGCATACTGTTTCATGAATCACTATAGTCAAAATAAACATTTTGAACTTATTTAGTGACTCTGATTATTTTTATTGTGGTCAAGTACGTGAGAGCGAAAGAGTGTCTTGTTCCCGTGACTCTGAGGTGAGTTGGGAGTGCTCGTGTTCTGGGTTGTCTAAACATTCGTAGCTTCTAGATATTTGTAGGAGACCGAATGAGACACTATTGCTAGTCGGTTGGGATTTTGGGTACTAAGGTGATAGGAGGTACACCCCTATTTACTGAGGTCCTGTTTTCTTGTGCATAGTTCTGTGTATGAGCAGAATCCCCGCAACATGGCGCCGCCAATGTTTGGTCTGGTTCTTATCTGCGAGACGCTTGAATAGTGCTCGTGCTGGTCCACAATACCCTCACTTCTGTTTCCGGAGACAGCTGTGACGGAGTAACCTCCTATATTGACATTTTTATAGGCTTATTCAAGCTTGAAGTTTTAAAAGGCATTTCTTTTCTTATAACCCTTGTTTGCGCTGCCATTCTTTAAGTTGTTCTACTGTCTTCTCTATAATGGCTGTAGTTGATATTCCGGCTCATAGCAGAGCCGCGCTGAGGGCGCATTTGACTCATTATGCAGTCCCTGATGCTGGGGCCGCGCTTATTTTTGTGGTGGAAGCAGATCCGGCTCACCAGTTTGAAGTTTTTTACTCTTGGGTCACCTTTCCGGCGGTGGATGGCACTGATGATTTGTTTCACACGTATGCTGCCACCACCGTTCCTCAGCAGTATCAGCCTTATAGAGCTCTTGAGATTCCGCTTACAGCTTGGCAACACCGTATTTGGTTTAATGGTGCCCTTCCTCACCCATTAACGGTAGTCCGTTTAGGCCCTTTATCTATAGATGGGGCCACATGGCCCGTTTTGGCTGGGTTTACCCCACACCCACGTGCTTTTACAACTGCTACTTTGGCAGAGCTCCGCGTCTTACATACATCATTGGTACACGTATATAGAGCTGTAATACAGTACGTAACACGCACTGTCCAGGTGGGACCACCTGGCGCTGCAGTACAACCTGCGGGTCCTGGTGGCGTAACTATCAGTCTCGTTATTGTTAATTCAGTCAAGGGCAAGCGCCCACAGAATAAGGATGAATTTCCTTATTGGCTTGCCGAGAAATTTGGACAGATGGAAGCTGTCTTTCCTAATACCACTCCTGTGGATAAACACAGGATCTTAACTATTAGTTTACTCAAAGACTTAATTCCCGAATTGGCTGATTGTAACACCTGGGGCAGGGTGTTTGCAGCGGTATATTCTATGTGTTTCGGCACTCCCTCCATGACCGTACTCCCCTCTGTGATTAAACGCGTTCAAGATGAACACGGAGCAGAAGCGGCTGTTGAGCTGGGGATGAGACTGGTGGGAGTGTTCGACGTGGTTGCTGATATGATCCTTGCGAATGTCAAGGGCGATGCCATTAGTTTTCAAGTAGCAAACCGCTTAGAGGTGGTCGCAGAGGCTGACAGACCATGAGAATTACCAAAGATTATTGCGAAGACTTATAAAACCATAGGCCGCAATAGTCTGGGAAATAAGCCTACAACTCAAACACAAACGCAGTCTCAAGTACAACAGAAAGCCCAACCTGACAAGGATGGGCGCCCTTTCTTTCCTAAAAAGAATTGGCAAAGAAATAAGAAACAGGGTTCCCAACAACAGAAGCAGGGTTCACGTGCCAGTTCACCGACCCCTGATGCTTCTGAACGTACTTATGACTTGCGCGATCGCGCTGCAATTAAGTCTCCTGAAAGATTTCAGGTTCCTGATCAGCGTTCTCCTCGTTCTTTACAGGAAACACCAGGCTCACAAGCCAGTGGAGGGGATCGCCAGGATCGGGGTAGAAGTCAACCTGCGCCACAACTTTGTGAACAGCCTCGACAGTTTGAAGTCAAGGAAAAGCAGGGTGATTTCGCACGAACCCGTCCTCCTTTTCAAAAGAAAAAGGTTGCCGCTTTAACAGCGAGATATGCCACAGACGGTGAGGACGCGACTCCTGGATCAGACTTGGGCAGTGACTCTGCTCGACAGTGCGGCGGAAGTTACCATAGTCAGGGAGGCTCTACGTCCCCGTCTGGATGTGACAGCAACTGACACATTTGTTACCATTGAGACTGCAGATACCCGGGTTGCCCCCCCAGATAGACTACACGAGGTCCTTTTCCAAATTGAAGGTGATATACTACGTCCTATTACGGTTGTTTTCTGGGAGAATCTAACCGCTACATATGACATTTTATTGGCGGAGAAGGATTGGCCTCCACCCTTTGTGTTAGCCTCTTCTAGAGGGGAAGATGTGATACTTCGGAGTTTTTCACGTTGTGTCCCTGAGGAATGAGCGCAGGCTCTTGCGGAGGAATGGGCTTTGGCCATAGCCCCAGCGGTGTATCGCAATCAGGTGGGTTGGGACGTTGATTCTCCAGCTCATGAATTACCATTGCGCTCTATGCCACAAACTCAACCTCAATATCCCATCAAACGAGAAGCGGAGGCTTCTGTTTGTGACATTCTCAGACAATTGGAGTATCAGGGGGTAATTGAGTCATGTGTATCACCTATGAATAATCCTCTCTTTACTGTCCCTAAACCTGATGGTTCTTTTCGGATTGTATCGGATTATAGAAATTTGAACAGCCATTGCCGCACCTTTGCGGTACAAAACACACACAGTTCAGCGCTGGTGAATAATTTTGTTCGTAAAAAATACAAAACGACACTTGACATTTCGAATGGTTTGTACAGTCACAATCTGGACCGTGCGAGTGGTGACCTGACAGCATTCAGTGCCGTCGGAAATCAGAAAACATTACACGGTTGCCTATGGGGTACAAGAACACCCCGGGGCATTTGCGGCGCGCATTGTGTCTTTGTTGCATGACATTGACCCAGAGGCCTTGTCGTATGTTGATGACATCTATTTGACTGACGACGACCTCACCCCGCATCTTGACCGAGTCGACCACATAATATTGTCTTTTGCTGACTACGGTTACAAATTTAATTTTGCAAAGTCACACATTGCCCATCTGGCAGTGCTCTTTTTGGGCTACGAGCTAAATAATGAGGGAAAGGGTCTAGCACCTCATTTCCTAGAGAAATGTGCACATTTGCAACTACCTTCTTCTTTGAAAAAGTTACAATCCCTGCTGGGTTTTTAAACTTCGGGAGGACTTACATTCCTGATTATGCCCAGCGTATCAAACCGCTTTATGCGTTGATACAACCTAAGTTCTCTTCTGCCAGCTTGCTTCCGGAACATACTTCCGTTCTGCAGTCTTTGCAGGTGGATTTGCTTGCGACTAACTTCTTAATGACTCGTGATAACACCACCAACCTGGTAATGCGTATCGTTTCTGGGGCAGTGGGTTTCACGTACTTAACATTCAATGAAGGAGACACAATACCTATTGCATACAAATCACACTTGTACACTGCGGCTGAAATGCGTTTTCCTCTGTAGAAAAAATCTTGACGGCAGTGCAGATGGCGATTCTGAAGGAACGCTCACTGGCACAGGGCAAACGCATTCTTATGGTCACTCCCTTCCCTGCTTTGGAAGGGGTGACTAAAGCTAGTGTGCCTAACTCCAAGGCATTGCACCCACATTGGATTCAGTGGGCTACTTCTTTGACATCTTCGGATGTCACATTTGTCTTTGATCCATCTCTTCAGACTCAGGAGTTTTTGCAGTATGAATTTGTTCAAAATCCTCCTTTGTCCCTTCTTCCTCTGTGTGAGTACAAATGCATCATTTATACCGATGGCTCGGCACAACCGGCCACGGGTTCCAAACATGCTTATTCAGCGGCTTGTGCTATTGTGTCTGGCTCCATTGAAGATGGAGAGTTTAAGTCATCCATTGTGCACACACAGGCACTAGGAGACTGCACGGCGCAATTGGCCGAGCTGCGTGCTCTTGTTCTAGCTCTAGAGTTTGCTAATCCTCTTGTGAATACTCTTATTGTGTGCGATTCTTACTATTGTGTCCAGTCGTTCAATGACAACTTATTCTTTTGGTCTCAAAATGATTACCGCGATTCTAAAGGCAGCGCAATTAAGCATAAAATGCTTTGGGTTCGAGTGGCAGATCTTAAACAACGTCTGCCTCTCACACATGTTATTCACACTTTTTGCCACCAGCGTGTCGGAACACACGCTCTTGGTAATTCTATGACTGATGAAGCGGCCAAGTCTGCAGTAGCCACGTGTTCCGTAGCAGCAGTTACAAGATCTATGACTAAGGTTAATAATGAGATTCTGGCAGCGGTTGCTGCAACTAGGTAGGGAGGTAATTATCCTGCGGGTTTTATTTCTAGATACTCTTATCATGTAACTGCCGAACAGGTTCCTTATGCTACCATTCCTTCAGTTGGGGATCGGCTGATTCCCAACTCTGACCGCAGACAAGCTTTGATCAAGGCCGCACACGAAGGCATTGCTTCGGCACATGCTGGTGTGTCGGCAACAGTCTCTATTCTTCAGCAACATTATTGGTGGCGTGGTTTATATAAACAGATTCGTAACTATGTTCTTTGCTGTGATGTTTGTCAACAAATCAAGCCTTCTACACTCCCACGACTGCCACAAACACAGCTATGTATTTCTAATAGACCTTTTGGCTGTGTCTATCTTGATCACTGCAGTCCTCTTTCTTCTGATACTGCATACAAGTATATCTTGGTTGCGGTTGATTCCTGTACTCGATTCCTGTGGGTATGGCCACAACGTAGTGCTGACGCTCGAAATGTCATCAGGGATTTGCGTGTCTTTATCAGGATGTTTGCCTGTGGTACCTTCCATTCTGACCAAGGTCCAGCGTTTGCCTCTAAGGCTTCCAAGGATGCAATGAAGTCGTTGGGGGTACAGTTGCAGTTTTCGTCTCCATACAGGCCTGAGGGCAATTCAGTTGTGGAGCGAATGAACTGTGACTTAAAGCAATCCATGACAGCTAGAGTCTTAGGTACTGGCAGGGACTGGCTGTCCCACTTGTATGGGGTCCAACGTGCATTAAATATTCTCCCTAGAAGATCTCTGGGTGGGCGGACCCCTTACGAAATGCTCTTTGGCTTTCACATGCTTGTTCCTGACCTTGATGGTCTGGACATTGTGGCGGCTGCCTCTAAGTTTGACGTAGATAATCATTCTGCTATGTTACAGGATCTACAAAAGTCCTGTGATACTCTGGCAACTGAGCATTTACCATCTTCGCCTGCTAATGC
The DNA here is from genome assembly GCA_963921515.1 of Calotriton arnoldi. Classification (NCBI taxonomy): domain Eukaryota; kingdom Metazoa; phylum Chordata; class Amphibia; order Caudata; family Salamandridae; genus Calotriton; species Calotriton arnoldi. The sequence continues at coordinate 278,722 of CAWUFW010010679.1, forward strand.
ACAACTGACTCCTGTTACCGGTTGGCTTCCTAAAGTTGGAGATCTGGTGCGGGAGAAGATTGAAAACAAAAAAGAATTTGGTCCCTCTTATCGTGCTCCGGTTTCTGTACTTGGACTGAAGGGTACTCGTACTGTCCTTCTACCACCATTGCCAGGTCGCAAAGACAACAGATACATCTCAGTGGACAATGTCAAGTTACACCGTGTGGCCGATTCTGAATAGTGTGACACCTGCAGTTTCGTGCAACGCAATATCCTTAGCACCGTTAACTTTGTCGTCACCTGCTGTTACAAGAATGTCTGCTCATATGATGGACACTGTAATTGATCTTCAGCCTATGCGACAATCATCTTCTGCGATGGATCTTGTGTGTCCTTTTCCGGCTACTGATTCCGTGTGTGAGATACCATCTAGCCCACGTGTACGAATGAAGGATTCAACACTTTCACCTTTGCTTGCAAGTCCAGTGAGTGCCTGTGAAGGAGAACCGGCACACCTTTCTTCTGCCACGTCCTCCTCGTCATCCAGTTTGCCTGATACTCCTAAGTCTAAGTTGCGTATCTTTTACTCCGGGTTCAAAAAGACATACTTCGTTCCCCCATGGACCTACATTTGGTTGGTGTTTATCTTAATATTCCTCTTCATGTCAATTGGATTTGTGACAGTGTTCTTTTTACTCATAAATGGCCATTATCTCCCTGAACGCTCTGCAGTAAAAATGGTCGATGGAACTTTGGCTCCTCACACATCGTCCCATATCATGAAACGTGACAAGACTTTTGTGAATATTTCAGCTTTTCCTGTTCATGATGGCATCGTTTGGGACAAAGTAGCTTACGGAATCCATGGCCCGACAGAGGTCCTTAGAGTTCTGTACGCATTTTGCGTCTCATTAGGAGATGTGGTGACACAGGACAAATATTCGGATGATTGGGATGTGCAGGCAGTTCATGCATTATTTTCAGACTTAAAATATTATGCTACCTTTGATGCTGAAGATTTGTATTTAAATTCTGCCAATTATGGTGATCTTTTTTGCTATCAACATTATGGGCATAATTTTTTACACAAATCGAACACCATGAGACCTGTTTTTAATTTTACCCAATGGGAACATTGTCCAACTCCCTTACAGGGGAGTTCTAAAACGCTTAGTGATAAGTTCACCTATTTTTCTAACTATGATTTGACTAATCCTGAATCCTATTATTTTAGGCTTCAAAAATCCCCTACATCGAAGTACCTGTTATCACACACTAAACTAATTTATGCCAACTCGTTTAGAACGCAGTTGGCCACACACGGTTATGACCATTGGAAACAGACCATAGATTTAAAATCCATCTGGGGCACAAAGCCATGGCAGGTTCAGGGCACTGAGGCATTACATCGTGCCTGCCTGATCCTGACTCAATTGCTGTTTTTAAATGAAACCATTTACCAAACATCCTGTTATGGCCTTGCAACTGTCAAAAACCTAAATACCCCCTCAATGCCATCATTAGCTGAATACAATAATTGGCGGTTACATAATAACTACACCATTGAGGCTTTGCAGGCTCTATTTCAGAATGCCTCCTTTAATGTTTCTGAAATTGATCCATTGGGATGGTTGTTGTGGCACTCTAATGCTAATGTATGCCAGTTGCGTTTCTATAATGTTACACCTGGTTTCTTTCAGACTAAGCCTGATCCTCGTTATCCACCTCATCATTCTGTAACTACATACTCAGTAGGTAAATTGTGCCAGCAGTGGCTAGAACACTCTACCCTTGCATCTGTCAAACAGCACCTTTCCATCCTATCAAATGATATTGATTTGGCTGATTTTCTCCTAGGCCCACGTAATCCAAGGGCCAAGAGATTTCTTCATGCTTCTTATAATGAAAATTGGAAACTTTCACAGATGGAAGCCGCCTTCCGTCTACGTCAAATTGACCAGGCAAACTTGGAAAAAGTCCTTGCTGTGGTGGACAACAGCATTAACACGCTTTCTTCCCACATTTACACCTTAGACAATATTGTTTCTTCTGTAATAGATATTGTGCAAAGTGATGTTTCTGTGTTATATCATGGTCAGAACCAGTTACGGTCGGTCATGCAATTTGCTTGGACGTTGCAGACACTGAAAATGGGTAAAGAACCTTGGGATTACTTGAATGCCACTGGTTTATTTTTGCCTTTTAACCTGACTGATAAACAGAAGTTTATGTCCATGAAAGATGCTGTATAAACGCTGTTACATATTGAACAATTGGAGCCTTTGCCGTTCTCTGTAGCGGAAACGGACTCTGCTGTTTGGTTAATTTATGGCGTTATCATTTTGCCCTTTTCACTTTTTCAATTTGAATCATGTATGCAACACTTTCCTGTTGGCCGCTTTGAACCGCTTGGCACTGCTTTTCTGCATGAATTATGGGTCCTGCCCTTTGCTTATCGGTGTTTGAGGGAGGATAAAGAAGATTTCCTCACAGGGGAGGAGTGTGATTCGGTAGTGGGTCACTCTCTTGTGTGCAAACACGTTAAGTTGCACGGCGAGTGTAACGTGTCAGCACCCAATCTAGCATGCTTTTTGAAAGGGACCCCAGTACCATCCATCACGCCTGTCTTTACGTTGCTTACTAACGGCAGCTATCTCATTTTAAACAATCAAGACTGCTGTGGTTTGCGGGCAGGTGTCCCATACTTGGTAACTGTTTCCCAGCGCGTAACTTGCTGTAGCAATGTCCTTTTCCCGCCCCCGCAAGGGAGTTTAGATTCTTCGCTTCGGCCTTCCATTCTGACATTGAAAACAGAGTTCAACAAGTTGAGCAGGCTCATAGCCCTTTTATTCCAACAAGAGGTGGCCCTCACTTCCGCCCGTGAAATATTCAGACTGCAGGTGGCTCGGACCTCAAGTGAGATACAGTCGCTTCTTAACACTAACCTCCCACTTCATTTTGGGGAATTAATTCACCAAATATTTAATGCGTCTGATACGACAGGCCTTGCCCATTTTTTTAAATGTGTGGGATCTGGCCTGGTCTCTTCCTTTCAAACTATATTCGGGGTAATACCGGCTTTTATTCATTCTCTCTTTTCTAGCGTTTTCGGAGGGTTTCCCTTAATATTGGCGCTGGCTGCTGGTGTCCTGCTTCTCCTCCTTGTGCTTCGCAATGGCTGCTCGCTTTGTGGCTCTGCACAGCCCGGCCCAGCTACAACTGTATCGTGATTGCTAATATGAGACTTTTGGGTGCTTGCCTTTAGCCACACTTGGTGTAACTTACAACTTGACATTCCGCTTTGCCTATTTTACTTGCGTGCAACCAGTGCTTCATTGCAAACGATGTAATTTCTCCTGGGCGATGGAGCTTTGCTTATCGAACACGTGGTGTCCAATCCCTGATTTCAGCCGGTTGATGGGTCCATTAGAGGCTCATGACGTGGCTTGTTCTGTGGATGGTCCAATGACACGTGCAGCTTTACTTGGAATCTTGGATCAATGGGATATCTGTGCGGCTGCGCAGACTTTCCTACGACGAAGTTTCATTGAATATCACGCAAGTTTGCTTTTTCTATTTTTGGATGCTCCTGTTTGTGAGAAACATGATTGTTCCTTCGACTTACTAAATTGGATGTCATCATTTTTTTCCACCAATGACAACGATGAACTATTGGAAGGAATTGCATTCTTTTGCACCCAAACCTTCATGGATTGACTACTTGGGTCAGCCCTACTCCACTGTCTGACATACAGACTCTTTTGTTTCAAGCTCACCGTGCCTTCAGCTTTTTCGAACTTTCCCTTTATTCTTCGATTTGTTTTTTTTTAGAAAGTCCCTCACCAATTTTTTAAACAATGCCTGACTTCTGACCTCTGTTTTTGTTCTTCTGTCTATGTCCTACTGACTTACCAGGGGGAGGGTGTTATATGGGGTTATTTGGCCCTAAGACACATTGTCGACATTGCTAAGTTAGCATGAGTTTTGCTTGCCCTATGCTGCTGCTTTTGCGCATGCCTCTGCTAAGCGTTTGTTTTTGCGACACTTTGCCTCTGCCCTGTACATGATAACAGATTGTTTTTCACGTTCTCAGCCTTCCCTTCAATTCTGTCTGAACATAATGTGTAAGGTCGGTCAACAATGTCTCTTGTTATTCTGTTCTGGTCAGTCCCTATTACCTAGACAAAACATGTTACCAACAGCTGCAATGTGGAAGAATCGTGCTTTGATATAACGTTGTTGCATGTTTTTGAAACACACTCGAAGAAAGCCGTTCCATGGAGCTGAGCGCTGCTGTTCCTATGATGTAAACCTTTGGGTTTAGGCTTTCAGGTAGGGGTCTGCTAATAACGCCTAGAGATCTTCTGTTATATAAAATAACTTCATACTGCCGTGAGGAGGGTGATTAGGCCCAGTTATTTAGCCTTTTTCACAGTCTTTATAAAATGACGACTCCTTTTATATTCTATGGTATTGTAACAATGCTAATGATTCTTGCCTTATGCATTTTGCTGCTAGTTGTGGTTCGCATACTGTTTCATGAATCACTATAGTCAAAATAAACATTTTGAACTTATTTAGTGACTCTGATTATTTTTATTGTGGACAAGTACATGAGAGCGAAAGAGTGTCTTGTTCCGCGACTCTGAGGTGAGTCAGGAGTGCTCGTGTTCTGGGTTGTCTAAACATTCGTAGCTTCTTGATATTTGTAGGAGACCGAATGAGACACTATTGCTAGTCGGTTGGGATTTTGGGTACTAAGGTGATAGGAGGTACACCCCCATTTACTGAGGTCCTGTTTTCTTGTGCATAGTTCTGTGTATGAGCAGAATCCCCGCAACACTGTTTGCAGGGGAAAGCAAACGTTGAATATCACAAAAAAAAACATTTTGTATTACAATCCAAATCCATCCACTGCCTAAGTGCTGTTTCAAATTCAACAGAAAACACAGAAACAGTTGTTTCATGCACCCATGACTAGCACTGGGCCTACTGGCTGGAAGGCCAATTGGCAGACTAGGCCACATAGTGAATTAAATCAATATTGCAATTGTATTAAAAAACATGGAGAAAATGTAGTAAACTGTGCGACATTTTTTCTTTACAAAAGAAGACATATGAAATGCAAAGAAATCACAAGGCCCCTGCTGAAACAACAGGCCACCCACCCCAATAAATTTTAAAAATCCATTAAAAGTACAAACAAATCCAGGAGCATGGCCCTGATCAAACAAACAACACCAGTTTTTCAACTTACTTGTAAAATCTCAAATACAAAGTCCTTAAATCCAATGTGCAGCAGACACAAAGAGTGATCCTTCCACTTCCAAATCCAAATGATAAGTAACCAGGAGATGGACAGAATACTGGGAGGAGACTGCTGGACAAGGACAGGAAGTTGGAGACCCTGGGGCACTGCGGATTTTGATGCTTCTCAAAGAGACAATCTTCCCCAGATTGCAGCTGCGGTAGATCCTGTGCATTTTGTATCGCGTATGGCAGAAAACATCCGCCGGAAGTCAGTGGCGTGCCAGAATGATGTGTTGGCAACTACAAAATCTCGCGGGAGCATGCAGCTGGCTAGTAAATCTCATGGCACCCGCGAACGGCCCTGAAAATCTTATGGGCAATCGCGAGCGCCCTGCAATTTGCTCCTGTTAGACTGGGCATCTTTTGGCGTATTTCCCCTGTCTTTTTGCTTTCTGACCTCCCGGTTTTGACTCTGCTTTTGCTGGTTTAGTGTCTCTGCGCACTTTTTCACTGCTGTTCAGTGTTCAAGTGCAAGTGCTCCTGTTGTAAATTATGTTATGGATTGGTGTTTCCATGATTGGCATATTTTATTTACTGGTGAGGCCCTAGTAAAGTGCACTGAGAGTGCCAGGCCTGGTCAATCAAATGCTTTACTAGTGGGCTTGCAGCACTGGTTGTGCTACCCACATAGGTAGCCCTGAAAAGGCAACTCAGACCTGCCACCGCAGAGTCTGTGCGCAGTTTGTAACTGCCATGTCGACCTGGCAAGTGCACCCACTTGCCAGGCCCCAACCTTCCCTTTTTCTACATGTCAGTCACCCCTAAGGTAGGCCCAAGGTACCCCTGTGGGCAGGGTGCTGTGTATGTTAGAGGTAGGACATGCACTGATGTGTATGACATGTCCTGGTGGTGAATTACAGTGTATTTCGTTTTTCATCATTGCAAGGCTGCCTGCTCCCATTGGACAGAATGGGGAGTTTGTTTATACCATCTTATAAACATAACTGCCCCTGAGAACAAGGTAGAAAAGTCAAGTTTAGTATGTCTGGACTCAGAATGTTAAAATGCATCTTTTAGTGAAGATGATTTTTACATTCTGTGTTTGAAAATACCACTTTTAGAAAGTAGGTATTTTCTTGCTTAGCCATCCTATATGCCTCTGCTGGGGTTGTGGATTAACTGTCTGGCTTTGGGATGACAGGGGCTGGAGAGGGGCAGTGGCTCCAGAGAGCCTGATGGGTCAGGGCTGGGCTGAATAGACCTGGGCTGCATTTAGAGTAGTGGGAGGAGATTTCCTTGCACCTGAATGGGCATGGTCTGCCTTGCACAATGCCGTCTTCACCCCCTGCCAGGAAGCTGCACCAGTGAGGACAGAACTGGTTTGGACTGGGTACAGACACTCTCTGCCTTCAGAGAACAAAGAATTTGGTGGTACAAATATTGGGGCCCTGACCCCAGAACTTTAGAACTCTTTTGAACCAAGAAGACTGCCAAGAAGAAGAGCTGGAGAAGCTGCGAGGATGAACTACCACTTTGCTGAGTGCTTTGCTGTGTTGGCCTGCAGTAGCTGCTTCTGTGTTGGGCAGTGAAAGGACTGGACTGAACTTTCTGCAACTTCTTTGAGTATCTCCAAGGGCCTGAAATAGAGCTTGCCTCCTGTTCTGAAGTCTAAGGGACTGCAAAGACTTCACCAATCTCTGGGTACCACTTCTGGAACCGCTGTTTCAGTTGCCACAGAGAAGGGAAACACAACTGACTCCGTCGCTGGCTCTGTGTCCTGACGGCACCGTAGACTGCACCATCCACATCTCTCACAACAAAACTGGTCTCACCGACGACGACCGCCACCGCCACCACCGAGCCACTGCTTGCACCGTGACCTGTGGGCACCACACTCCCCACCGCCTCACTTCACTTTGACATCCTGGTCTCACCGATGCCATCACTGCTGCTGACTTCGACACCCGTGATTGCATCGTGGCACCGCCTCGTCCCACACAGCCGTCTGGGCCGACCGACACCAGCCCCCGCTAACCGTCTCTGTCGCCTGCACCGCAAACTGCCAGCACCGCATCGAGCACCGTCTCGCCCTGCACCGTAAGCCTTGGTCTCACCGACGCCGTCTGGACGATCGTCACCGGCCCGCTGCCTGCACCGCATCGAGAGGACACTGCACCCTGCACCACTTCCATTTTGCAACGCAACTGCAATGGTTGCCACAACCGGCTCGCACCACCGTGTGAGCTGCAACGAGAAAGGTACTGTTACCGAGTCTGTTCACACTTTCGCTGGCCCGTACCAACGCGGTCGGCTGGAACTGTTAGACTCTGTTGTTTTCAGCATCGCGGTACCCCGGACGGGGCTACCGACTCGTACGAACTGTGTTTTTGAAGTATTCTTGCAAAGTATATCTTTTTAAGTATTGTATTGTGGATTTTTATCGGTTTTGGTCTTGTCTTAAGTATATAAAAATATTGGATATTTTTCTAAACTGGTGTGGTGTCCTTTTGTAGTACTTACACTGTATTACTGTTGGTTTTGTGCAAATGCTTTACACACTGCCTCTAAGAAAAGCCTGACTGCTCGTGCCAAGCTACCAAAGGGGTGAGCAGGGGTTATTTTAGGAGTGTAACTTCCTTATCCTGACTAGAAGGAAGGGTCCCTACTTGGACAAAGGTGCAAACCCTTGCCAACTAGAGACCCCCATTTCTAACAGCTCCCGCGCACCGTTGCGCAGTGCGGAGTTTAACAGTAACTCTGCGTTCTCTGGGGAACATGGAGTTGCTGAATTCCGCAAACTCCATGAACGGAGTGGATATTAAGGCCCGGGCTTACTGATAGGAGTCTCTCCCTGAATTGCCTAACTGACTAGTAGCAATTAGACCTTGCTGGTGGCCTTTGCTGTATTGAGTCCGAGCCCCTAAGTGCTATCCCTGAGAACCTTAGAAGTGAACGATTGGACTTGTAAGACCTCCAGAATATCAGAAAAAACTCATGGCAAAGGTGTCTGATTTCAAACAGACTTCATCTGCTATAACTTCAGACGTGCCCTGCTGTAGGATTTAGAGGTCCATAAATAAAACTAAAAACCTGATTGCGATCTTGGCCCTTGCACCATATTACATGTTCAATAGGATATTATGGAATTGTAATTAGGCCGATGGGATATCCGTCATGTTTGCGATGAAGTAACCGTGTCCGAGATCATAATCAGGCCTTAAGACCAAAGATAGAAACTTTGACTGGACAAAATTATTCAGCTGTAGTAAAATTTAAATTTTTCTTGGTCTGGCCTTTTCCCCACCAAAACCAATGGTTTTATTGGGACCTCATCCAATGGCGATCCGTCTTCAAGAGGGCTTTGGTCGAAGCAGCCAGTAGCCTTGCCGTGATGGAGGAATACAAATACATTTCAGAGAAAAGATCAGAAGGTTCAATTTGTGATTGAGAAATCCAGCTTGGTGTATTCAACACATCCTCCATCATGGTTGTTCTGAAATTGGGCCTGAAAAGCACCTATCAGTAGTCAAAAGTGACTACTGATCGGTGTTTAAATTTTCTATGTGCCTTTAGCCTTAAATCTTTAAAATTTATGGTTTCCCTTATTGGATTTTTGCCATTTTGGTGGCATTTTACTCATTATATTCTTCTCTCTTTTAGAAATTAGTTGTGGGATTGTTATTGTGTTGTGTTTTGACTTTTTAACTATTTTGTTACTGCTAAATCTTTTACCTTTCCCAGAGTTAAGCCTGTCTGCTTTGTGCCATAGCTACCAAAGGGTTGATCCAGGTTCAAATTATTTAAATTGTGTTTTTATCTATCAAAGGAGACCAACCCTATAATAACACATTTCTTACACTATCTCACCGCTGGAGCATGCAACAGTATGGCTACTCCTCTCCACAGTAAGGGGAACTCATTTTTCTTTCATAGACAACAGAAGACCATGCTGTTTCCACTGAGCCTTATTTAGAGTTGGTGTAGCCATAAATAAGTGGTCCTCTCAAATAAACAAACTCGTAGTTCCCTGCTCTCCAGGTAAGTGCCAGTTTTAGACCTACAGAGCCTCTTCTGGCTCCACCAGTGTAAATCTGTGACCAGGTGACCCATCCCCCATTGACGTCAGATGACAGAGTTTGTCATCCCATCCTATTGAGTGCAGAGTGACCCCCACTGATTTTCAACGCCTGTGCATGGCATAAAAGACATGGTAAACATGAGCAGAAAAATGAAAAATGGCCCTCACATGCAGAGAGTAATCGTCTTGCGTGCTTTGCGCCATTTGTATTTTGTTTAGGAAGACAGCCTATACTATTCAGCACTAAGCAAAAATGCGCTTTAAACATGGCACCTATCCTGCAAACCTTTGACCTGTGAAGGGAGTCACCGCAGCTCTCTTCTCAGCATAGAGATCCCCAACAGGCAAATGAGGATTTATCAATTGTACTGAGAGTTCTTCTGCCAGATTGGTGGGTGACACGGTCTATGCCTCTCTCTCAAACCAGTGGACCATCCCCCAAGGACTAAAGGCCCCCCTTATGTCTACTTACATAAGGCTGAAGCTGTCTGTAAAGTCTTTCTTTACTGTCAAGTTACTCTTTAGGATTTAACATTGCTCTCTTCAAATCACATTCAACTTATTTTTGGGTGCATTTTTATATAACACAAATGATGATGGAAAACATTTCATTCAACCCCTATTTATTTATAAATAAAATAAATGTAGGATTCAGCAGGATTGGTGCTTTGCTTGAGAGCTGTAACAAGGTGTAGGAGGTTTGTAATTTAAATTAACCTAAATGTGAATCATTTGCCTTTGATTCAGGATGAAGTAAGTGATGAAGTGGTAGTTTGGTTACTGTTATTGTTATGTTTTCTGATCCACCTAATGCTGTTACTAAAGATTGTGTAGATTGTGTGGCACTTGTCATGGGAGTGAGATATAGGAGAGTCTGGCAGGTTTGATGAAATGTGATAGCTTTAAAGAACTGTTACAATTATAGGAGGCTACTTTGTTAGTGTGTATGTTTGTACGCAGTTTATGTATAGCACAAACTTAGCTGAAGGCAGTGGAGTGATGTACAGTGTAAAAAGCCAAATTGAAGGCAATGAGTGTTTGGAGGGATAACTTGCTTCTAAAGGCATGGATGAGCTTTCACTACAATGTGATGTTTTGTTTTATAAGAAATATGCCTTCAGATCTTACATAGGAACATGGATGGGGCATTCCTGATGGAAACGTAGATGCAGTTTCAGATTCTGATGGGGTCCTGGCTGTGTGTGTGCTAAAGGCCACAGGAGATGTTGAGTTTGTCAGCCAAATAGCACAGGGTGCTGGCTGTGATGGTTTTGAAGAAGACGCAGCTTGTTTTCAAAATGGTGAGGCCTGGAAAAGGGAGCCAATGGAGTTTGATCATTATGGGGGCAATGTGGTAATCATTCTTGAGGCCCCTGATAAGCTGTGCTGCATTGTGTAAGGTGCCTCTGGATTCTGAGAGACCATGAAGGTGAGCATTTCTAGTATCCAAGAGCAGATATATGAATGGAGGTTCCCAAGTAATTTTCTGGGAGATACGGTTTCATGTTGTTCAATAGTAACACCATCGACCAGACCATCTTGGTTGTTTTGCAATATATTCTATGAAGGGTGGGGTCGGCATCCTGCGTGAATCCAAGGCAAGGTACTTGGCAGTAAAGTGAAATTCAGGGTTCCGATCCTTCTCAGTTCATGTCATTGAGACAGTTTAGGACTTGCTGATGCCTGTTGGTCTTGGTAAACTACGAGAATAGGGTTTTGGGGGGGTTAGGGTTCAGGTAGGTGTTGGACACCCAGCTCTGTTTAAGGTGCAGTGTTTGAGAAATTGAATGTCTGAAGAGGATGAGACTTTTAACAGAGTTGTGTGTCATCAGAGGATTGGTGACTTTTGTTTCTGTTATTGGCAAAGGGCCTCTACCTACTTACTAGGTGTTGTTTTTAGTCTGCAAGTATATGGTTTCTGCATGTGAAGATGTTTCATCAAGCACTCCGGGGGCTGTGTACTGTGACATTGCTTTGCTTTTTTGTGTAGATAACATTAACTCTATGTGAATTATTAGGTGTATCATGGAAAGTATAGTCCTGGTTTGTCAATCATAGTTGCATGAGAATGTGGAAATTAGGAGTCAACGATTTGTTTAAAAAGTTCCAACAAGAGCTGATATCAGAACTGGGTTACATGACTATTGATATGATGATTATGCCATTGCAGGAAGATATTTGTAGACTGATGCTGCATTTTTTTACTCTGTGCATTGGGCCTGTAAGCTAAATGTCACTTGTAGACTGCAGCACCCTTTGTGCCACTCAATACAGTGACAGTACAAACATGACTGCAGGCCTACCATTGTAGCCAGTCTGTGAATTAGTTTTAAAACTGCAAATTCGAGTTGTCATAATAGCCTCTTTGACAGGCATAAAACCTCCTTTTAAATATCAATGTCATCCCTGAGTAGGCTTAATGTCAATAAGGCAGGCTGCATGGTGTTTAAAAGTAAGGTATGTAAAAGTGTAACATTAAACCTGTCCTTCCACTAGTAAGGCCTCAAAATTATTTACACTTTAGGAGGCTTATCTGTTTCATAGGAAAGCACTGTGTTACAATAATAAGATTAATATTGTTATCTCCATCTAGGAAACAGCTACAAAGTTTACTCTTGCACTCTTTAGAATATTTATTACATGCCCAATTCACTGATTTGTAATGAATATTTTAGAAAGGGATTTAAAAAAAAGTTCCCTTTGTCATGCTCAAAGCCAATAAAAACCATTTGCATGAGCTTTTAGCTGTCATGGAGCAGAATTGCCCCTTGATGAGGTATGAACTTGCTCCCAGAGCTGAGAAAAGGTCTTGGGAGTGGGGATCTGAGCTCTGTCCATGGACTTGACTTTCACAGGCAAACGTTAGCTGGCACCTGGGCAGGGTCCTCCTTTGTTCACCTAGCCAGCCAAATATCAATCAAAGTGAGAGAAGAGCTGCCACCATAACTGCTTTAGTGTGACCACAGAGGAGGGGCTGATTATTTCAATGGTGACACCTCTGGAGTGGTTACAGGAGCTCTGCCCAGGCAATGAAAGGCTCTGCCATTTTGTTTTTAGGTAGAGAGGGGCACTGTTGGATTGTTTATGGTAAGGTGCATAAGTAGTCTTGTTAGATTTGGTAGGACTACTCCTGAGAACCGTTCCCTATTGGCCAGGGAGGTACCAGGAGTCATGTCCGCTCCAGGCTAGTGCCAGACTTTAATCGGCACAAATGGGAAGCCCCTTAGGAAAACTACTTGACCTGTGGAAGACAGAAGGGGGACTGCACCTGCTGTTGAGACTTTTGAGGAGACCTGAAAGGCTGGACCTGCTCTCACCTGTTCCAAGGATAAAGAAGTGGACTCCAAGGGTCAGTTGGCTAAACTACCTGTAAGCTACAGGGACACAACAAGCTGCCAGAAGCTCCTTTCCTGAGGATCCCAACTGACTAGTTCTAAATGGACCTGTCCTGAACCCTGCTGGTGGCTTCTTCTGGAGTGAGTGTTGACCCTCAAGTGCTGTTTCAGAGGTGCTGGCACCATTGGCTGTGCCCAAGGGTACTCCTCATTACATCCTGAAACACCAGGACTTAGAAACATTTTGGTTTCAGACCTCTGGAGGATCCACTGAAGATGTTTTGCTGCGATCTCAAAGATTAAGGTTGCTCCATCTCTGAGTATTTCTGCAGCAGCAAATCTGTTATAGTAGGATGGCACAGAGAGTGTGTCAGGCCTCCTGGAGCCCTGATTAACTACACATTGCAGCCTTTCCCAGCAGGAGGAATCCGAGCCCCAGAAATTGTCTAAGTCTGAATGTAGAAATAGTCATGGGCAAAGGACCTTTGTTGGGTGCAAAGTTTGAAGTTCCTCCACTTGGATGTTTCCCACCAAACGTCAGCAGCTTCACCGGGCCCTTGACCAATGGCTATCCGATCTTGTGGAGTCCTTCCTTGCTGCAGCCTGTAGCCTTGCCCTGCTGAGCATTTTTTACATTCATTTCAGAGACTAAATCAGAAGGTAACACTTCTGATCAGGTCGAGCTTGGTTTCTGTATCTGACCCGTGCTCCCTCATAGTCGGCCTTAAATCATGACTGTCAAACACAAACAAGATGCCAGTGATTGGCGCCTCAAGCTTTTTAGCACTATTTTCAGATAATAATTTAATCATTTATATCTCCAGTTTTCCATATTAGATTTTCATCCTGTTTGTGGCATTTTGTTCACTACATTATCCTCTCTACTTATAAATTAGAGTGGGATTAAGTTAAGGCTCTCTGCTCTGTACCATAGCCAGGGGTTGAGCTCAGGTTTAAATTGCTGAAACCCTTACTGGACCTAATAAGACTAGCAACATTATTGCGAGTGGTTGACCAACATCCACTTCAACTAATAATCCACTTTCCCACAATCTTGTTTGAGTGTGCCAATTTCAATACCTTTGAAGGAATTATACTATTGCATGCATATATGGTTTTAGTTGACTCAAGAAGTTAGTGAATGTATGATTGATGGGCAAATGGTGATGTTGTATCTGTGTTCGATTTAGCTGTTTTGCTCCGTGGCTTTCAAAAGAATCAGCAAGGGATTACATTCGGGTAGATTGAACAATTTACAAGAAGCAATGCGAGAGGAGCTCTAGTATGACTGCCGGTGTGAGTAGTCATGATGCAGAGAAGTAAGTTAAGGTGGTGAGTAGAGCTGAGGGATGCATAAGACAATTCAGTAAGACCAACAGGCAAGGCTCTGCTAGATTGCAGATAAGAAGGAATCAAAAAGAGATGAAGCAGAGAGGAATGTTCAAGGGAATAGGTAAGAAACAGCTTAGTGGAAAAGCAGGTGGGCAGAGTGGGGAAGTTGTAAAATGGGAGAGGCGTGGAGAGAAGAGTGTTGGGCAGTGAAAGGACTGGACTGAACTTTCTGCAACTTCTTTGAGTATCTCCAAGGGCCTGAAATAGAGCTTGCCTCCTGTTCTGAAGTCTAAGGGACTGCAAAGACTTCACCAACCTCTGGGTACCGTTTCTGGAACCGCTGTTTCAGTTGCCACAGAGAAGGGAAATACAACTGACTCCGTCACTGACTCCGTCGCTGGCTCTGTGTTCTGACGGCACCGTAGACTGCACCATCCACATCTCTCACAACAAACCTGGTCTCACCGACGACGACCGCCACCACCGAGCCACTGCTTGCACCGTGACCTGTGGGCACCACACTCCCCACCGCCTCACTTCACTTTGACATCCTGGTCTCACCGATGCCATCACTGCTGCTGACTTCGACACCCGTGATTGCATCGTGGCTGGGGGCACCGCTCGTAAGTTTCACGACGCACTGCCTCGTCCCACACAGCCGTCTGGGCCGACCGACACCAGCCCCCGCTAACCGTCTCTGTCGCCTGCACTGCAAACTGCCAGCACCGCATCGAGCACTGTCTCGCCCTGCACCGTAAGCCTTGGTCTCACCGACGCCGTCTGGACGATCGTCACCGGCCCGCTGCCTGCACCGCATCGAAAGGACACTGCACCCTGCACCACTTCCATTTTGCAACGCAACCGCAACGGTTGCCACAACCGGCTCGCACCACCATGTGAGCTGCAACGAGAAAGGTACTGTTACCGAGTCTGTTCACGCTTTCGCTGGCCCGTACCAACGCGGTCGGCTGGAACTGTTAGACTCTGTTGTTTTCAGCATCGCGGTACCCCGGACAGGGCTACCGACTCGTACGAACTGTGTTTTTGAAGTATTCTTGCAAAGTATACCTTTTTAAGTATTGTATTGTGGATTTTTATCGGTTTTAGTCTTGTCTTAAGTATATAAAAATATTGGATATTTTTCTAAACTGGTGTGGTGTCCTTTTGTAGTACTTACACTGTATTACTGTTGGTTTTGTGCAAATGCTTTACACACTGCCTCTAAGATAAGCCTGACTGCTCGTGCCAAGCTACCAAAGGGGTGAGCAGGGGTTATTTTAGGAGTGTAACTTCCTTATCCTGACTAGAAGGAAGGGTCCCTACTTGGACAAAGGTGCAAACCCTTGCCAACTAGAGACCCCCATTTCTAACAGCTCCCGCGCACCGTTGCGCAGTGCGGAGTTTAACAGTAACTCTGCGTTCTCTGGGTAACATGGAGTTGCTGAATTCCGCAAACTCCATGAATGGAGTGGATATTAAGGCCCGGGCTTACTGATAGGAGCCTCTCCCTGAATTGCCTAACTGACTAGTAGCAATTAGACCTTGCTGGTGGCCTTTGCTGTATTGAGTCCGAGCCCCTAAGTGCTATCCCTGAGAACCTTAGAAGTGAACGTTTGGACTTGTAAGACCTCCAGAATATCAGAAAAAACTCATGGCAAAGGTGTCTGATTTCAAACAGACTTCATCTGCTATAACTTCAGATGTGCCCTGCTGTAGGATTTAGAGGTCCATAAATAAAACTAAAAACCTGATTACGATCTTGGCCCTTGCACCATATTACATGTTCAATAGGATATTATGGAATTGTAATTAGGCCGATGGGATATCCGTCATGTTTGTGATGGAGTAACCGTGTCCGAGATCATAATCAGGCCTTAAGACCAAAGATAGAAACTTTGACTGGACAAAATTATTCAGCTGTAGTAAAATTTAAATTTTTCTTGGTCTGGCCTTTTCCCCCACCAAAACCAATGGTTTTATTGGGACCTCATCCAATGGCGATCCGTCTTCAAGAGGGCTTTGGTCGATGCAGCCAGTAGCCTTGCCGTGATGGAGGAATACAAATACATTTCAGAGAAAAGATCAGAAGGTTCAATTTGTGATTGAGAAATCCAGCTTGGTGTATTCAACACATCCTCCATCATGGTTGTTCTGAAATTGGGCCTGAAAAGCACCTATCAGTAGTCAAAAGTGACTACTGATTGGTGCTTTAAATTTTCTATGTGCCTTTAGCCTTAAATCTTTAAAATTTGTGGTTTCCCTTATTGGATTTTTGCCATTTTGGTGGCATTTTACTCATTATATTCTTCTCTCTTTTAGAAATTAGTTGTGGGATTGTTATTGTGTTGTGTTTTGACTTTTTAACTATTTTGTTACTGCTAAATCTTTTACCTTTCCCAGAGTTAAGCCTGTCTGCTTTGTGCCATAGCTACCAAAGGGTTGATCCAGGTTCAAATTATTTAAACTGTGTTTTTATCTATCAAAGGAGACCACCCCTATAATAACACATTTCTTACACTATCTCACCGCTGGAGCATGCAACAGTATGGCTACTCCTCTCCACAGTAAGGGGAACTCATTTTTCTTTCATAGACAACAGAAGACCATGCTGTTTCCACTGAGCCTTATTTAGAGTTGGTGTAGCCATAAATAAGTGGTCCTCTCAAATAAACAAACTCGTAGTTCCCTGCTCTCCAGGTAAGTGCCAGTTTTAGACCTACAGAGCCTCTTCTGGCTCCACCAGTGTAAATCTGTGACCAGGTGACCCATCCCCCATTGACGTCAGATGACAGAGTTTGTCATCCCATCCTATTGAGTGCAGAGTGACCCCCCACTTATTTTCGACGCCTGTGCATGGCATAAAAGACATGGTAAACATGAGCAGAAAAAATGAAAAATGGCCTTCACATGCAGAGAGTAATCGTCTTGCGTGCTTGCGCCATTTGTATTTTGTTTAGGAAGACAGCCTATACTATTCAGCACTAAGCAAAAAATGCGCTTTAAACATGGCACCTATCCTGCAAACCTTTGACCTGTGAAGGGAGTCACCGCAGCTCTCTTCTCAGCATAGGGATCCCCAACAGGCAAATGAGGATTTATCAATTGTACTGAGAGTTCTTCTGCCAGATTGGTGGGTGACACGGTCTATGCCTCTCTCTCAAACCAGTGGACCATCCCCCAAGGACTAAAGGCCCCCCTTATGTCTACTTACATAAGGCTGAAGCTGTCTGTAAAGTCTTTCCTTACTGTCAAGTTACTCTTTAGGATTTAACATTGCTCTCTTCAAATCACATTCAACTTATTTTTGGGTGCATTTTTATATAACACAAATGATGATGGAACACATTTCATTCAACCCCTATTTATTTATAAATAAAATAAATGTAGGATTCAGCAGGATTGGTGCTTTGCTTGAGAGCTGTAACAAGGTGTAGGAGGTGTGTAATTTAAATTAACCTAAATGTGAATCATTTGCCTTTGATTCAGGATGAAGTAAGTGATGAAGTGGTAGTTTGGTTACTGTTATTGTTATGTTTTCTGATCCACCTAATGCTGTTACTAAAGATTGTGTAGATTGTGTGGCACTTGTCATGGGAGTGAGATATAGGAGAGTCTGGCAGGTTTGATGAAATGTGATAGCTTTAAAGAACTGTTACAATTATAGGAGGCTACTTTGTTAGTGTGTATGTTTGTACGCAGTTTATGTATAGCACACACTTAGCTGAAGGCAGTGGAGTGATGTACAGTGTAAAAAGTCAAATTGAAGGCAATGAGTGTTTGGAGGGATAACTTGCTTCTAAAGGCATGGATGAGCTTTCACTACAATGTGATGTTATGTTTTATAAGAAATATGCCTTCAGATCTTACATAGGAACATGGATGGGGCATTCCTGATGGAAACGTAGATGCAGTTTCAGATTCTGATGGGGTCCTGGCTGTGTGTGTGCTAAAGGCCAGAGGAGATGTTGAGTTTGTCAGCCAAATAGCACAGGGTGCTGGCTGTGATGGTTTTGAAGAAGACGCAGCTTGTTTTCAAAATGGTGAGGCCTGGAAAAGGGAGCCAATGGAGTTTGATCATTATGGGGGCAATGTGGTAATCATTCTTGAGGCCCCTGATAAGCTGTGCTGCATTGTGTAAGGTGCCTCTGGATTCTGAGAGACCATGAAGGTGAGCATTTCTAGTATCCAAGAGCAGATATATGAATGGAGGTTCCCAAGTAATTTTCTGGGAGATACGGTTTCATGTTGTTCAATAGTAACACCATCGACCAGACCATCTTGGTTGTTTTGCAATATATTCTATGAAGGGTGGGGTCGGCATCCTGCGTGAATCCAAGGCAAGGTACTTGGCAGTAAAGTGAAATTCAGGGTTCCGATCCTTCTCAGTTCATGTCATTGAGACAGTTTAGGACTTGCTGATGCCTGTTGGTCTTGGTAAACTACGATAATAGGGTTTCGGGGGGGTT
Source organism: Calotriton arnoldi (assembly GCA_963921515.1). Lineage (NCBI taxonomy): Eukaryota > Metazoa > Chordata > Amphibia > Caudata > Salamandridae > Calotriton > Calotriton arnoldi. The sequence goes on from CAWUFW010010679.1 coordinate 297,165, forward strand.
AGGGTTCAGGTAGTTGTTGGACACCCAGCTCTGTTTAAGGTGCAGTGTTTGAGAAATTGAATGTCTGAAGAGGATGAGACTTTTAACAGAGTTGTGTGTCATCAGAGGATTGGTGACTTTTGTTTCTGTTATTGGCAAAGGGCCTCTACCTACTTACTAGGTGTTGTTTTTTTGTCTGCAAGTATATGGTTTCTGCATGTGAAGATGTTTCATCAAGCACTCCGGGGGCTGTGTACTGTGACATTGCTTTGCTTTTTGTGTAGATAACATTAACTCTATGTGAATTATTAGGTGTATCATGGAAAGTATAGTCCTGGTTTGTCAATCATAGTTGCATGAGAATGTGGAAATTAGGAGTCAACGATTTGTTTAAAAAGTTCCAACAAGAGCTGATATCAGAACTGGGTTACATGACTATTGATATGATGATTATGCCATTGCAGGAAGATATTTGTAGACTGATGCTGCATTTTTTTACTCTGTGCATTGGGCCTGTAAGCTAAATGTCACTTGTAGACTGCAGCACCCTTTGTGACACTCAATACAGTGACAGTACAAACATGACTGCAGGCCTACCATTGTAGCCAGTCTGTGAATTAGTTTTAAAACTGCAAATTCGAGTTGTCATAATAGGCTCTTTGACAGGCATAAAACCTCCTTTTAAATATCAATGTCATCCCTGAGTAGGCTTAATGTCAATAAGGCAGGCTGCATGGTGTTTAAAAGTAAGGTATGTAAAAGTGTAACATTAAACCTGTCCTTCCACTAGTAAGGCCTCAAAATTATTTACACTTTAGGAGGCTTATCTGTTTCATAGGAAAGCACTGTGTTACAATAATAAGATTAATATTGTTATCTCCATCTAGGAAACAGCTACAAAGTTTACTCTTGCACTCTTTAGAATATTTATTACATGCCCAATTCACTGATTTGTAATGAATATTTTAGAAAGGGATTTAAAAAAGTTCCCTTTGTCATGCTCAAAGCCAATAAAAACCATTTGCATGAGCTTTTAGCTGTCATGGAGCAGAATTGCCCCTTGATGAGGTATGAACTTGCTCCCAGAGCTGAGAAAAGGTCTTGGGAGTGGGGATCTGAGCTCTGTCCATGGACTTGACTTTCACAGGCAAACGTTAGCTGGCACCTGGGCAGGGTCCTCCTTTGTTCACCTAGCCAGCCAAATATCAATCAAAGTGAGAGAAGAGCTGCCACCATAACTGCTTTAGTGTGACCACAGAGGAGGGGCTGATTATTTCAATGGTGACACCTCTGGAGTGGTTACAGGAGCTCTGCCCAGGCAATGAAAGGCTCTGCCATTTTGTTTTTAGGTAGAGAGGGGCACTGTTGGATTGTTTATGGTAAGGTGCATAAGTAGTCTTGTTAGATTTGGTAGGACTACTCCTGAGAACCGTTCCCTATTGGCCAGGGAGGTACCAGGAGTCATGTCCGCTCCAGGCTAGTGCCAGACTTTAATCGGCACAAATGGGAAGCCCCTTAGGAAAACTACTTGACCTGTGGAAGACAGAAGGGGGGCTGCACCTGCTGTTGAGACTTTTGAGGAGACCTGAAAGGCTGGACCTGCTCTCACCTGTTCCAAGGATAAAGAAGTGGACTCCAAGGGTCAGTTGGCTAAACTACTTGTAAGCTACAGGGACACAACAAGCTGCCAGAAGCTCCTTTCCTGAGGATCCCAGCTGACTAGTTCTAACTGGACCTGTCCTGAACCCTGCTGGTGGCTTCTTCTGGAGTGAGTGTTGACCCTCAAGTGCTGTTTCAGAGGTGCTGGAACCCTTGGCTGTGCCCAAGGGTACTCCTCATTACATCCTGAAACACCAGGACTTAGAAACATTTTGGTTTCAGACCTCTGGAGGATCCACTGAAGATGTTTTGCTGCGAGCTCAAAGATTAAGGTTGCTCCATCTCTGAGTATTTCTGCAGCAGCAAATCTGTTATAGTAGGATGGCACAGAGAGTGTGTCAGGCCTCCTGGAGCCCTGATTAACTACACATTGCAGCCTTTCCCAGCAGGAGGAATCCGAGCCCCAGAAATTGTCTAAGTCTGAATGTAGAAATAGTCATGGGCAAAGGACCTTTGTTGGGTGCAAAGTTTGAAGTTCCTCCACTTGGATGTTTCCCACCAAACGTCAGCAGCTTCACCGGGCCCTTGACCAATGGCTATCCGATCTTGTGGAGTCCTTCCTTGCTGCAGCCTGTAGCCTTGCCCTGCTGAGCATTTTTTACATTCATTTCAGAGACTAAATCAGAAGGTAACACTTCTGATCAGGTCGAGCTTGGTTTCTGTATCTGACCCGTGCTCCCTCATAGTCGGCCTTAAATCATGACTGTCAAACACAAACAAGATGCCAGTGATTGGCGCCTCAAGCTTTTTAGCACTATTTTCAGATAATAATTTAATCATCTATATCTCCAGTTTTCCATATTAGATTTTCATCCTGTTTGTGGCATTTTGTTCACTACATTATCCTCTCTACTTATAAATTAGAGGGGGTTAAGTTAAGGCTCTCTGCTCTGTACCATAGCCAGGGGTGGAGCTCAGGTTTAAATTGCTGAAACCCTTACTGGACCTAATAAGACTAGCAACATTATTGCGAGTGGTTGACCAACATCCACTTCAACTAATAATCCACTTTCCCACAATCTTGTTTGAGTGTGCCAATTTCAATACCTTTGAAGGAATTATACTATTGCATGCATATATGGTTTTAGTTGACTCAAGAAGTTAGTGAATGTATGATTGATGGGCAAATGGTGATGTTGTATCTGTGTTCGATTTAGCTGTTTTGCTCCGTGGCTTTCAAAAGAATCAGCAAGGGATTACATTCGGGTAGATTGAACAATTTACAAGAAGCAATGCGAGAGGATCTAGTATGACTGCCGGTGTGAGTAGTCATGATGCAGAGAAGTAAGTTAAGGTGGTGAGTAGAGCTGAGGGATGCATAAGACAATTCAGTAAGACCAACAGGCAAGGCTCTGCTAGATTGCAGATAAGAAGGAATCAAAAAGAGATGAAGCAGAGAGGAATGTTCAAGGGAATAGGTAAGAAACAGCTTAGTGGAAAAGCAGGTGGGCAGAGTGGGGAAGTCGTAAAATGGGAGAGGCGTGGAGAGAAGAGTGACAAAAAGCAGAAAGACTGTGGAAAGGCAAGAAAGACTGAGGGGCAGACTTGAAAAGGAGTGAGAATTGTGAACTATCAAGGGTTAGGAGTGGAGCATGGTTGATAGGTATTAAGAGGAATAGTCTTGGTAGCTGAATTAGAGAGTGAACAATGAAGCTAGGAGTTCCTCAGCTTAAAATATAATTAGTCCTGATCATTCTGAATTATTCATTTAGTGATTACACATTTTTCTAATGCAGCTTTATGTTTTTGTTCTCCATACATGATGCTGATTTGTTTAGGTATTTTATTCTGCTATTAAGCAGTGTGTTGAGCATGGGTGTCAATTCACCAAAATGCCATGTGTTGTGGAAGTTACATCACATACACTTTGTTCTTAACAGCATCACAGGAAGTGATATGATGTGACCTTTGACACTTATTTTTCCAGAAAGTCCATGCCACTAAAGTCCCATAATAGCTGCATGATTAGTATAACAACATAAAACATACACATGTCTATTATTAGATACAATCTATTTTCTGGTGCTGACTTGATCTTTGAAAGTTCAAGGGCATAATAATTGCCAGGAATTATAGTGAGCGAACAAAGCAGGTATGCCAGTAAGCCACACCTCTGCCAAGGGGATTCTTTGAAAAGAATGGGGTGAAATAGTGTATTTTAAAGCAAAATTTCGCTTACATGTGGTAAAATTCCTCAGGTGCTGAACGTGCAGTTATTAAACATTCAGATCAATTCATGAGGTGCCAAGCCAATGAAATCTTCTGTTAGCTAGGACTTGTCCCCATTTTTTGCATAGCCCCATATGTCCAAAATTGGCTCCGTTGTGCCAGTGCCAGCATTTGGTCATGGGTGCACCCTTATATAAGAAAAGACATAAAATATGCCAGTGCCAGACATTTATGCCATTAATGTACCATGGGTGGCCCTTATGTCAAAAATTACCTCAGTGTGTCAGGGCCAACATTTTGTCATGGTTGCCACACACCCATATGCCAGGTTGCCAACCTCCATGCCAAAAACCTTCACCATTGTACTAGTACCACCATTCTGCCACTGGTGTCCACATGCCAAAAATTTCCTCAAATATGCAAGCATTTTTCCACAGGTGTCCTATATGGCATTAATTATCTGTAGTATGCCGATACCAGTATTTTAATAGTAGTGTCCTGTGTGCAAAAATTACCTCTAGTCTTCAAGTGCCAGTATGTTGTCACAGGTGTCTGTCATGCTAAGAATTTCTTCCAGTCTGCCAGCACCAGTATTTATCCTGGGTATCTCCATAAGACAATAGTTACCTTCAGAATATCATGGCTAATGACAAATGCACAAGCACCATATCGCATTCTAGCTCACACTCACACTCAAATTCACTCACTCACTCACACTCATTCTCTTACTAACACTCACACACTCATTTATTCTCACTCACACTATATTACCCCTCTACACTCACTCTTATTCATTCTTACTCACTCACTTGCATTCACTCTTAATTTCACTCACTCATACCTACTGACACTTAGGTTTACTAATGCTTTGTGCTGGTGCAAAGTGTTAGGGTTGGTTTTACTCCCTAACACAAATCAGAATTTGTGTTTAATAGAATTCCAAAGTAAAGCCCAGTTGCACTATGCACTTCTTTGTGTTACAATGTGTCAAGGGGGCATTCCATGAAAGGTTCATTGGCATTCCCAAACAACCACTCAAGGGTTTTGACACAAATCCATATCTACAAACATTGATAGACTGAAAAGTGTTCCAAATTCTTACGCCTCCTGAAGGCAGGCGTAATCAGGAGAAATGTTTTCATTTTTCCTGTTTTATTTTATTGCAGGGGACTCCTTGTTAATTGTGGGTGTGTTAGCACATGGCAGCCAAAGTGTACCAATGCTTGAGGAAATACAAACACACCATATCTTAGTAGATATGGCACATTTTTTATTGTCTCTTCCTTTAACACAAGGCAGTGCAGCAACTCTGATGCAGTGTTGCCTTATGTCAAAGAATAGTAAGTCGGGGTGGCAATCTCACTTACTAGCTGTCACTAACCCTAATTCATTTTTCACTCACACATACATGCTTACACATACAGACACACGCTCACAAATACAAATGCTCTCTCTCAATTACAGCAAGCAGTTAAAAAAAATTTTTACATACCAAAGCTGCCACCAAAGGTTCCAATAAAGCCAAATGTGCTCCATTTTTTTTTATTATACTACTAGTGAAAAATGGGCAGAGAATGAGGAGCCGCCCTAGTGTTCTTGGCACTGAATTTGATACGTCTAAGGCCAGGGGTCGCAAAGGCAGTGTCAAGGGTCGCAAGGATCAGGCCAGGGCTCACAGCTGTGACCTTTAGTGACCCGAAATGAAGACCATGGCTGTTAAGCAAGGGAGAATACATCAAAGCACACAAATTATAATGAACTGAAAAGTGTATAAAACTCGCAGATTTGTGCAGAAGGCCGCATCTGCTAACCGGGCTCTCAGAATAACAGACTGCAAATAAAATGTAGTTACTATATCATTACAGCATTCTTGAATCTAAACCCGAAAGCCGAACAAAAGCAATTAGTATCAAGATTTTCCTCTCCACTATTGGAAAGGGAATATGTTTTAACTTCTCGAGAGCAAACAGAAAATATTGCATTTTAGGCACACAAAGGAACATTACTATTGCATGAACTTCACAAAATTCTTTAGAAGCACCTGTAATATGAAATTATGATTTATAATTAGATAAATTAAGAGCATTACCAACACAAAAGTAGGCATTTAAAGTATGCTGTATACATTAATTATTCTGCATACGAAAGAAATGTTGCCAGTTTTATAGATAATTACATATCTATTGAACACCTTCATAAATTGAAACAGTGTGAAAAGGTAGGAGTAATTAAAACATTTCTCCTTGTTAGGGACTACATCAAGGAGGCAATATTTTTAGGCAAATTCTACCATCGCTAGTAAATAGGGGTTTGAGTCAAAAAAACGTGGGTGGTAGCGTGGGAATGCTCCTTTGGCCAAAATAACTCAGAGAAGCGGAAAGAGATATAGTCGTTCTTTTTGGGCAATGTTCCAATGCAAAAATGTTTTGTGCTGAAAAGTAAACATATGGGGCCAGATGTACGACCCTTACATTTAGCAACTCGCAATTTGCGACTCGCAAAATGCAATTTACAACAGTGTCTTAGACACTGTTAGCAATTCCTATGAGGTCGCAAATTGCCTGCCTCATTAAAATTCATGAGGCAGGTGCTATTTGCGACCCCATTAGGAATGGCCAGCACTCACACGGATGGTGGCCTCCTGGGGTCAGCAGACCACCATGTCTGTGACTGCATTTTTAATAAAGCTGTTTATTTTTAAATGCAGCCCGTTTTCCTTTAAGGAAAACGGGATGCATTAAAAAAAGAAAAATGAAACTTTTCTGTTTCATTTTTTAAGAGCAGGCAGTGGTCCCTGGGACTACTGCCTGCTCTTAAAAAATATTTTTGCATCCATTCACAAAGGGGAAGGGGTCCACTGGGTCCCTTCCCATTTGCGAGTGGTTTACCACCTACTTAAAGTAGGTGGTAAACTGCGAGTATTTTGCGACCGCAAATGCAGTTGAAAAACAATGGTACATTCCATTGTGACTCGCTATTAGGAAGGGACGCCCCTTCCTAATAGCGAGAGTCGCAAACACTATTTTGCGAATCACCGACTTGCAAAATAGCGTTTGTACATGCCAGGACCCTTGTTTGCGGTCGCAAATCGGCCAATTTCCCGTTTGCGACCGCAAAAAACAGTCATACATCTGGCCCTTGGTGCTGGTTTGTGTACATTTTTGTGACTTTGCACTAGTGCAAAATGATACTATACCTGTCTCTTGTGCGATGGTAATGTCGATTAAAATAGTGGGTTTTTCTTTGACAAAGCACAGAGTAAAACATCTAATTGCTAAGACTGACCTAATTTTAATATAATTTCTACAATGAAAAGGCCAGATTTTATGTCAAAATTCCATAGGCATTATTTTTTCAAAATGGTCAAAATTCAGAATTCTGCTGACATCGCAAGCACATTATTTTGCCGTTTGCTAGGAGGAGATTCAAAAAGTTTGTGACATTTGTTTCATATTTCTTTGCTTATAATTATCGAAACTGTGATTTAATTTTGTTTCTTGAGCTCTGTTTCGTATAGTAGCCTCAAGGAGTGTGTTTTCTAATACAATTTCATGAAAATAACGCAAACGCTTTGAAAAGAGATTTGTCAGTTTGTCACATGACATTTTTCAAATAGGGGCAGACCTCCAGCAAAAAAGTCACATGAGATAACAAAAGGAGGCTGGTTCAATCAAATGTCTGTAAGCAAAAGATTTGCTGCTTTGCCCAACTAAATCTCCTGAGAGCAAAAAATACCATAACATGTTGTAATGCAAAGTGTTGCGAAATTCGCAAGTATAATTTTAATTTCTACTGGCTTCAATTTAATACTCGTTGGTTCTATATGTAGATAACCTTAACCAACACTTGGAAAGTCTTTTGTAAGGGCTTTCAGGAATCAAAGTTCTGAAGGATTGAGGGATTGAGGGAGGAGGAAGACACTTTTTATATCTCGCCTACAGACAGCTTAAGGTCAGCCCCTTTCTCTTGATTGAATAGTTTTATTTTCTATCTCAGTTGACTGTTCTTGATTCAATTACTTTCCTCTCAGTCCCTGTGTATATCCCACCCAAGGGTATTTTGGTCTTACAGTGTTCTGACTCAATGAGTTGTATTCTTCTACTGCATAATTTAGGTGGTCTCTTTTTATTTATCACTCTGATAGAGTTCATCTGTTTCCTTACTCCATGTCCCTCCTATTTCTGGACCCTTGTCTTCGCCTTTAACCCGCTGATGCTCACCATACCGCTTCCTGGCTAGCTGCCATGTTAGAACAGTAAATTAAACATGTCCACCATGCGTCCTGGTTCATGCTCATGCATAAGTCACAACTCACACCTCAAGAAGCATATATCTGCATGCAACACAACTTATTTATGGCTGTGCATTGGTGGCCCTTTGGAATGGATTTTCTTAAATAGAAACCTCATTTTAAGATAACCAGCCACAAGTGAGCATGCAACTTAACACCAGTGTCCCCATACTAATGGCAAAAAGCATTGTAAATGCCAATTTCTAGACCCTTCGAGACAAACTCCATTGGCATTGCCAATGCATTTTTACAAAGTGGTACATTTGGCAGAAAAGCCCCCTGAAGTAGTAATAGCATCAATATATCCTATTACATGAGTCATGTTTGGATTTTATTGCATGGTGTGGTATTTTATAATCGTTTTCGTACAAATCTTGGGCCTGATTCACAAAGGTCAACTGAGATGAAAGTCTAACTTTAAGACTTTCTGTAGTCACAAAGAGCATTTACAAGCAGTAGAGTTAGATTTAGTCTAAGTTAAACTTAAGTTTTGGTCTTAAGTTTAACTGAGACCAAAAGTCCTGGTCTCAGTTAAACTTAAGACCAAAACTTAAGTTAGTCTATCATTAGTATTATCTACTTTTGCCTCTTTATACCACTCTGGGACTCACAGGACTCTGTGCACAGTGTTCTTTATAGAGTGCAAGCTTCCTAGATTTAGAATTAGGAATAAACAGATTAAAGGTAGAGTATGCTACTTTTTGACAGGCTATTGGGTAAGAATTTTCTCAGGCTGTACACAACTCGATTTAGAAAATGGTTCCTCTGCCTTGCGTACCTTTGGAAGAATCTCACATTGAAGAGTCCTGCAAAGGAGAGTGGTTCGTTTCTCTGATGAACTTGACATGTATTCCAATTAAAATCATATGCATTTGCCAACTTAAATGTTCTTCTTTGTTTCCTTGCTTAAATCATGCTTCTACTGTTCTACTCAGGTTGTCTTCCAAGAGTCATGACTGTTGATAGGATGTTCTTCACAACTCTTAATAAGAGCTGTGCTACCAATGAGACAGGATCTATCTTTCAGTTCCTACTGTGATTCAAACAGCTCCTAAAGCCAAATATTTCAAATTTAGAGGAGCCTGATAGCTTCTATCACTCGTGGAGTTAATGGATTGAGCTGCCAAATTCTTACTTTTATGTTGACTATATCCACTGAAGTGTGTGAAAACATTTTATTGATAACCAATTAAAACCACACAATATTTACAATCAGGTTGAATCAATAGCATAATGATGATCCACAGTTTTGAAAACCACATTCAATATTTTACAAATCAACTCAGTAAAGGGCCTTCGGTGCAACACATATAATTTTGGTTTACTTGCTCAAAAAACATTTCTGGTCAAATGAAAAGGCCTGGCAGCAGCATATGACATGGGCATCTAGTTCTTTTTGCAAAAACACAGGCGGCAGGCCAAACCTTGGGGCTGATTTATATGTTGCCAATAAAGATAATCTGCCACAACAGTGACAGACTATCCTTACCACCAATAAAATGGTCCGCCCACCTGCCCAATTTATATGTGAGTGAACCTTTAGTGCAACCACGGGTAGACTACTCCATCTGAGCCACGTTTGCATTCCTCTTAAGGCCCCAAAGAGGTTGACCTCTATGTTCATCCACCGAATTTAGATGGGCAGACATTTAGGTCAGTTTTCACTGCCCATAACGTCCAGGAAAATTCTATAGTTAACCCTATGCGGTATGGGGCAGCAACAACTGTCTAATACAACACTGTCAATGGGTGCACCTGTATACAAAAAACATCCTGCTTCGGGATTTTCTTTTTGAAAATAAAAAACAAATATATGTTTTACTAATGGTTTCATCAAGTTGACGGAGCCATGTATCAAACTAAAAAAACACATTGACAGGAACTGCCATGAAGAGGTCCCTGCCAATGCTTCAGAACTGTCTTCCACGATGGGGGCCATTTCTAAATTTGGTGGACTGTGTTGCATCCCATTTCACTTGCAGAGTGTGTCCTGCCTGGTTGGTCTCTGTTCCCTGTCGCCTTGACCCTAGACCTCCCTCATCCTCCCTTGGTCTTGCGCCACCCTCCCCCCATCTCATTGTGCCATTGCCCTCCTGTGGCCCCTGTTTATGTCCTCCCTCCTATCCCAAGCACAAGATTACTCCAGAAGGGCCTGCCTTCCCAAGTCTCGCGATAGCTGTGTTCGGTGGCCATTTTGGGCCTGGTTATGTATAACAACCATGACCCTACATGCACAGGCTGCTTTGCTTCAGACATAGAGAGAGTGTCTGTGGGCCATAATGGTGTTGTTTTCTCACACTCCTGAACAACCTACCTGACGCTTGTCGGCCTGGTGTGGCTTGGGGATCCTGACGCTGCATCCCTTCTCTACGACTCGGCATCTTCTTTCTTCTCAACTCCGCTAAAAAGACAAAAGGTGAAAAGCAAGTCATTTAACTGCATGGTAAGGAAAATTACTACAAGCTAGCACACAAAAAACAGTAGACATCAAGAATCAAAGGGCATTGTTTAATAGCTTGTTTAGTTTAGGTTTTTAGCAGCAAAGGACAATTGTGAAAGGCATTAAGGGACTTTGCAAAAGCCAAGAAAAGGGCTCTAAGGAAAATATAGTCCTTGGAATGGTCAACTGTTTTGCGTTAAAGACAGCAAGAAGATTGGTGGTGAAAATGAGTATTGACAAGACACGCATCACTAAGTTCCCCTGTCACATGAGAGCCTTAAGAGTTCCCACATGCTCATATCTACAGAGAGAGGTAAATTCAGGGAGCAACGTGGGAAATATGGAGAAAGAGGTTATTAGGATGTATAACATTTCCTCTTCTTCCTAGCCGAAAAGACCACTACACACACACTATATTGAACCATTCACAGATCAATTAAAAAGGGGTTAGACAACGCCACCTCCTGACCCACTGAAGAACTTGGACACATCTCTTGTCTTTCTCTCTCTTCCCAATTCACCTTTCCTTGGGGGCTGCTCGCTGCATGTAGTATTATAGTTCTATGTGTTTGGCTCCAGCATTCAGGGGGGATCTATGGTTCTTGCTTCACTCCTGCAGACTCCAAAGACAACTCTCAGTGGCCCAGATTTTTCAAAAATCACAGAACGAAGTGCAGCAGCCAAAAATGCTGTGCTGTGTTGTGTGACAGGGAGGGAGCAGGAAAGCACCATATCGGCAGAAATATGGCACTCTCCTCCCCTCTCCGTAGCGCTGGTGCAGCTTTTAGCTGCCGTGCACCAGGCACACACCTTAGCACCATTGTGCTAGGATGCTTGCCTGAGTCTACCATAGGTTTTGTACAGGAAGGATATCTTTCCTGTACAAAATACTATTCGTAGACAGATTTAAAACCTTTTCCTTCTTTGTACGTGTGTTGTACAGTGCAGCACACCTGCAAAGTTGGAAAAGCAAGGAGAAATTAAGACATTTCTCTTTTTAAAGGTTGCTTTTCAGCGAAATAAATTTTTAGCACTAAAGCGCCAAAAAGCATGGGTGGTTGCATGGGAATGCCCATGTGCCACCCATGTAACACCCCCTTGATGCAAAGCAATGCTTTGCGTTACTTTCCATACAAACCAATGCAAATACCAATTTGCATTGGTTTGTTAATCCCCAAAAAGGTCTAGCATCGGTTTAGCATTAAAAAACGTAACACTAACCCAATGCTAAACCTTTGTGAATCTTGGCCTTAGTGGTTTTGGGTTTTGACAGGTGGGGACTGCAACAGGGCAGTGGAATAATATACTCCAGTTCCCTACCGAACTTACCTCCAACCACCAAGCTATACATCAGGCTGTTTGTCTTATATATCTCCAGGGTTGTGTTGCCTCCCCTACATCACATAATCTAAAGTGCACGTATGTAAACTGAATTTTAACTCCCATGAAAAAGAAAGTTTAAAATATGAGTGGCACTTTATTAGTTCATAGCTATACATGAATAACTTGTTGCTGTGTGCCTTATTTTGAAGGATTCCAGATCATTTTGTCTGGATTGACTGTTGGCTTCTTCAATATTTTTTAAGGCTTTCGTAGGGGAGATTGTATTCCCAAGGAGCTATAATTTTGAGCTCTTATTGTGTTGTATTTATGGCAGTGCACCAAGGAATGTTGTCAGCGTGATGTTCTTGACCAAGAAAACCCTTCAGTGAGTTCTTGTCTGTTTGATTTTCAGTTTATATCAGTATCTTACTAGAGCTGCAGTTACTGCAAGGGATTGATCTATTAAATTGAATTCTAATTGAATCTGAGTTTGACTGATTGAGTTTGGGAGCCTAAAAACAGATTTTTAAAGTTTTTTTTTATTTATTTTTTTTATTAAGATTTTTTTTTTAATTAACACAATATTGTCATAACAGCCATACGTAGCATGTCAAATATAATACAGTACATATGAACACTCTGCATACTGCTTAAACAAAACCAATATATCCTTTGTACAATGTAGTAGCACAATAATGTCCTCATATTTGTATACATTAACAATTTGTTTTGAATAGATCAGGATTTTCTCGTAAGTAGACGGTGAGAGGTTCCCAGAAGTCGGATGGCTTGGCAGTAGTGGGCAATTCCTCAGCATATATTAAAAAATTATCCCTACAGTAAAGAGTGTCCGTAATCCATAGTTTTATTGTAGGTGCATGTTTACTATCCCAGTGCATGGCTACTCTCCGCTTTGCCATTAAAAGCATTATTGCAAGTAGTTTTTTCTTTTGGGATTTCATAGGTAGTCGATGATTTAATAAACATAGTTGCGGTGTGCAGCCGATTGTACATGACATTATTTTTCCCAGTAAACAAATCACTTGTTCCCAGTATTGTCTAATTCTGTCACAAGTCCACGCTAGGTGAATGAAGTCAGCCTGATCCTGCCCGCACCGTTTGCAATGCGCCCTGTTTCGTAGTCCATATTTATATAGCTTAAGTGGGGTATGGTACGCTTGGTGTAGGTATTTATAATGAATAATCCTAAGATTTCCGTTTGGGGTTAATAGTGTAGTTAGAGAGCAGCAAGCCTTCCAGTCATCATCAGTCAGTGGTGTTTCCAATAGGGTATTCCATTTGTCTCGTGCCTTATGTGTGTTTGCATTTATCTCTACTTGTATTTGGTTGTAAAGTTGTGTCACCATGTGAGCCCGATTTGTTGCGGTGATCAGCTGTTGTAGCGAGTTTAATGTGGGTGGCTCATCTGGGAATTGGGGATAAAGGACCCTAATCGCTGCTCGCAGTCTGTGATACGCAAACTTGAACAGCATGGACTGATTTGTGATGTATGCAAGATCATCTGGCGTGATAAATGTGCCATTGGGGTAAAGGTCTCCCATTTTTGTTATTCCAGCTTGCGCTAGAAGTGTCATGCTGCTGCTTTCTTGCGTAACTGATAAGTTCGGGTGTTGTGCAAGTGGCATGTTTGGTGCATAAATAGGGGTTTTCTTAGTAAGTATACCAATTCGTTGCCAGGCATCAGAAGTAGTCCGGACTGTATTTATCTCATTTTTAGATAGATGTGGTCGATGGTGTACTAATATACTGGCTAAGGCGATAGGGTTAGCATCGCCATCTTCTACTGCTAGATGTGGCAGGAGCTGAGCCGGGTGATACCAGTGGTATGCGTATTGTGCTTGGGCACATAAATAATATAAATATAAATTGGGCAGTTCGAACCCGCCTGCGGCATAGGGGAGTACTAGCGTATCAATACTAATCCATGCTTGCTTACCCGCCCATATTAATTTGATAAGCATTGTGCGCATCTTTTTAAATATTGGAGTTGGAGGGGGTATCGGAATATTTGTAAATAAATAGAGCATCTTAGGTAAGATCACCATTTTCACTAGGGATATTCTGTCCGCCACGGATAGGGGTAGCGTTATCCACCTTGTGATTTGTGTGTCCACTTTATCAATTGCGGTACCATAATTATATCTAATGACCAGTTCTGGATCTCGGTGAATCCATATGCCTAGGTATTTTATTGGGTCTGTTTGCCAAACCAAAGGGAATTCAGTCTGTGGTGCTTGCGTGTTTTCTGTTAGTGGCATTATCGCCGATTTGCTCCAGTTTATTTGAAGTCCGGATTGTCGTCCAAATTGTATATATTCTCGCAGTAGCGGATCTAAGTGCGTGTTAGGGTCCCTGAGGTATAGTACCATGTCATCTGCATATAGGGATATGCCAATGGGTCGTAGCGGAAAATTTAGTGCCGTGTGTCTGTACCTCTGACGCAGTTTACAAGCTAGGGGTTCCAGTGCAATTGAGAACAATAACGGGGATAGTGGGCAGCCTTGTCGGGTACCTCTTTGTATTGATATGGGCTCAGATATGTGTCTGTTTACTTTAATGCGGGCAGTGGGTTTATTGTACAGCAACTTAATCCAATTAATAAACACGTGTGGGAGCCCTATTCTCTGTAATATTGTGAACATATATGTCCATTCAACAGAGTCGAACGCTTTGGCTGCGTCGAGAAGTACAGCCACTGCTTGCAAGTCTGGGCTGAGCTGATGCAATAGCGCAAAGATGGTGCGTAGATTATGTGCAGTCGAACGGGCAGGAATAAAACCGGACTGATCTGGTAAAACTATAGTCGACATTAAGGGTTGGAGTCGTGTGGCGATGATTTTTGCTAATATTTTAATATCTGTATTTATCAGAGATAAGGGTCTATATGACTCAGTTTTGTCGGGGTTTTTATCTGGTTTCAGTAGGGCGACTATAAGGGCCTCTCGGAGAGTAGGTGGGAGGGTTCCATTTTCATAGGCTTCATCATACATTTCTATCAGATAGGGGCTCAGTAATTCAGAATATGCTTTATAAAATTCCCCCGTGTATCCATCAGGGCCGGGCGATTTACCATTAGGTAAGGCTTTAATAGCTAATTGTATTTCTTCTACTGTTATGGGTTGTGCCAAATAATCACGTTGGGCATCTGAAAGCCATACCAGTGCTATGTCCTCCAGGTAGCGCAAAATTTCAGGAGTAGGTGCGGTGTTCTGTGTGGTATATAAAGCGCCATAAGTGTCCATGAAGGCCTGCAATATTCCCTCCGTGTCGTAGTGCATTTTCCCATTATCGTCTTCTATTTGTATAACAGTGTACTGCTTGTGCTCTGTACGGATCTGTTGTGTTAGACGTCGGCCTGGTCTGCCACCCTCACCAATTCTACGTGCCGTATGGCGCTTCGTAATGTATTTTATTTCTTCATCTGCCAAAGTGTTATAATTACTTATTTCCGTCCGAATCTCACTGAGGGTCTGTGCATTGTGAGTGGTGTCATAGTCAGCCTCTAGATGTGCAATCTTTGTTTCACTTCGCTGTAATTGTGTGCGGATATCCTTCAATATACCAGCATCTGTGCTAATACATATGCCTCTTACTGTCATTTTAAACGCTTCCCATAACGTTCCCGTGCTTTTCACTGAGCCTTTATTCAGGTCGAAGAAGTCTGTTATGGCATTATAGATTGTGTCTTTGTATAGTGGTTCCAATAAGGCCATGGCGTTAAAGCGCCATACAAATGGGGGGGGGATGTAGGTGGGCACCTGCAGTGATAACAGGATGGGCTTGTGATCTGAAAGAGTCTTGGGTAAGTGGTGAATAGCCTGGACCCATGTGCAAGCCCGTTCAGTAAGGAGCCAGTAGTCAAGTCTTGCCCAGCTGTTATGTACTGTAGACGAATGAGTGCTTTCCAGCACAGTGGGGTTACGCACTCTCCAGATATCATATATTCGGAAGTCTGTCATGCAGTTCAGCATCGCTGCCACAGCTCGGGGGTGATGCTCCACCGTGTGTTGGGACCTATCTTGTGCTTCGTCTAATGCCATATTTAAGTCCCCGCCCCATATTAATTCTACAGCGGGCAGATCTCGAAGTTTGGATCGTAGGTTCTCTATAAAATCAGGATCGTCCACGTTTGGCGCATATACATTTATGAGGCCTACTTTCGTTCCTCTGAGTATCCCTGTAATAATAACATATCTCCCTAGAGGGTCTGTGTATGTGTTATCTAGTATAAACTGAGTACCTTTTTTTATGAGGATCATCACCCCACGGGCATATGATGAGTAGGATGACGATGCCACCAGCTCAGCCCATCTTGCTCCAAACCTGTCCGCTCTCTGGTGGAGTAGGTGTGTCTCTTGAAGAAACGCTATATCTGTGTGGTGTCTATCTAGGTATGCAAATACCTGTCTAATTTTCCTGGGATTGTTCAATCCTCTCACATTCCATGTCAGTAATTTCAAAGTTGTAGTTCTAGCCATGAGTTACGAGTATGTAACTATGAGTGAATAGGTATACAACAGACTATCGTCATTTCTTTCAGCAGGGAGAACAACCGTCTGTGCTACAATCCAGAGTGCATTACATCTACCTACATATGTATAGAAATTAGGTTCGCATAAAACTGTTAACATTACATTATCCCGTGCAACCCCTCCCCCACCCACTTCGCCATCCCAATCATGGTGAAGACAGCCCCAAATAACTACCAATAAAAAAAAAAAAAAAAAAAGAAGAAAACAAAATTCTAACAATTCCCCTCTAACCTAAGGTGTGTCATGGTAGGGGAGTTAACCGTGTGGTATACACAAGGGTGGCGGAAACTGCCCACCATAGACCCCAATGACAGGCACTGGGGGATCGAGTCAACCATCCCATAGTTCCCTAGCAGACCATTTCGTCAACAATAACTATTTCAACAACAGATCACGCGTTTAAGGTGAAGAACAGTACATAGTTTGCCTTCCAGAATTGTGTCTGACACACCACTATGTAACAATACCTTCCAGGATATCTAGCATTCTACAGTTTCATCGGTAGTGGAAAGACTTATCTGTGTTCTCATGCAAAATTCACAATAGTCGGTAGTCCAGTGTCACGCTTTAGAAACAAAAAGAATAGTCAAAGGATACCCATATCTCATTCCACATCTGAAGTGTTGTCCTGTTCAGCTTGAGTCCCTCTCGGAGATTTCCGTCGGGTAGATTGTGGGTGTGCTAGCTGTAGGTATTTAAGCACTTCCTTGGGCTCACTAAAGATCTTACTTTTCCCATTGTCTGTGATTCTCAAGCGGGCTGGATATATCATAGCATATGGAATATTCTGTTCGCGGAGTCTCTTTTTCGCGTCTAGAAATTTCTTCCTTGCTTCTTGGACTTGCGAGGTGAAGTCTGGATATATTGATATTGTCATTCCTTCGTGGCTCAGCGTCCCTAGCTCCCTGGCCTTTCGAAGTGCCGCATCTCTGTCTCTATAGTTGAGTATTTTTGCAATTATAGGGCGCGGTCTTTCCCCTGGCGGTGGCTGTGGTGCCAGCGATCTGTGTGCCCTTTCCACAATAAATACTTCTGAAAAGGTGTCTCTTCCAAGCATAGCTGTTAATAGTGTTTCAACATAGCGCTCCATATTACCTGTACGTGGTGATTCTGCCACCCCCATCAAGCGCAAGTTGTTTCGGCGCGATCGTGCTTCCAAATCCTCCGTCTTTGCGAGCAGAGCAGTCATTGTCTTGTCTACTTTTGCTTGTTTTAATTCTAATTGGTTTTGAGCATCTTCTGTGTCCGATATACGGCGCTCCGCCATATCAATGCGCTCGGTATGTTTGTCCAGTCGCTCCGACATACGATCAACACGATACATCAGGGTGTCTATTTTACTATCAATATTTGAGAGTGTGGACTGGATTGCAGCGAACATTGCTTGAAAATCCACAGGCGTATCTGTGCCAGATGCAATAGCTTGAGCTTGGCTGCCCATGAGACCATCAGTATTGTTTTCCGCCGGTTTCTTAGCAGCGTCAAATTGTAATTTAGGTTGATTTTTATCGGGTTTTCCCATGATTGTGCTGATCCTGGAGTGGCTTCGAGGGTTTTGGCGCTTTATCTAGTAGCCCTGCAGGGCGTGCCTTATCACTTTTTGTTGCCTCAGATTTACCTCTGGTGAGGTCCGGTGATGTATACTGGACTACCTGGCATCGGTAAGGAGCGCTGTGGCCTCTGCCTCGTTCCGTGATAACCCGAATAAGCAGGGCAGTGGTTATCCTACCCCAGCCCGCACCCACAGGCCCGTCTTCGTTCGCGCCCTTCTGCGTTTTATGTGTGGCTGTATTGTTTCTGCGACAGGGGCGCAGTCGGCCTTAACAGGTTATAGTGCTTTCAGATGTTGCAGTGTAGTTTTCTGTTATGCATGGCGCTCCATCACGCGCTAGTGGGATATCTGCTTCTGTTTCTATTTTCTCCGGAGGCAGCCATATCATTGCATTGGAACAGTCAGCATGCCACGTTCTCTCACAGCCGCCGCAGCTCCCCTTGTCCCCCACCGTGCCGTATGTTATATATGCAGCGTGCAATGCGATGTCTGCTATGCTCCACTGCTGTCGGTGGTTTAATAACAATTAATGGGGAAAATATCAAACAGGATTACGCGTCGCACACAGCGTCTCATATGCCATCTTCCGTGGGTTGCCTTATGCTGTATGTTTCTAGGCCCTCATATCTGGACTTTACCATCTGGTGCCGATCTGGTTACAGTCCCGCCATGTGCACCTGTATTAGACTGGGGGGCGGCAGATAGGCCTCGCACTGGGCCGAGCCGGGGCACCGAGGATGTTTAGGCCCCACACAGCGATCCCCGCAAGTCAGACCGGCAGGGGCACCACCCGGCAACGCCTCCGGTCATGTGTGTCGCACTTACCGGGTGGTCGCTCACCTCTCGTTGGGTACAGATAGCGGTGTCCAGACAGGTGAAGCGCTGGCGTGTCCTGCTATATTCTTTCCGCTCGTCGCGCTGAGGCCTCTATCTCCGTCACTGCGCACGGAGCTTGCGTACAGGTCGCGTCCTTCTACGCGCCTCCGCAGCCGTAGGACCGCCTCTCGGTTGGGATTGGTATGGAGGTATTCGCCGTGTTTCGGGTGATATTCGGCTATGGAAGCATCATCGGAGCAGGTACGCCGTAGCCAGCTGTTCTTGCGATCTGTAATTTTAGTGATTTGGTCGGTTATAAATGCAGGATCATTTCAGGATAGTGACTCGATCAGAGGAGCACGCTCACAACGCGGCCATCTCCTGGCGTGGCTAGCTCCGCCCCCCCAGATTTTTAAAGTTTAATCTGATCCTGATTGAGCCGACCGTTGAACATGCCCAGAAAGTCTTCAAGTCCATAGCTTAATGATGTTCAAAATGTTGTCCTTGTTACTGTATGTAGTGGTACTATTGATGGACCATGAAGATTTTTGAAAATTTTACAAATGCGTATTTTAGAGATTCTGCTTTAGTTTTGAGAGATTGGGTATGGAGTTTGCCTTGACTTGTCGATTGAAGTTCCACACATATGTATTTGTAGGATGCTTGAGAGTTGCTCAATTTGAATTTATGTCACATTTTCCAGGTACAGTCACTGTTACATCATCTCCAAAATTTCAACACTTTTATGCACTTCTGCTGATTGACCTCTAATTGGTTAACTTCACAGTTTGTATTCAATTTGTTTAAAGTGTGCTAGAGGCCTACAGAGGTGTAGTCTAAGATGATTGTGTCATCAGCAAAATGAATAAATCACATTGAGTGCCCATTCAGCTTTGGTAAACATGATCTTGGATTATTTAAGGTCTCCTTTATGTCCACCATGAATAAAGCGTACAGTACTGGGGTAGGAACACTTCCTTGTTTTAATACTTTATTTATAAATATTTTAATTGTCAAGAACCCATAAACCCACATATTATCTTAGATCCACTTGATGGAATAAAGTGAGACATTTGCCATTATCAATGAGTCTGGGATTCCCCACTTCTTAATTTTGGCCAAAGAAATCTTCTGTCAATGGTGTTGAATGAATGTAAATAAAGCATGCATATAGATGTCTGCCATTTTAATTGTTTTATTGCCTAGTAGGACAGAGCCACAATATTGTCAATAGCTCCACTTTCCTCCCTAAAATCATGTTAGAATCAGAAGATTAGGTTTCGATCCGATGCCCAAAGCCCTTTGAGAATCCATGAGGTTTAGTATTTGGAGTCCACAGGGCTATAAGAATGTAATTTGATGGATCTAGTTTGTTTCCTTTTTTGTGTATTGAATAGATATAAATTCCTTGCCAGGATGCCGGAACCATGGAGGTGGTATATGATTTTTCCAATAACCTTCTTCCCACTGGCTCAAGTAAGTATAATGGGTTTGTTTTAAAAATTGCTTGTATCATCCTCTTTGGCCCTAAGCAACCATTCCTGTTTTTTTTCCAGTCCAGTGCCTTTATGGTTGCTATGAGTTTAGCATTTATAGTTAAAATAGTAGCTAATAATTAAAGGCTCATTTACAAAGAAGTCATGCAGTGTAGCGAAACAAGTCAACTTGCTGCAATGCGTGACAGGGTAAGAGAAGGAATATGCCGTATTTAAGGCAATGTGCGTATTCCTGTCCTTTCCTCTGTGCTGGCGCCCTTTTGGAAGCCTAGCGCCAATGCAGGCACCCTTGCACCAGGGTGCCTGTGTTGCATGCAGGATTGTTTTCGTGCAGGAAGTGGCACCTTCCTGCACAAAAACAATCCTGGGATGCAAGGAAGAAAAGAGGAGAAATAGAGATATTTCTCCTCGTCACATCTCCCCTGGGAAGGTGTAAGATTTTGGCACATTCCCAGGCTTACAAGTTCTTACAACTCTTAGAATGCGTCAAACTCCTTGGGAGTTGTGTGGGAACACCCACACAATGGTCATGGGACAACTTCCTAGGGCAGAGTAACGCAACACAGAGGTTTGTGTTGTGTTACTCCAGATTTTTTAAGCCACTCCGACCACTCATTGTGGCTTAGCCTGGCTTAAAAAATCTGACTTAGAGGTTTGTGTCACACATGTACTACGCTGAGAGCTACAAATGCGATGCTAGCCTCTCATAATATGCCCCTAAATCTTTCCCCATTGACCAATGTTCTGTTACATATAAGGCCTTTACACAGTCCTCCCACTCACTGGCATTTATAATGTTGCACACTGGAGCACTGCCAGTGGTGGTAATTCTCTTTCACAAACTCCAAAATGTGTACATGTTCCAGGGAGGATTGGATTTATGGAGGAGCACCCACTGGTTTTCCTTGGCAGTTCTTTTGGCCACCAAGACAAGGTTTTTGTATTTATAGTATTGTTGCTTGTGCCATTCTTATTTTGATAACTAGTTTCCTTTTTTTCTTGTCTCAATTTAGCCATAAACCAGAGTTGGAGTTCATTATATTCTTAGATAAATAGCCCTGCATGTGTATATGCTAATTACATGCCATTTTCTCTATGGTCTTACTCCAAGAAATTTAATTATATTGGTTATTATTTTTGGAGAAGGTTTCTAATAAGGTGGAGAAATCTGGAACAATATGTGCATTCCATTCTTGCAACCTTCCTTCTACATTTGAGCAACATAATATGTTTGCCTTTTGTTTCCCATATGTGGTATCATGACATTTTTGATATTTAAAATATTTGTTTGTGGCAAGTGATCACTCTCCAACTGATGTTTGATTTTGAATGATTGCACTACCTCATTGGATACAATAGTATAATTCAGCACAACCTTCTGTTTCTTGGTCGTGTTTGTAAAAGATGCTGGTTTATGTGCTAGAAGGCACCCATTTAGTACTGTTATGGCCATAGAGTATACAGAGTCAATTAAGTTGGCGTCTAAACAGGGCCAACTCTAGGGCGGGTCGGCCGTTGCAACCGCACCAGGCGCTGACTTCAAGTGGCAGCATCCTGCTTGCAAGTATATTATGGTTTGAAAAGCACCTGCTGCTGCGTTCCTCGCCTCCAGCAATTTTCAGGAATCAATTAAAATACCAAAATAACTACAGTGATTAATGTTCTTCCTAGAGAGAGATTGGAAGTTTGTCTAGTGCATGTTTTGACTTATGGTAAAGTAGCGCAGTGGGTTAATATGCGTGCTGCAAAGAAAGTGTACCATGCGGATCACAAAGTGCATATAATGTAAATAGGTAAGTGGGTTACTGTTTTTGTCTGAGAGATCCTTTTGTTACTTACAGTTAAAATCCTAACAAAGAACAGGGAGCTATGAACCATCATCAAAGAGCTGCAAGCAAAGTACAAGGTATAGATTAGAGCGTTATTATGTTTTCCCCAGTCTTTCATTATCTTAATGTTGGAAAAATGGTTCATTTGGATAGAAATCAATTCTGATTATTAAAGAGAACCCCCAAGCATGGTGCTACATTTTAAATTCTGAGTTTCTGCTTCTCTGGACAAAGCACCATCAAACTATACTGTCTACCAGTATGGATGACAGGTGACTCCTACACCTTGTAGTCCTCTGTCTTACATAGCATGTCCTATACACTGATTTATTGTCCCTATGGAGTGTGTGTGATGTAAAGTGCTCTGACACCCTACACTAATATGAGTGGCGCTATAAAACTAATTAAATGCATCTGAGAGAGAGTGGTTATGGAGACTTGAAGGGCACTGTTAAAGGGTGGTAGTGAGGGAATCCGTATTGGAGGTGGTCACAGTGGGGCCCCAACAAACATTGTCACACTGGGCGCCACCAGCGCTAAAGCCAGCCCTGTGTGCAAAGGGTGAATTCCTTGAGATGGGTGTACCAGATCTAGGATTTTTCATATTTTGCTCTCCTCCTGTAGTTATTCTTTATTGGGGCTCAAGTGCAATAGATTGAGATTGAAGTCCCCAGTTATTATAGTGCCATATTGTGTCCTTGATGTTAGCAGCACTGGAGATAATGTGTAAGCTATTTAAAATGTTACCTGTGTTGCCCTGATCTGGGATGGAGATATATATTTAGGGCCTAATTTAGATCTCAGGGGAGTGGTTACTCCATCACAATGGTGACAGATATCCTGTCCATCGAAATATAAATCCCATTATGTCCTATGGGATTTATATTTCAGTGGAAGGGATATTCGTCATCGTTGTGACAGAGTAACCGTCCACCTAGATCTAAATCAGGCCCTTAGTATGAGCGGATCTGAGACGTGTAGTAGTTTCTTTGGGAAGTGCAACTTGACACCCAATAACCATGACTTCCTGATGTCAACACTTTGATGTTTAAGTGGGTTCTCACAAAATTCCCCAGACCACATGCTGATCTGCCCATTGGTGAACATTTTACTGCTGGAATGAGGAATACTTCATATTCTAACAGGCTTGGTGCTTTAACTTTCCTGGTCCCTTGTATACACATGAGGTCAATTACTAAATATAAATGTTACTGCATCATATTGATCGTAAATCTGTTTCTGTACTGCTACATTCCACAAGCAAATTTTACTGTTCCAATTTTGCGAAGCTGATTGAACTGAAGTTGCCTGCCAAATCATTTTCAGGAGCTATAAAGTGAGTTTTGCTCAAGATTGGGTATGGTTTCCTTTTTCCTACTGTTTCTGGCAGCCAGGACCAACCTTGGTGTAGGGTTTTTGCATTGCATGCTGGTGAATTGGGTTTCCAAGTCAGTAACGTTGATCAAAATGTCATTGATCAAACTTGGAATAATATGATCAATAACCACCAGACATTTACTGAAGAAACAATGGTTAAAGTGATGTTATAATTAGGTACGGTAATAGGATCTCACTTTATTAAAAAACCCTAGAAATATACTGAAAAAAACTGTTAAAATTATATTATAATTAGGTAGAATAATACAATTATAGCTTACATAAAAAGACTCTAGAAATTCACTGAAAAAACAAAGGTTACAGTGACATTATAGTTATCTGTTGTAATATTATAAAAACAAAAAAAAACACATTTACCAGCTATAGTTTACTGATCTAAATATAACGTGCGCCCCACCATGCATTGCTTATTACATATTACATGACAAATGACATGTTAAATTACATAATTGACGACATCACTGATGGCAACTTGAATGACATCACTGATTACATCACTGATCACTTCATCCAATGGATGTGACTGTTAGCTGCAAACGTTTCACACTGGAAGATACTCAGCAAGTTACTCATAGACCCAATTTTCCATGACATCTGAATTACTAAAGGGATCTTTTGCAACAAGCAGAAGAAACAGAATATGAAGCTCATCCGTGAAATCAAAAAGTTACATATAATATGCTATCTTTTAAATGGTATTTAGGTGCATAAGAAATGTAATTGCCCCGTAGACACTTATGAGATCAGCAACTTATTAAACAGTGTTCATTTATTATTTGCCACCATGAGATGTGCCCGTTAAATACCTCATAGGACATATTTTAAGACAGTGGCTTCCCATCTATACTTTAGCCAATGCTAAGACATGCAATACAAGACCCTATGGACATCCCACCATAGTATTTAAAATGACCCTACACATATTCCAGAAATGACTAGAAATGTGTAGCCCATTTTTAACAACGCTTACAATCATACTGCAAAAAATAAGGTAAACTGAAATGCAATTACAAAAACACAAAAACAACATTCATAGAAGCGACAAACCAAATCCATACAGATGATGATTTTGATCAAGCAACATAAAACAATTAGGACACCAACTCCCATGTACTTCCTAAATAGGATTGCAATTCATAAACAAAGTTCACCTTACAAGGAAGTTTGCACAAATTTTATATTCACCCTGGCCTATGCATAGAGAAAGGCCTTCAGGCCTAGAAAAGCCAAAGCCAAAATGGTCATAACCTATTTGCTCCCAATGATTTCAGACCTTATTCGAGAGGTGGCCAACCCCTGAAAAAAATCTCTCTGGTGGTCTAATGGAGGATTTCAGCTTGGTGCTTGCCCTGGACATGATTCCTGAGAAGGAATCCTTCAGACAGACCCCTTTCCCATGGTGATCCTCTTGTGATTTACTTAGCTCAGTGGGTGGCTCAAAGCCGCCAGTAGAAAACAGAAACAAGCAAGGTGGCCACTGCCATTTTGCCTTTCCTGTAAGTCGGGGGCTATTGTGGAGTCAGAGTCCGATTGGACACCAAGGGAACAGAAAATGTGTATCCCTACTTTTCCCTGTGTGGAATTAGCCCCAAAGTCTGGAGACTAACCACCCCCCAAAAAAATATCTGGTGGTCTGTAGAGAAATCCTGCTTCGAGATAGTGGTCCATCTCTGATTCTCGAATAGGAATCCTTTCTAGAAGGGCACCATTGCAAAGCAGAGAATATACCCTTTTGAGTGGTGCCCCTAATGAGCATATATTTGCTTATGCACCACACAAAGCCCCTGGGTGCGAACAGCACAAAAATGAAATGGCCACAAACATTTTCCCTTCTCTGGAATGGGCAGATCAGTTGAGCTGGTGCCTCCCCGGGTAGGTAAAATGCTTCATATTTATTTTCCCCAAGGAGGATTCTGTCTTTCTGCAGAGCAGTTAATCCCCTCAAAAAATATCCTTGAAATCTAGTGGTAGATTCCGGATTGCAAATTGCATTGGACCACAATAACCAAACATAAATCCTTTTTAGAGAGGTACCATCAGATTGCCCCTTTGCAATGCAGTCCTTCATGTGCATATGTTTACCTAGGGGGTTGCACAAAGTCCCTGGACATGACATCCACAAAACTATTATGGTCTTCAACATTTTCCCTTTCCTGGTGGTGGCATTCGATATAGCCCTTCAAGGTGGGGCAGTCCAAATGGCAGGGAGGCCAAACCCTTACAAATATAACATCCTGGGTACCTATTTATTCATTGCTGCTCAGGGATCATGAAGCACCCTTGATTACCGAGATGGAATCCATCAGGAAGAGGCAAGATTAGAAACGGGAAACTCTACACTTTCCAATGGTGACTCTCCCATGAATGATTCCTGGGAGGGGCGAAATTGACCCAGACATGGACTACAAGACTTACTTCCCTTTAGCACCCATGCCCCTGATGCATAAATGAACCAGCACAGTGCTATTATTTGTACTTGTGGAGAGGTATGTCGCAGACACCTCAACCCACAGTGTAACCCGAATTGGGGAGGCTGCAAGTACTGGAAGGTTCACCAGGCCCCTCCCGCCCCCTCCTTGAGTCCCCCCACCCCGAAGCAAGAGACATTCATATCATCCACACTGGGGAGGAAGTGTGAAGTATATGAACGTCTCATCCTCTGCAGCCAGAGGGCTCACAGAACAATTCCTTAAGTGCAGCAAAAAAACACCAATTTAACAAGGAAAAAGAATTGGTTGGAGAAGCAGATGGCAATTTCACCATAACTTTAAAATCTAAATCTCAAAGGCGCTAATTTACAAATGAAAATTTCAAATCCAAAACTTGCTTCTCTGTCTCAGAAGTCATATTCTTTCATAAATTGCAATTGGCGAGATTTATGGTGGGTCTACCATCACGTGAAATGGATAATTCCCACTACTTTTTGAGAATGTAAATATCATTGTTTTGGAAATATATAACTGTAAAGCATAATCTGCCAGCAATTTACAGCATACCATTATTTAACAAACATTTTGCCACAATAATGCAAGACGCAATTGCAATCTCTATATGCCCTCTTTTAGAAGCAAGGCGTCACAGGCACATGCGTGAAAATTAGTTTTAATACTATAAAACATATTTTCCAGTCAGTGCCGATCTGATACATTTTCTATATCTATTTCACTGTAAAAACGCATTCAGAAAACACTGAATTGGAAGACTCTGCCTCATTGTTTTTTAAAACTGCAAGTAAAAATGAGTTGTTAGGTGAACTCATGGGCAAACAAATTTACATTGTGATGATGAGTGTAGGAGACATTTAAAAGAAAATACAAAGTTAGGTACTTAAATACAGAATCCAAAATTATAGGCAATCGTGTACCACACTGGCAGCGTACAGGATTTTTCCAAAAATGGTGCAGACATGCTTTGAACATATGTTTAAGCTTGTTAGCTTTTTTCCACTTGTTGAACATTATTGCATACTAATCTAGTAATGTTATGTTCATCTTGAATATAGCCTTATAGCCCACTGCCGAGGGCTATACCAGTTGTTAAAGGCCCTGATCCCGCGGTTCGGGCCTATAACGAGGGAGAGGGCCTTTAACAACTGGTATAGCCTGAGGCAGAAGGGCTATAAGGCTATTAGAACATTCCACGCACTAAGGGTAGAATGTTCTAAATTAAAAATGGAGAAACAAAAAGACAAACATTGGAATGTTGGAGTGCTGGACTTATACCAGCCATTATAAGCCCAGAGCTACTCCATTGTCTTCAATGGAGCTCCCAACATTCCAATGTTGTAATACAGCCTTAAAGCCCGCCGTAGCAGGCTATACCGGCTATTAAAGGCCCGCTCCAGCGTTAAACAAGGGAGTGGGACTTTAATAGCCGGTATAGTCCAGCTGCCACTAGAGGGCAGAATGTTCTAACAAATAAAACACAGGCTTCAGGGAGCGCGAGGGGATTGAAATCCCCTCAGGCTCCCTGAAGCCTTTGTTCACAGCCACAGCTGTTAACAAAGAAACATTGGAATGTTGGAGCTCCGGGCTTATACCAGCCATTATAAGCCCGGAGATACTCCATTGTTTTCAATGGAGCTCCCAACATTCCAATGTTCTAATAGTTCTTAATGTTACTAATTTAGGAACTATAGAAAATTATTTGATTGTGGTGAGTCATTGCTCTGCATTTGAAGGGAGTAGGGCAAATGTCTTTCCAACGTGGGCTCATTACAATATATGCATAGGTTCATGTTTCTCAGATGAAGAGACACCAGTAGATACCATTCGTTCTTTCACAGTGCCTTGTTGGGTTTAGTGTGACGTGCTGATTGTCACTTAAAAACTCAAGGAAATCAAGTTGAGGTCTGACATTGTGCAGAGCTCCTGATACTGAAGGATGACTGCGAAGCACTTTAACATCCTCATGCTGTGGGAGGTAGGGCCAGTGAGTACTGTACTTGTGTGTTTTAAATGTAACCTTATTCTATGCCTTAGGATAGTAATGACAACATTTTAACAGATATGTCAAATAATATAGATATAATCAAAAACTTCTATTTGAACCCAAATTGTAAACCAGATCGTTTTGATTCAACTGATATTGATATGTTTCTACAAACTTGTAACGTGCCTGTTCTTTCCCAATCTGACAAATTAAACTTACAACAAACTATTACTATGGAGGAACTCAATTTTATCAGGTAAAGCTCTTAAAACAGACACAGCTTATCTGTTTATTTACCTGCAATGGCCGGATTTGGATCAAAGGTTCAAAATCAGGATTTCCTGCACCATGCAACAGTTAATATAGGACGTGGTTACGTATCTGAGACTAAGACACACCACTCTCCTTTGCAGCAACATAAAGAACAGAGAGATATCCTGGCAGCACAGGGCTGTCTCATTTGGAATCAATTAGAAGTAAACCTAAGATGTCTGGTCCTTTAATATAAGTTTAAAAAAGCTATTCTCCATGCATTGTTTACATGATACCTGTGTGGGATCGTTGACCTCTTGCCCATCCTTGCCCACAATGTGAAACAATTGTCAGCCAGTAGGCTGTGCCACCTGTGGCAGGTCAATGATCCCACACCAGCTATCATGTAAACAATGTATAGAGAATAGCTTTCCCAAACGTATATTGGAGAACTTGAATGAGGAATGAAATGAAACAATTATTAAATTACATTTCTGTCAACAAAACTACATGATTTTCTTCTCTAAATCAGTGGAGCACAGAAAGCAGCTTTGTGACAGGAAGTCACAGACTTAGTCAATGAAATAAGGAGGAGACTCATAGGTCCTCTTGCTGTTTGTGGCACTCCATTTTTATGTAGGTTTCGAGAACCACTGCACTGCAGCATGTGCTGATGTCTTGCCAAATATTGCCCCCCTATAACATTGCTCAGCTGGATCTCTGGACCTCCTAGAGCTCAGTATAATTCTGGAGTACCTGGTTGTAAATTAGGCTTTATCCTTCATCTGTAAATTTGGTGGTCCTCTTTTATTGTCCCCCAGTGATTTTGGGGGTTTTGATTGTCTAACATTCAGCATCATGGAGGAGGACGGTGCTGTAGAAGGAGGTTGGCTCAGAATGACTAGATAACAGCCAACCTCGTGTTCCTGTATGGGATTTCCTGTTTGTAGAGGTAGGCAGATTTCTAAGCTCTGAAAGTGAAGGCCTCCACCCTGCATACAGAGATCATGTCTTTGCCCCAACACAGGCCCCCTTACACCATGATACAAGGGTGTCTGCAATGTGGTTGGAATAGTTTTTGTGCCTTCCTGCACAAAAACTATTCTTAGAGTCTTATTCCTCTTTTTATATTGTGCTGCATCTAGATGAACTTAACAAAACCACCAGATTACTACATATATTGAGATATCAGGTTTGCATTGATTGCATATCTCAAATGGAATCTTCACTCCTGAAACGTTTTGAAAATCGAGCAGTGTCAGCTGTGCAGCCACTGTGCAAACAATGTGGCATTTTTTTAACTGAAAAAAACAGGTTAAAGTGGACTGATATGCAAGAAAGGCAGATTCTAACTTACGTTAAAAAAACCTTAGAAATTCACTGGACAAACTACCATTTATAAAAAAAAAAAAAAAAGGAAATTCTTCAGTCATACATAACTGACATAACTATAACTTGCACCGCCATAGATTCAGCTCTCATTTGTGTTGTAATATGTGAGGTCACTAGAGTCTTGCAGGATCAGACACAAGGCCTCCAATTTTTTTATATCCCTCTGATACCTCCCCCATAGAGGCCAAGGAGTCAGGTTAACCATACTTTGCCACCTAGTATATTAAATGTTTTACATTTTCAGGGCACAGGACATTTTCTTTCATGTTGCAGCCACCATCAGATCGCTCACTCTCTCTGGACCATGTGTCCCACAGGAGTGAGTCAGCCGGCAGGAAAAAAAGTAATTGCCATCAATCAGATCATTCCAATTTTGGAATTTCCATCCTGCGGGATTTCCACAGGAGAATCACGGGATCAACTATCAATATATCAATACATTTTTAACCTCAATTTTCTGTAAACTAATGAACAGATTCACACCAAATTACAAAAAGCACACTTTCTGGGGAAAAGTCTAGCTTTCTGCCAAATTTGGAGTAATTTTGCTTCCATTTTAGCTGTATCATTGTCTCATTTTTCCAAAATGCATGGAAAAAAAGTGTTTCGGGACCACTCTTTTCATGGCCCCCACTTGACTGATCACCCAAAACTTTCTAGGAAGGAGCTGGGATGGATGAACTCTTTTGGAAAGTTTTGGGAAGATGCGTCGAACAGCACCAAAGTTATTACAAAATAAAACACACTCTTCCTATGGAAACTTGACTCATGTATAACTATGAAGCTGCTACCACAAATATGTACTATATGAATTATTTCAAAAATATTAAACAATATTAACAATACCTTGTAAGTAAAATTTAATAAACATATATGAACCATAACATACATGTACCTAATGTAAAAATCAAAATGACATGCATACCTTTTTAGTTAACACTGAAAACTAAATGTATAAATGTAATAAAATGTCCTTATTGCGTGACCCCCCCACATACTTTTTACTGGACTGTATTGCTTTTGAATGCATTCTGAACACTGGGGCGCTGCCGTCCAGCACCCAGTGTATGTGCTCTGATCCCTAAAAACCTGTAGAATTGGCAAAATCTTGATTGGCATATTTAATTTACCTGTGAGTCCCTAGAATATGGTACCTAGTGCACCCAGGGCCTGTAAGTTAATTGTCATTGGTGGACTGCAACCTAATGTGCCACCACTAAAGTGACAGTGCAAAGCATATCTTCAGTCCTGCCCCTGCAGCCTGAGTATAAAAAGTAGGACATGTGTTCATAAGTTTTACCTGTCTTGGCAGTGAAAAATCTCTAAAGTTATTTTTCACTGTGGCAAGGCTGGCTCTCCCATAGAAAAGAACTGAGTATGTTATACCACCATATAATGTATAATTTCAGTTTGGGAATAGTCAGAACCATGATCCAAGGACTCAAATTAATTAGAAATTAAAATCCAATCTGATGGTAAAGTTGGATTTTAAGTTACTATTCAAAAAAATACAACTTTTAAAAAGTTGGCCGTTTCCTGCTGGGATTTGTGAACTGCACTCAGGAAATGGAACAAAAGAGCCTTAGCTAGGAGAAGGTGTGACCTCCTCCTGACAGAATGGTCTGGGGGATGTGGCCACCAACAGTACAACCTTCAAAGTGGCAGCCCCTGTCTCAGGCAGATGTAACTCACACCTAGGCATGCCCCTGCCATTGTTCAAGTAGCCAGTGTGGCACCAATCCCAGGAGTACCTGTTCCAGAACTGTTTGCAGGGGGACTCCCTCATTGTCCTAGCTACATCTCAGTCGTTGTCCAGATCTCCTCGGCTGAGCAGGGCATCTCAGAGCAGAACCGATGCATCTACATTGCTGCTTGGATTAAATACATTGCAAAAGACCCACATTATCACCCTGTAATTCCTTGGAACCGGCGAATCACCCTGACAACATGGAGCCTCCACACCCCAGGTCCTCGTATCTCTCGTCGACGGCATCCTCAACATCAATGGTGGACTCAGCATCACAGCTTTCCAGCTCCTCAGAACCAATGCATCGCCACCTGCGTGCCACATCCCCAATGTCAGACTTGGCATCGCAAGCCCCGTCGACGGTACCTTCGACGACGACGCAACAGGAACAAACACCACTGCCGTGCCGCAACTAGGAACCAACACATTGCTTCGGCTGTGCAGTGCTTTTGTTGAGGATCCCTGCAATGCTCCTCAACCATGACTTAAGGTATTCTGTTCAGTGGGCCTAACTGGGTCCCTATAGCCGGCCTGTGCTCCATCGCAGTCAGTCTTAACTTATGACTTTATCCTGGTCCGACACAGCAGATATCTGCAGTAGACCTATTCTCACAGAAAAATGTAAAATTCAATATCTCCAATTCTAATACTTGGATTTTTGTTGTTTTGTTCTTGTTTTATTTATTAAACCTTACTCTCAATCAATTGATGGCCTCCACCAAAAGATGTGAAGAAATTGCGAATTTCTTTTCTAATAAAATCTCCAAGATTGATCCATCCTTTGCCGCAACTCCCTCCCCTCAGTGCTCATCACCCCTCGATGTCTTACCATCCAAGTCTCCTGTTACGCCTTCGCCCCCTCCTAACTCTGTTTGTCTCCCTCACACCGTCGCCCCCCTTGAACATTTCCTCACCAGTCCACAGTTAAAAAATAATGCATCTTGGCGTTACTTTAGCCCAGTTACTGAGCAAGATGTCCTCAACATCATCACTAAGCTTCTCTCATACCTTTGACCCTCTCCCCACCAACCTCGTTCAAGATTTAAAGCATATCATTGCTCCTTATTGGACTACCATCATCAACTCCTCCTTGACCACAGGAGGTGTCCCTGTTTCCCTCCAGCTTGGCCAAATCTCTCCCACCCTCAAAAATACCACTGCTGACCCCAATGACCTTAACAATTTGCGTCCTATCTCTAATCTGCCTCTTCTTTCCAAGGCCCTTGAAAAATGCGCCTTGCTCCAACTGGACAAACACATTGACTCATTTAGCCTATTGGACACATTACAGTCAGGCTTTCGAAAGGGCTGCAGTACTGAAACTGCGATGCTCAACATTGTTGATGATATCCACCACTCCCTCGATAAGGGGAGGCCTCCCTTCTCATTCTTCTTGACCTCTCGGCTGCTTTCGATACTGTAAACCACTCTGCCTTACTTAACACCCTCAAAGATCGATTTGGCTTCAATGGTCTTGTTCTTGAATGGTTCACCTCCTTCTTTCAATACAGAACCCAACAAATTAAAATCAGCAATTGCCTTTCGAAACCTATGCCGGTCTCCTTGGGTGTTCCCCAGGGCTCTATTCTCTCTCATTCTCTATTTAACCTCTTTATGGAACCCCTCACCCTCATTCTAAAGCAAGCAGCAATCAACTATCACCTCTATGCGGATGATACCCAGCTTTACTATAAAATCAATTCCCATGCAGACATTCTTCACCTCAATGATGCCCTGACTAAGATTCAACAATGGTTCCATCACAATCACCTTAAACTCAATCCTAAAAAAACAGAAGTCATTCTCTTTGCTCCTAAAAATAACCGACTCCCCATTCAACATTGGATCTCTGATCTTAAAGCCCTCAACTGCTCCTTGTCTACCTCTAGCTCAGTAAAATCCCTCGGAATAAGTATTGATCAAAACATCAGCCTTTCTCCCCACATAAAAAAATGCAGCTAAAGGTGCTCTCTTTTCTCTACATCACCTCAAGAAAATTAAACCCTTCATTCCTGTTGATGACTTTAAATCTGTTGTTCAATCATTAGTACTCTCCAGATTGGACTATGGTAATGCCATTCTCGCTGGAACACCTAAAGTCCACTTAGCCCCAATCAAGTCAGTCCTTAACCTTGCGGCCAGGCTTATTTCTGATTGTAAGAGGTTTGATCACATCTCTCCCATCCTCAAAGATCTCAAATGGCTTCCTATCGAAGGCAGATCCACCTACAAGAATGCGTGCATTACGCATAAAGCCTTGCATCTTCAAACCCCACTGTATCTCTCACAAAAACCTCACAAAGCGGGCTGTGCCAGAGAAATGAGGAGCACAAATACCCTCATTCTGGTACCTCCCTTGGTAAACAAGAAATCAACCCAGTCGCGCTCTTTCTCCGGAAACGCGCCTACTATCTGGAACTCACTCCCCAAAGACCTACGTTGCATCCCCTCCTACCTCAGCTTCAAAAAAGATCTCAAGCAACATTTTCTCTACAAATACTGGGGTCCTTAATCCCGCTATCTAACAGGGTCTCTCAACCTGCCCATGACGGTGCTATGTTTCTCACCACATTATACCTGTTTTACTACCCCCCGCCTCTCTCCCTCACATATACTTCCACCCTCCTTCTACTAGTCCTCATATTATCACCACCTACTCCTACATGCTATCTCCTCTCCTTTCACCTTCCTCGGTTCCACCCTACCTACATACTTTCCCCCCATCATCTCTGGCTACCCACGCTTGCACAACTATCCAAATCATGGTTATGGATTATATTTACTTCTGATCTTCTTGTCCATGTAGTTATTGTTCATTGCATTTTGTTCATATTTTTTTCACCCTTTTCCTTTTTGTATCAATGTAATTTTACAATCTGTTTCTACTTCCAATCCCTGTAAAGCGCTCTGATACCTTTGGGTCTAGCCAGCGCTATATAAAACTGTTTAAATAAAATAAATAAATAAATCAGGGTTGGTAAAGCGCATCTATTCACCCGCGAGGGTCTCAAGGTGCTGTGGGGGTGGCTCCGTTGAGTGCTAGGGTCATCTGAAGAGCCAGATCTTGAGGTCCTTCCTGAACTGGTGCAGTGTGGGGACTTGCAGGAGGTGGAGGGGAGGTCATTCCATGCCTTGCCTGCGAGGTAGGAGAAGGAATTTTCTCCCGTTCTGGTCTTGTAGATGTGTGGGATGGAGGCTAGCGAGAGGTCAGCTGATCAGAGGTGTCTCTTGGGTGTGTGGAAGGAGAGTCAGTTGTTTCAGTACCCTGGTCCGATGTGGATGGCCTTGTATGCGTGAGTGAGGAGCTTGAAAGTTATTCTTCTTTTGATGGGGAGCCAGTGGAGATTACAGAGGTGTTGGGTGATGTGGCTGTGATGGGGGATGTCTAGGGTCAGTCTGGCTGCGGCGTTCTGGACTGTCTGAAGTTTGCAGAGTAATTTCTTGTTGATTCTGGCATAGAGAGCGTTGCAGTAGTCCAGTCCGCTACTGATGAGGGCGTGCGTGACCGTTTTTCTGGATTCGCATGGGATCCATCTTAACGTTTCTCAGAGTATGTGGAGGGTGTTGAAGCAGGCTGAGGATACGGTGTTGACCTGGTGGTTCATTGTGAGCGATGAGTCAAGTATGATGCAGAGGTTTCATGCGTGGTCCATCGTGGGGTCAAAGGACAGGGGGCCACCAGGTGTCGTCCGCCATGGTGGGGTTGGAGCCAAGGATGAGGACTTCTGTTTTCTCTATGTTGAGTTTCAGGCAGCTCTTCTTCATCCGGGTGGCAACAGCTTTCATCCCTTCTTGGAAGTTGTGTCTGGTGATGTTGGGTTCAATGGTGAGTGAGAGGATGAGCTGGTTGTCGTCGGCGTAGGAGATGATGTTGAGCCTGTGGTTTCTGTTCTGTTTTTCTAAATCTGTTGTGGGCTCCTTTTGTGGTGTGATGTCACTATTTTACTGTCTGAAGAGTTGCACAAATACTTTACACATTGCCTCTAAATTAACCCTGACTGCTCCGTGGCAAGCATACTAAGAGGGTGATTGCAGCTTAATTTGGGGTTTTCTTGTTCCTTATCCTCACAAGGATTGTTGCTGCTGCTTGATCAGGTCTTACACCCCCTCAACCAACATCCCAATTTCTTACAACGGCAATTCCTGCCAATGCTTTAGAAATGACACAAATTTGGCAGTCATTTCCATATTTGGCTGGCATAGTGGTCTCAGCCTGGCAAATGTTAATTCCTCCACCAGGTCAATGGAGACTACTCCTTCTGGCAAATAATAAATTGGGCCCTGAATCAGAAGGTAAAACTCTGCACCAGACCGAACATAGTCCCTGTATATGACCAGCACATCATAGCGGTTGGCCATATTGTTTTACTTTGACCGGATCTAGCACAACCAGATATCAGTTGGCACTTTGGGTTGTTTGTCGCTAGAAACATCCATAGCTTTGAAAAATCGAACAACCTATTCCCTACATCTTATCATTGTCGACTAATTGATCAGTAACATTTTCACTCTTTTTATAAATTGAAGTGGAATTTTGGGATTTTTATTCTGTCATGTTTTTGAGTTTTTAACAGTTTGGGCACTAATCAATGCATTCCACTTTTCTCCTAAGTTTAGCCTGTCTGCTCTGGTCAGCAGCTACAAAGGGTTGAGCTCAGGTTTAGATTATTGAGAACTAACTGGACCTATTCAGGAATAGTAATAATAGCACTATTGCTTGAAGAGGACTACCATCCGCTTCGACTAATAATACACTCTCTCATAATAAATAAATAATATAAATCTCCACTTTTTTATTTTCTATGTAGAATGAAGTCTTATATGGAAGAAATTCTGCAATAGAGTGCTGTCTTACTCGGATTTAGTTTTGCACTAGAGTTAATCAATAAATTGTTTTAAGCCATTTGCTTGCTATTTTTGTACTGAAACATTTCTGGCATTTATACACAATAAAAATATTTTAAAGATTATTTCTCATATCTATAGAAACACGCAAATGCTTGGATTTCTCTAGTTCAGGTGAGTCAAGAAAGAAAGAAAACCTTCTTCACCTTTTGGTGACTTAGGGTCTTGTGTTTGGTTTCGCAGATGGGCAACCAAACGCTTAAAGAAGCAGATATACTGACTCTACTACAATCCATCCATCAAATTCAAGTTTTGCGTATTGTGTGGCTTCTCTTTTTCAGTGAAAGTGCTTCCACCATCAAGGCGGAAGCCCTTTCTATTAATCTACACAATGCTGTCCAGTTCACTATATCAAGGAGGCAAGACTTGCCAGTTGGCATTTAGCATCTTTTTTTCATTTCGAAACAATCCCCCAAAGAGGATGTTAGCTTTAATAAAACAAGTAATCAACGTCCCTGAATCACTTGGAGTTTTCTCCCTGTTCATGGGGGATACTTTGTATACATGACAGTCTCCAGCATCCACATCATAAGGCTTACCCTATAAGGCTTAGTGGCATGGAGATGCCCACTTTGGTACCTGGGACGAAGGTTCAGACCCAGCTCTGCACCATTCTCAACATGATGGGAGTCTGGGCACATCATTAATCTTTCTGTACATAAAGAAATCTGAATTTTTTGTGAGTATTTTTGTACTCGCCACTTGATGTACACGATCTTATTGATTGTCTCCCAACCTAATGTTGCTTCCCGGCTAGGTTCATGCTGTATTATTACCAATACATGTACACAGAGACAATATTCCATTGTGCTAAATGGGCAGATGTGCATGCAGACACACAAGAAAAAGCTGAGATACATTTACTGGATGCAAAGGGAAACACCTGGTCCAGCAGCATATGGAATTTTTGAAGAGGAAAAACATGTATTGGATGAATATTCCATGGGGAATCTCTCGCTCCCTGTTAGTAAGCACAAAAATGTGATGAATATAAATGAAGTCTAATAAATCTAGAAAATTGGATCTCATTTAGAAGCAACTGAGAAAAGAAGAGTAATCAGGCGTCTCAGGAACTTATGCAAATATGAAAATAGATTGATCCATCACGTTTTTAAATTCCTTTATATAATTTTTGCTCGTTGCTGAGAATTTAGTAAAAAAAGGCAACTCAAAGGCCAGCCTATGTTTCTTGTTATGAAGTACACGATATGTTTCTTTGTTTCTCGGGTTGTGTTTCTCATCAGCGGCAAGCTGTGAAGCTCGCCTGGTGAATCATGAGAGCTCGGAAGTACCAAGGACGCCAAGATTTCTGCGAGCTTAGCTGCATAGAGGAGAGCAAAGGTGAAAGCTCTCTACGTAGACGTAATCAGCAGTCATGTAAAACTAAAACAATGTTTGGTTAATAGCGTAGAACGACAAGCCCTGTGTGGATTATTGATAGCACCTTTTGGGTCCGTGATAATGGACTGCAGGCACTGACACAATATTAGGAAGTTTCACTGGCAATGGCAATTTTTGTGCGTGTGAAGTGCAGTGGTTGTAATAAATCTTGAATTTTACCAGCCAGAGAGCGTGGCTGTTTTCTCCAGCTCTGCATCATTTGTAATCTCCCTCTTCTCTTCAAGTCTTGTAAATCATCGCAGTCTTTACAAAGCTGAAATGTAAGGCTCCAGGGACCTTGCGTTTTAGAAGAACCCACTGAAGGGAGACATTTTATGCCGTATTTTACCAGCTATTGAACTGAAAAGATATAACAAATGAAACATGGGGCTTGGAGTTTGTTTCTTTAATCTATGCTCTGAGGCTGGCAGGAGACCGTATTTTTGCTTTATTTTAATCAAGGTTCAGGGAATAAAAACAGGTTGAATATGGCACTGTCCGGCTGCAGAATGAAACATACATCTGTTGCTACGAGTAACCTGGAGGCGCACGGGAGAAACTCATAAAAATCCAGGCAGATGGAGAACCAGTGTGCTTGTTATTGGGTGGGCATGAGCATGTCATAAAAATAATACATCTTGTAGCACATAAGATTAAAGCCTATTCTTAGAGGGTTTGCAGTATGTTATTTTTGACAGTGCATTTTATGTTTGCTGTTGTGTTTTCCTTCCGCTTATTTTCCTGTGTATTACACTGTTCGGCTTCTGTTTAATCAAAGAAGTTATTGTGTTAGGATGAGTAAATATTTTTAGGAAGAAGCCAGCCTGCTGACCTTCATTTGCTTCATAGATTTTTTGTGTTTCCTCCAACTGATGCTGTTGGTCTTTGACGTTTTCCATCATATTTCTCTGGGACGTGTGTGTTCCAGTTGCGTCACCTTGATGCATTGCAGAGCTGTGGCTCACCGAGTCCCATCTGTCGCTGCATTTGGTGCCACCTTGGCCCCGATGTTTTTAAAGCGAACTGGTATCAGCTGCTGCACCTTGGGCATCCTGGAGCACAGGTGAATCTAGATGCCATGGGCCCAGTGCACGAATTGAAAAAAAGTTGCCTTGCCCCGGCTCTGATAAAATGTTGGCAGATCCATCAGTCAGGTGGTTAAATCAGCCTGGTTAGTTGAGAGAAAGCGCTGCCTTGCAAAATGTTTAATATGTCTTCCTGCATGGGAATTTAAAAACAGCAAATCCATTTATAGGTGGCGCAAGTCTTTTGAATCTACTAAAAGAAATGATGGGTGTACTCTCTTCTCTCAAACATCAAACAGCTAAGTTATCCATTATTAATCTTGACTCAAAACACTGTAATAAATACAAATTTTCACTGCCACACAACTCATGAAAAGCTAAGCAACTAAGAGGCATATTCACAAGGACTTATCTCCGATTTATCGGCACTTTAGCGCCGCAAAAGTGGTGATAGATTTATCGCCCCATTAACAAGCAGGTGCAAACTGCCGACATTGCCAGTTTTCCTGCGATAGCTACCGCAAAAAACATCGCCACGGATGAGTGCGACAACTAACGCTAATGATATGCAGAGTAGGCGTTCACGTGCAAAAACACACGAAAACACCACTTTGCGCGATTCTCAACGACCAGTCAGATCTGCGATGCGAACCAAGAACAGGCGATAAGGCGCGTTAGCTGCAGGGATTTAACACCTGCCTTTTGCTGGTGTTAAGCAGGACGACTACCTGTAGGATGAAAGGGAGCCCATGCCAGAGCCACATCTGCAGACCCACAGATGCCATGGAGCCAATGAACATGCAGCTCGGAGACCCAAGAGGGCCACAATACACACCGCCACCACTCCCAGGCCCCCCCCCTCCGGAACCCCACTCCCCCGGACTACCACCGAGGCAGCGGAGGACAAGACAGCAGACCCTCCGAAAACGGCATGGCCCCTCAGCCACACAAGTGCAAAATGTGGGGAGAGGTGGGAACCAAGTATGTGTGAAGGAGGCAACTCACCCATTAAGAAGAATGTACACAATGCCATGTGTGGCGGTGATGTGCTGGACAGCCCTTAGAATGCAGAGTACAGACATGTCCATGTGGACATATACTGTTGGCGTTTGTAGTGTTGTGGACAGTGGACGCAAACATGTTACCTCAGGCAGTGGGGAAGACCTTGGACATGTAGCTGTGCCGTCTCCCCCTGTAAGTGTAAGCGGAGTGGGCTGGGCGGCGTACGCCACTCCAGAGTAGGAGTGTGGATAAAAAGGCCTGGGCTCTGGGCGTGGTTCTCTTCTGTGATGGGCAACACGTCTGCCAGGGCTGCGTACCTCACCCTGTCACGAGTCCGCCGCCGTGACCTTCAGACTCCACGACACAGGCCCCCAGAGCAGCCAGCAGCACAGGAACACGGAGTCATGTGTGTGCCAGATACTGCCTCAGTCCTACATTGCGGTCAGCTGGTCCCACAATTCAAATCGTGCCACATTTCTGTCAATGGAGGAAACCACTAGTCAACCGCCCGGACGACGCATCATCGTTGGCTGTGCACCTGCTGAGCGCTCCAGGTGCCACTAACCCTGTGCAACACAAGTTGACGCCTTGTGGCAATATTAAGGCAGAATTCAGTAGGCAAAAACATTGCTCCCAGTGTGGCCCGCCCGGGCGAGGCATCATCGTTGGCTGTTCAACTGCTGAGCGCTCCAGGTGCCACTAACCCTGTGCAACACAAGTCGATGCCTCGTGGCAATATTGAGGCAGAATTCAGTAGGCAAAAGCATTGCTCCCAGTGTGGCCCGCCCGGGCGACGCATCATTGTTGGCTGTTCACCTGCTGAGCGCTCCAGGTGCCAGAGCAGCCAGCAGCACAGGAACACGGAGTCATGTGTGTGCCGGATACTGCCTCAGTCCTACATTGCGGTCAGCAGGTCCCACAATTCAAATCGTGCCACA
The DNA here is from genome assembly GCA_963921515.1 of Calotriton arnoldi. NCBI lineage: Eukaryota > Metazoa > Chordata > Amphibia > Caudata > Salamandridae > Calotriton > Calotriton arnoldi. The sequence continues at coordinate 337,742 of CAWUFW010010679.1, forward strand.
TTTCTGTCAGTGGAGGAAACCACTAGTCAACCGCCCGGACGACGCATCATCGTTGGCTGTGCACCTGCTGAGCGCTCCAGGTGCCACTAACCCTGTGCAACACAAGTCGACGCCTCGTGGCAATATTGAGGCAGAATTCAGTAGGCAAAATATTGCTCCCAGTGTGGCCCGCTCGGGCGACGCATCATCGTTGGCTGTTCACCTGCTGAGCACTCCAGGTGCAACTGACCCTTTGCAACACAAGTCAACGCCACGTGGCTGTGGGCCGTTCCTGACCACAGCCTCCGGCCTACACTGCGGTCAGCAGGGCTCACATTTCACATCCTGACATGCAAAGGCACCCCATCATCTTTGGCTGCACACACGCTGAGCGCATCAGGTGACACCAACTCTATGCACCCCAACTCATGGCCCCTTCATGATTGAGTCATGTGCTGTGGACTGCGGACGCAACAATGTCACCTCAGGCCTATGAGAAGACCTGGGACAATGACGATGAAGATGAGGCAGGTGTACCACACCACACCGCAGCTGCAGCAGGAATATCCCTGTTGGAAATGGCCCTTTTTGCAGGGTCACCCCTAAACTTTTTGCCTGCCTCCTGTATTTTTGCTGACCTGTTTCTGTTGGTTTTATGACTCTGGGCACTTTACCACTGCTGTTCCGTGCTAAAGTGCATATGCTCTCCCTTTGTAAATATGACTATGTGAATTGGTATATCCCTGATTGGCTTATTTGGTTTACCTGTTAGTCCCTAGTAGTGTGGCCTGTGTGTGCCCAGGGCTGGTAAACCAAATGCTGCTGGTGGGCCTGCAGCACTGATGTGTGCCACCCACAGAAGCAGCTTGTAAAGTGTGTCTCAGACCTGCCACTGCAGTGTCTGTGTGCAGTCCAGAACTGCCATCTTGGCTGTGAAGTGCACCCCTTCCCAGCCCCTGAACCTTCCCTTGGCATCTTGTAAGTCACCCCTATGGTAGGGTGCATTGTATGTGTAAGGTAGGACATGCCTTGGTGTGTGTAGCATGTCCTGGTAGTGAATTATGCCCCATTTCGTTTTTCACTACTGTAAGGCTACCTGTTCCTCATAGGCTAAAATGGGCAGTTTGACTATTACATTCTATAGTCCTAACTGACCCCAGGAATATGGTAGAAAAACGAATTTAGTATGCCTGAGCTCAGAATATTAAAATACATCTTTTAGTGAAGTTTATTTTTATATTCTGTGTTTGAAAAATACCATTTTTAGAAAGTAGGTATTTTCTTGCCTAAGCCTTCCAGTGTGCTCTGCTGTTATGTGTATTGGCTGTCTGGTTTTAGAGGGGCAGGGCAGGCTGAGTCAGACCTGGGTTGAATAGAGAGATCTGCATTTAGAGTGTGGGGAGGGGTGGCTCCTTGACCTGAATAGGGCTGTGCCTGGCAAGGTGAATGCTGGCTCCACCTCCTACTGTGTGTCTGCTAGCAGACCCCCTCTTTCTGAAAGGAAGAATGCAGCCTGGTAAACAAAGTGCTCCAGGCCTGAGCAGAACTGGTTCTGGCTAGGTTCAGTGACTTGTAGCTTCTGAGAACAAAGACTTTTGGGGTATAAATATCTGTGCTCAAACCCCTACAATTTGTATTGCTTTTGGATCTGGAGAGGAAACTCTGTCCGTGCCACTGGAGGAATCTGCAGGAAGTGACTGTCCTTGTGCTTGTGTGTTTTTCTTGCACTGGCCTGCAGCAGTGACCACTGGACCTTGAAGAAGAGAGAAAAGGACTTTTGAGAGAACTTTTATTTTTGTTACAGCAATTACCCAAGGGCTAGGAAAAGAGCTAGCCTCCTGCTGGAGTCTCAGGCACATCAGACTCCACCACCAACCTCCTGCTTCCTCCCTGCGAGGATTGCTATCTGCTGATGAGGCTCCTGTGAGTTCCAGGGCCTCTAGTTTGCTTCAGAGAAAAGAGTGCTGGAAATCGACGCTAACGCACCTTTGCGAGCCGCTGCAGCCGAGAGCGCTGGAAAAATCATCGCGCTGCTGCCGCTGAGTGCTCGAAACACGAAACCATCGCTAACACCTCTTTGCGAGCCGCTGCAGCCGAGACGCGCTGGAAAAATCATCGCGCTGCTGTCGCCGAACGCTCGCAACCCCTAAAGAAATCATCACTTCAAGACATCGCATTGCGGACGCCGTGCGTCCGCAATTTTCATCGCATTGCACCGGATTTCGTCGCTCCCTCGCGGAGCACCATTTCTTCGCATCGCAACACGATCGCACAACGCAACAGGCTCGTCGCATTGACTTCTCCCTCGCGGCAAGAAAGTCATCGCATCAGCGGCCTAGCGTGCAGAAGTTGGTCGCATCGTCTCCGCACGCATCAGCAGATCGGCGCATCATCCTCCCTTGCGGCAAGGATTTAACGCATCGCCGGCCTCGCGTGAGGAAAATCATCGCTACCACTTCTTTGCGACATTTTGTTGGTTTTGCTACTGAATTCAGGTACTTTGTGCGAGAAAGGGTCGCAGAGACCACTGCTTTGGATTTGAACCTTATTTTTGCAACCTCTGAATGAGAAAGGGTCGCAGAGACCCCTGCTTTCAATTTGAACCTTATTGTTTCAACCTCTGAATGAGAAAGGGTCGCAGAGACCCCTGCTTTGAATTTGAACCTTATTCTTGCAACCTTTGAACTATTTTTCACAGTCCTTCAACAGCTATCCTATTTTTGACAGTATTGTGGCTTTTACAGTTATTGGTCTTGTGATAAATCTGCCTTTATATAAAGATACTTATTTTTTATAACTACTTGTGTGGTGTCCCTTTGTAGTGTTCCTCACTGTGTTACTGTGTATGGTCATAAATGCTTCACACACTGCCTCTGAGATAAGCCTACCTGCTCGTGCTACGTTACCACAGGGTTGAGCAGGGGTATTAAAGAGGGTAGCCCTCTCACTCTGACTTAGGAAGAAGGGTCCCTACTTGGACAGTGGCCAGCCATTGCCAACTAGAGACCCCCATTTCTAACATTGGTGGTCAGCGGTGAGGATCTGGACTTGCATTTATGATTGCATACAGTAATTACAGTATACACTACTAGTGAGTGCAGACCATAACGTACCGCATACATTTTTTGAGAGTTTTTTTGGGATCCTATATTGTAATTGATATTGCCGGTGATTTTTCACCCGCGCCCATTTTTTGAAAGGTTTTTGATCCCCTATTGTGATTGATATTGCCGGTGATTTTTCACCCGCGCACATTTCTGAGAGTTTTTAGGATCCTATATTGTGATTGATATTGCCGGTGATTTTTCACCCGCTTACATTTTTTTGAGAAGTTTTCTTCTATCTTTTATTGATATTGCCCGTGATTGTTACAATGGGCAAGCCTATTTTTTATTGATATTGCCGGTGATAGTACCCGCATACATTTTTGAAAGTTTTTGGGATCCTATATTGTAATTGATATTGCCGGTGATTTTTTACCCGCATACATTTTCTTGAGAAGTTTTCTTCTATCTGTATTGATATTGCCCGTGATTGTTACAACGGGCAAGCCTATTTTTTTATTATTGATATTGCCAGATATTGCTACAATGGGTCTTGCTGAAATGAGACCTACCTTTTATATAGATGATCTGTTGACCTACAGTCTAGAGGAGCTAAGGGGGTTCTGTGAGGAGAGGGGCTTAGCAGTGAGTAGGAAGGAGACTCAGCTATCCCTGCAGACATCCCTGAGACTTTGGCAACAAGACAGATGGAGATTCTTGGAGTCCCAGTACACCTACCAAGAGGGTAGTTGGTCTAAGGGTGGCTCTGGAGAGTCTGAAGAGGAGGAAGAAAGTGTTATGGAATATCTCATAGGTGGGGAGTTCCTTGATGAGTCTAGTGCCTATGGTAGTGCCAGGTTCCCCTCAGGGTCCCCAGAGGAGTTGGTGGACAGGCGGGAAGGTCCCATAGGTGGGGAGTCCCTTGCTGGGACTAGTGCACAGGGTAGCACCCAATCCCCTTCATGGTCCCCAGAGGAGTTGGGCCGACAGAGGGAGAGGGAGTACCAGCTGGAATTGGAGAGGCTCCAAATAGAGATTGCCCAGCTGGAGGCGCACCTAGCGCAGATAGCAGAAAAGGAGAAGTTAGCTCAAGAGGGTAGGTTACCCCTGGAGCGCAGTTTTAATTGTCTGGATTCCCCAGAGAGGGTGGGGTCCAGTGGTGGCAGCAAAATTGAAGTATATAGTGATGACAGTGTAGTACCCCCACCCAGAGATGTAGCACCTGACTTGAAGGAGGGGGTTGATCTACACCAGGGGATTCAAGGATATGAGGTAGCTCCATTAATATGCAGTGGCCCTGAGGTGGATTGGGGAACTAGCGCAGGGGCCCATAGTCCTAGTGAAGGGAGGGAGACTCTACCGACTCTGGATGAGAGGTGCAGGGAGAGGGGTTCCCCCGTGGTTGAAGTCCTGGTGTATGAGTGTGAGGACCGCCCAGAAGAGTGTGGGTTGAGTGATAGAGACAGTCAGTTAATGTCTCGCCCATTTCAAGAGAGTGGTGTGGGGTACGTATGTGAGACACTGGATTGTGAGGTAAAGGTTAGCACCTGCGAGGAACTGTGTAATCCAATTGTGGGAGAGCATATTGTGAGTTCCTATTTTCCAGAGCTAAACCAACATGTGTTAGAGTGCGAGTTCTCTGATCCTAGGGAACTTGCGCAGGAGGCAGACCTCTGGGTGAGTACCAGAGGCTCTGTAGAGGTATTGGGGAATGACCCTAAGAGGAGTGGTTCAGATGTCTTCCAACCCCGAGTGGTGGGAAAGGTTAGGAGTGTTACAGCTGGGTCCCCTTGTTGTGAGGAGGTTGTAGGGCCTCACATCCTGTCTTGTGGGAGCAGGAGTGAGACTGGGATAGGTCCCGAAGTGTCCCAACCTCAGTCTCCAGGACTGGATGGTTCCATGAGGGAACACCAGGGAGGGAGCCTAGTCTGTCCGGATGGACCGTCCATTGTGGGGGGTCCCCCCATGTTAGGTGAGCTGGGAGTGCATGTAATCAGACCTCCAGCAGTTCTAGTGTCTGGCAGTACCGCTCCAGTTGGGAGGGTGCAGAAGGCCAGAGTGAGGGGTGAGGGGGGGAAAGAGTCCCCGGTGGAAGAACCAGTGAGTCAGGGGCCAGCCAGAAGGGCTGAGCCTCATAGGATTGGCCATGGTGACGCCACTTCTGTCCTGGGGCATCTTCACGCACTGTCAGAGGGACAGGAGGTCGTGAGCTCTGTGCCAGGCAGACTGTCACACGACACGCTAGGTATGTGTCACCCTCAGGAAGCCCTAGTTGGCCAGGCAGTTGTTCAACCACAGGGGTTGGTCCCTGGGATGGTAAGTCAGGTCCAGGTGTTGTCTGACCTGGAGGGAGGGGACAACTGTAAGCAGTGTCCCGGGCATTTTTTTTTCTAAGAGCACCACTCCAGGTGGGAGGGTGCAGTATGCTGGAAGGGGGTGCAGAGGGAGGGAGTCCTCGCCTCTGACCCCGGTGCAACCTAAGGGTTTTTTCAGGTTGGTAGATCAGTTGCAGGGTCCAAGCCCTGAACTGGTGGAGGGGTGTGTTTTCCTTGAGGGGGGCCTGTGTGCTCCCCAGGAAGTCCTGGTGCGCCAGGCAGACTGTCGCACAACTCTAGAGGAGTGTGCTCTCCTTGGGGGAATTGGTGTACTCCCCAGAAGTCCTGGGTTGCCAGGCACAGGCCCAGCCTAAGGGTACAGACCCTAGGTTGGGGGCCAGGTTCAGGGTGTCCACCCTGATCTGGAGGAAGAGGCAACTGCTAACAGTGCCCCTCCCGGTTTGTGTTATGGAGGCACCTCTCCAGGTGGGAGGGTGCCGGGCCCCAGTAAAGGGGCGGGGAGAGGGCAGCCTCACCCCTGACCTCCGCCCAGTCTAAGGGTACAGACCCTATGTTGGGATACCAGTTGCAGGATAGAGCCCCTGAACTGGTGGGCGAATTATACAGGACACCTGCCTCAGGTGCCCTGACAATTCTGGAGGGGGTTATCGCTCCAAGTGGGAGGGTACCGAGCCCCAAAGAGGAGGACCGGGTGTGGGAGAGCCCACCCCAGCCTCTGGCCCAGCCGCTGGGTACAGGCCCAGGGCTGGTGGGTCAGTGTCCGGGTGCTTTGCCTGACCTGACAGGAGGGAGAGTGTACAAAAGGTGCCAGGCACCTGGGGTTACTGCCCCTCACTCTCTGATGCCACAAAAGTTTGAGAGCCCTGAGAGGTATAGGGCTTGGATTTCATCACTGACTACTGTCAGTGACTACTGGGGCTTGTTGTTTATCTGTTGGGACACACCTGGGGGCCAGTTAAGGTTAGATGCTGCACAGGTGGTGTCCACAGGTGAGGGGAAGAGTTCCCCATTGGTTATCTTAGTGGGCCCTAGGAGTGTGGACAGAGGGATCCACCAGGGTTCAGATTGGAGTAGAGCTGGCATATGTCCCTGCAGTTGCGGGCCAGTTCCGTGTTCTATCGCCCGAAGCAGGGAAGCTCATCAAAGTAGTGATTGGTCTACCCTGGGTTTTGGCTGGAAGGGGTTGTGTTGGAAATGGCCCTTTTTGCAGGGTCACCCCTAAACTTTTTGCCTGCCTCCTGTATTTTTGCTGACCTGTTTCTGTTGGTTTTATGACTCTGGGCACTTTACCACTGCTGTTCCGTGCTAAAGTGCATATGCTCTCCCTTTGTAAATATGACTATGTGAATTGGTATATCCCTGATTGGCTTATTTGGTTTACCTGTTAGTCCCTAGTAGTGTGGCCTGTGTGTGCCCAGGGCTGGTAAACCAAATGCTGCTGGTGGGCCTGCAGCACTGATGTGTGCCACCCACAGAAGCAGCTTGTAAAGTGTGTCTCAGACCTGCCACTGCAGTGTCTGTGTGCAGTCCAGAACTGCCATCTTGGCTGTGAAGTGCACCCCCTTCCCAGCCCCTGAACCTTCCCTTGGCATCTTGTAAGTCACCCCTATGGTAGGGTGCATTGTATGTGTAAGGTAGGACATGCCTTGGTGTGTGTAGCATGTCCTGGTAGTGAATTATGCCCCATTTCGTTTTTCACTACTGTAAGGCTACCTGTTCCTCATAGGCTAAAATGGGCAGTTTGACTATTACATTCTATAGTCCTAACTGACCCCAGGAATATGGTAGAAAAACGAATTTAGTATGCCTGAGCTCAGAATATTAAAATACATCTTTTAGTGAAGTTTATTTTTATATTCTGTGTTTGAAAATACCATTTTTAGAAAGTAGGTATTTTCTTGCCTAAGCCTTCCAGTGTGCTCTGCTGTTATGTGTATTGGCTGTCTGGTTTTAGAGGGGCAGGGCAGGCTGAGTCAGACCTGGGTTGAATCGAGAGATCTGCATTTAGAGTGTGGGGAGGGGTGGCTCCTTGACCTGAATAGGGCTGTGCCTGGCAAGGTGAATGCTGGCTCCACCTCCTACTGTGTGTCTGCTAGCAGACCCCTCTTTCTGAAAGGAAGAATGCAGCCTGGTAAACAAAGTGCTCCAGGCCTGAGCAGAACTGGTTCTGGCTAGGTTCAGTGACTTGTAGCTTCTGAGAACAAAGACTTTTGGGGTATAAATATCTGTGCTCAAACCCCTACAATTTGTATTGCTTTTGGATCTGGAGAGGAAACTCTGTCCGTGCCACTGGAGGAATCTGCAGGAAGTGACTGTCCTTGTGCTTGTGTGTTTTTCTTGCACTGGCCTGCAGCAGTGACCACTGGACCTTGAAGAAGAGAGAAAAGGACTTTTGAGAGAACTTTTATTTTTGTTACAGCAATTACCCAAGGGCTAGGAAAAGAGCTAGCCTCCTGCTGGAGTCTCAGGCACATCAGACTCCACCACCAACCTCCTGCTTCCTCCCTGCGAGGATTGCTATCTGCTGATGAGGCTCCTGTGAGTTCCAGGGCCTCTAGTTTGCTTCAGAGAAAAGAGTGCTGGAAATCGACGCTAACGCACCTTTGCGAGCCGCTGCAGCCGAGAGCGCTGGAAAAATCATCGCGCTGCTGCCGCTGAGTGCTCGAAACACGAAACCATCGCTAACACCTCTTTGCGAGCCGCTGCAGCCGAGACGCGCTGGAAAAATCATCGCGCTGCTGTCGCCGAACGCTCGCAACCCCTAAAGAAATCATCACTTCAAGACATCGCATTGCGGACGCCGTGCGTCCGCAATTTTCATCGCATTGCACCGGATTTCGTCGCTCCCTCGCGGAGCACCATTTCTTCGCATCGCAACACGATCGCACAACGCAACAGGCTCGTCGCATTGACTTCTCCCTCGCGGCAAGAAAGTCATCGCATCAGCGGCCTAGCGTGCAGAAGTTGGTCGCATCGTCTCCGCACGCATCAGCAGATCGGCGCATCATCCTCCCTTGCGGCAAGGATTTAACGCATCGCCGGCCTCGCGTGAGGAAAATCATCGCTACCACTTCTTTGCGACATTTTGTTGGTTTTGCTACTGAATTCAGGTACTTTGTGCGAGAAAGGGTCGCAGAGACCACTGCTTTGGATTTGAACCTTATTTTTGCAACCTCTGAATGAGAAAGGGTCGCAGAGACCCCTGCTTTCAATTTGAACCTTATTGTTGCAACCTCTGAATGAGAAAGGGTCGCAGAGACCCCTGCTTTGAATTTGAACCTTATTCTTGCAACCTTTGAACTATTTTTCACAGTCCTTCAACAGCTATCCTATTTTTGACAGTATTGTGGCTTTTACAGTTATTGGTCTTGTGATAAATCTGCCTTTATATAAAGATACTTATTTTTTATAACTACTTGTGTGGTGTCCCTTTGTAGTGTTCCTCACTGTGTTACTGTGTATGGTCATAAATGCTTCACACACTGCCTCTGAGATAAGCCTACCTGCTCGTGCTACGTTACCACAGGGTTGAGCAGGGGTATTAAAGAGGGTAGCCCTCTCACTCTGACTTAGGAAGAAGGGTCCCTACTTGGACAGTGGCCAGCCATTGCCAACTAGAGACCCCCATTTCTAACAATCCCGAAGGTACACAATCATGATTAATCCTTCAGATGAGCACGCTCAGCTATGGTGCCCCTACCTCAGTGAACTGCAAGTCATGGACCCTTTACTATTGAATCAACTGTGTGTGATTCGATGTTCACTGTTCTAGTTGTTGCCAGCACCAACCACTCCCTGAGGGCTGGCTCACACGCACCCCACACCCATCCAGCACAGGCGTCACTGGACATGTGACCCTGGTAATAAAAAGGGGCCGGGCGCACATGCCCGTAGCCAGTTTCACTATCTAACCAAGTGTGTCCATGTGGTCATTATGTATTCATGATGGGCCCGGGCCCGACCACATTACATTGTGCTGTGGACAGCGGACGCAACCATGTCACCTCAGGCAGTGGGGAAGACCTTGGACATGTAGCTTCGTCCCCCCCCCCCTGTATGCGCAAGCAGAGAGTGCTGGGCCGGCATATACGCCAGTCCAGGGTAGGGGTTCGAAGATTTTGCCATGGGGACTGGGCGTGGTTCAGTTCTGGCCTGGACAAGGAAGTACGTAATGCGTGTGTCTCTGTTGTAGTGTGGGCGCCACCCGGCCCACAATCATCAATGTTGCAATGTAGCATGCACCCCGAGGGCGGGCTCGCACGTACGGAGTCATGAAGGAGCGCAAGACTGCTCGGGGTCTTGGCTCATACATGACAAGTGTTGTGTGTATCTGTATAGCCGCAGCATGAGCCAAATGCCTAGCCCCAATCGCAGCACGAGTACAGCCAGCCATGAACTGTACACCTGCGTCCGCCCTGTCCTTACCATAGGCCTACACTCACGTGGCCGCCCACCCTCAATGGCCAACATCACAGTGTCGTTGTCAGGCTTGTGGACATGCGCAGACAGGCATGACAATGGTGTGCCGTAGGAGTGCAAGTGATGCAACCGCGCAGCGCACACAAGTAAAAAGGCTCAGGGGGAGGGAGGAGCAGCTGTGAGGCAACGTAAAACACAGTGAGGCCGCTCATTTGCCACATGCTAGGCATGTCATACATGATTCCCAAAGTCGCAGACATCCCACCCCACCCCCAACAAGCCTCTACACATTTCCTGAATGCAAGCAGATGACAAACTAACATTAGGGATGAAAGCTCCATTGTCTGAACTATCAGGCGGAAGCACATCTGCACCTCCGACCTCGGAATTGCATGTGCCCGGCACCCCCTGACAGATACCATAGCAGCTGATGACGACTCCCACACTACGCTCAGCCCAACAACAGACTAACGTATACACACCCCACACAGAGAAGTCCTTGCTCAAAGTTATCTTGCATGGAATGGCCTTCACACTTACTCCCACACCATCCCAGCCCTACAACCGTTGCACACAAACACTGCTCATTGATCCGAGCTGTGGCATTTCATCCACAGAACTGGTGCAGGTCAGAACAGTGCAGCTTCAACCAGAACATCCCGGACACATGCACAACCCCTGTCATGTGGAACTGTACCGTGCACGTATGCTGCATTTACTGGGGGCACTGCCATTGGTAGTGCTGCGGATCAGTTACCGGCTAAGCTTCCGCCTTGCCAATGTCACCTGCGTTCAGCCTGTGTTGCATTGTCGCTCGTGCATATTCGAGTGTTCCATGGATGTCTGCCTATCAAACAGGACGGTAGCCGAACTGGATTTCGACATGTGTGTGCGCCCCCTGTTGGCCCACGACCATGAGTGTCACCGTGATACCCGTCTATGGGATGCCTGGATACTTGGCATACATGCTGGCAGCTGGACCTAGGAGATTGCAGAACTCCTCGTGTGCAGTGACCACATTGAGCCGCTCCCCTATTGGGCAGTAGTGCAAATTGGTGAAAGGGGGTGGACGCAGCACATCTGTCCGGACCTGCTAATGGTTAGCCTCGCCATCCTGTTCGATGAAGTCGACAACGACCTCATGTTGGAAATGATTGCCTATGAAGCTGCACTTGCTTTCATGGACGTGTAACTACGTACCTGCAGACACAACAGTTTGGAACACATAGCACATGTCCCGTTCCTTGTTGGAACTTGGGGTTCTAGTCACATCTCCCACGACGACAGTGGACATGCCTGCATTCGCCAGGACTCCGAATACATGAGCGGACAACAACGCGGGTAAACACACACCTGTGAATGGTGCGGCACTCCCCCGGAGTGGACAGCGGCGCTTGGCAACGTTCCACGTTCCGACATACTGCTGCATTGGTCTGCATGTTGTGGCACTTATCTTGGCCGTACTGACACGCATGTGCTAATATAGTCTACGCACCTTCACTTGTATTCAACTGTGATGAGTGTTGATTTGTATGACAATGTGTGTCTCACTGCCTATCTGGGTCACGGCCATACATGCATTACTGCACCATCAGGGATGTGGGGTTGTACTAGTACATTATCTTCTCACAGTTTCCTGCTGTGCCACATGCGAATGGCCATTTTCCACACACAAGCGGCAGCAGTTGTGTCCTCTGTTCTGTTGTGATGGTGTTGCTGTTTTTTCAACATTGTTGTAAATGTTGCGGTGCTCTGGATCTTATGTGTGTGTGCTGCATTGTAGGTGAGTTGCCCCTTCAGCTCTGATTTGGCTGGCCCTTATCCCTTTCAGGCGGTGTGGCTTTCACTTCTGTGCTTATGCAGTGCTGTGATGTTGCAGACTTGGGTAAATTGGTCTCTTGGTTGGAGTTGTGACTCTTGGCCATGGTTTGTCCTCAGATGTGCTCTACTTAATTGTGCATGTGTGCCATTGTGCCCATCTCCCCCCGTCCCCCCAGTCCCTGGTGGTTACTCACCCTGTTGCTATTGTGTCGGGTCATGTTGAGCAGTGTCCGGTCCCCCAACTCCTGCCACCGTCTCCCCACTGATGACTGTGGACACCATTTCCTCCATCTCATCCAGCTCCTCCTGTGGCGCTGGACTCCCACCTCCAGTCTGCATTGCTGCCTTCTGGTTGTCTGCGAGTTTCTGCTTGGTCTTGCGCTTCACATCATTCCAGCGCCTCTTGACCTCGTCCATTGTCCTCCTCAGCACTCCGACTGCATTCACCTTGTTCACGATGGACTGCCATGTTCCATTTTTTGTCGCCAATGACACAGTGGAGGTGACGAACAGTTGTTGATGGTGTTCTATCACCTCCGTGAACAGGATCCTGTTTTCCTGCGGACTGAACCACGTCTTCCTCTTCTTCTTGTCCTTGCCCTTCCCTGACCCCGAGGTCCCAGGCTGGTCCTACGGGGGTCTTGTGGGGTTCTGGTCGTCCTCTGTACCTGCTCCGGCTGCCTCCATTGTGCTTCGCTGTAGATTGGTTTTTGTTTGTGGTTTTTTTTCTGCTTTTGTGGTGGTTTTTCCCACCTTACGTGTGTGAATTGCAGGCCTAGCGCTGCTTTTCGCTGTTTGTCTTATCGCAATTGGGCCCATCGCAACTTTTTTCGCGTTCGGGTTTGGATTTTCATTGCCGTCCCGGTAATGTTATCGCGGACATTTGATGCGTTATCGGGAGACTTTCGCATGTTACCCCCGTGTTGAAAATACGACGTTAACCCGGAGTTATTTTCCCGCGATAGACGGCGATATGAAAACTTGCGTTAACCTATTTTGGCGATGTTTATCGCACATTCTTGTGAATATCCCCCACAGGGTTCCATTCATTAATGTATTAATTCCTTTCACTAATTCATTCATACATGCATTCGCCCAGTCAACCATCCATTTATCTATTTACTCCTTCGTCCACCTAGCCATAGACTTGCCCGTCCATTCACCCATCCACCCACCCTCTTGTCCTGCTGTGTCTCTGCAATGCAGATAAAATTATCCATCTTTGGCAGAGTCCTTATACTTAGAGATGGACCAGTGGTATGAGACATTCACCCCATTACCACTTTTATTTTAAAAATTAAATGCTCATCACACCACTTACTTCTCAAGCAATTTCCTGAACAATTAGGGTCGAACACAAGAAGGACTGTCCATTGGAGGTATGGCAAAGGCCACGTGGAAACCTGGACTACCTCCGGAGCTGTGAGACATCGAACTCAGGCAATCACTATCTACAGGCACTGATATACTGCAGGAGCTGAGTATTGCTTGAAGATATGATGGGTTTTATAGTGCATCTATTCTAGGGATGTTTTTTATATTCATAAGAGCCACAGAATGAAAAATTAAGTACAGCTAAAAAAACTTCTAATAGGTTTCCTGAAACTAGCCCATTGGTGGGCTGTCCATGTAGAAATGAGACTGGGCAGAACAGCTCATTTGAAGGTAGGTTGCTTGCTTTTTCTGCAAATTCTGCAACCATGTTTACATGCGTTGTGCTATCTTCTGAGTTTGTTTTAGTCATTAATTTCTAATCACTACTGCTGAGCCTGTTTTCTCAATAATGTAGAGGTTGAACAATGAGAGCTCCTACACATCTTTCTTATCCCACTAGACTCCTGGGTGCAAGGTAGAGAAGAAGAAGGAATCAATTACATTTGAAAGACCACTAAGCTTATAGAAAAGTGACTATGTCATTGGTATGTCGCCTGTCTGTCTCCCAGTTAGACCTAGAATATTGGATTGGCTCATGTTTCCCTCTTCTGGCTTGGCTGTCACTACTGGTCATAGTCTCCTCTCCTCAACATGCTCCTGGTCCTCTAAGTTATCACTCTGGTGTCCCTGTGCCTAGATCTGTCACCAATGGAATTCAATTGTGCCACCCCAAGTGTGGCATCTAGTGAAACAATAGCAATGTATCTTCATTCCCAACTATATAAAATCCAATAATCCAGCACACCAAATGCCCCAGTAAAATCTTTTACATAAAAGCAAACAAAAGTAACCTAATATACATCAATCATAATTTCATTCCTCCATTAAACTCAAGCAATCATGGCTTCATGCCTACACAATGAAAGCCCTGTGCTGCACAACAGTGGCACAATGTCAGACTGGAGGATGATCATCATGTCGTCATCACCTCTCAAATTGCCAACATAAATTAGATCTTTTCTATATCAATGCATCCTGGTAGAACCCTCATACCAAACAGTGATAGAATCACTATTAAAACAAAGATACTCCTCCATCCTAGAACCCTAAGAATGCATTAAGATGGGAATGTAGCCATCATTTTCAATAACACTTGGAAATACAAATCAGTCCTAATTCATGCTGAATTCCAATTGTCAGTGTTTCAAAATCTCCTACCTAGACGTCATATCCCATCCACCTAAACAAAAAACTAATTTCAGTGAGCAACTAGCTGATGACACCACATCCAACCTAGCACTGTCACCTAACAAAATGTTATTAGGTGATCTGTTATTAGGTGATCTTTATATATATATTTGGGAACTAAATAAATCCAAAAAATACAACCATTTTATCAACCTAATGAATATACATAATCTCTTGCAAATATCCTCCAATCCTACGCAAAGTCTCTGATGAATTTGCAACCTAATTATAGGATAAACAACTTCCAGCAAATATTCCCTTTCCATTAAGTTTGACTGGTCCAATCATTACCCTGGATCATTCCTTATTCCTAGAATAATCAGATGCACCATTAGCAAATACAAAATTAGACCGAATCAAAATTCAACTTCTAAAGAAAACTACTGATTATAGTATGTAAGTCCGTTACTCAGTATCATCAACTGTTTGGCAAATGTAGACTCTGTAGTAAGTACTTTCAAAGTGGTGACACCTACGTTTGGTAAAACATTAGCCCTTCTGAAGATAGAACTGCCATGATTGGATCCCAGTCAACATTGGTTCAATGATTCACTCTCAAAGAAGAAATGTTAACACCAGTCAACTTCACAATCCCTCAACTTGTGAACCAAACATTAAGCCTTATGAATAGCATAAAACTATCCATTCTAAAGGCACATACAATTTGGTCCTCCACAACCCCTGAGATGACTGTTCAGTGTCATTTGTGAGAACATCTCTACAACCCTTTAGCTTACTCCATCCAGATGCAAAGAATTTCAGAACTCTTTCTTGGATATGATCCCAAACTTTAAGTTAATAGTCCTTCAAATCTCAAGTTGCCAACCATAAGGAAACATTTCTCTTTGATATCTTTGGAGACCATAGCTGTCACAACCAAACAGCTGAGACTAAATACATATTTATAAGACATCCACTCAATAAACATCTTGAAATAACACATCAATATTATTTCTAACATTACTGGTGTACATGTATTAAGGCAAAACGTTTTGCTCGAAATTCCCCAAACTGGTCAAATAATGACAAATAAAAAAACTCAAACTTAGAAAGAAAGCCATTGGATAACTTGAGACCAGTGTCCTACTTACCATGATTGGTAAAAACATTGAAAAACATGTAACTTCCCAGCTAATATTCTACAATAATAAAAATAATCTGCTTGTGATTTACCACTCAGGATTTTAAGCACGATATACCACTGAAATAACAACTTCAAAAGACCTTGCTGATATTCTATCGAAGAGATATTTCTGCAGCCTCTGACATCATTGAACCTCAAAATCTACTTGATGTGCTGGAAAGCAGAAAGGATTTCGGAGTTAGAGCCATGAATATTCTCAAGAAAGAGGAAGAAAGGTTGACAATGGGCAGGCACACATTTGGAACCACACCTATGATATGCAGCATCTCCCAATATTCATCTCTCTCCCCTACCTTTTTAACCTCTACCTTAAACCACTCAACCTATTCCCAGGGGAATCTTCCATTGAAATCAACCAATATGTGCATGGTATATAACTTTACTGAAAGATGTCATCCATGAAGGCTGTCCTGGAAAGTTCACTGGCGAGGTCAGGAGGCCAAGAAAAATCTCCACAAAGCAGAGCTATGAGTTGGTTGTTTGAGTTTTAAATGCTTGGAATAATCAGATATCTTTCAACCACAATATTTGTTTTTAGGAAGGGAAATGTATCATACTGTTGAAAATCAGGTAGCTTAAAGTATCAGAATTGTATTAGGATTGACTAGACCTAATTTCCAATGCTTCATAGCTTTGCCCTTTAAATCTCGCTCCTGCTGCTTGGCCCACTTCAAGTGCAGAATCTGCAGGGAACTGAAGTGGGGAGAACATTTCAATGCCTACTGTTCCAGTGAAGAATATCTGCTTTGCTACATAACTAACAGAGACATTTTTATCAGTCACAGACCTATATTTCTTGTCCTGTTTTGTTTTCTCTAGCATTGCAGTGGCAGACTTCCATTTAGCCGTAGTATGAAATGGGGAACAGGTTCTGCCAGAGAAGTTTGGTTGTCCCTGCGGGGTTTCCATCGAGAAGCTGATTTGTGAAGAAGGAAAAATAAAAGATTTTCCTGCTGTAGAGAATTTGTAAGGATCAATTAAACTGCTTTTTATGCTGTGGACCTGAAGTTGCCATTTCTGGGAACCTCCCCCATCTACAAACCACTGACTGGTGCTTGAAGAATCAACCCAGAAGATTTTAGGACTTTTTAAAGGCATCAATGCAACAACACAGCTTATAATAAAGTTGGGTATTCAAGAAATGCTCATCTCTGCCTTGAAAGGCATTATGTTGCTGGCTGCATCTCAATGATTTTTCATGCTCCGTGTTTTTTTTGTCAGTGTGCGGCTACAGAGGCACTGCTACATTAATGTATTTAACCTCATGGATCCCATCATATAGCCATTTTCAGGCTTGCTCCAATGAGGAGTTTCAACCTTCAGAAAAGAATATAACAGCCTCCATTCTTTTCCAATCATGATCATGTGTGAGTTGACCACAGAAGATGCCTATGTCCCAGTCGTTTAAAAGGTTTTGCATTGCCTTTTATGTATTCTAATGCAAATCGTGTTTGGTTTTTATAACTTTTGATCTATTTCTTTAGCTGGTTTTCTTTATTTGTGTAAAGTGTGACTTATTATATTTTTCTCTTAATGGCTAACTTGATTTGCATTTTTCATTTATTTTACTTTATTAATTTCATAAAAGATTTAGAGCCTGATTTTGAGTTTGGAAGTCCATAGGACTGCCAAACCCGTGGTGGCAGTCTGACCACTGCCGCAATGTAGGACTGCCCGCAGTATTTCGCTATGGTGGTCGGACCGCCATAAGACCACCGCCACTGCCAGGATCATGGATCCCATGCAGCAGAGGCAGTTTGGGTTGAGGCAGAAATATTCTGGTGGTGCTGATGCGGCACCAGCATGCATATTTTGAGTTGACTCACCACCACCCCTTTCATGAAAAGGATGCTGGCGAGGCAACTAAGGGGGCCCAAATAGGGCCCCTGCCACCTCAGGGCTCAGGGGATGCATGCGGGGGTCAGATGTAGTACTCCCCCTGGATTTTCACACACAGTTCCTGCACGGTGTGGCATGTATGCCAAACCATGCAAGACAGGCTGCAGGGGCTCTCACAGCAGCGGGCTGCGTCAGCCTCACATTTAGACTGCCGCTAGACCGCTGGTGCAGTGCCCGCCTGTATTGGATTCCACTTGAATCTCTTTGGCTTTGGCAGTCCTAGAGCAGATGGCACATTGTGCCGTCCACTGTAGGACTTTAATAGTCAAAATTGGTCCCTAATTGTTCTACCTAGTTGTTGCACACATACATCATGTCTTTTTTTGCTTTTCAGTAGAGGTCAACACCTGGACAGAGATGTAAAAAAAAATGGAAATTAAATTAACTATTTATTATTCTATACATAGAACTATATACGTCACAGCATATTAATTTGACAATTTAACTATTTGATAAACAATTGAATAAACAATATATTATTTTGAATTTGGTATTGAAAATAATTTACATTTTGGTATATATATGTATATATGTGTGGATGTTAGCGGCTGGCCCAGCCGCGGAAGAGCCCCGCCGCGTGTGCGGACCCTTGGTAACGCCAATCGGTGTTACCAGTGCAGCTGGAGGTAGTTCGTAGTGGATGGCACAAGAGGACAGCTGTGTATATGCGGAACTGAGCATCAACCCACTGGGGTATTTATTTAACCTTTATTGGCGGATCACAAGACAGACTCACTTGGGAATATTAATGTGCAACTACGATAACCATAAGGCTATGCGAGTGGCTACGCCCACTGGGGCGGGTTTCATCAGTATAAATTAGACGCACAATCATGTCTTGTTTTACGTGTGGAAATGGCAATGATTAAGGGCAGGGAGCGCGAAATGTGTTTGGCGATGAGATACGGATGACCGGTTTTCCGCTAAACCTGACTGCAGCCTCCATTACAGAAGTGAAGTATCACCTACCTGTGTGGCTCTTCCTTGGGCTAACCTGTCTGTGTAGATATATATATATATATATATACATATATATATATATATATATATATATATATACATATATATATATATATATATATTCACTGAAAAAAACATAGGTTTCAGGGTCGTTATAGTTACAAATTAGCATTTAAAAAACCTTTGAAATTCACTGAAAAAACCATAGGTTTTAGGGACAGTTATAGTTAGTTGGACATTGCACTCGTACAAAACCCGTGAAATTCCACCGTTATAGTTAGTCCAGCTAACTATAACTCGCGCCCCGCAATGCACTGCTGATGACGTCACATATTACATCACTCATGACATGGTCAGTGACATCACTGATGACATCACTGATGACATCTCAAATGACATCACTGATGACATCACTGATGACATCATCCAGTGACTGTGTGTTTCTGTAAAGTTTAAATATTTTTAATATATATAGGAAAAGACGTATTGAAGAATGAGTGGGTGTGTAAGTGTCTGTATGGATGATTTAGTAGGTGCGTGACTGACTCTATAAGTGAGTGATTTAACGTATCTTACTGAATGCATGGGTTAGTGACTAAACTGGGTGAATGTCTGTATCCGTCTGTCTGTTGCTGTGTAAGTGGCTGCATGTGTTTGTGAATAGCTACATGAGTGTCTATATGAGTTATTGAATGCTTGTCTGAGTATCTGTATGGGTGCCTGAGTGTTTGTGTGGGAGGGGTGTGTGCAACTCTGTGCATAGATGTGTGAGTGGGTGATTCACTGGGTGGATGGTTTCAAGAGTGCAACTGTGATAGACTGTATGGGTGGGTAAGTGTGTGTAAGAGTGTGTTAGTGAGTGAATGTATGTCCCAGTGGTACATGTGTGAGTAACTACATATGTGAAAGGCAGTATATATGTGTGTTGGAGTATATAAATAGCTATAAGCGAGAGTGAGTGATTGTGATAGTGGCTGTATGGATGAGTGTGTGCTTGTATCAGTGATTGTATAAGAGCGTAAGAATGTGCTACTATTTGTATGAGTAAGTGAGCTGGTGTGTGTATAACTGGATAGGTGAGTAAATGGTAGTGTGTTTAATTATTTGCATGACTGACTAGGTGTGTGAGTACCTCTATGGATGAGTGGCGGTGTTTGAGTGTCTATATAGGAGTATGAGTGCATATGATAGTCCTGTACTGAGTGACCGTAAGTATGAGTGACTGTACGGGTGAGTGAGTGGATGTGTGCGTAGACCTAAGAATCAGTGAGTGGGTATGTAGTTATTGGTGTTGGAGTGTCTATGGTTTTGCGAATGGCAGTCTGTAATTTAGAGTGGGTGTATCAAAGGTTATATTAGAGTGTGAGGAGGTGCATCAGATTATCACGTGGATGATGTCATCAGTCATGTCATTTGAGATGTCATCAGTGATGTCATCAGTGATGTCACTGACCATGTCATGAGTGATGTAATATGTGACGTCATCAGCAGTGCATTGCGGGCGCGAGTTATAGTTAGCTGGACTAACTATAACGGGGAATTTCACGGGTTTTGTACGAGTGCAATGTCCAACTAACTATAACTGTCCCTAAAACCTATGGTTTTTTCAGTGAATTTCAAAGGTTTTTTAAATGCTAATTTGTAACTATAACGTCCCTGAAACCTATGGTTTTTTCAGTGAATTTCAAAGGTTTTTTAAATGCTAATTTGTAACTATAACATGTCTGAAACCTACAGTTTTTTCAGTGAATTTCAAAGGTTTTGTAAATGACAATTTTTAAATGTATTAATTGTTATATACATTTTTTTCATACTGATTTCCAAATTTTTTAGAAACAATTTTTTTTTACATATTTTATTTTTTAAATTACATTGTAATTACATTATACATTACATTACAAAAAATACTTTCTCAGAATGAATTACTTTAGTTTAATTACTTTGCACATAGGCAATAGACTTTTAAGTACAGTAGTTTCAGTTGTTGCAATGGGCAACACATTTTCAAACACAATGCAACATTCAGCTCAATGTGAATTTCTAGTTAAATGCAATTAGTTACTTTATGGATTACTTTTCTAACCACATTACTGGATCCTAGATTCAGTCCTGGGACATCTCCTGTAAACAGTTGAGTAAAAGCGTTTTGGTTACAGTCGTGATTTTTAAGGAATATTATTGTACTTTAAAAGTTCACACTTAGAAACTTTTTCTCATAGAATCACCAATGTTATCCTATGGAAGGAAATTCACTTAGAAGTTAAAAACTGTTATCGTTACTTTTTCTTACTCAGTGTTGCATCCTGGATCCAGCACTGGTGCATCTCCTGTAAACAGTTGAAAGAATGCGTTTAAGTCATACAGGCGATTTTTTAGGAATATTTGTAGTTTGTGAAAATCGACACTTTGAAACTTTTCTGCTGAAAACCAGACAATGGATTCCTATGGAAGGAAATTCAAGTTACTGGTAAGTACGGTTAAAATTACTTTTGAGGATCAGTACTGGGCTGAAAGATGCAGCACTGAGGTCTCTCCTGATAACAGGTGAGTAAATCGGAATTCGTATTTCGGCTGATTTTAGAGGACTATTTTAAAGTTCCAAAACTCCACACTTAGAAGAATTTCCAAGTGAAACCAGTCAATGTTAGCCTATGGAAGGAAATTCAAGTTACTGGTAAGTACGGTTAAAATTACTTTTCAGGACCAGTACTGGGCTGAAAGATGCAGCACTGAGGTCTCTCCTGATAACAGGTGAGTAAATCAGAATTCGGATTTCGGCTGATTTTAGAGGAATATTTGTATGTTTCAAAAATCAACACTTAGAAACTTTTTCAGCAAAAGCAGGCAATGATATCCTATGGAAGGAAATTCAAGTTACTGGTAAGTACGGTTAAAATTACTTTTCAGGACCAGTACTGGGCTGAAAGATGCAGCACTGAGGTCTCTCCTGATAACAGGTGAGTAAATCAGAATTCGGATTTCGGCTGATTTTAGAGGAATATTTGTATGTTTCAAAAATCAACACTTAGAAACTTTTTCAGCAAAAAGCAGGCAATGATATCCTATGGAAGGAAATTCAAGTTACTGGTAAGTACGGTTAAAATTACTTTTGAGGATCAGTACTGGGCTGAAAGATGCAGCACTGAGGTCTCTCCTGATAACAGGTGAGTAAATCGGAATTCGTATTTCGGCTGATTTTAGAGGAATATTTTAAAGTTCCAAAACTCCACACTTAGAAGAATTTCCAAGTGAAACCAGTCAATGTTAGCCTATGAAGGAAATTCAAGTTACCGGTAAGTACGGTTAAAATTACTTTTGAGGATCAGTACTGGGCTGAAAGATGCAGCACTGAGGTCTCTCCTGATAACAGGTGAGTAAATCAGAATTCGTATTTCGGCTGATTTTAGAGGAATATTTTAAAGTTCCAAAACTCCACACTTAGAAGAATTTCCAAGTGAAACCAGTCAATGTTAGCCTATGAAGGAAATTCAAGTTACCGGTAAGTACGGTTAAAATTACTTTTGAGGATCAGTACTGGGCTGAAAGATGCAGCACTGAGGTCTCTCCTGATAACAGGTGAGTAAATCGGAATTCGTATTTCGGCTGATTTTAGAGGAATATTTGCACAATGGTGAAGGGAGGGGCGGGGCCTGAGGTGACATCTGTGCAAACGCGCCCCGTGGCGCGTTTTAAGTTGGGGGATTAAGTCCCCTTGAATCATGAGGGTCCCTACGGGCCAACTAGCCCACCAGGAACCTCCAGTATGCGCCAGGGGCTGCGTTGCAGAGACATGTACAGAGGCCACACCCCTTTTACACCTCTCTGCAACGCAGCTCTGTCGCGCTTTCTGGACGTACCTGTTGGGCTAGTTGGCCCCCAGGGACCCTCAGGATTGAAGAGGATTTAATTCCCCATCTTAAAACGCACCACGGGGCCTGTTTGCACACATGTCACCTGAAGCCCCGCCCCCTCCCTTCACCACTGTGCAAACGCGCCCCGTGGCGCGTTTTAAGTCGGGGGATTAACTCCCCTTGAATCCTGAGGGTCCCTGGAGTCCAACTAGCCCACCATGTTCCTCCAAAAGCGCCACAGAGCTGCGTTGCAGAGAGGTATAAAAGGGGCGTGGCCTCTGTACACCTCTCTGCAAGGCAGCCCCCTGGCGCATACTGGAGGTTCCTGGTGGGCTAGTTGGCCCCCAGGGACCCCCAGTAGTCAAGGGGAATCGTTCCCTCTCTGCAAACGCGCCAGGGGCGCGTTTGCAGAGTGGTGAAGGAAGGGGCGGGGCCTGCGGGCCCGATCGTTTTTTTTTCCCCCTGAAGGGAGCCGTGTGGCCCCCCTTCCTTTTTCCTATTTTTAGGCCCTGGGGACCCCATCCCCCAGGGCCTTACCCTTTTTTAAAATTAAAATTAAAAAAAAAACGGGAAGGGTGCCGCGTGGCCCCCTTCCCTGGGCCTGTATTGGCCCCGGGGACCCCATCCCCCGGGGCATGGCCTCTTTTTGTTTTTATTTGGAGGGGGGCTGCGTGGCCCCCCTCCTCAGGCCATTTAAGGCCCCGGGGACCCCATCCCCCGGGGCCGGCCTTGCACTTTTTTTAAAAAAATTTTTAATTTTTTTACTTTGGGGAGGGGGGCTGCGTGGCCCCCCTCCCGGGCCACTACTTGCCCCGGGGACCCCATCCCCCGGGGCCTGGCCTCTCGTTGGGGACTGTGGGGGGGTCCCAAGCCCCCACAGTCCCGCCGGCTCCCCGTGTCCTACGGGAGCCGGCATTGCTGCTACACATGGGGAGCTGCTAAGATGCAGCTCCCCATGTGGAAAGCAATCGGCTTTGGATATTGGAAGAGAGAGCAGGTTTCCCTGCTCTCTCTTCCAATATCCAAAGCAAGTTTGCAATGACAGGACGGGAGCCGCGAGGCTCCCGTCCTGTCATTGCAAACAGCAGTGTCCCGGGGGTAGGCACCCCGGGACACTGCAGGAGCCGGCCCTGGGGGTGGCGGTCCCCAGGGCCACCACAGGCTCCAGGAGGGGGCCGCGCGGCCCCCTCCCTACATCGAGAAAGCCCCAGGGAGGTGGTGGTCCCCGGGACTTGGGGGTCCAAAACGGACCCCCTTTTTCATTTTTCTTAGTGCCCCGGGGAGGTGGTGGTCCCCGGGGCGTGTGGGGGGGGGCTGGAGCCCCCCCACACAGGTTTTTCTAATATAAAAAAAGAAGCCCCGGGGAGGTGGTGGTCCCCGGGGCTGCGGGAGGGCTCAGAGCCCTCCCGCACCATTATCCATAAAGCCCCGGGGGGTGGTGGTCCCCGGGGCTTGGGGGGCCCTTAGAGGCCCCCCACACATAAAATGAACCCCCCCCCAGCATGCCCCCGGGACTTGGCCCACCCGGGGGCCAATTAACATCGAAGCGCGGGAGACCGCGCTTCGATTTTTTTTTTTCGGCAGGTTTCGCGCTCCCTGAGCGCATCCTGCCGATTTTTTTTTTTTAAATTTTTTTTTTTTTTGCCCAGGGGGTCCTTGTGGGACCCCTGAGCAGACCTAGGGGGTCAGGGTGTTTCTACCCTGCCCCCTTTGTGTGCTTTGCGCACTTGTTTCTGTCCCTCGGTTCTACCGAGGGACAAAATGGCTGCCAACACTTCCTGATTTGGAGTGTTGACAGCCAATTAACATAAAGCTCGTGCTCGGGAGGATCCGCGGCCCTAGATATACCTATCTTTTTTCTTTTGATTTTCTCAGCAACTACTGAACGGATTTACACCATTTAACAAAAGGGTTCTTTCTGAACCAAGAACTACCTCTTTGCCAAATTTGGTGTAATTCCGTTCAGCAGTTCGGGCTGTAGCCGTGTCTAAAGTTTCCTATAAAAAATTGCATGGGGAAAACGCATTTTGGGACCCCCCTTTTTCTCGGCCCCCGCTTGACGAATCCCCCGAGACTTTCAGGGTAGGAGCGGACCGGAGCGGGCCACAAAGTTTGAAAATTTTGCGAAGATACGTCAACCGGCAAGAGATTTATTTCAAATAGAATGTCGCGGATTTCCTATGGATAATAGGTTGTAACTATAACTATCTACTGGCGACCGCCAGTAGATAATATATATATATATATATATATATTCACTGAAAAAACCATAGGTTTTATGGACAGTTATAGTTAGTTGGACATTGCACTCGTACAAAACCCGTGAAATTCCCCCGTTATAGTTAGTTCAGCTAACTATAACTCGCGCCCCCGCAATGCACTGCTGATGACGTCACATATTACATCACTCATGACATGGTCAGTGACATCACTGATGACATCTCAAATGACATCACTGATGACATCATCCAGTGACTGTGTGTTTCTGTAAAGTTTAAATATGTTTAATATATATAGGGAAAGGCGTATTGCAGAATGAGTGGGTGTATAAGTGTCTAAATGGATGATTTAGTACGTGCGTGACTGACTCTACAAGTGAGTGATTAAACGTATCTTACTGAATGCATGGGTTAGTGACTAAACTGTGTGAATGTCCGTATCCGTCTGTTTGTTGGTGTGTAAGTGGATGCATGGATTTGCGAATAGCTACATGAGTGTCTATATGGGTTATTGATTGGTTCACAGAGTATCTGTATGGCTGCCTGAGTGTTTGTGTGGGTGGGGTGTGTGTGACTCTGTACATAGATGTGTGAGTGGGTGATTCACTGGGTGCATGATTTCAAGAGTGCATCTGTGATGGACTGCTTGGGTGGGTGAGTGTGTGTATGGGTGTGTTAGTGAGTGAATGTATATCTCAGTGGTACATGTGCGAGTAACTACATATGTGAAAGGCAGTATATATGTGTGTTAGAGTATTTAAATGGCTATAAGTGCGAGTGTGTGATTGTGAGAGTGGCTGTATGGATGCATGTGTGCTTGTATCAGTTATTGTATAAGAGCGTAAGAATGTGCTAGTATTTGTATGAGTAAGTGAGCTGGTGTGTGTATAATTGTATAGGTGAGTAAATGGGTGTGTGATTAATTTTTTGCATGACTGACTAGGTGTGTGAGTACCTCTATGGATGAGTGGCAGTGTGTGAGTGTTTATATAGGTGTATGAGTGCATATGATAATCCTGTACTGAGTGACTGTAAGTATGAGTGACTGTACGGGTGAGTGAGTGGATGTGTGTGTAGACCTAAGAATTAGTGAGTGGGTATGTAGTTATTGGTGTTGGAGTGTCTATGGTTTTGCGAATAACAGTCTGTAATTTAGAGTGGGTGTATGAAAGGTTATATTAAGGTGTGAGGAGGTGCATCAGATTATCACGTAGATGATGTCATCAGTGATGTCATTTGAGATGTCATCAGTGATGTCATCAGTGATGTCACTGACCATGTCATGAGTAATGTAATATGTGACGTCATCAGCAGTGCATTGCGGGAGCGCGAGTTATAGTTAGCTGAACTAACTATAACGGGGGAATTTCACGGGTTTTGTACGAGTGCAATGTCCAACTAACTATAACTGTCCATAAAACCTATGGTTTTTTCAGTGAATTTCAAAGGTTTTTTAAATGGTAATTTCTAACTATAACATGCGTGAAACCTATGGTTTTTTCAGTGAATTTCAAAGGTTTTTTAAATGCTAATTTCTAACTATAACGTGCGTGAAACCTATGGTTTTTTCAGTGAATTTCAAAGGTTTTTTAAATGCTAATTTCTAAATATAACGTGCGTGAAACCTATGGTTTTTTCAGTGAATGTCAAAGGTTTTTTAAATGCTAATTTCTAACTATAACGTGTCTGAAACCTATGGTTTTTTCAGTGAATTTCAAAGGTTTTTTAAATGCTAATTCCTAAC
This sequence comes from Calotriton arnoldi, assembly GCA_963921515.1. Classification (NCBI taxonomy): domain Eukaryota; kingdom Metazoa; phylum Chordata; class Amphibia; order Caudata; family Salamandridae; genus Calotriton; species Calotriton arnoldi. The sequence goes on from CAWUFW010010679.1 coordinate 363,780, forward strand.
TATAACATGTCTGAAACCTATGGTTTTTGTCAGTGAATTTCAAAGGTTTTGTAAATGACAATTTTTAAATGTATAAATTGTTATATTTATTTTTTTGATACTGATTTACTACATTTTTTTAAACTATTTATTTTTAGATATTTTATTTTTTAAATTACATTGTAATTACATTATACATTACATTACAAAATATACTTTCTCACAATCAATTACTTTAGTTTAAATACTTTGCAAATAGGCAATAGACTTTTAAGTACAGTAGTTACAGTTGTTGCAATGGGCAACACAATTTCAAACACAATGCAACATTGAGCTCAATGGGAATTTCTAGTTAAATGCAATTAGTTACTTTATGGATTACTTTTCTAACCACAGGACTGGATCCTAGACTCAGTCCTGGGACATCTCCTGTAAACAGTTGAGTAAAAGCGTTTTGGTTACAGTAGTGATTTTTAAGGAACGTTATTGTATTTTAAAAGTTGACACTTAGAAACTTTTTCACATAGAATCACCAATGTTATCCTATGGGAGGAAATTCACTTAGCAGGTAAGTAGTGTTATCGTTACTTTTTCTTACTCAGTGGTGGATCCTGGATCCAGCACTGGTGCATCTCCTGTAAATAGTTGAAAGAATGCGTTTAAGTCATACAGGCGATTTTTAAGGAATATTTATAGTTTGTGAAAATCGACACTTTAAAACTTTTCTGCTGAAAACCAGACAATGGATTCCTATGGAAGGAAATACAAGTTACTGGTAAGTACTGTTAGAATTACTTTTCAGGGTCAGTGCTGGGCTAAAAGATGCAGCACTGAGGTCTCTCCTGATAACAGGTGAGTAAATCGGAATTCGTAGTTCGGCTGATTTTAGATGAATATTTTAAAGTTCCAAAACTCCACACTTAGAAGAATTTCCAAGTGAAACCAGTCAATGTTAGCCTATGGAAGGAAATTCAAGTTACTGGTAAGTACGGTTAAAATTACTTTTCAGGATCAGTACTGGGCTCAAAGATGCAGCACTGAGGTCTCTCCTGATAACAGGTGAGTAAATCGGAATTCGTAGTTCGGCTGATTTTAGAGGATTATTTGCGCAATGGTGAAGGAAGGGGGTGGGGCCTGAGGTGACATGTCTGCAAACACGCCCCGTGGCGCGTTTTAAGTTGGGGGATTAAGTCCCCTTGAATCATGAGGGTCCCTGAGGTCCAACTAGCCCACCCTGTACCTCCAGTATGCGCCAGGGAGCTGCATTGCAGAGAGGTGTTCAGAGGCCACTCCCCTTTTTACCCCTCTCTGCAATGCAGCTCTGTGGCGCTTTCTGGACGTACCTGGTGGGCTAGTTGGCCCCCAGGGACCCTCAGGATTGAAGGGGATTTAATTCCCCATCTTAAAATGCGCCACGGGGCCTGTTTGCACACATGTCACCTGAAGCCCCGCCCCCTCCCTTCACCACTGTGCAAACGCGCCCGTGGCGCGTTTTAAGTTGGGGATTAAGTCCCCTTGAATCCTGAGGGTCCCTGGAGTCGAACTAGCCCACCATGTACCTCCAAAAGCGCCACAGAGCTGCGTTGTAGAGAGGTGTATAAAGGGGCGTGGCCTCTGTACACCTCTCTGCAACACAGCCCCCTGGCGCATACTGGAGGTTCCTGGTGGGCTAGTTGGCCCCCAGGGACCCCAGTATTCAAGGGGAATCACTTCCCCTTCTTAAAACGCGCCAGGGGGCGCGTTTGCACACTGCTGCAGGGAGGGGGCGGGGCCTCCGGCACGATGCCGTTTTTTTTTTTTTTCCTTTTTTTTTATGGGAGGGAGGCTGTGTGGCCCCCCTTCCCTCAGCCACTTTTGGCCCCAGGGACCCCATCCCCCGGGGCCTGAACATTTTTTTTGTTTTATTTAAAAAAAAAAAAAACGGGAAGGGGGCCGCGTGGCCCGCCTTCCCTGGGCCTCTATTGGCCCCGGGGACCCCATCCCCTAGGGCATGTCCTCTTTTTAAAAAAAATATTTGGAGGGGGGCTGCCTGGCCCCCCTCCTCAGGCCATTTAAGGCCCCGGGGACCCCATCCCCCGGGGCCAGCCTTGCCCTTTTTTTATTTATTTTTTATTTATTTTTTAATTGGGGAGGGGGGCTGCGTGGCCCCCTTCCCGGGCCACTTATGGCCCCGGGGACTCCATCCCCCGGGGCCTGGCCTCTCGTTGGAGACTGTGGGGGGGGTCCCCAATCCCCCCACAGTCCCAGCCGGCTCCCCGCCTCCTGCGGGAGCCGGCATTGCTTTTCCACATAGGAAGCAGCTAACATGCTGCTCCCCGTGTGGAAAAGCAATTGGGTTTGCATTTTGAAACAGAGAGCAGGTTTCCTGCTCTCTCTTTCAAAATGCAAACCAAGTTTGCTATGACAGGACGGGAGCCGCGATGCTCCCGTCCTGGCATAGCAAACTACAGTGTCCCGGGGGTAGGCACCCCGGGACACTGCATGAGCTGGCCCTGGGGGGTGGTGGTCCCCAGGGCCATCACTGGCTCCAGGAGGGGGCCACGCGGCCCCATCCCAACTTGTTCAAAGCCCGGGGAGGTGGTGGTCCCCGGGCTCTGGGGTCCGTAACGGACCCCCATATTTAAATCTTTATTGCCCCGGGGAGGTGGCGGTCCCCGGGGCGTGTGGAGGGGCTGGAGCCCCCCACACAGGTTAAAAAAAATAAAAAATAAAGAAGCCTCGGGGGGTGGCGATCCCCGGAGCAGCGGGAGGGCAAAGAGCCCTCCCGCACCATTTTTTTAATAAAGCCCCGGGGGGTGGTGGTCCCCGGGGCTTGGGGGGCCTTAGAGGCCCCCCACATTACAACTAAATAACCCCCGCATGCCCCCGGGACTTGGGCCACCCGGGGGCAAAATACCATCAAGGCGCGGGAGACCGCGCTTTGATTTTTTTTTTTTTAGGCAGGATCTGCGCACCCTGAGCGCATCCTGCCGATTTTTTTTTTTTTTTTAAATGCTTTTTTCTGCCCAGGGGGTCCTTGAGCAGGCCTAGGGGGTCAGGGTGTTTCTACCCTGCCCCCTTTGTGCGTTTTGCGCACTTGTTTTTGTGCCTCGGTTCTAACTATAACTATCTACTGGCGACCGCCAGTAGATAATATATATATATATATATATATATATATATATACATCAATAAATGAATTCTAATGTAACTAAAGTCTGTTATCACCCTTTATAGTTCTCCTTTTGGTAACCCTCAAAATCTTCGATTCACTACAATGCATTTCAATGGTACTATCATTTATATTGGTCCCAAGATGGCTGCCAGCAATTGAAGGATGAAGTGCTGACAGCCAATCAGATCTCACGATGACATGTGTGGTTAGGCTCCGCCCAGATATATATGTGTTTTTACTTTTGATTTTCTCAGCAACTACTGAACGGATTTACACCATTTAACAAAGGGTTCTTTTGAACCAAGAACTACCTCTTTGCCAAATTTGGTGTAATTCCGTTCAGCAGTTCGGGCTGTAGCCTTGCATAAAGTTTCCTATGGGAAATTGATTTTTGACTCTTATTTTTAATTTCTCCGCAATTACTGAACGGATTTACACCATTTAACAAAAGGGTTCTTTCTGAACCAAGAACTACCTCTTTGCCAAATTTGGTGTAATTCCGTTCAGCAGTTCGAGCTGTAGCCGTGACTAAAGTTTCCTATGGGAAAATGAATGGGAAAACACGTTTGGGACCCCCTTTTTCTCGGCCCCGCTTGACGAATCACCCTGAGACTTTCAGGGTAGGAGCGGACTGGAGCGGGCCATAAAGTTTGAAAATTTCGCGAAGATTCGTCAACCGACGCAAGAGTTATTTCAAATAGAATGTCGCGGATTTCCTATGGAAAATAGGTCCAAACTATAACTATCTACTGGCGGTCGCCAGTAGATAGTTATAGTTAGGACCTATTTTCCATAGGAAATCCGCGACATTCTATTTGAAATAACTCTTGCGTCGGTTGACGAATCTTCGCGAAATTTTCAAACTTTATGGCCCGCTCCGGTCCGCTCCTACCCTGAAAGTCTCAGGGTGATTCGTCAAGCGGGGCCGAGAAAAAGGGGGTCCCAAAACGTGTTTTCCCATTCATTTTCCCATAGGAAACTTTAGTCACGGCTACAGCTCGAACTGCTGAACGGAATTACACCAAATTTGGCAAAGAGGTAGTTCTTGGTTCAGAAAGAACCCTTTTGTTAAATGGTGTAAATCCGTTCAGTAATTGCGGAGAAATTAAAAAATAAGAGTCAAAAAATCAATTTCCCATAGGAAACTTTATGCAAGGCTACAGCCCGAACTGCTGAACGGAATTACACCAAATTTGGCAAAGAGGTAGTTCTTGGTTCAAAAAGAACCCTTTTGTTAAATGGTGTAAATCCGTTCAGTAGTTGCTGAGAAAATCAAAAGTAAAACACATATATATCTGGGCGGAGCCTAACCACACATGTCATCGTGAGATCTGATTGGCTGTCAGCACTTCATCCTTCAATTGCTGGCAGCCATCTTGGGACCAATATAAATGATAGTACCATTGAAATGCATTGTAGTGAATCGAAGATTTTGAGGGTTACCAAAAGGAGAACTATAAAGGGTGATAACAGACTTTAGTTACATTAGAATTCATTTGTTGATGGTACCATACTAATTTCAGGAATTGTGGTGTGTTCTAAGGTGATTTTACCCTGTGAAAAACCTTCTGCTGGGATATCATGAATCATGTTTGAGAGAAAACTATTTTCACATGCTTGTCCCATACAGTTTTGGAAGGTGCCCCAGAAGCTAAAATGAGAGCATATTTTCTGCAAATTCACATTATCTTTCTCAGTCATGTGAGAATGAAGTCTGACATTCTCAGTAAAACATGTACATCCAACAAGGGCAGAGACTGTCAGTTGATTCCTTTGTGTTCTACTGCAGCTTCCCAGAGTGTTCTAAAGAACAACTAGAGTGCTAACAGCCTTACTTATGACAAAAGTATGGCACACCTGAAGCCATCTTGATTGGAATAAACTGGTAACACTTAAAACATTTAATTTAAAAAGGAACAAAATGATGGGGTTCATCTTGTCATAGAAATTATGGTTAGTGCTCTGGAAAGAAAAATTAGGACATGTTTCAAGTGTGATCTCAAATATCTTCCTGTTATATTTCAACAGGAGCAGCCTGTCAGTTGATGCCTTTGTGTTCTACTAAAGCTTCCCAGAGTGTTCTAAAGAACAACTAGAGTGCTAACAGCCTTACTTATGACAAAAGTATGGCACACCTGAAGCCATCTTGATTGGAATAAACTGGTAACACTTAAAACATTTAATTTAAAAAGGAACAAAATGATGGGGTTCATTTTGTCATAGAAATTATGGTTAGTGCTGTAGAAAGAAAAATTAGGACATGTTTCAAGTGTGATCTCAAATATCTTCCTGTTATATTTCAACAGGAGCAGCCTGTCAGTTGATGCCTTTGTGTTCTACTGCAGCTTCCCAGAGTGTTCTAAAGAACAACTAGAGCGCTAACAGTCTTACTTATGACAAAAGTATGGCACACCTGAAGCCATCTTGATTGGAATAAACTGGTAACACTTAAAACATTTAATTTAAAAAGGAACAAAATGAGGGGGTTCATTTTGCCATAGAAATTATGGTTAGTGCTGTAGAAAGAAAAATTAGGACATGTTTTAAGTGAGATCTCAAATATCTTCCTGTTATATTTCAACAGGAGCAGCCTGTCAGTTGATGCCTTTGTGTTCTACTGCAGCTTCCCAGAGTGTTCTAAAGAACAACTAGAGTGCTAACAGCCTTACTTATGACAAAAGTATGGCACACCTGAAGCCATCTTGATTGGAATAAACTGGTAACACTTAAAACATTTAATTTAAAAAGGAACAAAATGAGGGGGTTCATTTTGCCATAGAAATATGGTTAGTGCTGCAAAAAGAAAATTTAGTGCATGTTTTAAGTGAGATCTCAAATACTCTTCTATTTCATTAGAAAATTCTGACATGCAGACTGAAACAATCACTTTCAATACCAGCAGTAGACTTCCAGTTAACTCCTTGGTGAGCAGTAGCTTTACTACAGTGATCTAATGAACAACTAGAGTGCTAACATTCAGAATTTATGGCAAATGTGTGACACATCTGAATGCCTTCTTGATGGAATCAAAGTAAAAAACTGAAAGCATTTCCTACTGAGGAGACTGCAGTAAATGAGGAAATTAGGAAACTTCATAACAAAGAAGTCTTCCAAGATGGCCACCAGTGAAAAAAGAGCCCAAATGTAGCACAAATATTACCCAGATGTAGCCCACATATAGCCCAATGACAAAAGTGTGCAAAACACTTTTTATTTTTAGTTTTTTTGCAGTTTTATGTAGTGCAGACTGGTCAGGTATTGGAGCGTTGCATCTTAAAACATGACCCCCTACACTACAAAAACACCACTGCACTACCCTAAACCCTAAAACACTACCCCAGCATGACCCCCTACACTACACAAGCACCACTGCACTATCCTAAACCCTAAAACACTACCCCCAGCATGACCCCCTACACTACACAAACACCACTGCACTACCCTAAACCCTAAAACACTACCCCAACACCACTGCACTAACCTAAATCCTAAAACACTACCCCCAGCACGACCCCCTACACTACCCAAACACCACTGCACTACCCTAAAACATGACCCCCTACACTACACAAACACCACTGCACTACCCTAAACCCTAAAACACTACCCCCAGCACGACCCCTACACTACACAAGCACCACTGCACTACCCTAAAACCTAAAACACTACCCCCAGCATGACCCCCTACACTACACAAACACCACTGCACTACCTTAAACCCTAAAACACTACCCCCAGCACGACCCCCTACACTACCCAAACACCACTGCACTAACCTAAATCCTAAAACACTACCCCCAGCACGACCCCTACACTACCCAAACACCACTGCACTACCCTAAAACATGACCCCCTACACTACACAAACACCACTTCACTACCCTAAACCATAAAACACTACCCCCAGCACGACCCCCTACACTACACAAGCACCACTGCACTACCCTAAAACACTACCCCCAGCACGACCCCCTACACTGCCCGAACACCACTGCACTGCCCTAAACCCTGAAACACCAGCCCCTGCACGACCCCTACACTGCCCGAACACCACTGCACTGCCCTAAACCCTGAAACACATACCCTAGCACGACCCCCTACACTGCCCGAACAGCACTGCACTGCCCTAAACCCTGAAACACCACCCCCTTCACGACCCCCTACACTGCCCGAACACCACTGCACTGCCCTAAACCCTGAAACACCACCCCCAGCATGACCCCTACACTGCCCGAACACCACTGCACTGCCCTAAACCCTGAAACACTACCCCCAGCAAGACCTCCTACACTGCCCGAACACCACTGCACTGCCCTAAACCCTGAAACATCACCCCCAGCAAGACCCCCTACACTGCCCGAACACCACTGCCCTAAACCCTGAAACACCACCCCCAGCACGACCCCTACACTGCCCGAACACCACTGCACTGCCCTAAACCCTGAAACACCACCCCCAGCACGACCCCCTACACTGCCCGAACACCACTGCACTGCCCTAAACCCTGAAACACCACCCCCAGCATGACCCCTACACTGCCCGAACACCACTGCACTGCCCTAAACCCTGAAACACTACCCACAGCAAGACCTCCTACACTGCCCGAACACCACTGCACTGCCCTAAACCCTGAAACATCACCCCCAGCAAGACCCCCTACACTGCCCGAACACCACTGCCCTAAACTCTGAAACACCACCCCCAGCACGACCCCCTACACTGCCCGAACACCACTGCACTGCCCTAAACCCTGAAACACCACCCCCAGCACGACCCTCTATACTGCCCGAACACCACTGCACTGCCCTTAACCCTGAAACACCACCCCCTGCACGACTCCCTACACTGCCCGAACACTACTGCACTGCCCTAAACCCTGAAACACCATCCCCAGCACGACCCCCTACACTGCACGAACACCACTGCACTGCCCTAAACCCTGAAACACTACCCCCAGCAAGACCCCCTACACTGCCTGAACACCACTGCACTGCCCTAAACCCTGAAACACTACCCCCAGCAAGACCCCCTACACTGCCCGAACACCACTGCACTGCCCTAAACCCTGAAACACCACCCCCAGCAAGACCCCCTACACTGCCCGAACACCACTGCACTGCCCTAAACCCTGAAACACAGCCCCAGCACGACCCCTACACTGCCCAAACACCACTGCACTGCCCTAAACCCTGAAAAACCACCCCCTGCACGACCCCCTACACTGCCCGAACACCACTGCACTGCCCTAAACCCTGAAACACCACCCCCCCAGCACGACCCCCTACATTGCACAAACACCACTGCACTGCCCTAAACCCTGAAACACTACCCCCAGCAAGACCCCCTACACTGCCCGAACACCACTGCCCTAAACCCTGAAACCACCCCCAGCAAGACCCCCTACACTGCCCGTACACCACTGCACTGCCCTAAACCCTGAAACACCACCCCCAGCATGACCCCCTACACTGCCCGAACACCACTGCACTGCCCTAAACCCTGAAACACCACCCCCAGCACGACCCCCTACACTGCCCGAACACCACTGCACTGCCCTAAACCATGAAACACCATCCCCAGCACGACCCCCTACACTGCACGAACACCACTGCACTGCCCTAAACCCTGAAACACTACCCCCAGCAAGACCCCCTACACTGCCCGAACACCACTGCACTGCCCTAAACCCTGAAACACTACCCCCAGCAAGACCCCCTACACTGCCCGAACACCACTGCACTGCCCTAAACCCTGAAACACCACCCCCAGCAAGACCCCCTACACTGCCCAAACACCACTGCACTGCCCTAAACCCTGAAACACCAGCCCCAGCACGACACCTACACTGCCCGAACACCACTGCACTGCCCTAAACCCTGAAACACCACCCCCTGCACGACCCCCTACACTGCCCGAACACCACTGCACTGCCCTAAACCCTGAAACACCACCCCCAGCATGACCCCCTACACTGCACGAACACCACTGCACTGCCCTAAACCCTGAAACACTACCCCCAGCAAGACCCCCTACACTGCCCGAACACCACTGCCCTAAACCCTGAAACACCACCCCCAGCAAGACCCCCTACACTGCCCGTACACCACTGCACTGCCCTAAACCCTGAAACACCACCCCCAGCATGACCCCCTACACTGCCCGAACACCACTGCACTCCCTAAACCCTGAAACACCACCCCCAGCACGACCCCCTACACTGCCCGAACACCACTGCACTGCCCTAAACCCTAAAACACCAGCCCCAGCACGACCCCCTACACGGCCCGAAGACCACTGCACTGCCCTAAACCCTGAAACACCACCCCCAGCACGACCCCCTACACTGCCCGAACACCACTGCACTGCCCTAAACCCTGAAACACCACCCCCAGCATGACCCCTACACTGCCCGAACACCACTGCACTGCCCTAAACCCTGAAACACTACCCACAGCAAGACCTCCTACACTGCCCGAACACCACTGCACTGCCCTAAACCCTGAAACATCACCCCCAGCAAGACCCCCTACACTGCCCGAACACCACTGCCCTAAACTCTGAAACACCACCCCCAGCACGACCCCCTACACTGCCCGAACACCACTGCACTGCCCTAAACCCTGAAACACCACCCCCAGCACGACCCTCTATACTGCCCGAACACCACTGCACTGCCCTTAACCCTGAAACACCACCCCCTGCACGACTCCCTACACTGCCCGAACACTACTGCACTGCCCTAAACCCTGAAACACCATCCCCAGCACGACCCCCTACACTGCACGAACACCACTGCACTGCCCTAAACCCTGAAACACTACCCCCAGCAAGACCCCCTACACTGCCCGAACACCACTGCACTGCCCTAAACCCTGAAACACTACCCCCAGCAAGACCCCCTACACTGCACGAACACCACTGCACTGCCCTAAACCCTGAAACACCACCCCCAGCAAGACCCCCTACACTGCCCGAACACCACTGCACTGCCCTAAACCCTGAAACACCAGCCCCAGCACGACCCCTACACTGCCCAAACACCACTGCACTGCCCTAAACCCTGAAAAACCACCCCTGCACGACCCCTACACTGCCCGAACACCACTGCACTGCCCTAAACCCTGAAACACCACCCCCAGCACGACCCCCTACACTGCACGAACACCACTGCACTGCCCTAAACCCTGAAACACTACCCCCAGCAAGACCCCCTACACTGCCCGAACACCACTGCCCTAAACCCTGAAACCACCCCCAGCAAGACCCCCTACACTGCCCGTACACCACTGCACTGCCCTAAACCCTGAAACACCACCCCCAGCACGACCCCCTACACTGCCCGAACACCACTGCACTGCCCTAAACCCTGAAACACCACCCCCAGCACGACCCCCTACACTGCCCGAACACCACTGCACTGCCCTAAACCATGAAACACCATCCCCAGCACGACCCCCTACACTGCACGAACACCACTGCACTGCCCTAAACCCTGAAACACTACCCCCAGCAAGACCCCCTACACTGCCCGAACACCACTGCACTGCCCTAAACCCTGAAACACTACCCCCAGCAAGACCCCCTACACTGCCCGAACACCACTGCACTGCCCTAAACCCTGAAACACCACCCCCAGCAAGACCCCCTACACTGCCCAAACACCACTGCACTGCCCTAAACCCTGAAACACCAGCCCCAGCACGACACCTACACTGCCCGAACACCACTGCACTGCCCTAAACCCTGAAACACCACCCCCTGCACGACCCCCTACACTGCCCGAACACCACTGCACTGCCCTAAACCCTGAAACACCACCACCAGCATGACCCCCTACACTGCACGAACACAACTGCACTGCCCTAAACCCCGAAATACTACCCCCAGCAAGACCCCCTACACTGCCCGAACACCACTGCCCTAAACCCTGAAACACCACCCCCAGCAAGACCCCCTACACTGCCCGTACACCACTGCACTGCCCTAAACCCTGAAACACCACCCCCAGCATGACCCCCTACACTGCCCGAACACCACTGCACTCCCCTAAACCCTGAAACACCACCCCCAGCACGACCCCCTACACTGCCCGAACACCACTGCACTGCCCTAAACCCTGAAACACCACCCCCAGCACGACCCCCTACACTGCCCGAACACCACTGCACTGCCCTAAACCCTAAAACACCACCCCCAGCATTACCCCCTACACTGCCCAAACACCACTGCACTGCCCTAAACCCTAGAACACTACCCCCAGCACGACCCCCTACACTACCCGAACACCACTGCACTACCCTAAACCCTAAAATACTACCCCCAGCACAACCCCCTACACTACCCGAACACGACTGCACTGCCCTAAACCCTCAAACACTCCACCCAGCACGACCCCCTACACTACCCGAACACCACTGCACTGCCCTAAACCCTAAAACACTCCCCCCAGCACGACCCCTACACTACCCGAACACCACTGCACTGCCCTAAACCCTAAAACACTCCCCCCAGCACGACCCCCTACACTACCCAAACACCACTGCACTGCCCTAAACCCTAAAACACTACCCCCGCATGACCCCCTACACTACCCAAACACCAATGCACTACCCTAATCCCTAAAACACTACCCCCGCATGACCCCCTACACTACCCTAAGCCCTAAAACACTACCCCCGCACAACTCCCTACACTACCCAAAGACCACTGCACTACCCTAAACCTTAAAACACGACCTCCTACACTACACAAACACCACTGCACTACCCTAAACCCTAAAACACTACCCCCTACACTACACAAACACCACTGCACTACCCTAAACCCTAAAACACTACCCCCAGCAGTACCCCTACACTACCCAAACACCACTGCACTAACCTAAACCCTAAAACACTACCCCCAGCAGTACCCCCTACACTACCCAAACACCACTACACTACCCTAAATCACTACCCCCAGCACGACCCCCTACACTACCCAAACACCACTGCACTACCCTAAACCCTAAAACACTACCCCCAGCATGACCCCCTACACTACCCAAACACCACTGCACTACCCTAAACCCTAAAACACTCCCCCAGCACGACTCCCTACACTACCCAAACACCACTGCACTACCCTAAACCCTAAATCTACCCCCAGCATGACCCCCTACACTACACAAATACCACTGCACTACCCTAAACCCTAAAACACTACCCCCAGCACGACCCTCTTCACTACCTAAACACAACTGCACAATTTGTTACAGGCGTTGCACCGCAGGCCTGTGGTGCTTACTGGAAGTACCTAGTGGGCTAGTTGGGCCCCAGGGACCCTCAGGATTCAAGGTGACCTAATCCCCCACCTTAAAACGCACCACGGGGCGCGTTTGCACAGTGGTGAAGGGGGGCGGGGCCTAAGGTGACATGTGCGCAAACACGCCCTGTGGTGCGTTTTAAGTTGGGGAATTAATTCCCTTTGAATCCTGAGGGACCCTGGGGGCCAACTAGCCCACCAGGTACCTTCAGTAAGCACAACAGAGTTGCGTTGCAGAGAGGTGAAAAAAGGTGCGTGGCCTCGGAACGCCTCTCTGCAACTCAGCTCTGTGGTCCTAACTGTAGGTACCTGGGGGGCTAGTTGGGCCCCAGGGACCCTCAGAATTCAAGGGGACTTAATCCCGCAACTTAAAACGCGCCACGGGGTGCGTTTGCACACATGTCACCTCAGGCCCCCCTCCCTTCACCACTGTGCAAACGCGCCCTGTAGCGCGTTTTAAGAGGTAGTTTTAATCCCCCTGCCCTATTATGTACTAGGGACTTGCAGAGGAGGTCATGCTAATCACAGGGGTACCCCAACGCATAGTGTTCCCTAGTGTATGTAGGTGTTTTCACTGTATTCTAAGTGTCTTTTAGCATAGCACTGGCTCTGGTTAGTCAGAGTCAGTTACCACCAGTACCCGTCTGAAAAAGTTGTGGGCACAGGATGATTTTGCAACAAGGCCTCTTTCTGCTCCTCTGTTGGTTCTTTCTGCACATCTTTTGCTTCTTTCTGTGCGTTTTTTCTTCTTTCTTCACATGTCCTACCTCTGTAGGCATAGTTAGAAACTAACATTTAAAAAAACCTTTGAAATTCACTTAAAAAATCATAGGTTTCAGGCACGTTATAGTTAGAAATTAGCATTTAAAAAACCTTTGAAATTCACTGAAAAAACCATAGGTTTTAGGGACAGTTATAGTTAGTTGGACATTTCACTCGTACAAAACCATAGAAATTCCCCCGTTATAGTTAGTTCAGCTAACTATAACTCGCGCCCCGCAATGCACTGCTGATGACGTCACATATTACATCACTCATGACATGGTCAGTGACATCACTGATGACATCACTGATGACATCTCAAATGACATCACTGATGACATCATCCATGTGATAATTTCATGCATCTTCTCACACCCTAATATAACTTTTGATACACCCACTCTAAATTACAGACTGCCATTCTCAAAACCATAGACACTCCAACACCAAAAACTACATACCCACTCACTGATTCTTAGGTCTACACACACATCCACTCACTCACCCGTACAGTCACTCATACTTAGTCACTCAGTACAGGACTATCATATGCACTCATACACCTATATAAACACTCACACACCGCCACTCATCCATAGAGGTACTCACACACCTAGTCAATCATGCAAAAAACTTAATCACACACCCATTTACTCACCTATACAGTTATACACACACCAGCTCACTTACTCATACAAATACTAGCACATTCTTACGCTCTTATACAATCACTGATACAAGTACACACTCATCTATACAGCCACTCTCACAATCACACACTCTCACTTATAGCCATTTATATACTCCAACACACATATATACTGCCTTTCACATATGTAGTTACTCACACATGTACCACTGAGATATACATTCAATCACTAACACACCCATACACACACTCACCCACCCATACAGTCCATCACAGATGCACTCTTGAAACCATGCACCCAGTGAATCACCAACTCACACTTCTATGCACAGAGTCACACACACTCCACCCACACAAACACTCAGGCACCCATACAGATACTCAGACAATCAATCAATAACCCATGTAGACACTCATGTAGCTATTCAGAAAGCCATGCAGCCGCTTACAAACCAACAGACAGACGGATACAGACATTCACACAGTTTAGTCACTAACCCATGCATTCAGTAAGATACATTTAATCACTCACTTGTAGAGTCAGTCACTCACGTACTAAATCATCCATTCAGACACTTATACACCCACTCATTCTTCAATATGCCTTTCCCTATATATATTAAACATATTTAAACTTTACAGAAACACACAGTCACTGGATGATGTCATCAGTGATGTCATCAGTGATGTCATTTGAGATGTCATCAGTGATGTCATTAGTGATGTCACTGACCATGTCATGAGTGATGTAATATGTGACGTCATCAGCAGTGCATTATGGGCGCGAGTTATAGTTAGCTGAACTAACTATAACGGGGGAATTTCTATGGTTTTGTACGAGTGAAATGTCCAACTAACTATAACTGTCCCTAAAACCTATGGTTTTTTCAGTGAATATATATATATATATGCCACGAAAGTCTTCACTGCTAGAAGAACTGGAGGAAACACAGCGGGAGGATTCCAGGTAAGGTGTTTAATATCAACCAGCAAAGGCATGACGCGTTTCGACATAAATGTCTTCCTCAGATGCCTGCTATCACAGCGCTTGCTCGCCAGTTCACCAGAAATACAACCATCCGTTCTGTCATTGATGACATGTCCAGGTGGGCCGGATCAGATTCCCAATCATCACTGTGGTTGCGTCGGCAGACTACAGTTCCCAGAATGCTCCTCTCATGGCAAACTGGGTAAGTGTCTCTTTCACGGCTCCATATATGCCTTCCTGGGTCCTGGCTAAGAGTAAGAACGTGGTACAGGAGCTCTGGCTTAGCACTGTAGCTGAAATAAACACTTCACCTGGGCCCCCAAGACGCCTCAACTGTAGTAGTCCCAATTCAGCCAAGCCTGAAATCACGGAAACAGTGTCCCGAAATTCCTCCATGCAGTCATGGACTGCTATCTGCAGCGGCTGTATCTGGAAGGGGATACGGTGGGTCAGAGCACTCCCAATTACTTGGACGAAAGGAAATTGCCGAAGCTGCCCATGTGATTCTGACCACTTGTGGGGCAGGTCACCTCCTAGCGCGCCCAGGACACAGCATGCAAAATATGCCACGAAAGTCTTCACTGCTAGAAGAACTGGAGGAAACACAGTGGGGATTCCAGGTAAGGTGTTTAATATCAACCAGCAAAGGCATGACGCGTTTAACATAAATGTCTTCCTCAGATGCCTGCTATCACAGCGCTTGCTCGCCAGTTCACCAGAAATACAACCATCCGTCTGTCATTGATGACATGTCCAGGTGGGCCGGATCAGAGTCCCAATCATCACTGTGGTTGCGTCGGCAGACTACAGTTCCCAGAATGCTCCTCTCAAGGCAAACTGGTTAACTGTCTCTTTCACGGCTCCATATATCCCTTCCTGGGTCCTGGCTAAGAGTAAGAACGTGGTACAGGAGCTCTGGCTTAGCACTGTAGCTGAAATAAACACTTCACCAGGGTCCCCAAGACGCCTCAACCGTAGTAGTCCCAATTCAGCCAAGCCTGAAAGCACGGAAACAGTGTCCCGAAATTCCTCCATGCAGTCATGGACTGCTATCTACAGCGGCTGTATCTGGAAGGGGATACGGTGGGTCAGAGCACTCCCAATTACTTGGACGAAAGGAAATTGCCGAAGCTGCCCATGTGATTCTGACCACTTGTGGGGCAGGTCACCTCCTAGCGCGCCCAGGACACAGCATGCAAAATATGCCACGAAAGTCTTCACTGCTAGAAGAACTGGAGGAAACACAGCAGGGATTCCAGGTAAGGTGTTTAATATCAACCAGCAAAGGCATGACGCGTTTCGACGTAAATGTCTTCCTCAGATGCCTGCTATCACAGCGCTTGCTCGCCAGTTCACCAGAAATACAACCATCCGTTCTGTCATTGATAATATATATAGGTAGTTATAGTTAGGACCTAGTTTCCATAGGAAAAGCATTTTTTGATTTGCCAATATCTTTGGCGTCGTTTGACGAACCTTCATGAAATTCTCAAAACTAATGGAGCAGACAGGTGAGCTGCTGTTTTGAAAGTTTTGGGGTGATTTGTCAAGCGGGGCAGAGAAAAGGGGGGGTCCCAAAACACTTTTTCTCCATGTTAATTTCCATAGGAAACTGTTGATGCAGCTACAGCCCAAACTACTGAACGAAAGTATACCAAATTTGGCAGAAATGTAGCTCTTAATCCTGAGTGCACTCTGTTTGTTAAATGGTGTAAATCCGTTCAGTAGTTTCTGAGAAATGTAAACATTTCTCAGATATACAACTGGGAACGCGGAGGATCCGCATACCCTCCCGATCTCGTATCGGCTATTTGATTGGCTGCCAACACTTCAAACCAGAAAGTGTTGGCAGCCATCTTGTGACTCGGTTGGACTGAGCCATGGGAGCCACCACCTCCCCAGGGCTAAATGTACCGTAATGCGTGAGGGGGCTCATGCCCCCCCCAAGCAGCCCCAGGGACCACCACCTCCCCAGGGCTATGATTAAAAATAATGGTTGCCTCCCTGGGGCTATTTGAAAGATGGGAGGCCCCCCTCCCTCCTGGAGCTGTAAATGTCCCTAGGGACTGCCCCCCCAGGGCTGGCTCCAGCAATGTCCCAGGGTGCCCACCTCGGGACATTGCAGTTTGCTATGGCATGGTGGGAGCAATGCTCCCGCCATGCCATAGCAAACTCTGCTTTGCTTCATGGAAGCAAGATCATTGAAAATGCTCTTGCTGCCATGGAGTGAAGCAGAATTGCTTTTCCCCAAAAGCAATGCCGGCTCCCGCACGAGGCGGTGAGCTGGCAGGGATGGCGGGGCCTTGAGGCTCCCCCATGGTCTGCAACGAGTTGGCAAAGCTCCGGTGGATGGGGTCCCCAGGGCCAAAAATGGCCCAGGAGTGCGCCCCTCGGATCCCTCCCTTTTTAAAATTAAAATTTAAATAAAAAAATGGCTGGACCCCAGGGGATGGGGTCCCCGGGTCCGAAATCAGCCTCGAGATGGGGGCAGCGCAGCCCCCGCCCTTAAAATAAATTACATTTTTTTTTAAAGAAATGGCCAAGCCCCGGGGGATAGGGTCCCCAGGGCTGATAATGTCTTTGGGGAGCGGGACCGCTTGGCCCCGACCCCTTAAAAAAGAATTTTTTAAAACAAAATTGGCTGGGCTGAAATCTGACTGCGGAGGGGGCAGCACGGCCCCCCTCCCCTTATGAATTAAAATATAAACACAGGCCTAGCCCCGGGGCATGGGGTCCCTGGGGCCAAAATAGGCCTTGGGAGGAGGTCCGGGTGGGCCTCCTTCCTTTTTAATTTAATTTAAAAAAAATAAGTTAGGCCCTGGGGATCTCCCCAGGGCCCAAAAGGGTGAAAGGGAAGGGGGGCCATACAGCCCCCCCATCCTACACTACTCTGCAAATGAGCCTCCTGGTGTGCTCTTGGTTGGAGTATGAAGTCCCCTTCGATGCTGAGGGTGCTTAGGGGCCAACTAGCCCACCTGTTACCTCCTGTAAGCCCCACACAATGGGATTGCTGAGAGTGGTCGGACGCCACACCACTTTTTACAACCCTCTGCAAACACGCCTCTTGGCGCACTGTTCATGGGGTGATGAGGTCTTCTTGTGTCCTGAGGACCTCATGAGTAAAGTGGACTTCATCCCCCAAGCAGCAGTGTACCAGGAGGTGCATTTGCAGAATGGTGGATAAAGGGAGCGTGGCCTCTGACCACCTCTCAGCAATACAGCTGTGTGGGGCATACTGGAGGTAATAGGAGGGCTAGTTGGCCCCCAGGAACCCTCAAGAGGCAAGGGGACTTAATCCCCCAACCAAGAGCGCACCAGGAGCTGTATTTGCAGAGTGGTGGAGAAAGGGGGCGTGGCCTGTTACCACCTATCAGCAATCCCACTGTGTGGGGCTTACTGGAAGTAACAGGTAGGCTAGTTGGCCCCTAAGGACCATCAGCATTGAAGGGGACTTCCTCCCCCAACCAAGAGCGCGCCAGGAGGCACGTGTGCAGAGTGGTGGACAAAGGGGGCATGGCCTGCTATCAGAACTCAGCAATCCTTCTGTGTGGGACTTACTGGAGGTAATAGGAGGGGTAGTTGGCCCCCAAGGACATCTGTGGGGGCCCACTACCCCTCCTGTTACCGCCAGTAAGTCCCACACAGTGGGATTGCTAAGAGGTCTACGGAGGCCACGCCCCTCTTTCTCCACCACTCTGCAAACGTGCCTCCTGGCATACTACTGGTTGGGGGATGAAGTCCACTTTACTCCTGAGGGACCTTGGGGGCCTAGAAGTCCTCTTGGTAGCTCCTGTAAGTCCTACGCAGCGGAATTCCCGAGCGCTGGTTGGAGGCCCAGCCCCACCCCTTCTCCACCACTCTGCAAATGCGACTGCTAGTTAAAAACCATAGAAATTCACTGAACAAACCACAGGGAGATTATAGTTAGAAATTAGCATTTGAAAAAAACCTTAGAAATTCACTGAAAAAACCACAGGTTTCAGGGACGTTATAGTTAGAAATTCACGGAAAGAAGCAAAGGTTACAGGGACGTTTTAGTTAGGCTGACATTTCACTAGTACAAAACCAGAGAAATTCAGCAATTATAGTTAGCTGAGGTAACTATAACTTGCACCCCCGCTATTCACTGCTTATGACCTCATATATTACATCACTCATGACATGGTCAGTGACATCACTGATGACATCACTAATGACATCTCAAATGACATCAGTGATGACATCATTCACAGCATCTCTGATGCATCCACTCACATCCATATAGAATCTTTCATACACACACTGCCACTGCCACTCCCAAACAACCATTCACAAACCCATACCAGTACTTACACATCCACTCACTGATTCCTTAATCTATACACACATCCACTCGCTCACCCATACTGCCACTCATAGACCCACTCACTCACTAATACAGCCATTGAAATGTCCACTCATACAGCCATACAGGCGCTCAGACACTGAGTGAGTCAACCATAGAACTACTCAACCACCTTGACACTCACCCATACAGTCAATCATACAGCCAATAACTCACCCAAACTGTTACACACCCACCCACTTACTCATACAAATAGTAACACATACTCACTCAGCGATACAGTCACTGACAGAAGCATGTATTCATCCATATAGCCACTTTCACATTCACTCACTCATGCAGTCACTCAGATACCCTGTCACTGATGTATACTGCCTTTCAGCTACTCAGTTACTCACCCATACTGACACATGCACTCAATCACTGACACAGCTAAACAGACCCTCACTCACCCATACAACTTCTCACAAACACAACAGTACCCAATACAGCCATTGACTCACCCACTCACTGATTCCATACAGGCAGTCACACACCTCCTCACCCACCAACACAGACACCCAGACAACCATAGACGTAGACATAGACACCTAATCACTCACTTATACAGTCAGTCACGCACCCACTGAGTCATCCATACAGACACTCATACACCCACTGATTCACCAGTAAACCTTAGTATATATATTTAACACTCATAAAGGTTTTAAAAACACTCACAGTCACTGGATGATGTCATCAGTGATGTCACTTGCGATGGCATCAGTATTGTCTTCAGTGATGTCACTGACCATTTCATGAGTGATGTAATGTGTGAGGTCATAAGCAGTGCATTGCGGGGGCGCAAGTTATAGTTAGCACATTTAACTATAATGGCTGAATTTCTCTGGTTTTGTACGAGGCAAAGTCAGTCATACTATAACGTTCCTGTAACCTTTGTTCCTTCCTTGAATTTCTAAGGTTTTTTAAATGCTAATTTCTAACTATAACATCCCTGAAATCTGTGTTTTTTCCAGTGAAAGTGATAGTACAAGTGCGTTGTTGATTTAAAAGGTTCAGCTGTATATATATTTATATACCTGTGAGGGGCCATCTGTGATGCTATATACAAAATATATATATATATATATATATATATATATTGCCGTATTTATATATATATATATAAATACGGCAGCCACAGAAGGAGTAGATTCTGCCTCATTGTCCGACCTAAGCTCAGCCATGGGCAGCGGGACAGACTCGGAAGATGGCGGAGGACCAAGGGTCAGAAACGAGGCCGTGGCTGGCAATTTCAGTCTGGCGGAAGAATTGGATTTTTTTGTATTAGATCGAAGACAAGCACTTCGGCCTCGGTTGCCAAAGAAACAAGGCACCGACGCAACCGCAGGAGACGTCAGAGAAGGAAACACAGAAAAGCCCAGATCAAACAACAGGAAAAGGGGAAATTGGAAACACAAGTAAACGAGGATACCAAAACCATAATCAACCTCAGTAACATCAACCTTTCTGAAGCGGAAAAACAACTTCTCTCCCTTGGTGTAACCTTTTGCCCTGAAAGCAGCTTCAACTACAGCAATACCCGCATAGACGTATTTAAGTTCATCAGAAAACTTAAATTAATCAAATTCTTCAAACTCAAACACAGCAACACGGACAATCAACTCACACCAGCAACAACATCAACAGCTGGGGTCAGGTTACTGGTCTCTGACATCCCGCACTCTTGTGGAATTAGATTCTTCCAATGAGCCTACGTCTACCCAGCCAATCCTACATGATGAAGGTATTGTGAGTGCCACCAAAGTACTTACCACCATAATTTGCAAAGTCTAGCCTGACATCCGACCTGTACCGCTCCAGGCTATTTGCAGTATCATGATAGTCCTGCGTACCAGCCCGCCCAGTTTCCTGGTTGCTAGTTCCACGCAGGTGTAATCATAGGACACACAGAAGTTTTAAGCCCTCATAGTACCATTCCAGCTTAAAAATTCATCCCAGATCTCAGAATGTGCACTGTTTTCGAGTCCTATGTCTATTTTGCAAATAGTTTTAACCGCCTGGAGCCATTCCATCCCTTGTGGCGGTATAGCATCTGTCCATTTTTCACATATTTCTCTCCTAGCGAGAAGAATCAGATAGAATAGTAGGGCCTGCCTATTCGTCGATGGGGGCGAGGCCGGCTGATCCTCCAACCCCATCATGATCAACGTTAAGCTAATTTTTATATTGGAGCAAAAAATTTCATTTATTACTTTCTCCACTGACGTCCAATAGTCCTGAATCAGAGGGCATTCAAAGAACATATGCCGATAATCCGCACTCAGCATACCACATCTATGGCATCTTGGGGTTACAGCTGTTACGAATTTTGCCAGTTTGCTTGGTGTCCAATATAACCTGTTAGTAGTGAAAAAATGGTTCCTTTTCAAATTAGCTGGCTTGACCACTTTATACAATAATTTAAAAGAAAGTTGCCACATTCGCTGTGGCTCTGTCATCTGAATAGCACCTACCCAGGTCTCATATGGTGCTTTCAACTTCTTTTCTTCGGATAGCACCAGGGTCCGGTACCAGTCAGTAACTTCTTTCTTTTTCGGGGCCTCGTTCTGTAGTTTCTTTTCAAACTCCCAAGTACCTCCTCCGATCTCTCTCCTATTTGCCTCCCCCAGGATAACAACTGCAGATATTTGAACCTTGAGAGGGACCCCCCTGTCTTTGCCGTCAAGATTTCCCATGGCACCACCTCTTTCATCACCATGAGATCCCCCCATAGTTCAATCCCTGCCCTCTTTAGAGGAGTGCTTAACTGATCCCGCAAACATTCTGGCGTGCCTGGTGAGTCACATATTGGTGCACCATCCGAAAAGAACCCCATTCCCTGTATATTCCTTATCCCTACCCAGAGAATAAGTGCTGCCTTTAACGTCTTCAGTCTGACTTTTTTAAAGAAGTTTTTTGCACAAAATTTGTAAAGTAACCCTTTTTTGCCCCACTCCTTAACCTTCTCCTCCAGCCACCCGCCCCATGCCATGGGACCCGGTGTACCTAGGAGAGCTCTGCAATTCTTGAACTGGAATGCCATACAGTATAGCCTTAAATCCGGGAGTACCAGCCCGCCTTCTGCCAATTTTCGGCGCAATTTCTTCCAGGACATCCGTGCCCCCCTGGCTGCCCAGACGAAACTGCCTAGTTTGCCCTGTATTTTGTCTATCAAACCTTTGGGGAAAGTGAGAGGAATACAATTAAAAAGAAATGTCAGCTTAGGAAGCAGCACCATTTTGATTAGATTTACTCTTCCATATAATGAGAGTGGGAGGTTCTTCCATCTAGAGAGTGTTTTTTCTATATCCTTTACTACCCTTTCTAGATTGTGCTGGGGAATTCTCTCTAATGCATTAATAATACCTATTCCGAGGTACCTGATCTCCCCCTGGACACTTCCCCTCCAATCTGAAACATTCCAGCACATTATCCCAGTTTTCTCATTATTTACTAAATATCCTGAGAAGGCTCCATATTCTTTCGCTAATAGCTCCACCCTAGGGATTGTAACAGCCGGATCAGCTGTATATATTATAATGTCATCCGCATATAGCGCGATTTTCTTTTCATATGCGCCTGCCCTGAAAGCAATGACCTGTTCATCCTGGCGGAGCATCTGGGCAAATGGTTCGATATATATATCGAACAATAATGGGGAAATGGGACACCCCTGTCTCGTCCCTCTTAGGATCAAAAAACTCTTAGTAAGAGAACCGTTAAGAAGAATCCTAGCTGTCAATCGATGGTATAAGGCCTTTAGTGTTGTTATAAAAAATGGCCCGAACCCCATGATTTCCAATACTGCCCATAGATAGTCCCAACACACACGATCAAAGGCCTTGGTGGCGTCCAAAGTGACCGCCGCCAAGGGTACCGACCTTGATGTAGCTATGTCGATACACCCGATCAGCTGCTGGGTCAACTCATGCAACTGCCTCCCGGGAATAAAACCCTTTTGATCTTCATGTATACGCTGTGAGGCAATTCTAGTCAACCTCCCTGCTAAAATGCTGACAAAGATCTTATAGTCTGCAACAGCAGGGATATTGGTCGATACGACTCTGCTTTTAATGGGTCCTTGGCTGTCTTCAATATCAGGACTATGGTTGCCTCTCTCCATGATTCTGGGACCTGTGTCACCCCCGTATATATCAAATTAAACAAATCTTCCCATACAGGCAGTACTTCCTCTGTTAGCATTTTATATACTTCTGAGGGGATAGAATCTAAGCCAGCGGCCTTTCCATTCTTTGCTCTTTTAATTACCCCCCTAATCTCTTCCTGGGTGATTGGAGCTTCCATCATTTTTTTCCCTTCCTCATTCAGTACAGGGAGGCCGATTGTGCTAAGCCAGCTTTTTAACTTTGGAGGATCTGAAATGATATCCTCCTTATACAGCTGAGAAAATAGTGCCACAACATGTTCCTGCATAGCATCCCAGCTATCGAGCACCTCCCCCAAATCATCTCTCAGCTCCTTGATCTCATTTCTGGTTCTTTCTACTCTAGCCTTCCAAGCCAGCAGTGCCCCTGCTTTTTCTCCATACTCAAATTCCTTCTCATTCGCGGCTTGCCATCTTGCTTTACACTTTGTCTCCAACCTAAATTTATTTGAACCTCCTCTAGCCTCCTTTCAAGCCTCTCCCTTTCCTCTCCCACATTTATGGAATGCAAAGCTTCCTCCAACGTTCCTACTTCTTTTTCGATTTTTATTAATTCTGCCCTTTCTTCTCTACTTTTTGCGCAAGCAAGACTTTTCAAGACCCCGCGAATATATGCCTTAAAGGCATCCCATACTATTCCTGGGGAGGCAGTATCTTTGTTATTAATGAAATATTCTACTGCAGCCTTTTTCAGAGCTATCTCTACTCCCCCTTCCAACAGCAAAGCATGTTTTAGCGTCCATCTCCTATATGGCTGCGGTCCTAAAGCTTGTAAAGTAATTATGACTGTGAAGTGATCCGAAATATGCGCTGGAAGATGCTCAGTCTTTTTAATGTTAATTGCGAGGCATCTGTTGATTAGGAAATAGTCTAGTCTGGAGAAGTGATGGTATTTTTTACTGTGATATGTGTATCTTCTCACCTTCCCTCTCAAATGTCTCCACACATCTAGTAGATCCAAATTCCTGTATCATACCCTTCAGCGCGTTCCTCATTCTAGGTGCACTAGCGCTCTCCCTCCGCGTTGAACGGTCCAATACAGGATCCAGCAGTACTATAAAGTCCCCGCCCACAATTGCAGGAGCTGAAGTTTCCGCCAGTCTCAATTCCAGCTCTATAATGTGTTGCGGATCACCCTCATTGGGTCCGTAAAACCCGACACATATGAAGTCACTATCTACCCATCTTATTCGAGCTGAAGCCCACCTGCCAGAGCTATCTGTACTTGACGACTTAAGCTCGATCCCGCTGCCGCTTCTGATTAAAATTGCGACCCCCTTACAACATTGTGCTTGATGAGAAGCAATAAAATTTTGGACCCATCCACACCTACCAAACAACTCCTTACTCTCACTTGCTAGTAGGTGTGTCTCCTGTAGGATCATGATTTGTGCCTGTCTATCTTCTAGATACTTCATCACTTTCCTCTGCCTAGGTTTTGACCTAAGACTGTTCACATTCCATGTGAGAATATCAATACTTGGGATTCTAGCCATGATCCTCCCCCACGTACTCAACCTTCACCTCCTGCTTCATTACCAATTTACTTAGATTCTCCCGCCTATGAGGATCTGAGGACTTTTTTTGTTTTTTTTAACCCCCTGAACCCCCACCCATGCCCACACCCCCCACCACCATCCCACTCCACCCCCCTTGACCCACCCAGGGGAACCCTCCTCTCTTTTTAGGCATGACAATGCCTATGGGCACTCCATTGGGGGAATTTTAACTAACTTACAACATACAAGAGAGCGAACTCCGAAATTGGTCACTTAGCAGTATCTCCCTTTTTTATTCTATCTATTAGTGACTCAACATCTTCTACTGTTCGAAAATTATACATTTTATTGTTCCACATAATCCGCAGCATCACAGGGAATTTTAACTGAGCTTTCGCTCCCAGCTCCCGTAACTCTTCCATCTTGTTTCCCAGCTCCCACTGCCTCTGTTCTGTGGCCTTACATAAATCTGACCTAACCAGCAGTGAGTACCCATCTACTAAGTATGGACCATTTTTTAGGGCCCTACTTAGTATCTCCTCTTTGATGGTATATGAGAGAATGTTCACTAGGATCTTCCTAGGTTTAGCTCTCTGAGGATTGCGACGGAAAGGTTCTCTATGCGCTCTTTGTACTTCACATTCAAGATTACTCTCTTCCTTCCCCTCCAAGATCGTATTCCGCAACAACAAAATAATGAAAGCTTTCATGTCTGACCCTTCCTTGGCTTCCGGGACATTAAAAAACCTCAGATTATTCCTTCGGGAATGGTTCTCGACTCTCTCGATATCTTCCCTTAAGGTTTGGTTTAGCCTATCCAGCTTAGAGATTCCTGCAGCATTTTTTGCAATATCCAGCTTTACTATGACCACCTCTTCCTCTAACATCTTTGTACGGAGAGTTACGTCATCCAACTTTTGCGTCAGCTCCAGGCATGATGCTTGTATGCCTGACTGGTTTGCTTCTGAGGTCTCTAAGCGTTTTTTAATATCATTTTTTAATCCCAATAAGACAGATGCCAGTAAAGCTTCTGAAGTCTCAGGGATCCCCTGATTCACTTCAGGTACTCCCACATCCGGACTGCCTGATCCGCTTTGGATACTTTGGCTTTGAGCTTGAACAGGATCTCCCATATCGTCTGGTGGTGCAAGGGGGTTAAACCTATTGCTCAGAGGAACTGTTATAGCACCTTGAAATCGCGTAGTGCCATTGCTTAACTCATTCGTTTTTGGAAGGCCACTGGCCCTATCCACACCTCTTTTCATGTTGGTTACGGTTTCCTCTGAACACGCACTTTTTCCAGATCCGTCTGATGTTTCTACTTCCATGTGGAGGCCTGTGCCCACACCGCCTTTTTGCATACATGGGAGGACTCGGAAAAAGGATTTAAGTGAGGGAGTTATTTTTACTTTAGTATGCTCGGTTGCTCCCTTGCTTCTCTTTTTCCCCTCAATAGGTTTTCCTGATATCAGTGATTTACTTCCTCTCCCGCTCTGGAGACTCCCTCCTTGCTGGCCCCGCTTTGCCTTGACAATTACCTTTGCTCCTTGCGTCGATTCAGGCAATGTATTTGACAGAATGGAAAGAGAGTTCACCTTACCTCTGGTATTCCTGGTCCTCAGAGTGTACCTGGAGGGTGCCTCACCTTCTTTAATAGTACCTGTCTCCATATGCGAGGGCTGCCCCACTCTCTCAAGCAGTTCTCCCTTCTTCCTCTCTCCTACTGGGTTCCTCCGGTCTCTGGCAACCTTCCTCGCTTCCTCCGGATTCTGCTGGAAAATTTGGCTTGTTCTGTCTCTGCCCCTTGACCTAACGCCAGCCTCCCACGAACGCCGGAGCTCGACTGCTGCCTCTCTCCAGCGCAACCCCGGGAAGCCAGAGAGCAACCTCCGACCCCCTGCAGGGACATCCAGCCCACATATCTGTGGCATTCTATGATTACGGTACGTCTGGGATGCCAATTCCCACTGAATTCACCTCAATTGCCGCTCTCCTCCGGCAGCACTTTCCCCGTCAATGGCGCCTGCGGCCGAGAGCGTCTAGCTCACAGCCGCCATGTTCCCCAATTGCACTTCCCGTATCGTTCACTGTTTTTATAATTGCACTTATTCCCAACAGTAGTATGTTTCTAACCCACTCAGGAAATTATGCCGGCCAGGTACGAGCACTCTGGCACATGTTACTAGAACATTGTCTCTTTAACGGCTAGCGGATTACACATCCCTTAGCATAATGCAACTTATTTAAAAATTAATACATTTTTGTTACTTACTCGCAGACGCCGTCTAACTCTTGCCTGTCCACGGCTCTTCACAAGGTACTTCCAAGCTCACTAGGAGTTGATAATCCGAATCGAAGAGCCACAGTACATTTAGCCATGAGGTACTGCTGCCTCCGAATCCTACAGGATGCAGAATGGGGCCCCGGTGTAAAGAGCACGGCTATCCTTTACTGGCCTATTTGGCCTTAACGCATCAGATATTCGCCACTCTTGCATTAAAACAGCATAGGGGGTATTTTGAAGTCAATCTCTTACGTGTTATCTCTGTACCTACAACAGTGGCAGTGTTTAACTATAGGAGTCTGTTCACTATGTCTGTAGAGTAAGGCATGTAATTTCCATCTTTTGACTTACTGTCAGTAGTAAAGCAGCACACTAGATAATGTCGGCAAAAGGAGGAAAAATGCCTACTCATCGTGCAAACATAGAAAAAACACTACTGCTTGCATGTGTATATATGTCACCTACTTTCCATCAGCGCACAATGTGATCAAGGCCGCATGTCCGGCGGCCGAAACGTGTCATTTGGACTTTGATGTGTGAATAAAGCACCACGTCTATAACCTCGCTATTGGAGTCTGTGCCCTGGTGTTGCGCCGCTGCGGCTGGGATACTTTGGGATTTTGTTTTGATATATATTTATATATATATATAGATTACTTTTTACAAGAATTGGTGCATTCCCTGCCAACGTACATCAGAGACACGAGCGATTTTTTAGCAAAATTGCAAAATTTCGAATGGAAGGAGTGTTATAAATTAATGTCTCTGGATGTAGTGTCCCTTTATACCAGTATCAGACACATAGATGGTATAAGGGCATTAGAGTACTTTTTGGGAAAAGGAAAAACAAGACTGTCTACTCATAGTGTAATGCTTAGCAATCTGACCCAATTTTGTTTAAACAATAATGTATTTCTATTTGACAAGTGTGTCTATCAGCAGATGCGTGGTGTTGCAATGGGGGCCAGCTTCTCCCTAGCTACGCCTGTTTACACATGGGGTGGTGGGAGGAGCTGGTCCTCAGTGTAACGCACAGGCATTTTATGGAAAATCATATAAAAATGTTTCTTAGATTTATAGATGATATCTTTATTGTTTGGGATGGCTCTATAACAGAAGCAAATGAATTTGTAAATAATATTAATGACAATGACATTAACTTAAATTTTACATCAACCATTAGTACCCAGTCAATCAGTTTCCTTGATGTAGAAGTTTTTATCAAGCATAATAAACTGGAAACAAGATTATTCAGAAAGAAAACTGCGGGGAACTCAGTTTTGCATTCAACAAGTTTTCACCCACGACAGCTGATTAATAGCATCCCCTATGGCGAAATGTTGAGAATTAAAAGAATATGCAGCAATCCCAAAAATTTACAAAAAATGCAACTAGAATGCAAAAACAGATTTCTAGCTAGGGGATACAAATGCAGAACAATAGACGCAGCTATCAAGAAAACCAGCAGCTTAGAGAGGGATTCCTTGTTAAAACTTAAATCTATAGAGAAAGAAAAGGAAAAAGAATCTTTTCAATTGCGGCTTATTACAACTTACAATATGCAAAATAAAACCATCAAAAATATTGTACAACGCAATTGGCCTATAGTACTAAATGACCCTATCATAGGCAGTACTTTACCTAAATCTCTGGGCATAACCTATAGGAGGGCTCTTTCCATGAGTGGAAGTCTAGTAAAGAGTAGTCCGGAGGTTGTTGAACCAATAAATTGGCTCACGCAACGAAAGGGGTTTACAAAATGTTCAAACTGTAAGGCCTGCAAGCACGGCATAAACAAAAAAACATATAAAACCCCATTCTGTGATAGGGAGGTAGAGATCACACGTGCGCTGCATTGTAAAACAGATTACGCCATATATATCTTGGAATGCGCATGCAACCTAAGATATGTAGGGAGTACAAAACTCCCTGCAAATAAAAGAATTTTACAACACCTAAGGGCAATAACAAACCAAGATCCAACCTACCATGTAGCCAGACATTTTCAGGAAACCCATAATAATGACCCAAAACATCTCCTATATTACCTCATAGACTCGGTACCAAAAAACAGAAGAGGAGGTGATAGAGCAGGAATACTGCGAAAACTAGAAACTAGATATATTATAAATCTTGACAGTAAATTCCCGGGAGGCCTTAACACCACAGAAGATCTTTACACATGTATATAGGAATCCCTTTCATAAGTCAGCAATGTGGGGTTTTTAAGATTCCAAAGCTACATCAGTTTTAAATCATTTTTAGCTCATGATTTTAACAGGGATTTGAACCTATGAACCTATGAACATCTATACTATTAGTGATTGGAGCTGCGACCTATTCCAAAGGGGGATAAAAAGGGAGGATATCCAACACCAACGGAAAGTATAAATGAAATGATACTGAGGCTGCCACCTGACCTTAACCATAAAAATAATGGTTTTTTAATATTTGTTATTTGCACATTTAGGGTTATATTAACTTTTAGAAGGTCACTTTTAAGGTCCATATCCGTAGTGTTAAGGAAGTGGAACACATTATGCACAGGCACTTTACACTCCATTTCTATATATATATTCTTTTAATGATAGTTAGTAGATAGCACAGGACAGGATGAGGAAAATCTCAGACAAACTAAGTTGAAACAAGAATCATAATGATACAAATTGCATTTAAGCAAATATGATAAAAAATGGTCTCTATGGTGTTTTTTACTATGTTTTACATTCCGTTTTTAACATAGGACTGACCCAAACAATTTTAATTATTAATTGTTTAAAAAGAAATGTTAGCCCTTATTTATTAATGTAGTTCATAGATAGAGATGCACACCTCGTAATCTTTGTTTTAATCCTCGTTTTAAACCTTTCTTTTACCATTCAAATTTTGACAGCGTGCAATGCCTGCTTCGCGCTTCGTCTCGTTGCGCTGCAATATTTACAAATCCACGAAGGAACCCTTTACCGATTCCACCAGGCTGCACAGCCATGACTTGGTTTGAATCCAATGAATCAATTTCATGTTTACTCTCGTTTTTTCTTCATTATTTGACCATTTAATTTTATCCACTCTTGACTTATGCTCAATTCATTTTATTCAATCTTTATCTTGTCTTTAATTTTTTTCACAAAAGCACAGGAGTGCAAAATGGGTTTCACATACCACGACGTTTATTGTAACTACCCAATGCATTTCGGGAAATTAATTCCCTTCTTCAGGGGCATCGTGATCTGTTAATCACACCAATCTTTTAAGATGGATCATTCCATACTTCCATTTCCTAACGGACAGAGACACTTGTCACACGTTTATGTGCGCGTCCCTTATTTATTATCATATATTATAAATGTATGGAAATAAGTTGTTATGGTACTCATTATATGTTTATTTATGATTACGTTTATTTGCACCCACGATCAAAGGCAAATTGCGATAGTGCAATATAATATTGTAAGGACAAAAAATAAGTATATAAATTGTGGGGGAGAGAAAAAGAAAAACCGGAAATGTATCAAATTTGTAAAACCATAGTATGTCTTCCATGTCCATGGTGAAATCACCGGAACTTTGCACTAATCACTGTCACTTTAAAAGGGGAGAAAATGGTAATGAGCGTTGTCATGTGATCAAGGTCCAGGAGGGACCGAAACGCGTCATGGCCGACTGAAAATAAACATCTTTTGCACAGAAACGTGGTCCGTGCCTGCTTTCCGTTTCCAGGACTGGTGAAAGCATTGAAGCAGTGCGAGAGGATATATATATATAAATATATATATATATATATATATATATATGTATATATATATATATATATATATATATATATATATATATATATGCTTTCAAAGTTGGTTCACTTTCCCCAGGTTCCTGGCGCTCCAGAAGGTGCGTGACCCATGCGGTTGAACCAAACCGCTCAAAATATATATATATATATATCATCACAGATGGCCCCTCACAGGTATATAAATATATATACAACTGAACCTTTTAAATCAACAACGCACTGTGTACTATTATGATTTAATTGCACTGAGGAAGGAATTACGCCGAAACGCGTTTGTTCAATTAAATCCCATTGAGCTACCCCCCAAGTGATTCTACCTGTTTTTCGAGTTGTTGTGCAACAAAACGGATCTCAACCCATGTCCATGGAAGCACCCGCCGTGAGTTCGGCATCCTGGGTATGTATATATATATATATATATATATATATATATATATATATATATATATTATCTACTGGCGGTCGCCAGTAGATAGTTATAGTTAGGACCTATTTTCCATAGGAAATCCGCGACATTCTATTTGAAATAACTCTCTTGCCGGTTGACGTATCTTCGCGAAATTTTCAAACTTTGTGGGGCGCTCCGGTCCGCTCCTACCCTGAAAGTCTCGGGTGATTCGTTAGCGGTGGCCGAGAAAAAGGGGGTCCCAAAACGCGTTTTCCCCATTCATTTTTCCATAGGAAACTTTAGACACGGCTACAGCCCGAACTGCTGAACGGAATTACACCAAATTTGGCAAAGAGGTAGTTCTTGGTTCAGAAAGAACCCTTTTGTTAAATGGTGTAAATCCGTTCAGTAGTTGCTGAGAAAATCAAAAGTAAAAGTACATATATATCTATGGGCACGGAGGATCCGCGCACCCTCCCGATCACGAGCTGTCTGCTAATTGGCTGTCAACACTCCAAACCAGGAAGTGTTGGCAGCCATCTTGTTCCTCGGTAGAACCGAGGAACAAGAAAGCAGTAAAAAAAGTGCGTAAAACGCACAAAGGGGGCAGGGTAGAAACACCCTGACCCCTAGGTCTGCTCAGGGGTCCCACAAGGACCCCCTGGGCAAAAAAGCATTTTTTTTTAAATTGGCAGGATGCGCTCAGGGTGCGCGGATCCTGCCGATAAAAAATCGAAGCGCGGTCTCCCGCGCTTCGATAGCTACTTGCCCTCGGGTGGGCCAAGTCCCGGGGGCATGCTGGGGGGTTTATTTTATGTATGGGGGCCTCTAAGGGCCCCCAAGCCCCGGGGACCGCCACCCCCGGGGCTTTATTTGAAAAAGTAGCGGGAGGGCTCTGAGCCCTCCCGCAGCCCCGGGGACCACCGCCTCCCCGGGGCTTCTTTATTTTTAAATTAACATGTGTGGGGGCTCCAGCCCCCACACGCCCCGGGACCACCACCTCCCGGGGCACTAACAGAATTGAAAATGGGGGTCCGTTAAGGACCCCGAGCCCCGGGACCACCACCTCCCCGGGGCTGTGCATTTGGATGGGAGGGGGCCACGCGGCCCCCTCCTGGAGCCTGTGGTGGCCCTGGGGACCGCCACCCCCAGGGCCGGCTCCTGCAGTGTCCAGGGGTGCCTACCCCCGGGACACTGCTGTTTGCAATGACAGGACGGGAGCCTCGCGGCTCCCGTCCTGTCATTGCAAACTGCTTTGGATATTGGAAGCGAGAGCAGGAAACCTGGTCTCGCTTCCAATATCCAAAGCTGATTGCTTTTCCACACGGGGAGCAGCATGTTAGCTGCTCCCCATGTGTAAAAGCAATGCCGGCTCCCGTAGGACACGGGGAGCCGGCGGGACTGTGGGGGTTTGGGGACCCCCACAGTCCCCAACCAGAGGCCAGGCCCCAGGGGATGGGGTCCCCGGGGCAAGTAGTGGCTCGGGAGGGGGCCACGCGGCCCCCTCCCCAGAAATAATTAAAAATAAAAAAAATAAAAAAAAGGCCTGCCCCGGGGGATGGGGTCCCCGGGGCAAAAGGAGGCCTGAGGAGGGGGCCACGCAGCCCCCTCCTTAAAAATTAATGTAAAATTGTGGCCATGCCCCGGGGGATGGGGTCCCCGGGGTAGGATTTGGCCAGGGGAGGGGGCCACGCAGCCCCCTTCCCGTTTAATTTAAAAAAAAAAAAGGGGATAAGGCCCTGGGGGATGGGGTCCCCAGGGCCCAAAAATAGGAAAAAGGAAGGAGGGCCACACAGCTCCCCTTCAGGGAAAAAAAAACGATCGGGCCGCAGGCCCGCCCCTTCCTTCACCACTCTGCAAACGCGCCCTGGCGCGTTTGCAGATGGGAAGTAATTCCCCTTCAATACTGGGGTCCTGGGGCCAACTAGCCCACCAGGAACCTCCAGTATGCGCCAGGGGCTGCGTTGCAGAGAGGTGTACAGAGGCCACGCCCCTTTTACACCTCTCTGCAACGCAGCTCTGTGGCGCTTTTTGGATATACCTGTTGGGCTAGTTGGCCCCCAGGGACCCTCAGTATTCAAGGGAGTTAATCCCCCGACTTAAAACGCGCCACGGGGCGCGTTTGCACAGTGGTGAAGGGAGGGCGGGGCTTCAGGTGACATGTGTGCAAACAGGCCCCGTGGCGTGTTTTAAGATGGGGGATTAAGTCCCATTGAATCCTGAGGGTCCCTGGAGTCCAACTAGCCCACCATGTACTTCCAAAAGCGCCACAGAGCTGCCTTGCAGAGAGGTGTAAAAAGGGGTGTGGCCTCTGTACACGTCTCTGCAACGCAGCCCCCTGGCGCATACTGGAGGTTCCTGGTGGGCTAGTTGGCCCCAGGGACCCTCATGATTAAAGGGGACTTAATCCCCAACTTAAAACGCGCCACGGGCGCATTTGCACAGATGTCACCTCAGGCCCCGCCCTCCCTTCACCATTGTGCAAATATTCCTCTAAAATCAGCCGAAATACGAATTCCGATTTACTCACCTGTTATCAGGAGAGACCTCAGTGCTGCATCTTTCAGCCCAGTACTGATCCTGAAAAGTAATTTTAACCGTACTTACCAGTAACTTGAATTTCCTTCCATAGGATATCATTGCCTGCTTTTTGCTGAAAAAGTTTCTAAGTGTCGATTTTTGAAACATACAAATATTCCTCTAAAATCAGCCGAAATACGAATTCCGATTTACTCACCTGTTATCAGGAGAGACCTCAGTGCTGCATTTTTCAGTCCAGTACTGATCCTGAAAAGTAATTTTAACCGTACTTACCAGTAACTTGAATTTCCTTCCATAGGATATCATTGCCTGCTTTTTGCTGAAAAAGTTTCTAAGTGTCGATTTTTGAAACATACAAATATTCCTCTAAAATCAGCCGAAATACGAATTCCGATTTACTCACCTGTTATCAGGAGAGAACCCAGTGCTGCATCTTTTAGCCCAGCACTGACCCTGAAAAGTAATTTTAACCGTACTTACCAGTAACTTGTATTTCCTTCCATAGGAATCCATTGTCTGGTTTTCAGCAGAAAAGTTTTAAAGTGTCGATTTTCACAAACTACAAATATTCCTTAAAAATCGCCTGTATGACTTAAACGCATTCTTTCAACTGTTTACAGGAGATGCACCAGTGCTGGATCCAGGATCCACCACTGAGTGAGAAAAAGTCACGATAACACTACTTACCTGCTAAGTGAATTTCCTCCCGTAGGATAACATTGGTGATTCTATGTGAAAAAGTTTCTAAGTGTCAACTTTTAAAATACAATTATATTCCTTAAAAATCACTACTGTAACCAAAACGCTTTTACTCAACTGTTTACAGGAGATGTCCCAGGACTGAATCTAGGATTCAGTCCTGTGGTTAGAAAAGTAATCCATAAAGTAACTAATTGCATTTAGCTAGAAATTCACATTGAGCTCAATGTTGCATTGTGTTTGAAATTGTGTTGCCCATTGCAACAACTGTAACTACTGTACTTAAAAGTCTATTGCCTATTTGCAAAGTATTTAAAGTAAATTAATTCATTCTGAGAAAGTATATTTTGTAATGTAATGTATAATGTAATTACAATCTAATTTAAAAAATAAAATATCTAAAAATAAATAGTTTAAAAAAATGTAATAAATCAGTATGAAAAAAATAAAAATAACAATTAATACATTTAAAAATTGGCATTTACAAAACCTTTGAAATTCACTGAAAAAAACCATAGGTTTCAGACATGTTATAGTTAGGAATTAGCATTTAAAAAACCTTTGAAATTCACTGAAAAAACCATAGGTTTCAGACATGTTATAGTTAGAAATTAGCATTTAAAAACCTTTGAAATTCACTGAAAAAACCATAGGTTTCAGGCACGTTATAGTTAGAAATTAGCATTTAAAAAACCTTACAAATTCACTGAAAAAACCATAGGTTTTAGGGACAGTTATAGTTACTTGGACATTGCACTCGAACAAAACCCGTGAAATTCCCCGTTATAGTTAGTTCAGCTAACTATAACTCGCGCCCCGCAATGCACTGCTGCTGACGTCACATATTACATCACTCATGACATGGTCAGTGACATCACTGATGACATCACTGATGACATCTCAAATGACATCACTGATGACATCATCCATGTGATAATTTCATGCATCTTCTCACACCCTAATATAACTTTTGATACACCCACTCTAAATTACAGACTGCCATTCTCAAAACCATAGACACTCCAATACCAATAACTACATACCAACTCACTGATTCTTAGGTCTACACACACATCCACTCACTCACCTGTACAGTCACTCATACTTACAGTCACTCAGTACAGGACTATCATATGCACTCATACACCTATATAAACACTGACACACCGCCACTCATCCATAGAGGTACTCACACACCTAGTCAGTCATGCAAAAATTAATCACACACCCATTTACTCACCTATAGAGTTATACACACACCAGCTCAATAACTCCTACAAATACTAGCACATTCTTACGCTCTTATACAATAACTGATACAAGCACACACGCATCCATACAGCCACTCTCACAATCACACACTCTCACGTATAGCCTTTTAAATACTCTAACACACATATATACTTCCTTTTACATATGTAGTTACTCGCACATGTACCACTGAGATATACATTCACTCACTAACACACCCATACACACACTCACCCACCCAAGCAGTCCATCACAGACGCACTCTTCAAATCATGCACCCAGTGAATCACCCACTCACACATCTATGTACAGAGTCGCACACACCCCACCCACACAAACACTCAGGCACCCATACAGATACTCAGACAACCAATCAATAACTCATATAGACACTCATGTAGCTATTCACAAACCCATGCAGCCACTTACACAGCAACAGACAGACGGATACAGACATTCACCCAGTTTAGTCACTAACCCATGCATTCAGTAAGATACGTTTAATCACTCACTTATACAGTTAGTCACGCACCTACTAAATCATCCATTCAGACACTTATACACCCACTCACTCTTCAATACGCCTTTCCCTATATATATTAAACATATTTAAACTTTACAGAAACACACAGTCACTGGATGATGTCATCAGTGATGTCATTTGAGATGTCATGAGTGATGTCATCAGTGATGTCACTGACCATGTCATGAGTGATGTAATATGTGACGTCATCAGCAGTGCATTGCGGGGCGCGAGTTATAGTTAGCTGAACTAACTATAACGGGGGAATTTCACGGGTTTTGTACGAGTGCAATGTCCAAGTAACTATAACTGTCCCTAAAACCTATGGTTTTTTCAGTGAATATATATATATATATATATATATATATACAGAAAAAGGGTTGCCCCCATACGGAAAAGCTTCTCAGGTGGATTCAAATTCCTTTAATGAAGGTGCAGCGAGCAAAGCAGCGACAAGATGCCTATGATCACAGCCAGACGCGTTTCGGGCTTCCACGCCCTTGTTCACAGGCTAGGCAAAGAGTCAACAGCGAGGACTGCAGTCACATGTTTTAGGGGCAACCTTTTTGTTGGATATATATATATATATATATCTTAGCAGGGAAAGCGTTTACGGGACGCCCATCCAAGCGGGTAGGGGCTCGAGTCGTGCGGACGCCACCGCACCAATCAATGAATACACTCTTCTCACCTACGTTCCGGCGGAGAAACGAGCCACTCCGGTTTGCACTTTTTTGATGAAAGTCAATTTTAATTGGGCAAAAGTACAACGCGTTTCGACTCCTTCCGGAGTCTTGGTTACATGACCTTTGTAGTAGTCACCATGTTAAATAACCAGACGTCCTGCATGACGCATGTTGCGAATTAATAGACTTACTGTCAACATTATATCTCAGTGAAAATTGCCCTTGTTTGTAATATAGTTAATAAAGTGAACATGATACGTCTCATGTTTAAAAATAATACAGGTTATAAACGAACACAATTAGTGCAAAAGGGAAGCAAATATTTACATTTACATAGCTGAGAACCTTTGCGCGATATATTACGGTGTGAATTGCTTAACATCCGCTAATTCCAGTCAAATATCACATTCATAATCTGTATTGACATTAATACAATGACTATGAGTTTATATACAATGTATTGTGGGTAAAGTACCCAACTTTGATATCCTCTTGGAGAATTAAAGTGATATACATAGTAACGCTTTACGATAGGTAAATGTTGATACATTACCATACTTGCAGTGAATAATGGCATTGATATACTTAGTATTTGGGTATAGTACCCTATACATACACCACATGAGAAGTACCAAATTAATGATGTCATATAATGGGACATTGCCACTGGGTCCTGACCAATGGTCATACAATATTTTCATACATAATTTCTGTATTTAGATATCGTTCGGGTATAGTACCCTACCATATATTGACCAAAGTTTCATGATGCGTATTCTCATGAAGACATCCTGTCTCCCATTGCTCAATGTTATCATACATATGTGAATTCAATAGTGGTATATTCAATTATTAATACAATTTGAAGTTTATAATATAAATTTAAGTCGATACATACACTCTAAAAAGAAGAGGCGGCTGTAGTGTGAACTAGGCTGGATCTCCGTGCTCTTAACTTCTTGTATTTTGGCTACTCTTTCTTGTCAGGTGCTCTATGGATCTCATTCTGTGAAAGAGTAGACAACATTAAATAAATTTCATGTATCAAGAGTTCTAGATATAATAGAGAGTTATAACAACAATATTGTTCTCAGCGATTGTAAAGAGCTACTGAAATGAAAAACAAGGTGAAAAAGTGCTAAAGTTAAAGTT
Source organism: Calotriton arnoldi (assembly GCA_963921515.1). Lineage (NCBI taxonomy): Eukaryota > Metazoa > Chordata > Amphibia > Caudata > Salamandridae > Calotriton > Calotriton arnoldi. Next base: position 401,956 of record CAWUFW010010679.1, read on the forward strand.
AAAAATTAATTACTATTACAGGTGGTATTACGGTAACTCTCTAATAGGAGTACAGAAAAAAGGTTGGGATTCTCAGGGACCTACAGATGTACGTGTAATTCCTCATAATTATTCATGCCTATAGGAGGAATGCTCCCGGCTTGTAAAATAAATGTTGATTCTAATCGGTGTAGTGCTTGTGTACGGTTGCCACCCCTAGGATTTTTTGCAACACAATCTATGCCAAAATATTTGGCCTTCGTCCAATCACTATCATGTGCTTCATGAAAGAGTTTTGCTGTGCTACACATGAAGTCTTTGTTTGTGATTGCCCTCCAGTGTTCCAGAATGCGTTTTTTTACTGGAAAGATTTTTGATCCAATGTACCACTTGCCGCAAGGGCAAATGATAACATAGACCACAAATTCAGTGAGACAATTAATGTTTTTAGAGATCTTCCATTGTCTGTTGGTTCTCATGAGTTTAGCTTCTTTAACATTCTCACTGTGGCTACAGGCTTTACATTTTCCACATTTGTGGAATCCTCCCCCTCTATCTAGCCAATTCATTTTTAATGGTGCCAGGTGACTTTTGACTAGTTTGTCTTTCAGGGATGTTGGTTTCCTGTAAGTAATGGAGGGAGTCTGACCGAATTTCTTCTTCAAGATGGGATCTTGGGTTAAGATATCCCACCGCTTCTGTATGATCTTTCTTAGGTCTGTTGCCTGAGTGCCGAAGTTTGTTATGAACCTTAAGGGTTCTTCATGTTCCTGACCTTCTCTTTTAGCATCCGCAATAGCATCCGCTTTGATAGCTCCCTTTTTTAAGGTCTTTTGTGTGTAACCTCTTGCCCGGAATCTCTGTATCATCTCATTCTTGTTTTTTTCATAGTCTTCACTAGAGCTACAGTTCCTTTTGGCTCGTAGGAATTCACTGAAGGGAATGCTCCACCTAAAATTGGGGGGATGGCAACTAGCTGCATGTAGAACAGAGTTCCTTGCTGTTGTTTTCCGAAATAAATTAGTGGAAAGCACTCCTTTCTCTACGCTTATTCTTAAGTCAAGAAAGTCCACTGTTTTCTGACTTTGTTGCATGGAAAATTTCAAATTTACATTGTTACAGTTTAGTTCTTTGATAAAGCTTATTAGATCATTTTCATTGCCCTCCCACACACAAAATACATCATTTATATAGCCTAGCCAAAGATGAACTTTGTCAGTCTATTCAGTGAGGGCATCACCCCAGAGCACCTGCTCCTCCCACCATCCCACCAAAAGATTGGCGTAACTTGGGGCGAAGCAGGTGCCCATTGATGTGCCCTGCACTTGTTTGTACAGTACATTGTTAAAAATTAACACATTCTCTGTGAGACAAAGCTCAATCATTTGTAGTAACATATGTGTATGTTCTAATAAGTGTATACTTCTAGACTTCAGAAAGTATTTGCAGGCTGTAAGACCATCTCTGTGTTTATTGCTGGTATAAAGACTCTCTACATCCATACATACCTGCCAGTGTTCTTCCCCCCAGTGTATGTTCTGTATTTTTTGTAGGAAATCCTTAGTGTCCCTTACATAGGACCTGAGATCTTTAACATAAGTGTGTAGAAAATGATCCACATAACATGAGGTGTTTTCAAATAAGCTCCCTTTAGATGAAACTATGGGGCGTCCTGGGGGATTAACTAGGTCCTTATGTACCTTGAGAAGAAGGCAGAATGTAGGTATTGTTGAGTTTTCGTTTTTCTAAAAATGGTATTCATCCCATTTGGTATCAAACCAGCCCTTCAATAAATTGAAAAATCTGTCTTGTAGGTTGGTGATGTATTGCTTGCCTACACTCTCATAACATACTCTGTCACTCAATTGTCTTAATGCCGCTTGTATGTATTTTTCTCTTGACATAAGGACGATATTACCGCCCTTGTCTGAGGGTTTGATGATGATGTTATTATCATTCTGCAATGTTGAGATAGCGTCCCACTGACTCCTAGAAATATTCCTCTTCTTAGGTGTGTTTCTAATCAGTTTCAAAATGTTCTGATTGATGGAAGAAGGGCAGTTTTCACTGAGATATAATGTTGACAGTATGTTGTCTATGTCTATTAATTCGCAACATGCATCATGTAGGACGTCTGGTTATTTAACATGGTGACTCCTACAAAGGTCATGTGACCAAGACTCTGGAAGGAGTCGAAACGCGTCGTACTTTTGCCCGATTAAAATTTACTTTCATCAAAAAACTGCAAACCGGAGTGGCTCGTTTCTCCGCCGGAACGTAGGTGAGAAGAGTGTGTTCATATATATATAGCCATCTCATGTCAAGTTCCGCTGCGGTATACTTAGCTTCTTCTTGGTCTACATCATGCTAGAGTGTAACACTGAGCAGGGCAGCTGTGATTACATGCATGTACTGTAATGTATGTATGCCTGTGTGTTGTACAGTAAATGGAGGCCTGATGATTCCGTATTGGAAGCCCAGGGCCCCGGAAAATGCATGTGGAGGTGGTGGAGCAATCCCAGACAGATTTGGGATTTCTAGCAGTTTGGTGGGGCACACACTGGAGGAAGGGAGCCAGGCTCTCTTGCACACTTCAGAAGGGTCTTTGGTTCTGAAAAGGACCCTGTTCAGGAAGGCCTGAGCACATCTCAGGAAGGAGATTGGACTGATAAGGGAATCCTAAGGTATAGGGCTGGGGGTATGATCCTCTAGTCACTCCCATGGTCTGAGATGATGAGAGTCACTCCCTGCAGGAAATTGAGGTATTAGTTGAGAAAGATGGAAAACCCACTCAAATAATAAACACAATTCTTGCCATGGTGAACTTCAAAAAGTCATTCAAGGAACCTGTGCTTAACCCTCTGGTAGCTTAGCACAAAAGCAGTCAGGTTTAGCCTTGAATCATGCAGCAAACAGTAATGAAGTGAAAACACAACACAAAAATAAATCCTAGGCCAATTTAAAGTAGATTTTAATAAATAAAATTACATCAAAACAAATTAAATCCAATCATTAGAACCAGAGTTATGATATTTAAAGTTTTTAATGTAAAATAGTGGCAAAACCAACAAAACTGCAACTGTGAGTATCTACTCGCATGAGACTGGGTCAAAGTCACAAATTAAGACTGACAGTGAAAGAGCGTGGGCCTCCTAAAGGCACCAGTTTTGCCTCTGTCTAAGAGTTACCCTTGTACTTGCTCAGGCAGCAGGGCAGTCCTTCTAGCAGCAGGGGACAAGGGCAGTCCTTCTTGCAGCACAGAAACAGTACAGTCCTTCTTCTGAGCCTTCCACAGCCAGATTTGATCTGATTTGGGGTCTGAGAGTAACACTTTTTATCCTGAGTGCCAGCTTGTGGGTGAGGGAAGTCCCCTTTGTTTCCCCTTCCTCCTCCCTGAGACTGGCTCCAAACTGGCTAGGGTGACAATAGGAAGGGCAAGCCTGGTGTCAGGCTCCTTTGTTTGTGCTGCAGGCAAAGCCCTTTGAAGTGCAATTGGGGCTGTGTACAGTCCCTCTCCAATTATATACAAAGTGAGAGCAACCCTCAGAACAGGTTTATAAAGCCAAAAAGAATCATAAGAGCACTGTGAAACAACCACATAAACAATATATCATGTATTTATTATAATAAGCATATATTTATTTATTTATTTATTCAGTGTTTTGTATAGCGCGAACTTGACCCCGTAGGGTATCAGAGCGCTTCACAGTTCAGGACATGGTAACTTTTCCGGTACAGAGTCCTGTATAGCATTTAATATATTCCAGTCCAGTTCAAAGTTGACACATCTATTTCTTTTGATAACTGCTTTAGTACGTTCGCAGGCTGTAAGACTAGAGGGACCCTGACCTCAAGGAAAGCAAGTCTTGTGTCCTTGAGCGAGAGTATTTGGGCGAGCCACGTGTGGATGCTCTGTAATGTTTACGGTAGGAATTTACTCATTAAGAAGATCTTGGTTTCTTTCTTGAATCTTGCGTGGTTGGTTAGCCTTCTGATGTCTGGAGGTAGCGAGTTCCATATTCTCGGTGCGGCACCTGAGAACGCTCTGTTGTAGGTTTTTTTTTTGTGGAAAATCAGTGGTTCCAGCACTAGGTCTCTGGTGCTCCTTCATTGTCTGTTTCCCCCAGAGATCACCAATTTCTGCGCTAGGTATCTTGGTGACTTGAAGTGTAGAGCTTTGTGTGTTATGCACGCCAGTTTGAGCTGAATTCTGGCTTCATAAGGTAGCCAGTTCAGTGCTTTCAGGTGAGGAGAGATGTGGTCGAATTTTTTGGACCCTGTTATGAGCCTTGTTGCTGCGTTGAGGCAGGCTTTTAGCGGTGCTGTTGCAATTTTGGGGAGCCCAGAAAGTGTTGTGCATCCGTATTCGATCCTCGAGATTACTAATGCTTGAGCTGCCATTTTGAGGTCCGCCGTTTCGATGAAAGGTTTCAATTTCTTAGTGTAGCTCAGGTGAAATCTTGCACTTTTAGCCAGCATTTTAATGTGTGACTGCATGTTTAGGCTTTGGTCTAGCGTTATTCCTAGAGATTTGGTTGAATCTACAATGATCGGGGTGCAATTGAGTGCGGTGATCAAATTGGTCCATTCTTTTATAATGGACGAGCTTTTGGTGGGGGAAATTAGGAGGAATTCAGTTTTTTTTGTGTTTAGTTTAAGCTGATTGCTTGTTAGCCATTGCATCGTTGCCCGTAGAGCTTTGTTCATTGTTATGATCTTCTCTAAGGAGGAGATCTTAATGTAAATCTGAGTGTCATTGGCGTACATGTGGAACAGGATATTGGCACGGTGGAGTATGTCCGTTAGTGGTTCCATATATAAGTTGAATAGTGACGGGGAGAGGGTTGATCCTTGTGGAACCCCTATCTGGGTGGTGGATGATGTTGACAAGTTCTTATTCACCAGAAATCTTTGTGATCTGTTTCTCAAGTAGGACTTGAACCATTCAAGAACTTTCCCGGAAAAACCCATCCTGTTCTCCAGACGTTCTAGCAACATTTCATGGTTAACTGTGTCGAACGCGGATGATAAATCAAGCAAGATTAACAGACATGCATTGTTTTGGTCTAGAGAGAGTAATGCATCGTCTACTATGTGCAGAATTGCCGTTTCCGTACTATGGTTTGGTCTAAATCCTGATTGGCAATCGTCTAGTAGTTGGAATTTAGATATGTGCTGACTTAGTTGTTGCTGAACACATTTTTCAATCACTTTAGCTAATAGGAGAATGTTGGATACTGGCCGAAAGTTGCTAGGTTCAGCGGGATTCTCTGTCGGTTTTCTTATGATGGGAATGACTTGTCCCATTTTTAGACAGTCTGGGAAGGATCCTTGAGACAGGGAAGCATTGACTATCGATGTCCAGCTGGGGATGATCACCTTGTCTATGTACGGCATAAATTTTGCAGGGAGTGGGTCATTGAAGTGATTGTTAGGCTTAATGGCCGATAAGGTTTTCAGGATGTCGTTTTGGTCATATAGCTCAAAAGTGGACCAAAGAGCTTCGTTTTTGGGTAATGAATCGTTGGGCATTGGTGGACTATTTGGTTGAGAGGCCTCCCATGTAGAAGCTGCTGACTTAAGCTCGCATTCCAGGGACGTGGCCTTGGATGTAAAGAAATTTGCGAATTCCTCACAGCTAATTTGAGATTTTGTTGCTTCTAGTGCGGATTTGTACGTTTTGTTTGATTGTTGTTTAACCAATTCAAATAGTTTCCGAGGTCTGTTTTTCGTATTTTCCAATTCCGATCTGAAGAATTCTTTTTTGACTTCAGAATATTTTTATTGTAGGCGCTTCTAGTTTTTCTTAGCAGTTTTAGCTGTGGGGATGATATATATATATTTGAAAAAGGATATAACATAAGCACAACATAAATACATGAACATTCACAATTATAAGAAAGAGTTTAAAACTAGGCCCAAAACATTAGCCATTGAGTTAATACATATCCACTATTACTGTCACTGTATAATGAAAATTTGCCTAGCTATTGTGCTGGTAAGTTTCAATTCTATTAAGGACACAAAGGCGAGGATTATGTCTTCTTCCTTCGCTTTATTTTCCACAGCAGCATATTTTTAAAACACGATAACAACTACATTTCCCATGAACAATAGGGAAAGCAAAAGAGTTCCAACAGGAGTCCTTCCTCGCTGTCCCCACTCCATCCAGCCAGCATAGCCCCTCCACACTGTTTCCTCTTCCTCTTTCCTCGCGCGAACCACCTCCGTCAGGTCTCATGCTTCTTGTTTGGAATTATCATTTCCTGCAAAATATATAGTGTCAGAGGACTGGGCTGGAACTAATTGCAGTATACACCAACAAAGAACAACATCTGAGTAACGTCATCAACTGATTACCACAGTACTAAAGACCCATGAATGGCTTACTTACATTAGAACGGGGAGGGTCCACATCTTCAGAGGTCATTGGGTGGGATAATCCTCACCTCCGTGTCCTTAATAGAATTGAAACTTGCCAGCACAATAGCTAGGCAAATTTTCATTCTATGTCAGGACCGGAGGCTCAGATTGTGCCAGTTCAAAGCTTGTCAACTACTAGCCTTGCCACCTCCAATACCAGTTTGAAATAAAACCTCTTAAAAGTGGAGTCAGAGGACCAATCGGCTGCGCGCATCAGATCTTCCAAATGCGCACCTAGAGAAAAAGCCTTAGAGGCCATCGCTCCTCTCGCCGAGTGAGCACCAAACTGCTTAGTATCAATCCCCGCCTCCTGCATAACCCAACGCACCCATCTTGCGATGGTCGGGGACGAGACTGCTCTGTACGGTTTACGTAGTGCAATGAGCAGCTGCCTCTCACCCGGAGGTCGAGTTTCCTCAGTCAATTCTTCATAAGCACGGAGGCACTGTACCACACACAGATCGGGGAGTCCGGAAACGCTGGGTACGAAATGACCCTTGTATTACACTTGGTCCGTCTACTTACCGTGAATGTCACCCCTTCAGGGGAGAACACTCTGGCTGATATGTCCAAAGCCCTCACGTCTGAGACGCACCTGCACGAGACCAGACATAACTCAAATGTAAGTATCACAAATTAGGAATGACAACATAGATTATGACCATGAATGGTATTTATCAAAACATGCAGACTCTGTAAAGGGTATCAAAAATATTTATTGTTGTATTTTTATTTATAAATTGCCTAGAATATCTGTACATTTAAAAAGAAAGGAAAGAAAGGGGAAAGAACGTAATTCTTCCAAGTTCAGTTATGTATTAAAAAAAGACAAATCAATTTTTATATAGACGTTCTATCAATTACAGTATACATCATATCAATGTTTATAAGAAATAGAATTATACATGATCTTTAAATTATCTTCTGTTAACAAGACATGTAGATAAGGTGAATAATCACTTCAAATGGATCAAAGGTCCAGTGTTGAATAATAAATTCTTGGAATTAGATAGTTCCAATTTAAATGATATATATGCTATATATATCAAGACGGTTCAGGGACATGGACCAACTGATTAATAGTGAAGATAGTCAACAATGAATAATGATCATTCACTGCTGGATATAGCTGAAGGAATGTCGATATTACCGTTTGAAACGGAGAAGATCTCGCTCAATTAGAAGGATTAGCAGTATCACCAATCTGTGAGTTTGGCTGGGGGAAAGCGCTAATCAGAATATCAGCGTGCTGGGATTGGAGGGAACCTCCAACACCGCGAATTGCGCTTTAATTCAGCATCCCGGTCAGCGTCCTATGATAGCTGCTATCATAGGACGCTGACCGGGATGCTGAACTATCTAATTCCAAGAATTTATTATTCAACACTGGACCTTTGATCCATTTTATCAACACCCAACAAACTGTCTGCCGTGCGGAACCCTATGAGGTCTCCATTTAATACATGGCTTCCTGATGAAGGCGCACAGCCGAAACGCGCGTAGGATACGGAATTTCTAGAGCCATATTTATACTGAATGTATCATGTCTCTTTTGAAGTGATTATTCACCTTATCTACATGTCTTGTTAACAGAAGATAATTTAAAGATCATGTATAATTCTATTTCTTATAAACATTGATATGATGTATACTGTAATTGATAGAACGTCTATATAAAAATTGATTTGTCTTTTTTTAATACATAACTGAACTTGGAGAGAATTACGTTCTTTCCCCTTTCTTTCCTTTCTTTTTAAATGTACAGATATTCTAGGCAATTTATAAATAAAAAATACAACAATAAATATTTTTGATACCCTTTACAGAGTCTGCATGTTTTGATAAATACCATTCATGGTCATAATCTATGTTGTCATTCCTAATTTGTGATTCTTACATTTGAGCTATTTTCCCTGATTTAGGAATTTATGTCAGGGGTACCCCTTTTGCTTACAATTATCGAGACCAGACATAACAGCATCGCCAATTTGGCTGTCACTTCCTTACGAGACAGAAACCTATTCGGTTGCCAAGAAAGAAAAAGGTTCAACACCCGGTTCACGTCCCAAAGGACGGAATACCGAGGCTCCGGAGTGAGAGAGAGCCGAACCCCTCTGAGCAGCCGGCAAACCAAAGGGTGTTCACCCACCGGAGAGCCCTGCACCATCATATATCCGGCTGAGATCGCTGAACGGAAGGTATTTATTGACCTATAAGCCAGACCATCCTCCGCTAGACTCGCCAGGAAATTAAGAACGTGGATTACATCTGCCCCCACGGGATCGACACTCCGTCGCACACACCAACGACGCCATCTGTGCCAGGCTTACCTGTATATTTTGGTTGTGCTGTCTGCCCATGCCTTGGTGAGCAAGTCCTCAGTTTTTCCCGAAAGGCCTGGGAGTAACCCTGGGCGAAGTGCTACGCTACGCTCGCGTAGTTTGCGAAGTTTGCGCTACTTCGCACAACGCGAATTGCACGTAGCACAGTGCAAACACGCGTAGCGTAGCGTAGTGCCGCGGTCATGTTTTGCTTGCTCGCGGTCCTCAACGTCAAGTTGGCAACCGCGAGCAAGCAAAATGACATCCCGGCGAGACTTTTTCCTCGTTCGCAATCAGCAACATCAAGTTGCCGATCGCGAGCGTGGAAAATAAACCTCCCGGCGAGATTCTCAACGCGGGAGGTCAGGTTTCTCATTGCGAATGAGTCGCGTATGCTCGCGACCGCTCGCGATGAGAAACTACCAGTCCGCGTTGAAAGCTGCCGCTCGAGTAAAAATCTACTCGAGCGGCAGTAAAGACAGCTCGCACTGTGCAAGTTGCCGTTTTCAATGATTGCACAGTGCGGACAAGCATCCGGCACTGTGCAATCATTGCGAACACGCACTACGCAGTTCGCGTAGTGCTACGCGGCTTCGCGTAGTGCGAACTGCACTTTGCGTAGCTTTGCGAAGCACTACTTCGCGAACTACGCCCAGCCTTACCTGGGAGTGACCAGCGATGCCGGAGATATGCCAGGCCATCATCCTCAACGTTCCCTCCACTACCAGGCAATGGCGAGCGAGATCGGGATTGAGGAGAATGTGAGGAAAGTGGGGAAGTCGGATTGGAGAATCCCAAGAAAGTTCCAGTAGAACTGGAAACCAAACTTGAGACCTCCACCAGAGTGTGATCAACACCACCTCTGCCAGCTGGTGGTGAAGCAACGCGGGCACACGCATGATCATGGAGAATGGAGGGAAGGCATAGCCGTGCTCCCTCTGCCAGTCATGGAGGAACGCTTCCGTCGCTTCCGCCTAAGGATCTGGCCGCCAACTGAAGTATCTTGGTAACTGATCTAGCCTCGATGCAAAGAGGTCCAGCTTCCACACGCTGGCGTCCAGGAGGTGACGAGAGTGCCAGTCGGCTACTTTGTTCTCCCATCCCGGAAGGTATTCCGCCGTCACTGAAATCTGGTTGTCTAGGCAGAAGTGCCAGAAGTCCCTGGCCAAGTTCGCCAACATCCTGGACCTGGTGCCACCTAGGTGGTTGATGTACCGGACCGCAGAGATGTTGTCCATCCTGAGAAGGACGCAGGATTGAACCCTGTCCTTTGTCCAGCATTGCACTGCAAACGACCCTGCTAGCAGCTCCAGGCAGTTGATGTGCAATGACTGTTCGTGAGTGGACCAGGCTCCACCAGTGGAGAACTCTCCACACCGGGCTCCCCAGCCGGAGCGGCTGGCGTCAGACTCGATGACGATGTCCGGAGCGGAACCGAAGATCGCTCGGCCATTACACACCTCCATGTGGGTGAGCCACCATTCCATCTTGTCCCTCACTTCGTCCGTCAGCTGTATCGACTGGGAGTACGTCAAACCCTTCCTGAGGTGATGCGCCTTCAGGCACTGCATGGCTCGGTAGTGCAAAGGCCCGGGAAAAATGGCCTGTATTGAGGATGAGAGGAGGCCTACCAGCCGCCCCAGCTGATTTAAGGAAATTTGCATCTTTGCCAAAGTCTGTCGCAACTCGTGCCTGATCTTCGCCATCTTCCTGGCAGGAAGACTCAGGGTGGAAGACACAGAGTCTACATTGAAGCCTAAAAAGGTTGCACACTGGACGGGGACCAACAGAGACTTCTGCTCGTTTATGACAAATCCCAGGCCCTGAAGGAGGTCAACCGCAGTCCTCAACTGGCTGGACAGTCTCCTGGGGCACTGATCCAGAAAGAGCATGTCGTCCAAGTAGATGATCATTCGAATACCCTGCGCGCGCAGGAATTTCACCGCCGGTCTGAGGACCTTTGTGAAGCACCACCGAGCGGAGGATAGCCTGAAAGGGAGTGTGGTGAATTCGAAGACCTGCCCTTCACACCTGAATTGCAGAAAACGCTGATGTGGGGGAAAAATAGGGACCGTCAGGTACGCATCCTTCAGATCGAGCTGAACCATCCAGTCGAGTAGTCTCAGTACGTCCCTGAGGAGGTGTATGCCCTCCATTTTGAAATGGTGGTAAACCACCCACTCATTGAAACTTTTCAAGTTGATGACAGGCTGCCGGCCGCAATCGACCTTGTCGACTAAGAAAAGGTTTCTGAGCAAGCCACCGGAGTGCTCCACCGCGCAGCAAATAGCCCCTTTTTGGAGGAGGGCATAGACCTCTTTGCGCACCAGCTCGGTATCTCGTTGAGAGAAGGAAATGGGATGGGGACGGCTTAGCTGACGTGGACGGCCATGAAACTCCAACTGGAAGCCCTGGACCGTCTGCAGCACCCAAGCATCGCTTGTGAGGGAAGCCCAAGCCGGGAAAAACAGCGCCAAACGCCCCCCACCTGCAAACTTGCTGAGGATATTACACTCACCTTTTCCAGCACCATGTTGCTGGCCTCGTTGGCTGCCATGGCCAGGGAACTTCTGTCCTCTGGTGGGATAGAAATTGTTGAAGCGGGCGTTGTCCTGATACTGCCTACGACCGGAGCCTTGCCCTCTGTCAGGGGTGGAGAAGCGGCCGGTCGTGCGGCCCCTTGGAAATCCCGTGGGGTAAAGACCTTCCTGATGTTAGACTGGGCCCTGACAAGTGAAGTAAAAGTGGCCACAAACTCTCCCAACTCTTTGACGAACGGGTCGCCAAATAAGCCCCCTTGGCCACGGCGCTCGCCTCCGAAAAGGCCAGGTCACCCAACTTGGGGTCCACCTTAATCAGGAGAGACCGCCTTCTCTCCGTGGAAAGAGCGCAATTCACGTTCCCAATAAACACGATCACATGCTGCGCCCAGCTCGAGAGAACTTCCGGGGAGATAAGGGCACCGGATACCTTGGCCTCCTCGGCCATGTCAAGAATTTTGGTGGCATCCAGCAGTTTGTCTTGGCACGTGCGCCAAGAACGATCGATGCCCTTTTTAGGGTCCCTTACAAACTTCGCCAGGAAGGTTGCCATTTTAGGATGTATCTCGGGTGTCAGGGCAACCTTCCCCTCCAAACTGGGGCGGGGGCACTCCGCCCAAAGGCGGCTGCGAGCGTCCTTGTCCATTGGCTTGCGCAGACAGCTCGCAACATACTGGGCTACCTTATCCCCGGGGACCCAATCCGTAGATCTAGGGTGGACAATGTCGTTCGGGTCCAACATATCAGAGGCCCCTACAGGGGCAGGCGTGGAGGATGGGAGCCTGGACCTGGAGGAACCCGCTTCCTCATCCGTGTTGCCGGGCGAATCTCCATTGTCAAAGGGGTACAAGGAAGCGATGCACGGAGGCGTTGGGGTACAGTCTGAGGGGGGCGCCGGGTCAGGTGGAGGGGGCACCTGTGCCAAGAAAGCCTGCTTCAGGTGCACAAACTGCCTGGTAGAAGTCCTCATCCCAGGGGAGGTAGGCTAGGGGATCCTCCTCCTGGTACTGATCCTGCTCCGCCTGCATGATGAGGTAAGTAGGGCTCTACAAGGACACACCGGAGCTACAGGCAGCGTTGTGCAGAAGCACTTTCAAAATGCCCTGAAAGGCAGAATTATAGCATCTGGGAGGGAGCCCAGGCAAATGTGGGTGGCCAAGGGCACACAGTTAACGGGCAGAGCCCCTGGGACACACCAGCCCTTCTGATCACAGGGCAACCACCCGGGACAGTGTCCCACCAGCATCAGGCAATTTGGCGCAAATTATGACCCCGCAGGGTGTTAAACAAGGGAATACAGACCCCAGCAGGGGTGTTCCCCAGCAAAAAGGGCAGTACAGACCCTACACGGGCGTCACACTGGGTGGCAGGAGGCAGGCAATCTCTCACAGGGCAGCGCGCTCGTCAGGACTCTACTGTTTCAGTGCCTGACTCGCGCTGCCCATAGAGAGCGCACTACGCCCCCTGGCTGTGGGAGGACCACACCGCACTTTCAGGGGACTAACAGTCGCGTCAGGCATGCACAGAGCATCCCGCGACTCACAGGGAATCTGAAAAAAACTAATATTAGCAAGCGCTCAGGAAACGCCATGAAACCCAACAATTACACCCCACCAACCAGGAGAAGAATAAAAGATCGACTTAACTTGCTGCTGAACAGCGAAGAAAGAGGAAGAGGAAACAGTGTGGAGGGACTATGCTGGCTGGATGGAGTGCGGACAGCGAGGAAGGACTCCTGTTGGAACTCTTTTGCTTTCCCTATTGTTCATGGGAAATGTAGTTGTTATCGTGTTTTAAAAATATGCTGCTGTGGAAAATAAAGCGAAGGAAGAAGGCATAATCTGAGCCTCCGGTCCTGACATAGAATCATGAATACATTTCTCATGTAAGATCTTTTAGTGCTTGTGGGTTTTACAAATTAAACATTAATGCGTTTTGGTGGAGGAAGACAAAAACAATATTTGATTTACCTTTTTCGGGACTTACACATATTTATTCTTCCCATATAATCTTTACTCCCTGAACATTCAGAGTTTTCCACTGCCATGACATGTAAAACTCCAACCCATATACTCTACTTTTTAAATACCGATCACCCTGCCCTATGACCTTTTAGGGCCTACCTTAGGGATGACTTGTAAGTAATAAATAGAAAAGTTTAGGCCTTGCAAAAGGTTTATTTTACCAGGGTAAAATGGCAGTGTAAATTGCAATAGAGGCTTAAGTGGCAGGTTAAGACATGTCTTAAAGTGCTACTTTATTGGGTGGCAAAAGATGTAATGTAGGCCCACTTGCAGCATTTAATTTATAGGCCAAGGGTACATGTAGTACCATTAATTAGTGACTGAAATTAAGTCTAGGCTAATTTTACTATGTTTTAGAGATTGGGCACAAGTACTTTAGCACCAGTTAGCATGGTAAAGTACACAGAGTTCTAAAGCCAACAAAAACTAATTCAACAAAACAGAAGCAGTAAAGGAAAAAGGTTCAGTGACTATCATCCAAGGGTGTCAGGTCGAACACTCCTGCTGTGACAGGCTACTTTCTGGACAAACAACAGGACAGAGCAGCGAAGTTGGCACTTAAAATTGGGCAACCCTCATAACTCTAACTTTAAAGACTAAGGACCTTATTACGAGTTCGGCAGTCCATAGGACAGCCAAAGCTCTGGTGGCGATCCGACCACCAATACACTACACGACCGCCTGCAGTATTACAACTGCGCCAGTTGGACAGCCACGAGACCCCTGGCACTGTCAAGCATATTCCGAGTTGCCATTTCACCGCCCTTTTTATAGCAATGAACCTGCCATGAAAAGGGTTGTGTAATAGCAACAAAGGGGATGCTAACAGGCCCCCCTGCCGGATTTGGGCCTGGGGGTTCATGCAGGGAGCATATGTAGTGCCCCCTTGATTTGCACCCCCCCTTCCTGCACGGTGTGGCATGTATGCCACACCGTGCAGGAAGGTGAAATGGGCAGCTCTGGCAGCGGTGGTCTGCATGTGAAGCTACTCTATGAGCCTCACAGACCGCTGCTGTCAGACCACTGCAGGGCCACCCGCCAGACTAGGATTTGACTCCAAATCTGGCAGGTGGTCACACCATGGCTTTGGTGGTCCTACAGCGGACAGCACAGTGCACCATCTGCTGTAGGAGTGCCAAAGTCTTAATAAGCCCCTAAGACACTAAATAACATTTGTGTCTGGAACTGGATTATAAAAAGGAGAGCTTCATGCTCCCAAAATTGTCAAACTGTAGCTGTACAGCATGGAAGAGCTCAACACAACGTCGACCTGTTGTGACCAGGACTGGGAGCTAAGGTCTGATAGTCGTCCTGCTGGAACCAAGGGACACTGTAAGGAGGAAGAGAGTGCCTAGAGGGAATGAGGTCGAGTGGGGATACTGTTGAGTGGATCCCTGGAGTAGGGTGTGAGATTTAGGCTCATTTGGGCCCATGTCGGACCATTGCACCGATCACGCCATCTACCTGAGTGCTGCTGTTCGTGACCCCCATATGCCAATGTTGGGGCCGTGGTGAAGACTACAGATCGTTGGACCAATAAGTCCATCCGTAGGAGTGGTGTTGTTTGCTATCCCTGTATACCAATGTGGGCCGCAGTAAAGATTACAGATCATTGCAGAGATCGGTCCGCTGCCGGAGTGCTGCTGGTCATGACCCCAATGTGCCAAACAATGGATGCGGTGAAGATTAAGAGCCATTGCCCTGTGTCAAGAACAGGGCCATTCCACTAAACATTGTTTTCACCCAGAGTGGATGTCATCCTGTGTACAGTTTTCACAACCCCGGTATGCCAGGTGGCCAGGCCTGAAGTAAAGATTGAGGGCCGTCGCCATAGAGCAGCATGCAACAGTGAAACGTGGCAGGTTGTGACTCATGAAAGTAGAGCATCAATTCACTCACGCGAACCCAGAAGAACTCGAGACCTGCTCCCGAACTCAGGAAGGACTTACTATGCAATCAGAGGAGTGCTGTGGATGCCTGCTGCCGGGCCCACAAAATCAAAATTTATACCTACTACTGGGCCACTGACGTCCTCCGGGGCCTTCCAAATTGCAGCTTCAGCGAGAACGGGTAAGACTGAGTGATGAGGCACTGAGCCTCTAGGGGAACATGCTCTGATGGAGAGTTCTATGGCGCTGAGACACATGAACTTTTAAGAAGCACTTTTTAAGACTTGTACCTACTAGACTGAATGTTGCCTCACATGAAGGGGGAATAACCAGAGTCCATAGACAGACAAGTGGGACTCTGGGACTTACTGGGACAATGCCAGAGTCCATGCCTTATGAAGACTGTATGTATTATTTGTTGTGTGCTGTATTTCACTTTTTGTTTGCATTTACATACTATGTAAACAAATATATGTGCATTTATTTATTGGGGCTGCTGAACACATTTTTGTGTTGTGAGTCTCTGTGCACCTTGCACCGACCCTCCCCCGAGAAGCCTTGGACTGATTGACCTGCGCTACCACTGTGAGTCAAGTGGTGAAGGGATTCTTTGCCTAGTTACTGAGGGCCCATAGTAGGTTGGGCCCAAGGCTATCAGGAGTAATAGGCCTCAAGCCCTGTGGTTGGGCGCAGTAGCTCCTGATTGCCATTTATCCCTTTGAAAGGGGTTCTGGCACTCCCATAGTAAATAATAAATGTAAGTCCGTTTTTATATAGCGCAGCTACTCACCCTTACGGGTCTCAAGGCGCTGGGGGCCGTAGTGGAAATTAAGTGAGCTATTGCCCAGAGTCACATGGTGCTGAGCTGAGCTGCTGCCAGAGCCGGGGATCGAACCGTGAACCCTGTGCTCCGAAGTCAGCTGCCCTGGCCGCTGCACCACACCTCACCTCTCCACCAGTCAGACTTAATATATAACCCCCATATGAAATAATGTTATAAGAAATTATCCTATTTTGACTTCAAAATAATATATACATTTGAGAAAATGTATGCCTTCAGAAAAATTCAATAATCATGTATTAGAAAATATTTTAATAACCTTGCTTCAATTTAAAAGTAAATATCACTTTATTAAATAAAATTATTACATGAATATATATATATATATTTCTGTAATTCCTTCGCGTCTTCTCCCCAGCGAAAGTCACGACACCACAGCAGGGTATTTGTTCAAAATTATTTTATTTTCCACACCATCGTGAAAAGTGAGCAACACAGGAAGGTCTACGCGTTTCGGCTCCAATAGCCTTCTACCGGACCATAGAGTCCCTAGCGTCTAGACTGTATTTATAAAGTGCTTAGTGCTTAACCCTCATTCATGTTTACTAATTTTAACAACTAGACTGTCGATTCTCTTTTACAAAGGATATGTTAATCTGTCCACCATTTTCATAATTTTTGTAAAGTACATTCAATGGTGTAAGAAAGTGCAAGTGCAGAGCGCAATTGTTCCTGTAAAGTACCAAGGTCAGAAAAAGTGCAAGTGCATGACAAGATAATAAAATTACATGTTTAAAACCCAGAGTTCACAGTTTTTCTTTTTCACTAAGAAGACTTTTTCTCCCCCTTCTTTCTTCCAATCGATTTGTTCACAATGCTTCCCATATCATTAGCCTCATATCTATATGTTCATTATTATAGAGGTTCTACCTCTGGAGACACGCATTGCAGATAATGTTACATTTTATGTATGGCTAACCTCTATATTACATCCCCATATGTATTCCTATAGTAGTTTAAAGGTCAGGTTCATAACAATCCATTAAAGTAATCCATGATTATTTATGAATAGTTTTTTCTACCGGTCTATTTGAAATCCTTTTCAGAGTCCTTTCCAAATCTCCTAAAAGTTCCTTAGAGATTTTTCCGTGTAAAGTACACTTTTATAATTAAAAACAAGTTCTGACAAGTACCTCAAGATCTAAAATACCGGTTAGGATTATACTTCAAAACATAATTATACGAGCAATGCGTGGCACCAATTTAAGAAACCTATCAATAAAATGTTGTTAAAATCCATGATACATAACTTACTATATCAATATACTCTTTGCAGATACATTCATTATTTAAGCATTTTTTGGTTTCTTTTAAGTAACGGGCAATTTATGCTAGATGAGGACATTATGTGTTATTCATTTTCCAGATTGTAAGCTTTCACTTCATGAGGCAACTCTGTTATCAACATGTAAAAATACGTAAAAATACAAAAAATTATTATATATATAAAAGTGAATGTTTAAGACAACAGTATGCAAAGGGAAATTCTGTGTGTAAAATTCATTCAAGATAGATGTCTGTAGAAAAAATCACGATGGTTCTACAACAAAGTTCATTCTTTTCGGGATTTCCTGTTTATAAGTGTACATGTAGTTCTGCATCTTGATTATGTCCATATGGGTCTTCAGTACCAATTGCAAGTATAATGCGGGACTCTGTTCTTCGTAATTTTAGTGTTCTGTCTCCGCCTCTTTCTGTGGGTTTTACGATCTTGATTCCTGAGTATTTCAGTTGCCTACAATCACTTGAGTGGAATTCGTGGAAATGTTTTGCAATAGGGTAACTGAAGTCCTTATTTTTTATGGCACGTAAATGTTGTAGGATCCTCAGTTTGAGCTTGTTAATTGTGCTTCCTACATAATGTTTCTTACATGGACAGGTTAATCTGTAGACTACATATTTGGACTCACACGTAATGTGGTCATTGATCAGCTCTGTTCTCCCATTCTGTAGTTCATATGATGTCAAATTCAAACCATGCTCACATGCTCGACACTTCGCACATTTCCAGAAACCTGGAGTCTTTAACCATGAAGATGTTTTTAATTCTCGTGTTTGCAGATGACTCTGTGTCAAAATGTCTGATAAAGAAGATGTCTTCCTGTAAGTGATACTGGGATTTGGTGTTAATGTTTTTCTCAAGGTTTCATCTAGCATCAAGATTTTCCAGTTCCTGCTGATGATGCTTTTAATTTCTCCACTTTGATTATTATAGTCCATGATGAGTCGCGTTGTTGTATCTTCTTGTCTGCTCTCCTCATAGACTATTCTCTTCCTTTTACTTAGAGTTGGTCTTGGCGTTAGGAGGTCAGATCTTGTTTTTTGTTTGACTCTTAATTTAGCATTTTCAATGACTCCCAAGGGATAACCTCTCTCTATGAAGCGATAACTCATTTCTTCAATTTCTGTATTCAAATTGGTGGCTTCAGAGCAGTTTCTTTTTGCACGTAACATCTCACCATAGGGAATGCTCCATTTTAAATTTTGCGGATGTCCACTGTTCGCATGTAAAATACTGTTGCACGAAGTTGGCTTTCTGTGCATTTTGGTGCATACCCTATTTTCTGCAATAAAAACTTCAACATCTAAAAAGATGATGTTCGTTTTGCTAGTTGTGGATGTAAAGGTGAGATTATATTCATTTTCATCCAAGGAATCTATGAAATTCTGCAGATCAATATGATCTCCTTCCCATATAATGAAGAGATCGTCGATGAAACGATACCAACTCTTTATTTTTTTGGATATGTTTGTTTTTCCAAGACTCCTGTCTCCCACACTGCCATCAGCAGGTTCGCATATGTGGGGGCAAATGATGTCCCCATTGCTGTTCCTTGTCTCTGCCTATAGAGGTCACCTTTGAAGAGGAAGATGTTATGATACAAGCAGTAAGTTAGCATTTCTATCAACATTTCAGAGTGTTCTAAATAGCTTATAGATCTTTTTGATAAGAACTTTCTGACTGCTGTTATTCCATCAGTATGGTGAATAGACGTATATAGAGATGAAACATCTATTGTTGCCATGATTAAATTCTGTTTCCAGTCAATTTCCTTGATTTTATTAAGGAAATCCATTGTATCCCTCAAATATGATGGTAGAGAGGTTACATAATGCATTAAAAAGATGTCTACAAATCTTGATGTTGTTTCTAGCAACGAGCCAATGGAGCTGACTATAGGTCGTCCCGGTGGATTCTTGATTGCTTTATGGACTTTTGGTAAAAAGTAAATGGTGGCTATTATTGGGTAGTCTGTTTTTAGATACAAATATTCTTCAAGATCTATTAGATCTCTTTCTTTCCATCCTGCGAGCATCTGATGATATTCTTTTGTCCAAAGCTCTATGGGATTGTTACCTAGTTTTTCATAGTGATCCTTATTGTCTAGTTGTCTTTTTGCTTCAATTATATAATCACTCATATTTTGGACCACAATATTGCCACCCTTATCTGAAGCTTTAATTATAATTTCAGGGTCTTCTCGTAGGTCGCTTAGTGCTTTGTATTCTCCTGTTGTCAAATTCCATATTTTCTTCTTTTTTGTATCTTATTACTAGTATTTATAGACATTTTGTTAATCTCTTCCACCATTATTTCATGAAATAGGTCGATTTTATTCCCTGGCGGTAGTTGTGGACAATATGTTGATTGTTTTTAAAACCACTGTTGCCACCTCTATTCGTGACAATCCCTAGTCTGTTACACATATCTTTATCAGATTCCTGTGGTTGTTTTTCTCTTCCTAGTGTGCTTTCTTCTTCTTCCTCCAGGGATATCAGTGTTCTTAATGTTGGTAAATCTTCTTGTATTACGGGTGATACGCTCTGATTTTCTGTTACAACACCTTGTGTTCTAAACCTCTTTTCCACAAAGTATTTTTTAAGTTTGACTTTTCGACAAAATTTATATAGGTCAATGCGTAAGTTAGGTACATCCATATCTTTGTTGGGGCAAAAGCTCAATCCTTTGTTTAGTAATTGTATTTGAGTGTCACTTAATGTTTTATTGGAGATGTTAATTACCAGATTGTTTTTTGTTGAGTTTTTTCTCAATTTTACTTTTGCTTTCCTCTTCCTTTCTTTGGTTTTGTTGCGTCTTCTACTCCTTCTGATGCTATTCTGGTTTGTCCTCTTCCCCGCAACATTCCTCTCCTCTTCCTCTTTGCCGCGTTATCATTTGCGCCAAACGCATTTCTCCACAAAAATCCAAGTGTGTTGCACTTGTCTCTTCATCAGCCGAACTTAAATCTGAGCTATCCACCGTTTCTGATGTTTCATTTTCTACATATTTATCCATTACGACCCTATTTCTATGTATATCATACTTTCTCGCAAATGTATATATACGTCCATTAGCATAGTCAATTCTATCTCTGTTGAATTTGTTTGCTTTTCTTTTTCAACGTCTGCTTCATGTTTGTTAATTTTGTTTTCCATACTTTCAATCAATACTTTGTTCTCTTCTGTTGTTGGATATTGTGTTAGTTCTTGTTCCAAATCTTCAATCAGTTTCATTAGTTTTTCCAGTTTTCTCTCTGCATGTATGATCAATGTCCTCATAAGTTTGAATGAGCATTCATTTGTGTCTATCTGCCACTGTTTTATCAGGTCTGTATCCAAGTCATTAAGTGTGGGCATAATCAGGATCCTCAATCCCCTCGGTATCCTTTTAAATTCAATATATTTCTCCAATGTTGTTTTTTCCCACCATTTATTAACCTCTAGGATACGATTCTGCTGCAGCTCTCTTAAGACACATGTGATTGTTCTTTTCTTTTTCTCTCCCGATATTTCCCTCATATTAGCACTTGTTGAAGGTATTGCGTCGTCATTTAACAATTCACTGGCTCTTTGCAAACGATTTCTGCTCTTGTCAGCCATTTTGTAGAAGAGAATCGTTTCTTTATTGTTGTTGCTCCTTTGTGTTCTGGCGTGGTAAGTTTACTCTAAGATATCCTAAGTCTGAATCGAGACCTGTAGGATACTTTCCCTTGCTGTTTTAGCTATAATGTTATATTGTAGCCAATTCAAGGATATGCCTGCGAGATTTCCCAAATTGTTATTTGTCAGTATTTAGCGGGGGACATCAATTGTTGCGCACATTCAAACGCGCTATCCGTCATTCGTCCCTCCCTCGGCACAGATCAAAGTACAGTGGGTTTTCTCCGAGCAGATTTCGGCGTGCGTTCGTTTCCCTGACGCCGCCTACGCCGCGATTCAGGTTACGAACCACAACACCTCCTTCCACCCTTTACTCACCACACAGACTCCGCCGGCCGCCGCGTTGTTATCTCTCAGGTCTTCTCAACGCGGAAACGCTTTGACAGCAGGCAGAGGCGTCGGCTGGATTATCGGCGATTTCTCCCACTTCTGGCTGCAATTGACCACGCCGCCTCGCCCCGCTCCTCGGGTGCCCGTGATGTGTAGTGCAGCCACTGCACCATATATTTCTGTAATTCCTTCGCGTCTTCTTCCCAGCGAAAGTCACGACACCACAGCAGGGTATTTGTTCAAAATTATTTTATTTTCCACACCATCGTGAAAAGTGAGCAACACAGGAAGGTCTACGCGTTTCGGCTCCAATAGCCTTCTACCGGACCATAGAGTCCCTAGCGTCTAGACTGTATTTATAAAGTGCTTAGTGCTTAACCCCTCATTCATGTTTACTAATTTTAACAACTAGACTGTCGATTCTCTTTTACAAAGGATATGTTAATCTGTCCACCATTTTCATAATTTTTGTAAAGTACATTCAATGGTGTAAGAAAGTGCAAGTGCATATATATAGTTTAGCAAAGTTTAACACATAGAAAAAATATAAACATTTATCTTAAGGTGGGGATTTTTATTACTAAATCTTAAAAAAATAATTTGAAATTAATTATATATATTTAAATTAATTGAATATTTGTTAAAAAAGGTAATAGTGCTGTGACTTTTTTAAATTTTGTTCTATAGTTAAAAGAAATATATTAAATTAATTTACATTGACATAACATAAAAATAGTTTACATTTTTTTTTCAAGTTTAATAAACTGTCACAGTCATTTACCTGAGGGAGATCTCCGCCCTGACTGCGGAGATTTCTGCCTACATGTGAAAATTTACCAGTAGTAACTTTACATTCATACCATTTGCCTCCATTTGCCCAACTCAGGGGTGTAGACTTATAGGTCTCCACTTTCTATTACATTTACAATCAGAAATGGTGAATGACGCAAAGTAGCAATTTTTCTACAAAATGTAAGAGTAAATTTACACGTGCAGATTTAAACACATGTTTACCTGAGTGAGTAGGCCCGAAACATCTGAACATCCAATGGAAAGTCTATTATGTCTATTAATGAATTATAATATTTATATATCGTTTTTAAAATCATCAATGCCAATATAGCATCTCATATATGTTACTTACAGCCAAAAGCTGATAGTCTTAGATGTCTGTATGATATACAGTGTCCAGTTACATTCCACTTATAACAGTGCAGGAAGGCATTTCAAGAACTACTTGAATGCCTTCCTAAGAGGGTTGACTGTAATTATAATTCCAACAGTTTTGATGGATTTATTACTGAAAGCTCCGACTCTGAACTAAAGTTAGTGTCCCATTCCCCTCCACAACTTTGGTGTGTGATTGTGTCTTCGCTGTAAACACTTTCATCCTCCTTGCCCACAAAATGTAATGGGAAAAAGATCAAAATCCAGCTCAAAATATAATCTTGCATTTGACACGTTTTCCAATTCTGTTCCCTTTGGTGCATGTTTTTGATCATTTTTCTTTCCAGCCACCTGCATATGTTCCCTTGATTAAAATCAATTACCGTTTATTTTTGTACTTTTCTTCTCAATACTCCCATTGCTCCACTTGACATATTTCAGTCAGTTCAGTTAACCGTGCGTTCACTTCAATTGTATCTAAATTATTCCTATCAAGTCTTTTTTAGTGCAGCTAAATTTTCTTCATACTTCTATTATCTCAAACAACATGAAGTCTTGTGAGAATGTCTATAAAATTTCACACCGGTTGGCACATAATTCAGGATTAGGAGAAGCAATTGTTAGTTTATTGGAATTCTTAAAACCAATGGTATTCTTCATGCTTTGAAAGTCTACACTAATGAAAGTCTATGCCTTTGAAGGTCACTTTCTTTTATTCTTTATCTCTCTAATAGCTTATAATAATCCTTTGGTTTTTGCAGTTGCAAAGAATTTGCTTTCAAGCGATGGAAATAAAATACTTGCAACTTTGTCAGTTCGGGGATTCTGCTCTTTCTTCAGTGGATATCTCCACGCTAATTTATAACGTTTCTAACACTCTTCTCCTTTAGTGTGATAGGGATTTTTTCACTTGAATGAACGCCTTAAATTACTGTTCTTTTTATTTCCTTTATCAAACAGTTATATAAAGGAAATAGAAAAATAAGAAAATTACGATAGTGTGTAGCAAAAACTAAATTTGTTTGAACATACTGAAATTGGAAATATAACCTTTTTTTAAATGTTCATCTGGATATTTAAGAGAGCCCATTACACAGAGTGATTTACAGTGGTGGCTGACTTGGCACAACCAGTTAATGAGCAGAACAATACCATTCAAATTGGAATGAAATTGGCTTAGTGGTAATTCAGATACGTCTAGTGAAATCCAGGAGAACTGCAAAAATCCAATGGTATCAGGTCTGTGTGTATGCAAACATGCATTAAACGAATTAATCATTGCACAAATTAGGTTTGTGGAGGCACAGAAAGAATATTCTTGGTGAACCCTTCTCACATTCCCCTTTGCTCAAAACAATTTTAACTTCATTTCTAAACACCAGGTATAGTTGAATGTATAGCATGTTTCATCCTGCTTATAATCCAAACATGTAAACATGGAGGATCAGAGTAATGTGACAGGAGAAGATTTATCAGGAAAAGCTTGCCATGTGGTAAATATGCACCATCTAAGCATGCTGCATATATTAAATGATAAATCTGTGTCCTTACAACCCACATTTTATACACTTCTCTTAAATATAATTATTGTCATCCTTCCTAAATCCATACACGACAACCAAAAAGAGGCACAAACAGTGTGAGAAATTCAACATGAAGCCTATTGGAAGAAATGTCACAGCCTAGGGCAGATCTGTGACTGAGCTCCCACAATGCCAAAATAGAAGGATTCACAAGAGTATAACTATTCTTCCAGCAGGTGTCTGGGGCTCACCTTTAGAAATGTAGCCTGTACTGCAAGGAATTCTTTCAGAGAAATTAGTGTGAGTGAGGTACTTTGTGCAATTACACCAACTAAACAAAAATACAGCTATAGAAGTAAATAATTATGGACACCTGTACCGCCTCCCTCACAATATTAGGTTTGTGGGTGTAGACAGTAGACCATATCTCCCATCTATTCTCTGCTCGCCCGTTGCAGGTCAGTTGTGTGAAGTCCAGATTACCAGAAAGCCCTGGGCAAATGGATGGAGCAATGGCTAGTTACCCAGTACCAATTGAGACTCTTCAGGTTTTTGATGGTGCGACTCATGGGGGGAGCGGTGAAGGGGTGTTGTGGGGTGTTGGTACTTTGGTAACAGATTTAGCATTTATTGGCATTTCTTAATTGGATATGTCGGTTATATGAGTATTGCTTTTGGATGACTGCAAACATAATTGTAGTGGTAACATTTCAATAAAATCTGTTTAAAGAAACAAGTAAATAATTATGGGTTAAATTCAATGCCTTACGTTCAGGAGCACATCCTGTAACTGGAGGCAGAGCTGACTAGGGTCAAAGTTATAGATCCTGGCTGCATCCTCCACCCCAGTTACTGACCGGTATGACATGTCGGGCTTACAATGGAGAATACCATGCAAGACTTGGCATTTCCAAGGTCATTCATCATGTGGATTCCTGATTTTGGTTTTACGGTGTTCTTTCATGCCCTCATTGAAACTTAAAAATGTGAAGGGCAGCATTTCCAGTAGAAATTCCAGCCCACAACAATCTAAAAGGGCCCCCAACTGAGAAAAGTGAAAAAAACTGAGACATTAAGTGAATACTTCAAACGTTATTAAGTAACATCTAATCCTTTAATCATAATTACGAGAAAGGCCATTTCATTGTTAGACCACACTTAGTGCTTTTGCCATTTAATTTAGGAGCTTTAGCCCAAGCTGTCCGACCCACAAGTGAAAGTGGATGGTTAAATGTTGGGACTTGGGTCAATCAACATTTATAACTGTGAAGATCTATAACATGTTACACCTGATCAGCTATAGGCTTCAAGTGATGCAGGGCAGTGGCAGAAGAGTGGCAGGAAAAGCGATAGCAGGTGGTAAGTGTAAATGGTTTATAAAGGTTTTATTTTTACTTACACTATTACCATAGCTAAGAAAGTGTTGTAATTAAAATCACAATCATTGTCAGGAGAGAATCTAACAATAATTGGAATGTACTGGCCATGTCCACTCATTACTAGATTTGGC
Organism: Calotriton arnoldi; assembly: GCA_963921515.1. Taxonomy (NCBI): domain Eukaryota; kingdom Metazoa; phylum Chordata; class Amphibia; order Caudata; family Salamandridae; genus Calotriton; species Calotriton arnoldi. The sequence goes on from CAWUFW010010679.1 coordinate 427,444, forward strand.
CTAATGGAGCTTGTGCTGCTCATGGTAAATTATTCCACTTAACATTCAAGAAGAGAGTAGGCAATTTGATAGGCCTGGCAGCCTTAGAGTGGTTTCCCCCCAACGTTTTACCTACCTCTCCCACTTTTCAGTCCACATTTGTTCTAGCTTTAGGACTCTGTGCACTTTACCACTGCTAACCAGAGCTAAAGTGTTTGTGCTCCCTCACTTTAAACATGGTAACATTGGTTCATCCCCCAATTGGCATATTTAATTTCCTTATAAGTCCCTAGAAAATTGGTACCCCCTGTCCATAAAGCCTGTAAACTAAATGCTGCTAGTGGGCCTTCAGCACTGATTGTGCCACTCACTGAAGTAGCTCTTTAACCATGTCTCCTGGCCACAACTACAGAGCCTGTGTGTGCACTTTTAAACTGCCATGTCGACCAGGCAATAACAATCTTTTGCCTGGTTAATACCTTCCCTTTTTAGGCTTATAATTAATCCCTAAGGTAGGCACTGGACCATACAATGGGTAGGGTGCAATGTATTTAAAAAGCAGGACATTCACTTTTAAGTTTTATATGGCCTGGTAGTGAAAAACTCCCAAAGTTGTTTTCCACTATTGCATGGTCTTTCCCTCCCATAGGATAAAATTGAGATTACCTTATTACATTTTTAAGTGTAATTTCCAATTGGAAAGATTAAAGATTCTCCAAGTCTGGTGTCTCTGGAATCCTATTTTAAAATCCTAACTTATGGTGAAGTTGGATTTTAAATTACAATTTATGAAAAGCCACTTTTAGAAAGTTAAAGGAACAAATGATGGACGGAATGCTGAACAATGCAAACATTCATCCCCAGTCACAAGGATCTGGGTTAAATCCATCATTCCTTTGCTCACCACACCACCCCAGTTTGGACCCAGCCATATGCAAATCAGTTTTGGCCCTGTTCCTTGTGGGAACAGTCCAGCCCGAACTGCCAAGCCAGGTCCTCCCTGGACCGGAAACAAGCTTCCTGGGACCGGTTTCAGGGTATCACCCTTCATCAGCCAGGCTAGCTTGAATCCAGTGGTGTAGTGAGCATGGGACCCACGTCTGGGCATACCCTTCCCACTTAGGGCGACATAAGCAAAAGAAACAATTGATGGACGGAATGCTGGAAAATGCAAACATTCACCTCCAGTCACAAGGATCTGGGTTAAATCCATCATTCTTTTGCTCACCACACCACCCCAGTTTGGACCCAGCCATATGCAAATAAGTCTTGACCCTGTTCCTTGTGGGAACAGTCCAGCCCGAACTGCCAAGCCAGGTCCTCCCTGGACCGGAAACAAGCATCCTGGGACCGGTTTCAGGGCATCACCCTTCATCAGCCAGGCTAGCTTGAATCCATGGTGTAGTGAGCACGGGACCCACGTCTGGGCATAACCTTCCCACTTAGGGCAACATATGCAAAAGAAATAAATTGATGGACGGAATGCTGGACAATGCAAACCTTCACCCCCAGTCACAAGGATCTGGGTTAAATCCATCATTCTTTTGCTCACCACACCACCCCAGTTTGGACCCAGCCATATGCAAATCAGTCTTGACCCTGTTGCTTGTGGGAACAGTCCAGCCCGAACTGCCAAGCCAGGTCCTCCCTGGACCGGAAACAAGCATCCTGGGACCGGTTTAAGGGCATCACCCTTCATCAGCCAGGTTATCTTGAATCCAGTGGTGTAGTGAGCATGGGACCCACGTCTGGGCATACCTTGTCACGACTTGCTCCCTGCGTTTTCGTGTCCACCACCAGGGGGCTGAACTGTGGGACTCTCCAGTGTCATAACAAGCTTCTAGACCCTCCCCTTCATGTACATACTGCTTTCCAGCCATTTGGACACTATTTGGGAATTGACATCCATTCCCAATCCATGCCGGGTTTTGTGGAAGCCATCCTGCTCATGCCTGAAACTCCATTACCCAGAATCCCCTGCTCACTGCTTTGTCTCCACCCCTGCAGGCCAAGGATGGGTGGAGGAATTCAGTTCACCTGTGGCTGGCTGCTGCTAGCCTGCTCACACCTGATGGATGTGATTACTGTGAGCTCTTTTAAGTTTTAAGCCCCAGCTCCCTTCAGCCCAGTGTTGGTCATTGTAGCTGTATACCGGTGAGACCGATCCTTGTTTCCTGAACTGTTTGATTTCCTTGATTCCTTAGCTATAGATAATCCTTGTTCCTTGATTCCTGAGCTATAGCTATTCCTTGTGCCTGAATTAGCACTGCCTGCAGTGCTACCTTGTTTCCTGAGTTCCTGAGCTATAGCTATTCCTTGTACCTGAATTAGCACTGCCTGCAGTGCTACCTTGTTTACTGAGTTCCTGAGCTATAGTTAATCTTTGTTCCTGTTCCTGGGCTTCAGCTATTTCTTGTTTCTGATTTGCACTGCTTGCAGTGCTCTCTTGACTCCTTGTTTCCTGAGCTATAGCTATTTCCTGTTTCCTTGAACCAGTACTGCCTGCAGTGCTACCTTGACTCCTGAGCCTTAGCATTCCTTGTTCCTGAACTGCAGCAGTTTCCCTTGTTCCTGAACTAGCACTGCCTGCAGTGCTACCTTGACTCCTGAGCCTTAGCATTCCTTGTTCCTGACCTGCAGCAGTTTCCCTTCTCCTGAACTAGCACTACCTGCAGTGCTACTTTGACTCCTGAGCTTTTGCTCAATTCTTGTTCCTGCCCCAGCACTACCTTCTATGCTACTTTGTTTTTCTTGATTCCTGAACCTGCACTATTCTAGTATACCCTTGTAGCCTCCCCTTCTGTATATCCTTTTCCAGTCCCTGCCTTTCTTCCCATTTCCTTGGTTCCAGTTCTAGTTTGCTGTCTTTCTTTTTCTGCTGTCTTGCTTCTGTTACCTTGTATGTTTGTTACCTGCTTTCTGCCAAGTGTGCCCTGTGATTTCCTTCCTTTCCTGTTAAGCACTCCTCCTTGCTAGCTCCTTGTCTATTGTGCTTGTGTTTAGTTCTACCCCCTTGCTGTTACTGCCTTGCGTGTTCCTGTTTGATCACCAGGATCCGTGGGCACAGCTGACTACCTAGGTGGTGTTTCTTGTTCACTGTGTGTATTGTCTTTGAGTTACATTTATAACATCACCATAGGTATAAGCTCCACAGACCCTGCCTTTGCATGCATATCCTACATGTGGGTATTTGCAGTCAGTATCTGTAACAGCAATTGTGGGTGAGAAACTTACTGAGCTTCAGTCTTACCGTGTGGAGCTCCTGAGTGCTTTACCCCACATTCCCTTTATTGTTAATGTTGTATTATATATATGTCTTGCACGTCCGTCCTGGGTGTAGTTAATCTGAATGCTAAATTGCCTTGTGAGTGCCCTTCCTTTCTGAGTCTTAGCCATCTTGGTCCTTTGTACAGGCTTCCCCTTTGGATCCCTTTTCTCCTCTGACTTCCTGCGTGATCCTGGGCAGCGCTGTACTCCTCTCTCTGTTTTCTACCCCGTTCCCAGTCCTTGCCCAAGCCCCTGACTGTGTTCCCGACATAGTCCCGGACAGTCCCTGACAGAATGACCAACCCACATTTCCAGGGTCACTTGTGAGGTTTCTTTGTGTTCAGTTAGCTACCTTTGTTTTAAAACCCACCCTGTCAGTTCTTGCCAAGATGTTTAGCAACAGATCCAGAAAGTCTGCGTATGTTGGCAGAAAACCATTGTCAAGGCAGCGCAGTTCTGTACACCCTATTAGAAAGTCCTTAGACTCTAGAGATCGATTCATGGAACAAAACAGACTCTTACGTGCTGAATATTATTCCATGTGGTTGGCTGATCCTTCTATGTTAGATTTTCATTCCATCTGTAACCCTGATCCTCACCTGATGTCAGCCTCTGACCTACAGGATGAAAACGAATTTCTGCAAACCTTGTTAGCAGCAGAAAGACAAAATAGTAATTTAGAGAGTGGTACTATTGGGGGACATTTTTCTGAAGTTTGTAACTCAGAGACCCCCTGTCAAGACAATGTTTTCTTTGAAGACAATTTCCAGACACAGTTTTTATTGACACCTTACCAAACTAATAGTTCAATGATTCCAGCTTGTTTAACCACACAACAGACAAAGAAAGAGCAGATTTATTATATAACCTCTGTTTTCCATACAAACGATATACCTCAGTCTTGTGACCCAGTGAGGATCACAGTCCCTGATACTAAAGAGACAATGTTTAATGCTACATTCAAAGCAAACAATCAGATTAACAAAATAGAGAAAACACCTTCTAGAACACAGACAGCTAATAGCCAGTTTAAACAAAATCCAAGACTTAGTTCTGTTGCTTGTTGTGAAGTTTCAAAGTCTACCGCTGTCCTTGTAGAAAAAGATCTACAATCTTCACAGTATATATTGGAATCGAAGATTTTGGAATTACAACAAGAGAATAAAATGTTTCAGACTCTGTTAAAAAACTATAACCCAGAGTTCAAATGGGAATCTAAAACCCTGGTACAAGACTACTTTTCAACTTCTATGTTAGCCTCCTTAGAAATGGAGAATGAAACCTTGCGCACTATTTTGCGGTCCCCTCAGAGCTGGTCCAGTAATTGCGTAAATAATACTGTGGCTGATCACTCAGATTCCACTCAGGATAGCCATAGTACCATGTCTCAAAGTGCAGTTAAGGAAAGTATTTGTTTGAATTCTGAATTTTCTAACTCCTCTGTTTTGTCTTCTAGTGCTAAATTACATCTAGGTGCTACATCTGATATGTGTCCCTCCAGTTTTGAGGAACCCCAAATTCCAGGCAAGACACAAAACATCTCTTTGCTTTCTTTTCCTGGTAGTGAGGTCAGGTCTATCTCAGAGATAACCCATAGACAAGCCATTGACATACAGACAAAACCTGAACCATTGACCCACATATTCCCTGATGTGACAATGTCCTGTGACTCAGCCAATGCTCTTGATTTAACTGCTGCAACTGAAGTCAACCTCTTTGCTGAGAAGAAACAAAATCCTGACCCCTTGTTTGCTCCCTTGCCTTCAAGCACAACACAAATTGAAAAGTCAGGAAATGATAATGCTCTATGCTCCGATGCATTTGTACCACCTTGTAATGCTGAAGAAAATGAAACGATCTCCCATGACCAAGTAATCTCTGGCCTATTTCCTCTGACTAAGAGTTGTGAACTGCCAAATGGTAAAGGAAGTCTGATCATCAGAGACTCTAAGAAAAGCACTATTCTGAGCCATCCCGAAGAAAGAAAGTCAGTGTGTTTTAATGAGCCAAGGAACTGTGAAGATTTCACTATTGACAACAGGGAATCTACTCTTCATGGGCAATCGCCATTCGCAGAAATTAAAGTCTGTCATCCTTGTGCCTCTCTGCCATCAGCTAGTCTTCTTTCAGAGTCTCCAGAGTCCTCAGCCGGCCTGCTGCTTTCAGAGTCTCCAGAGTCCTCAGCCGGCCTGCTGCCTTCTGAACTTCAGTCTGCAGCTTGCCTGCCATCTGAGCCCGAGCCTGCAGCTTGCCTGCCATCTGAGCCCGAGCCTGCAGCCTGCCTGCCATTAGTACCGGAGCCTCCAGACTACCTGCATTCAGAGCCCAAGTCCACAGCTCACCTGCCTACTAAGTCAGAGCTTCCAGCCTGTCTGACTTCCGAGCCAGAGCTTCCAGCCTGTCTGACTTCCAAGCCAGAGCTTCCAGGCTGCCTGCCGTCAGCACCAGAGCTTCCAGGCTGCCTGCCGTCAGCACCAGAGCTTCCAGGCCGCCTGCCGTCAGCACCAGAGCTTCCAGGCCGCCTGCCGTCAGCACCAGCGTTTCCAGGCCGCCTGCCATCAGCACCAGAGCTTCCAGGCCGCCTGCCGTCAGCACCAGAGCTTCCAGGCCGCCTGCCGTCAGCACCAGAGCTTCCAGGCCGCCTGCCGTCAGCACCAGAGCTTCCAGGCCCCCTGCCTTCTGGCCTTGAGCCTCTATCTTGCCTACTTTTTGACCCTGTGCTTCCAGTTTGCCAGCCTTCAGAGGTCTCAGTACGGATACATTCAGAGACTGAATCTCCAGCATCAGAGACAAAACTCTCAACATGTAAGCCTCCAGGGCGTGGGTCTCCTGCATATCTGCTCCCAAAGTCTCCTGCTTGTGATTCTTTTGTATGTTTTCCTCCAGGTCCAGAACTTCAGGTCTGCTTCATGTCACCTCCTTTGGCTTCAGCCAGTTTGCCTTTGACCTCTGTGCCTCCTGCCAATCCGTTATCTGCTTTTGACCCTCCTTTGTTTTCAGAGTGCTACTCTAGCCTGCCTTCATCAGGACTTCAAACACCTTTAATTCAGGCTTCTAAGCTCCTGTTACTGGATTTGGACTCTTCAGATCTGAATTCTATTCTGCCTCCTGCATCAGAGTGCTTCCCTCCTCAAAGTTCTGCTTTGGGTGCTGCTGTTATTTTTCAGCCTATTGTCCTACCCTCCAGAACATCACAGTTTTCCTGCAGTCCTCTGGTATCTTGCACTACATCTCTGATGGAAATTAACTTACTTCTTAGGAGCAAAGGCTTTGAATCCAGTTCCAGATTCCGGGAGACAGTCCTTGGAGGGGGTGTACTGTCACGACTTGCTCCCTGCGTTTTCGTGTCCACCACCAGGGGGCTGAACTGTGGGACTCTCCAGTGTCATAACAAGCTTCTAGACCCTCCCCTTCATGTACATACTGCCTTCTAGCCATTTGGACACTATTTGGGAATTGACATCCATTCCCAATCCATGCCGGGTTTTGTGGAAGCCATCCTGCTCATGCCTGAAACTCCATTACCCAGAATCCCCTGCTCACTGCTTTGTCTCCACCCCTGCAGGCCAAGGATGGGTGGAGGAATTCAGTTCACCTGTGGCTGGCTGCTGCTAGCCTGCTCACACCTGATGCATGTGATTACTGTGAGCTCTTTTAAGCCCCAGCTCCCTTCAGCCCAGTGTTGGTCATTGTAGCTGTATACCGGTGAGACCGATCCTTGTTTCCTGATCTGTTTGATTTCCTTGATTCCTTAGCTATAGATAATCCTTGTTCCTTGATTCCTGAGCTATAGCTATTCCTTGTGCCTGAATTAGCACTGCCTGCAGTGCTACCTTGTTTCCTGAGTTCCTGAGCTGTAGCTATTCCTTGTACCTGAATTAGCACTGCCTGCAGTGCTACCTTGTGTCCTGAGTTCCTGAGCTATAGTTAATCTTTGTTCCTGTTCCTGGGCTTCAGCTACTCTTGTTTCTGATTTGCACTGCTTGCAGTGCTCTCTTGACTCCTTGTTTCCTGAGCTGTAGCTATTTCCTGTTTCCTTGAACCAGTACTGCCTGCGGTGCTACCTTGACTCCTGAGCCTTAGCATTCCTTGTTCCTGAACTGCAGCAGTTTCCCTTGTTCCTGAACTAGCACTGCCTGCAGTGCTACCTTGACTCCTGAGCCTTAGCATTCCTTGTTCCTGACCTGCAGCAGTTTCCCTTCTCCTGAACTAGCACTACCTGCAGTGCTACTTTGACTCCTGAGCTTTTGCTCAATTTTTGTTCCTGCCCCAGCACTACCTTCTATGCTACTTTGTTTTTCTTGATTCCTGAACCTGCACTATTCCAGTATACTCTTGTAGCCTCCCCTTCTGTATATCCTTTTCCAGTCCCTGCCTTTCTTCCCATTTCCTTGGTTCCAGTTCTAGTTTGCTGTCTTTCTTTTTCTGCTGTCTTGCTTCTGTTATCTTGTATGTTTGTTACCTGCTTTCTGCCAAGTGTGCCCTGTGATTTCCTTCCTTTCCTGTTAAGCACTCCTCCTTGCTAGCTCCTTGTCTATTGTGCTTGTGTTTAGTTCTACCCCCTTGCTGTTACTGCCTTGCGTGTTCCTGTTTGATCACCAGGATCCATGAGCACAGCTGACTACCTAGGTGGTGTTTCTTGTTCACTGTGTGTATTGTCTTTGAGTTACATTTATAACATCACCATAGGTATAAGCTCCACAGACCCTGCCTTTGCATGCATATCCTACATGTGGGTATTTGCAGTCAGTATCTGTAACAGCAATTGTGGGTGAGAAACTTACTGAGCTTCAGTCTTACCGTGTGGAGCTCCTGAGTGCTTTACCCCACATTCCCTTTATTGTTAATGTTGTATTATATATATGTCTTGCACGTCCGTCCTGGGTGTAGTTAATCTGAATGCTAAATTGCCTTGTGAGTGCCCTTCCTTTCTGAGTCTTAGCCATCTTGGTCCTTTGTACAGGCTTCCCCTCTGGATCCCTTTTCTCCTCTGACTTCCTGCGTGATCCTGGGCAGCGCTGTACTCCTCTCTCTGTTTTCTACCCCGTTCCCAGTCCTTGCCCAAGTCCCTGACTGTGTTCCCGACATAGTCCCGGACAGTCCCTAACAGAATGACCAACCCACATTTCCAGGGTCACTTGTGAGGTTTCTTTGTGTTCAGTTAGCTACCTTTGTTTTAAAACCCACCCTGTCAGTTCTTGCCAAGATGTTTAGCAACAGATCCAGAAAGTCTGCGTATGTTGGCAGAAAACCATTGTCAAGGCAGCGCAGTTCTGTACACCCTATTAGAAAGTCCTTAGACTCTAGAGATCGATTCATGGAACAAAACAGACTCTTACGTGCTGAATATTATTCCATGTGGTTGGCTGATCCTTCTATGTTAGATTTTCATTCCATCTGTAACCCTGATCCTCACCTGATGTCAGCCTCTGACCTACAGGATGAAAACGAATTTCTGCAAACCTTGTTAGCAGCAGAAAGACAAAATAGTAATTTAGAGAGTGGTACTATTGGGGGACATTTTTCTGAAGTTTGTAACTCAGAGACCCCCTGTCAAGACAATGTTTTCTTTGAAGACAATTTCCAGACACAGTTTTTATTGACACCTTACCAAACTAATAGTTCAATGATTCCAGCTTGTTTAACCACACAACAGACAAAGAAAGAGCAGATTTATTATATAACCTCTGTTTTCCATACAAACGATATACCTCAGTCTTGTGACCCAGTGAGGATCACAGTCCCTGATACTAAAGAGACAATGTTTAATGCTACATTCAAAGCAAACAATCAGATTAACAAAATAGAGAAAACACCTTCTAGAACACAGACAGCTAATAGCCAGTTTAAACAAAATCCAATACTTAGTTCTGTTGCTTGTTGTGAAGTTTCAAAGTCTACCGCTGTCCTTGTAGAAAAAGATCTACAATCTTCACAGTATATATTGGAATCGAAGATTTTGGAATTACAACAAGAGAATAAAATGTTTCAGACTCTGTTAAAAAACTATAACCCAGAGTTCAAATGGGAATCTAAAACCCTGGTACAAGACTACTTTTCAACTTCTATGTTAGCCTCCTTAGAAATGGAGAATGAAACCTTGCGCACTATTTTGCGGTCCCCTCAGAGCTGGTCCAGTAATTGCGTAAATAATACTGTGGCTGATCACTCAGATTCCACTCAGGATAGCCATAGTACCATGTCTCAAAGTGCAGTTAAGGAAAGTATTTGTTTGAATTCTGAATTTTCTAACTCCTCTGTTTTGTCTTCTAGTGCTAAATTACATCTAGGTGCTACATCTGATATGTGTCCCTCCAGTTTTGAGGAACCCCAAATTCCAGGCAAGACACAAAACATCTCTTTGCTTTCTTTTCCTGGTAGTGAGGTCAGGTCTATCTCAGAGATAACCCATGGACAGGCCATTGACATACAGACAAAACCTGAACCATTGTCACACATATTCCCTGATGTGACAATGTCCTGTGACTCAGCCAATGCTCTTGATTTAACTGCTGCAACTGAAGTCAACCTCTTTGCTGAGAAGAAACAAAATCCTGACCCCTTGTTTGCTCCCTTGCCTTCAAGCACAACACAAATTGAAAAGTCAGGAAATGATAATGCTCTATGCGCCGATGCATTTGTACCACCTTGTAATGCTGAAGAAAATGAAACGATCTCCCATGACCAAGTAATCTCTGGCCTATTTCCTCTGACTAAGAGTTGTGAACTGCCAAATGGTAAAGGAAGTCTGATCATCAGAGACTCTAAGAAAAGCACTATTCTGAGCCATCCCGAAGAAAGAAAGTCAGTGTGTTTTAATGAGCCAAGGAACTGTGAAGATTTCACTATTGACAACAGGGAATCTACTGTTCATGGGCAATCGCCATTCGCAGAAATTAAAGTCTGTCATCTTTGTGCCTCTCTTCCATCAGCTAGTCTTCTTTCAGAGTCTCCAGAGTCCTCAGCCGGCCTGCTGCTTTCAGAGTCTCCAGAGTCCTCAGCCGGCCTGCTGCCTTCTGAACTTCAGTCTGCAGCTTGCCTGCCATCTGAGCCCGAGCCTGCAGCTTGCCTGCCATCTGAGCCCGAGCCTGCAGACTGCCTGCCATTAGTACCGGACCCTCCAGACTACCTGCATTCAGAGCCCAAGTCCACAGCTCACCTGCCTACTAAGTCAGAGCTTCCAGCCTGTCTGACTTCCGAGCCAGAGCTTCCAGCCTGTCTGACTTCCGAGCCAGAGCTTCCAGGCTGCCTGCCGTCAGCACCAGAGCTTCCAGGCTGCCTGCCGTCAGCACCAGAGCTTCCAGGCTGCCTGCCGTCAGCACCAGAGTTTCCAGGCTGCCTGCCGTCAGCACCAGAGCTTCCAGGCCGCCTGCCGTCAGCACCAGAGCTTCCAGGCTGCCTGCCGTCAGCACCAGAGCTTCCAGGCCGCCTGCTGTCAGCACCAGAGCTTCCAGGCCGCCTGCCGTCAGCACCAGAGCTTCCAGGCCACCTGCCGTCAGCACCAGAGCTTCCAGGCCGCCTGCCGTCAGCACCAGAGCTTCCAGGCCCCCTGCCTTCTGGCCTTGAGCCTCTATCTTGCCTACTTTTTGACCCTGTGCTTCCAGTTTGCCAGCCTTCAGAGGTCTCAGTACGGATACATTCAGAGACTGAATCTCCAGCATCAGAGACAAAACTCTCAACATGTAAGCCTCCAGGGCGTGGGTCTCCTGCATATCTGCTCCCAAAGTCTCCTGCTTGTGATTCTTTTGTATGTTTTCCTCCAGGTCCAGAACTTCAGGTCTGCTTCATGTCACCTCCTTTGGCTTCAGCCAGTTTGCCTTTGACCTCTGTGCCTCCTGCCAATCCGTTATCTGCTTTTGACCCTCCTTTGTTTTCAGAGTGCTACTCTAGCCTGCCTTCATCAGGACTTCAAACACCTTTAATTCAGGCTTCTAAGCTCCTGTTTCTGGATTTGGACTCTTCAGATCTGAATTCTATTCTGCCTCCTGCATCAGAGTGCTTCCCTCCTCAAAGTTCTGCTTTGGGTGCCGCTGTTATTTTTCAGCCTATTGTCCTACCCTCCAGAACATCACAGTTTTCCTGCAGTCCTCTGGTATCTTGCACTACATCTCTGATGGAAATTAACTTACTTCTTAGGAGCAAAGGCTTTGAATTCAGTTCCAGATTCCGGTAGACGGTCCTTGGAGGGGGTGTACTGTCACGACTTGCTCCCTGCGTTTTCGTGTCCACCACCAGGGGGCTGAACTGTGGGACTCTCCAGTGTCATAACAAGCTTCTAGACCCTCCCCTTCATGTACATACTGCCTTCCAGCCATTTGGACACTATTTGGGAATTGACATCCATTCCCAATCCATGCCAGGTTTTGTGGAAGGCATCCTGCTCATGCCTGAAACTCCATTACCCAGAATCCCCTGCTCACTGCTTTGTCTCCACCCCTGCAGGCCAAGGATGGGTGGAGGAATTCAGTTCACCTGTGGCTGGCTGCTGCTAGCCTGCTCACACCTGATGCATGTGATTACTGTGAGCTCTTTTAAGCCCCAGCTCCCTTCAGCCCAGTGTTGGTCATTGTAGCTGTATACCGGTGAGACCGATCCTTGTTTCCTGATCTGTTTGATTTCCTTGATTCCTTAGCTATAGATAATCCTTGTTCCTTGATTCCTGAGCTATAGCTATTCCTTGTGCCTGAATTAGCACTGCCTGCAGTGCTACCTTGTTTCCTGAGTTCCTGAGCTGTAGCTATTCCTTGTACCTGAATTAGCACTGCCTGCAGTGCTACCTTGTTTCCTGAGTTCCTGAGCTATAGTTAATCTTTGTTCCTGTTCCTGGGCTTCAGCTACTCTTGTTTCTAATTTGCACTGCTTGCAGTGCTCTCTTGACTCCTTGTTTCCTGAGCTGTAGCTATTTCCTGTTTCCTTGAACCAGTACTGCCTGCAGTGCTACCTTGACTCCTGAGCCTTAGCATTCCTTGTTCCTGACCTGCAGCAGTTTCCCTTGTTCCTGAACTAGCACTGCCTGCAGTGCTACCTTGACTCCTGAGCCTTAGCATTCCTTGTTCCTGACCTGCAGCAGTTTCCCTTCTCCTGAACTAGCACTACCTGCAGTGCTACTTTGACTCCTGAGCTTTTGCTCAATTCTTGTTCCTGCCCCAGCACTACCTTCTATGCTACTTTGTTTTTCTTGATTCCTGAACCTGCACTATTCTAGTATACCCTTGTAGCCTCCCCTTCTGTATATCCTTTTCCAATCCCTGCCTTTCTTCCCATTTCCTTGGTTCCAGTTCTAGTTTGCTGTCTTTCTTTTTCTGCTGTCTTGCTTCTGTTACCTTGTATGTTTGTTACCTGCTTTCTGACAAGTGTGCCCTGTGATTTCCTTCCTTTCCTGTTAAGCACTCCTCCTTGCTAGCTCCTTGTCTATTGTGCTTGTGTTTAGTTCTACCCCCTTGCTGTTACTGCCTTGCATGTTCCTGTTTGATCACCAGGATCCGTGGGCACAGCTGACTACCTAGGTGGTGTTTCTTGTTCACTGTGTATTGTCTTTGAGTTACATTTATAACATCACCATAGGTATAAGCTCCACAGACCCTGCCTTTGCATGCATATCCTACATGTGGGTATTTACAGTCAGTATCTGTAACAGCAATTGTGGGTGAGAAACTTACTGAGCTTCAGTCTTACCGTGTGGAGCTCCTGAGTGCTTTACCCCACATTCCCTTTATTGTTAATGTTGTATTATATATATGTCTTGCACATCCGTCCTGGGTGTAGTTAATCTGAATGCTAAATTGCCTTGTGAGTGCCCTTCCTTTCTGAGTCTTAGCCATCTTGGTCCTTTGTACAGGCTTCCCCTTTGGATCCCTTTTCTCCTCTGACTTCCGGCGTGATCCTGGGCAGCGCTGTACTCCTCTCTCTGTTTTCTACCCCATTCCCAGTCCTTGCCCAAGTCCCTGACTGTGTTCCCGACATAGTCCCGGACAGTCCCTGACATACCTTTCCCACTTAGGGCGACATATGCAAAAGAAACAATTGATGGACGGAATGCTGGACAATACAAATATTTACCCCCAGTCACAAGGATCTGGGTTAAATCCATCATTCTTTTTCTCACCACACCACCCCAGTTTGGACGCAGCTATATGCAAAGCAGTCTTGATCCTGTTCCTCAAGGGAACAGTCCAGCCCCAACTGCCAAGTCAGATCCTCCCTGGGGCAGAAACAAGCATCCTGGGACTGGTTTTGGGGCATCACCCCTCATCAGCCAGCCTAGCTTCAATCCAGTGGCGCAGTGAGCATGGGACCCACGTCTGGACATAACCTTCCCACTTAGGGAGACAAAAGCAAAAGGAAGAAATGATGGAAGAAATGCTGAACAATACAAACATTCACCCCCAGTCACAAAGATCTGGGTTTAATCCATTGTTCTTTTGCTCAACACGCCATCCCAGTTTGGACCCAGCCATATGCAATTCAGTCTTGACCCTGTTTCTCAAGGGAACAGTCTAGCCCGAACTGCCAAGCCAGATCCTCCCTGTACGGTAAACAAGCATCCTGGGACCGGTTTTAGGGCATCACCCATCATCAGCCAGGCTAACTTGAATCCAGTGGCGCAGTGAGCACAGGATCAACGTCTGGGCATAACCTTCCCACTTAGGGCGACAAAAGGAAAAAACGATGGACGGAATCCTGAACAATGCAAACTTTCACTCCAAGACACAAAGATCTGGGTTCAATCAAGGTTTGTTCCTTTTGCATTTGTCGCTCTAAGGGGTAAGCGTATGCCCAAATGTGGGTCCCATGCTCACTGAGCCAATGGTATCAATTGTTTATTTTGCGCCACTGGATTTGTAAGTGCAAAGATATAGTTTCCCTTAGAAATGGGAAATGACCAGGAGAATCGGTCATTCTAGCTCATATACTAGAGCTTGTTTCTCATTTTGCTCCAGTGTTTTCAAACTGTATCCCAGGTATTTATTCTGCCAGATCTCACAATTCCGGTGGGAACTGCAGGTACTGACCCCATCTGAATTAAAGGGGATCACGTAATGAGGTTCTAAGTAGACATAAAGTCTGAAATCAAATATCTGTCCGTTCCTTTTCCTGTTTATTCATTGCCCAGTCTCTCTATCTGCCACTGATTATTTTGTTGTCTGACAGTATTTCAGTTAAATGAGACTGCAGTCTACGTGTAAGTCCCAGAGGTGGCTGTTGCCAATCTGACATGGGGTGACAGCCTGGGGGAAAAATTAATTAAAAAAATAAAGAAATGTACACTCACCTTTCACCGCACAGGGCCTGATCATCTGCTCCTATGCCATGCTGCTCCTCTGCTCCTGGCACTGCGATCCCCATAAGCACAGGCTCCCAGACTCCCCACGCAATCCCAGCGCTGCTCTTATGCTATTACTCCTAGCATGTGAGAAGCACTGGGATTGGGCGGAGTGGGCCAGTTTTATGCTCGAGCAGGGAGTGTGAGCCTGTCCCCATGAGCACTGCTGATATCTCCAAGGTACAGTCTGGAGATATGAAAATGCGCAGGTTGGTTTGGCTGTCCTAAGACAGCCGGCCAAACCGACATGCGCACTTTCAGTGTCTACCATTCCTCCTTCCCCACTGTGTGGCGCTGCAACATGGTCCCGCCCTGCCCTAGACTCTGCCACTGAAACTGAAAAATAAAATGATAATAAAATAGTTCTATTGTCATTTTATTTTTATTTTGTCTGCTGCCTTTCAGCAGTGGGCAACGCTCTTCCGCCATAGCGGAGGAGCCACTCCTGGTCAGTCTCTATGTGTTTGTTTCTTGGTATAGGAATGTGGATATACCTGACCTCCCATTACATCATTCTAGAAGTCTGCATGTTTGCACATTTTTGCCCTAATTTTTGCTATCCAGAACTGCTTCATTTTCAAGAAATCATTGTATACACTAGCATCCTTACTGATTCCCTCTCTTTTGTGCCATCTCATCTGTTCTTCTTTCACATCAAGCACAATGAGATGGTCTTAGAACAGTATTTATCCCTATGCAGGGCTGGACTGGCCGTAGCAGGCACCAGGGGTTTCTGCAGTGGGCCGCCATGGTGGGGGCCAGTTTTGGGCCCCTGGGGAGCCGATTTTGTTACTGGGACTGGCAATATTGCCCCCCCCCCTCCGGGCCGGCCGAACATTTTGCCAGGGCCAGTTTTGGTTCCCAGGCCGGCCCTGTCTCTATGCAAGCAATTAAAACAACGTTAGTCATGCACCTTGTCTGCATGTATGAGTGGCTTCTTGTCAAGTATTGTATGTGCAAGGTTGACTGTAGATCTTTGTTCATGTGTGCATGATTGGCAGTCTGTGTTTATGGGTAACAACAGGTGATTTGTCAGTGTGTGTGGCTGATGCATATCTGTATATATACTGCTCTGGTTACTTATCTCCTTGTATACTTAAAGCAGCTACAGTTAGTCAAAGAGTTAAATGCTCACCATTTACCTTTTGGATGATATGCATGTTTCAAGTTTTAAACCCAGCAAGGATGACTCAACTTCATCTCATTTTGAGGTTGAATTGAGCATCATTAAATTGAGATGCATAACACCTGGCAATTACAGTGATTTGAAGCCACATATGTGTTATAGGAAGCACTGCATAAAGAACAGAACATTATTATTTACAATGTCAAAAACAAACCTATTAGGTTTGTCAATGCTTCCTTCTTCGGATGGACTTGTAGTCATAGACAAATGACAACAAAAAGAGAGACAGAACAGTGTCGTTTTGACAAAAATTCAACAAGCATTTAATACAAAAAAGGTGTTCAAGTACCAAATGTGGATGATATTTTTCCGTGCCTAAATGGATTTCTGCTCTTTCTCAGTTAGTTCACATTGAGATTAGGCCAATAATGGCGCAAGTAAACGAATTCCAGCTTTGGAAATCATATTTTACAATGAAACAACTAACTCTGTTTGCAACGCATAAGTTAGGAATTGTTGGAAGAAAAGTAATGCATGATTTTCTCACAATGCTTTTTGGAGGGTTAGGTTTGACAGATTCTGTAAGTGCCTTATTAAAGGATGCAGAACACAAAGCTTAAACTATCACCTTCTTGTGGTAGATTTTAGAAATAAGAGACTAATAAAGTCATGGCTTGAATGCTTGGTAATTCTAATTCATATATGGGTTGCTACCACAAACAAGGATTGCCCACATGCAATTCCCCTAAGTCCATTTACTAAACTCATAATGCCCCCACAGTCATATTTCAAACTAGCTGGACTTGATGAATGAGGTGAAACCTGATTTCCTTAGACTCAGCGAGATGTGGTATTATGACTGGACATACCTCTCCTGCTTAAGGCGTCTCACTGAGAAAAAAAAGTTGAGAAATATGAATAGCATAGTTGAGTTATGAATTTGTGAGATTTGACCAGTAAATGTATTCCCATTATATAAAAATAGCTTGAAGGGAAACTAAAACCATGTTCTATATGCATTTAATTCAAATTCATATTATGTTTATTAAGATGATATTTGCAAAGCACATATTCAGCATTTGTGTTTGACTGTAACTTTCTTACAGCCCCTTTGTTTCTGTATCATGTATTTTGTTTGTCAAGGAAGTGCTTGCATATAGTTAATATGTTAAAATGACACTTTTTGAAGCTGTCTAAAATCACACGAGCAAACCAAATGTCAGATTCATATCTCACTACACCAAGTAAATCCCTGCCTTCTGTTGTCTTTGGAGAGCTATGTTTCAATCCTTTCTGGAATAATTCTTTATGTTTTACCATCTAGAAAAAAATGATTGCCTATGATCAATCTTCTCCTGACATTTCCATTACATGTTTTTGTTAGTGGACAATCAATTTTACTGGACAGCATTGATTTTTCCAAGAAAAAAATCTGTTTAGTTTTTTCTGTTAAGAATTGAAAACCCATCTTGCAGGTGTTTTGACATGATCATAAGTACAGAGTGAACAAAACAAGGATATCATTCATGCAACTCATATGAGCTGACAGTACTGTAGCAGTCGCAACTTGCTGATTCTCACAAACAGTTCAATTCCTCTTATTACCAGTTATTGAACTGGGACAGCAAACAATTCTATACATGACAGAATTATCTCTCAATGGGAGAAGGAACCTAGAATGTTAACTGCTACAGATTCTTTTTTTTAGCAGACATTGAGTCATACAACTATACCACTTCTTTCTCATTTTCTAATTCATGATTATTGCATTGATGAGCCTTTCATTTGATTGTGTTTCATTTCCTTTGTTGTTTGCACAGTTACTATATGCGTAACCTCTTAGAAGATGGAAATGTCTTTCGCAAAGTGAGTGGCGTAACGGAATAATTTTGTTTTTATTGTTTAAAATCTAACTGCTAGCAGGATGCCTCTTGCTATAGGGTCTGTCCCCTTTTGGGATTCAACACAAAGGTACCTCCTTTGTTTCTTCGTAGAGATTTCAATTGCACAATTATTTTTCTTGCACTGTAGATTGCAATTATTTATCAGTTATTCCGATTACTCTTAGTCATACTTTTCCTTGTCACAGTTCGTATTACTCAGGTCGGTTTCACTTAAGCCCCATTGCCCTAAATTTAAATTCATAAAAAGTTGTTGGCTGCATGCTCCAGACTAATCCAAGCCTACACCTAAGACTTGGCAGAGAAAGATGACTCACTGTGTGGTAATGATTTAATGAAGAAGGGCACAAATACTTGGGGGCCGATTCCGATCTCGGCCGGTAGGGCTCTGAATCGGATTCGGCTTAACCGGATCCGATTCGGAGCCCTATTTCCCGACCGAATCGTACGCGCGTCCGGGCGAGCGAGTACGATGCGAATTCGCCGACCGACTCGTCCGGGCGTCCCGACCGCTCCGACCGACTCGTTCCCGGGTCTAACCGCACCGACCGACTCGCTCGGATTCGACTCGCACCGCGCAATGGAGACGTTCCCTGGCCTGGTAAGTACAATGCGCGCCGCGAGCAGTCCGACCGACATGCGCCGTCCGGCTCGAAAGAGCAGTCGGAGCCGTACTTTGGGGGTCCGTGTCCGACCCCCCTGTACGCGTAGCCGCGCGAGTCGCACACAGGGGGGACCCATGGGTCCCCCCTACCTGTGCGTGTATGGCGCGAGTCGCCTCGCCGCGTACACGCTGTAGGGGGCGCCCTTGTCCGCCTCGCACCCATTGAGTCAATGGGAGCCCGCGTACGCGTTGTACGACAGGCTCCCATTGACTTCAATGGGAGTCCGACCGAATCGAGTCCGATGGCATACGTGCGCATCGTACTCGTTCGGTCGGGCTGCACGGGTCCGATTCGGTCGGAAGTCTCTCCGGGTCCGGCTCGGTCGGTGAGATTTCCGGCCCGAATCGGAATCGGCCCCTAGGAATGGGGATTGCCAGTAAGAATATGTTTCTTCTCTTCTTCACCTCACTCAAGTGTACCAAAGATAAACGTGGTCTCTGGTGTGCTATAGGCTATATGCTATAGGCTACTATCTTTTTTAGGAGTGTTGGGTCCTTTTTTCTGATTTAATAAAAGTTCTTGTATCACCAGGTGTAATGTTCTAAAGTGTTAGATATGTTGGCATTTAATTATGAGAGAGCAGTCGCTGTGGTCTAGTAAAGGATTTTTCTTACCTTCTTCTTGTGCACAAAGCACCTTTCAAGGGGGACTCCCGATGATACTTGAAGGTGATTGCTTGCCCATCGCTGTATGTAAAATAACAGCAATAGAAGAACTAGCCCCCTGCCGTTTTTGTTGCTCGCCTTCAAATCAGTTTCATGAGTTGTTTGAATAAGCCAGGGTAGTTTGTGCAGATCATCTTGTACACCTCTATGGCTCTGCAGCACAAGTCAGCATGTGTGTGTTCTTCACATTACAGCTCACCTCTTTAGCAGGTACAATTCAATAAATTGCAATCTCATAATCTCTTCATATATGTTATCAGGGAAGATTTGCCATTCTTTCTTCAGAGGGGTGAGAGTCATCTCTCTGATAATAATTCCCTGAACTGAGTAAATCAAATCAAATGACTTAAAAAACTGCAGATTCTGCAATGCTTCTGTATAGTTTTTCAGTACCATGCACAAGTCAAGCTAGGGAACATTTCTTGGATCTCTTTCAGAAATATCTCTTTAAAACAACTGCTTTTACCCCTGTACTACTGTTGCAATGGAAAAGTCCCTTGCATGGTGATAGACAAGTACCCCTGCACTAAGTGCCCCAGGTGCATTGATATTGGAACTTTAGTAATGATTTTTGGTCATGAGCAAACACAGGTCATATGTGTTCGCTATGGCCTAGGCCTATCTGATGGACTGCGATCTGCTTAGATCAAGTGGGGGGCCAAAACCGCTATCCTCAAGTGGTGGAAAGCTGCTGCCTTCACCAGGAATTATGCAGCGAGAGTGCGGTGGTGGCAGCATATCGTATTTTTAGTAACTCATGATCTGCAGAGTGATCAGCCTCTTTTTACATGTGTCACTGGAATGTTGCTTCCTGTCCCACTCCGGTAAAATTCTGCTACTGTTGCTTAAATCACCCTTGGCTTGCATTGGATTGTGTGCAGCACTGATATATATGTGTGCCTGTGGGAAGGAACAGTGCATTAGAGAATCACATGCATTGTTGCGTGTGCACACTGGGATACTTGTGTGCCTGCAGGAAGGTACAGTGCATCAAGAAACAACATGCGTGGTTTCATGTACGCATCAAGGTACATTTGTACCTTTGAGAAGGAACGGTGCTTCAGGAAATTGTGGTGGTTGCTTGTATGAGCAGGGTTATATGTGGCCTTGTGAGGTTGGGATAGGGTGCAGTGATCTGTGAGTGTGCTGGGATGTATGGATGCCCGCACGAGGGTCCAGTGCATTGTATGTTGCACACGTGACACATGTGTGTGTGCAATGGTGTGTATGAGTTCTTGCAATGGACACAACACATGGAACTCACTGGGTTCCATTTTGGAAGGCCTAGAGGTTGCTGGAGGAGCAGTGAGTGGTAGAGATTTCCCCCAGACAGATTTGTGCATTGCTGCATTCCTGAGAGCTGGATGTGACACACATTGGAAGAAGGAAGTGCTGGCTCTTCGATGCAAATCAATAGGGTCTGTTTGTTTCTAGAAGGAGGTCGCTTGTCAAAGAGGCATAGGCACATCAGAGGAAGGAATGGGGCTGATGGTGTTTGGACAAAATATCGAATAAAAAATACTGTGACACCAAATAATCGTGTCAAGAATATTGGATGTCAAAAATATCATGAACAGTCATATCGAAGGTAAGAATATTGTTTTAAGTGTTGTTTTTAATGTTGTTGTAAAAACATTGTTAGAAATAATATTGTTGTATAGAATATTGTTTTATGTGTTTTCATAGGTATTTTTTTCTTGTTTGTTAATTTGTTTGATTAGTGTGTTTATTACAACAACTTATTTATGAAAAACTGGGAATTCTGTCGTTTTATTAATGTGTATAGTTAATATTTATGTTATTCTGTTATGGAAGTCGTGATGCTGAGCTTTTAGGTAATAAGAGTGGGGAGATTTTTAGAATGTGTATATTTAAATTTGTACTTGTTACTAAAATGCAAATTAATAATTTACTATTTTTAAAATGAGTTTGTTTATTTATAAAATAAGTTAATTATTTTTTTAAGTATTATTGTTATTTAACTGCATTGATAAATTTAAAAAAACTGAACAAAATTCTTGTTTTTAATTTCAAATATCTAAGTATTTTTAGTAAATTAAAAGATTTTTCAAAAGTTAAAAAATAAAACTTTACATTGTATAATCTAGATATTTATGTAAAATGTATGCAATTATTTTTTAAAACATAAAATTGTTAAACATATTGTTGTGCAATTATATGTATTATATTTGTTTTGCTGTTAGATTTGAAATTTAAAATATAATATTTTCATATTTAATAAGTAGTATGTTAAGAAATTATTTTATTTTAAATGTAAACAACTTTATAAATTTAAAAATAATTTTTGATATGTAAATTTTGAATGAAAACACCTTCCTCAAAATGGTTTAGATTGAAGTGGGAAAAGTAAATGTGACTCCTTAATTGTGATGTGTTTGCTATTTTTGAAGTTACTGTTTTTTTGCGGGTGGGTACTGGGTTTTAATTTACAGGTTTCTGGTTTTGAATGGCTTTCATGGACATTTGAAGTTTTCTTTAAAAGTAAATCAATTTTGGTTTGTAGTAGACCAATACTTTTTACCTTGATTCCCTTTCGTTTTAAGGTTTTCCAGGAGTGTTTCTTTTTTTAAACACATTTTCCTTTTTGTTATGGGTCATAAAGATTTTGGACTGCTTGAATGCATGTCTATTGGAATAGTTTATGTTTGCATTTTTTTGAGGGCTTTTTTATTTTTGTACTAATATACTTTTTGATTACCTAGATATGTAGGAGGATTTGCAGCTACCGAACAGTAAGTACTATGTAAGTAATTTTCATCATTAGGTGTGGTTGTTAAGTGTTCATGTGTTTGGATATCTTGGAATTTTCTAGGGGCAGGAGGGGTATCAGTGTTGGCTGTTTTAGTTTGTGCAATTAAGCTTTTTAAGGGAGATATAGCTGGTAGTTGGCCCATGATGTGTTTGGGGACATTAGGGAGTATATTTATTTAGGAATTTAGGTGTGAGCTCTTGGTAGCTAGTGCTTGCTTCTCTTATATCTTGCAAGTTGTGTCTTACCTCTATTTATGTCACATTTGTGGAAGAGGTGATCATGTTGCCTAACCTTAACTACTCCATCATCTTTAATAGTGGTTCTCCAATAGGGAGCATTAGAGTAATATTAAGTACATTCTCGATGGACAGCTTCCATCATTGCACTTTCTTGGTTGCAAGTGTAGCCCATGTGAGATAATAATTGCTTTCCTTTCTGTGATGTAATGTATCTTGCTCTTTCTGTTATGTATAAAATGGTGTACTAGTATAAATGATTACAATTTCAAAAATATAGAACGTTTGTTATTCACATACAAAATTATGTATCACTTTTTCTGTTTTATACTTACATACGTCTTTTTGCTAGAGGTTGCACACTTTATTTATTGGTTTCCATTGAATGTGCTGTAATGTGGAGCAGTGTTTTCTTTTCTATAGGTATTCAAAAAGTGCATTAATTGAATTTTAATTGTATGCTTGTTGATTGGTAGTGGGGGATGAGTTAGTTATGTTTTATTGTTTAACTGTCTCAGGGTCAGTTCT
This sequence comes from Calotriton arnoldi, assembly GCA_963921515.1. Taxonomy (NCBI): domain Eukaryota; kingdom Metazoa; phylum Chordata; class Amphibia; order Caudata; family Salamandridae; genus Calotriton; species Calotriton arnoldi. The sequence goes on from CAWUFW010010679.1 coordinate 449,907, forward strand.
TGTTTAGTAATAATTTTAATATGCTTACTTTTGGTATGTCTTTTTCCAGGTATTTGACTGGTTTTGTTCATCAGTCGTGTAGCAGTTTTTCAATGCTGTAGCAATTTCTTTAAAGTAATTAAACATAAAGAAATAGAAGTAGCAGAGTCTTTTTTAATTATTTGCTATTTGACATTTTCAACTTTATTTAATTTTATGTTTTATCGTTAACATATGGTGTAATTACTTTGCAAGGTAGGTGTATATATCTCTCCACTTCTGTTTTCAGGTTCTGATTTAAAACTGCGACAGAGTCTCTTCTTCTTGCAGCTTTTGTCGTTTTGGATAGTAAGTTGTTCAAATCAAATCAAATAAAGCTTTATTCGGTGTACTAGTTTACAACCATAAAAGCATATTATAGCATAAAAAATTTCAACATACACATTAAAAGAGATGATAGGATAAAAACAGATTATACAAGAGGTATTATAAAACAGAATCCAAGAAGGTAACTTCGATATTATATACACTTATTAAAAAACATGACCAAGTTTTTCCATAATTTCATTGTAAAGTGCAGGCAAGATAGGTTAAAAAAATTGTAGTAATGCATAATGTACAAAAACTGCAAAGGATCTCTAAGGTTTAGTTTAAAAAGTCATAAAAACACAAGTTATTAAAAACAGGCATGGAAAACTTCTCGCGGTGTTATTACTTAATTCGAGAAAAACATCATAATCTTATTCTGTTACATATTATATAACATTACAGGGGCCAGATAGATAATTCATATATATACACACCATTTTTATGGATAGTTCACATTGTATTTCGGTACTTAATAAGTAGTAAGTTGTTAAATCTGTTACCTTTTTTTCCAGTTATGTCCTTTTACAGTGAATGATAATTAATGTTCTTTTATAATGTTAAATATGCATATAGTTAATTTAGCTGTAATATATATACATATACACACACACACATATATATGCATACATGCATATTTTAAATATTGTTTAATTGTTTGTACTTATTACACGTATTTTTGCTTATTGATTTTGTGATGTATTTTGTTTTATTTTTATTTTGAGTGATTTATATTTATTTTAGTTATGTTATATGTTTGTTAAGTTGCCAAAATAGAATTATATGTTGTTTAATGATGTTTATTGTTTATTTTCATATTTTGTTCATTGTAAAAAGTTGTTATTGTTATGTTTTGTAATTAGAATTTCATTATTTTGGCTGATATTCATGCAGTCAATATTGTGTGAATCATTATTTTTGACTACTTATATGTTTATTTAAAGGCTAAGATAATTTTGTTTCTGATATTTTTGTTATTTAGTAAAAACCTATATTTATGACAGTGATATTTTTGTTGTTGACATTTGTGTTTTTCTTAGTTAAGTATAGGAAGCCAATATCTTTGTGAACGATATTTATATTCCATTATTTTTCTGCATGGATATTGTGTCATTGATCTGGGGCTGATAAGAAAAGCATAAAGAGTAGGGCTGAGGCACTTTGGCAACCTTTTGATGCACATATCACCGAGGTTGACAATAAGGTATGAACCTCTAGCCACTTCCATGGCGTGCGTTATCAAGCGGCTATCAAGACTGGAGACTGTCTTGCTGTGATATACTGGTCTCCAGGGAAAGAGCACAACAAAGGAGTGGGCACCTCAAAGTGAGCAACTCCCAGAACACAAACTTCAAAGACCGAGACACTAAATCACAAGTGTGTCTAGAAATGGATTATGAAAAGGGGAGCTTGAGACTCCCAAATTTTCACACTATCAGTATGAAGAAGCAAAGTGTCTGCCCAGCTCCCATGCTAGGTGACGGTACATCACCCAGGAGAATCAGGAACACTCACCTGGAGCCTGGGACATGAGCTTCTGCCTGACCAATTCCAGTGGGCCCTGTGTGGAGAAGGATATTACCTGGAAGGAGCGCTGTCCAGTGATGGTCCTACCAAGAGTATCCCCGGAGCAGAGTGTGAGATTCTGGTCTGTAGAGAACAGCATCTTGATTGGATTGTCTGCCCATGTATGCTGTGCCACCCATGTATGTGAGGTGGGGGCCGCAGAGAGGACTAGACTGCCAAACCTCTTGGGCCGCTAGGTTGTGTGCATTCTGCAATCTCCTGATGCCAGGAGGGGGTCACTGATGAGAGGAAGGGTCACCACTCTGGTGCTGTATTGCCACGAGGGGAGGGCAATTGCTTGTGGTAGTGCTGGGACACAAAGAGGGATGTTGCTTTATCAATGCTATGAAGCGGCCCCTGCACGTTTGGAGGGGATCACAGAGAAGACTAAGGGCTGTTTCCCTGTTTGCACTGTGATGACCCTCTGCACATCAGGAGGGGGCCGGAGTCCAGGAAGGGGGCCATGGCCCTAAGACAGCATGCAGCCATAATCACCAGTGGACTGTGACCCACGGAGTTGGAACCAAGTTTCACCTACCTGCATATGAAAGCATCCAAGACCTGCCATCTGAACAAAGTAGAAGACTTGCCACCGGATCAAAGGAGCTCCATGTACACCTGTTGCCTCAGTTGCTGATTTCTGAGTTCTGCTCACCCCTGGCTGGGAATGTGTACCTGGGGACTCGGTGCCACAATCTCAGTTAGTGTGGGAAGAAATTAGACTTACCGGGCAGTTGAGCCCCATAGGAACTTGTTCTGACTGAAGCGCCCTAGGTGCAGGGACACATAGACTTTTGCCAAAAGCCTATGTAGAATTTCTCAGACTCAAAATCACCAGCGGGGCCTAACTTGATTGTTGTCACACCTGACTAGAGAATAGCCATTGTGGGACAGAAGCTGCCTGGGTAATGCTAGTGTCCTGCCTTGAGAAGAGTGTGCATAATATTTTCAGAGTATTGTATTGTACTTTACGTTAGTAGATAAATACTCCTTTTTACATAAAATCAAGTATTTGACTGGACATTCATTTATTGGGGTTACTTGGCATATTTTCAGTTGTGAGTCTGTGCTCCCCTTCCACCTACCTCCTCCAGGAGAAGCCTTGGACTGCTCAACCAGCACTACTACTGAATATCAGGTGGTGAAGGGGCACTTGGCCCAATTGCTAAGAAACAAAGTAGACCGGGCCCTAGAACATCTGGAGTAAAGGGCCTCAACCACCACAGTTGGGCCCAGTAACTCCTCCTTGCTCCGTGGCTCTCTGAAAGGTGTACATATATATCTGGTGCCCTTATTGGATGTTTGTCATTTTTGATGTTATATTGTTCATTAAATTATCCTCTATTTTTTATACATTGGAGTGGGATTTTTGTTTTGTTTTGTTTTTTGACTTTTTAACTCTTTTGTTATTTCTAAATGCTTTACATTTTTTCTTAAGTTAGGCCTGTGTGCTCTGTTCCATAGCTACCAAGGGTTCAGCTCTGGTGTAAATTACAGTTAACTAGACCGAACAGGAATAGTGCCATTATTACTTGTGGTGGACTACCTTCCACCCCAACTAATAATCCACTTTATCACACAAAGCAGTTTCCAATTCTTGATAGAAAAAAATCAACACTAAAGTTGATTTTTAAAGAATTGCTCCATTCCCACGTCTTAGGCTATGTGTCTGGTATGCATATTAACATCTGCCCACCTTCACTGTCAGAGATTTTACCTTGTAGTCAGAAACATCAACACTCACATAATATGCAGGTTGTATGCAATGCAAAAAAACATTATAATAGACCTTGTGGTACATGCCCCTGGAAGCACACATGATTCTTACATTTTCCGACACTGGTGCATCCACACCTGTTTGGCTAAAGGAGATTCTGGAGATGGAGTTATCTTAAGTAAATTCTATTTAATACATATTTACAAGTGTATGTAATGTAAATATTTGGCAAACATTATGACATTATTATTTTGATGTCTAAATATGGGATAATTTATACTCTGTGCACCCTTGGATACTTACCCCTTATCTTTACACAACTACAACTAAAATGAGAATATATATTGTAGCACACAGGAGAACAAGAACAGTAGTTGAAGGAGCATTTGGACTTCGAGAAAAAAAAGATTCAGATATATACATGAGATTGGAGGAGCTTTGTAATACACACCTGAAATGGTTTGTAAAATGGTAGCTGATTTTGGATGTAACGTAATATTGCTACAAAAAATGGGCTGCCTATTGCTGTATAAGAAGACAACTCTGATGAAGAAGACAACCATGCACCAAACTGAGGGAACCAGGCTGCTCAAGAAAGACAATGCATAGATGATATAACTAAAAACAATTTTTACAGTAGTAGTATGCATTTAAATATAGAGACTGGTGTTAAACTAAGACCAAATTAAATGTTAGAACAGAAAATGTTATGTTTCTTCACAAGATGTAAAAAAAGAGACATATGAAGTAAAAAAAATGAACTGCGATTCATGATCCTTTAATTGTTTCACAAATTAACATTATACAATTTAAACATATGTAAACCAAAATCTGCCTCAACTCTCTCCAAACTTAGGGGCCGATTATGATGGCGGGCGGACTTTGTCCGCCCGCCATCGCCCCGGTAAATGGGACCGCCCGCTATGTGTGCGGCGGTCCCGCACATGTGATTAGGATGCCACCGCCACGGTGGCGGTGGCATCCCCCATTTCCAGCATTGTGGCGGGCGGTGCTCACAACACCACCCGCCACAGTGCTGGAAATGCATGTTGTGCATCTGCGTGCACAACGTGACAGGCACCGCGCGGTGCCTGCCACCTTGTGCATGCAGATGCAGGGGGGTACCATGGGTACCCCCCATGTGTACCCCCCACCCCCAAAATACCTGGGGGCCCGCTACGGGCCCCCAATGTCAGGGACCGCGAGCTCTTTCCATGGCGGCGACGCCGCCATGGAAAGGCTCATCACCGCCGGCATCATAATGTGGATGGCGGTGTCTTGCAGACACCGCCACCATATTAATCCTTTTCCGCCCGGTCGACTGATCGGCCGGGCGGAAAACATGCAGACGGTCTTTCCGTCCGCCGGTGTCCCCTCCGCCATGGTAATATGGCGGGGGGAATTTGGTGGCGGACGGACGTAAATGGCGGGCGGATCGCCACCGCCATGCGGGTGGTAGCGATCCGCCCGCATCATAATTGGCCCCTTACTTTGGGGATCCACAGTGATACTGCTCTCATTCTCAAGCACCTGCAATTCAATCCCTAGACCAACAGACCAATACTGTCAATGTATGTTTGAAGGCATTCTTCAATTATACAAAATCGGAAAGGACTTGTCACAATAGATATTGTTCATGGGACATGACAGGGATAGCAACGCCTCCTGAAGATAGTGCCGGCACTCTTTGTGCACCGGAGCTATCAGCATTTCAGAAGCGAGCACACAAGCTTCTTTGCCTTCTTCTTTAATATAACCTTACACGGGGTGCAAAAAATTGTTTGCAGACGTTGCGTCTCTTTTTTCTGACTGATAGACATTTCATTGCCTTCACTGCAGCACCAAATTAAACAGTGCTGCAGTTGAAAGTGACAAAAAGACCCAGCAAGGGTGGGGAGGTAAGCGGGACCACTGGGCGGAACCCATATGAAAAAAAAACAGCAATCACCACACGGCAAACACTGGCATCGTTAGGGTGTCTGTGTTTGTCCTGTGGTGAAATGTCCTCAAATCGCACAAAACGTGCGCCCATGCCTGTTGTGCCCCCAGAAGTGCAATAAGCATTTCAACCTGCTTCTAAAGCCTCTGAAGCTCTTTGTTATTATAGATAGTTAATCAGGCCATCATGTCAAGTATGGGAGGGAAGGCCCCTGGACCCAATGGTATCCCCGTGGATCTTTTTAAATCTAATATTTTGTTATGGGGACCGCTTTTAACGCAAGTAATTAATGCAAGTTGTGCTATCGGATTCTTACCAACATGTTCTGAATCAATATTGGTTCCCATTTTTAAAAAAGGGGACAGGGAGAATCCAGCGTGCTACAGACCAATTTCGCTGCTGGATTCCACTGTCAAAGTTGTGGGGCGAGTCATTTTAACTAGATTGCAGGACTGGGCTGAGGAACATGCGATTATTAGTGATGTTCAATATGGCTTTCGTAAGGGTCTGGGCACCGTGGAACAAGGCCTTAATTTAACTATTTTATTAGGCAAGTACACCAAGGCAAAAAGGGACAAGCTATTCCTGGCGTTCGTGGATTTAACCGCGGCATTTGACTGCGTTATCCACAATAAGCTATGGAAGGTTTTAGAGGGTTTTAGAGGGTATGGGGGTGGAAGACTCACTTATATCCTTTTTGAGGCAGCTTTATTTAGGGGCAAAGGCAAGAGTCCGTTATGGGGTCCGTTATGGGGTAGAGGGGGAATGCACAAAACCATTTAGCATAATGAGAGGAGTTAGACAGGGTTGTGTCCTGGCACCCTTTCTCTTTATACTCAACATAAACGATCTAGGATGTGTTCTGGCGAAAGAGTGCCAGGACTTACCTTTAGTCGATAATTGCCCCGTACCCGCTCTTTTGTACGCGGATGACGCGGTCCTTATGGCACGCACTCCGCTGGGTCTGCAACGGGTAGTTACCAGTTTTGCTACATTTATGTTTAACCTGGGTCTGAACGTTAATACCACAAAAACATTTATAATGAGGTGCGGGGTAGGCAGTAATAAGAGTAGAGCTTTTTATATAGATGCTAAAAGGATAGAATGCTCAAAAACTTTTTCTTACCTAGGGATTTTGTTTGACCGAATGGCAGTCAAAGCCAGGAGATTATTATTTACTAAGCACTGGCAGCCCTATCAAACTTCAGTAGAAAACTGGGTAGACGGCCACCAATAGAATTGCTACAAATATATATAGCTAAGTGTGTGTCAATTGCAACTTATGGTGCTGGTATCTGGGGCTACGCTGATGTCAACTCCTTACAGACTGTCAAAAACTCCTTTTTAGGTCGAGCCTCGAGTAGCGCGCAAGCGCTGCACTGGCGAGACTTTAAGTAAGGGGGTTTCCAAAGCTGACCACACGCTCGTGGGTCGTGGCCTTTTTCGGGCGGTTACGCGCGAGCAAAAGGCCATGGTGCACGAGCGTGTGGTCAGCTCTGCACGCTGCCGCGCTCGCCCCCGCTCCTCTCTCACGCTGCCGACGGCTTTCCGTCATGGCTCATTAAGCGCTCGCGGCACCCTAACAGCACGCGATCACTTTCGCGCGCACCACTCGTTTTGCTGATGGAGGCATGTCTTGGACTTAATGTCCCCATACACTGGCGCGTAAGGGTTGCGCAGCAAAAAGTTTCCAAAGTCGGGTCTTACCTGCAGTCCTTCAGCCAGGTCGCGATCTTCTCATTGGGTACGTGCCCTTTGGAGAGAAAGAGCTGGGCATTAGTGACAGGAAGCGCTTCAGGGGGGCCGAGAGGGTGGATGGAATCAGACCGACCTGCTTGGGCGGCCAGGCCCGCCAGCTCCCGCGGGTGCAGCGAGGCGGCGGGCGGGTCTTCGGAGGCCTGCCAGGAGTCCCTGCTCTGCGCCCAGGCCAGCCTCTTGTCCGTGGCCCCAATCCGGCAGCCGGGCCCCGGCGCCGCCACCTCCGCCGCCGCCTCCTCCATGGGGACCTCTCTGGCTGAGGCGGACAGGAAACCTGCGCGATAAACAAGCGAGCCCCGCTTCAGTCGCAGGCAGCAGCCAGAGGCGGAAGTCACTCCCCGAGCCCTGAACTTTCTGCGGAGTTCATATCTTAACACACAGCGCCGGCTGCGACCAGGAGGCGTTATATAAACAGCGCTCCTCGGGCAGGAAGCGCGCATACACGCATGGCAGTCACCGGTTGTACTCCACAAAGTCTTCTGTTTCGGCTCTCCCACCTCCTTCATCACCAACTCTCTCATTTACCCAATCCGCTCGTGCGTCCTCCTCCTTGGGTTCCTCCTCCACTCCTTTCCTTAGTATCTATTCGCTGCCAGTTAGTCACTTTTTTGGGAGAGCTGGTGGCGCCGGGCAGCGCAGGCGCAAACTTGGACCTCATTCGGAAGAACACCTGAGGAGAGGTGAGCCTAGGAGTTAGACAGCGGCCCTCCCCCGCCCCAAATCCACTCCCACGGAAAATGTCGAGCGGGAGACTGTTGTTGCAAGCACTGCAGCAGGAAAGCGGCAGCCAAGTTGGTTTCGGAAGTGGCTGCTGGCTGTAGCAGAAAGCAAAGACAAGCCACAGAGGAATCGAGCCAGGCAGGGCTAACTGGGGTTTCCCTTGAAAATGTGTTGAGTCTACAGATGACAAAACTTGACAATTAACAAAACTCTACGCACCGCAGGAACTTAATATATACGAAGTTAAAATAGCTGCTCTGTTCTTGTGCTGTGCGGCTATCCATCCTGCGCTTACCCCATGACTGATGCTAGCATTGCTTCTGTTTCTCTTCTGTTGCCCTCGCTAGTCTGTTGTGCGTGAGGGAAGCTTGTCTGTGTTTTGGAAAAATCTGGTGCAACGGCTGCCACTGTCATGTCAAGTGTGCGTGGGAAGTTTCACTGCTCTGGGTGCAATACATTTGTTCTGCGTGTGAGGCGAGTTTGTACTGTTGTTGCGTGTGCTGTACATATTCTGTCTATCCAAGTGAACCTTGGGCAGGGCTTTAAGTGGGGTGAAAAAACTGGGGCGGGTCTCTCAAAGGGGCATAGCCAATGTAATTATGGGCGTGACATGAAAACAGGTAAACTAAAAATCTGTGCTTAGCATAGTGTGCCGCCAGACTTGTATTTTGCTGTTTCTGTCATTGCATCCAGATATATGATACAACAAGTAACATCATACCTACAATAAATCAGGACTATTGGCTTTGTCAATGGTTGTTAGTTGTATAAGATAAATAGGCAGCAACTACGGCTTGTATATAATATTGAAAAAGCTTCCACTTAAAGCCCTGGTGACACAACGACAATGTTGCTGCTCCTGACTTTCAAAAGAGAAGAAAAATCCAGAGAGAAAATGACTCTCTTTAAAGGATTTCCCTTCACCTATAACGCTCACCTGGCATGACGTCATGCCGTAACTTCTCCACTAGTGAGAAGTGAGCAGTGTGAGCACCGCACATCGATGTGCCTGTTGTCACTGCAGTCTGGAAAAAAACGGACCGCCTGTGCCAGGGCACAAAACAGAACCCAATAGAGACCTGTTTCGAGGCCCCCTTTAAAAAACTGCTGGTGCTCAGCACCGGTGAGACCCGGCCCACTTAAAGCCCGACTTGGGCTAATGCTGACTGAAATGATGTGCACCTGTATTAGCAAGTGACGCTTGCACCACTGCTTCACATGCTCTGCCCCGTCTGTGTGTGAGAGGAAGCCGGGACTGCTGCAGCTTATGCACTGTTAGTTGCATTTGTTTGAGGGCAGATTGCATTTCTCTTGCCCTTGCTGTTCCCGTTTTGTGGTGCAAGCTTGCTCATGAGCTCTGTAGGTTGCACTTGTCTGTGTGTGAGTGAAGCTTGTACTCCCGGTGCCTTTGTTGTGTTTGACAGGAAAATGGATGCAGCTGCTTCCCAGGCTATGTCTGTTTTGTATAAGTGTGACTATTGCTGTACCTGATTTATGTGTGTGAATAAAGAGTGCACTGTTGTATCCCCTCTTTGTGTGTGAGGGAAGCTTTCACTGTTGGGCTTGTGATGTAAGTGCATATATGTGTGTGTGTGTGTGTGTGTGTGTGTGTGGGTGTGTGTGTGTGTGTGTGTGGTGGAAGCTTGGACTGATGTCTGTGTTGTTTCTCTTCTTTGCGCAAAGGAACTTGCACTGCTTCTAGCCTGTTTTTTTTGTCTTTTGTTTGAGAACATCTTGCACTTTTGGTTTCTATGCAGCTGTCATCCTCTGTGACAGTAGTGCTTCGATGCCTGCCTTTGTTCTGTGTGTGAGAGACTCTGTTGCTGCTATTGCCAATTCTGCATATGTTAAGTGTGTGCAAGGAAAGTCTGCATTGTTGCTTCATGTGTGTGTGTGTTTAAGAGAAGCTTTCACTTCTAATCCCCATGCCGTACACATTCTACTTGTCAGATACTACACCACTGTTGCCTATGCTGTATCATTTCTGTGGGCAAAGAATCATTTCTGCTGTTGTATGTTTGTGTTGTACAGCTGCTGTCTATGCTGTACATGTTCTTTGTATACGAGGGAGTTTGCACAAGATGGATGAAAGTGCTACGTGCTTTCCATAAAATTCTTTCTTGCCACCTTTAATGAGTAATAATGTCACACCTAAAGTCTTTCTTTCTTAAATGTAAATATGTGTGCATTGCATAAATGCCACTGTCCCAGCACAACTATCTTTCACCCATAAAAACAACTGTGGAGCCCATGTGACGGCAGGGTGAGGTATGTCACACTGCCATGGAGAACTTTGGCTTCCAGCACTCTCGTGTGAACATCTCTCATGGGTGGGAGCCACAGTGTATAGACACAACAGCCCGACAGCCAGTTTATACAGGATAACTACTGTGTGTACAGTAATGCAATTGTCAAAGGTAATTAAAATTGTGTATGTGAGTAGATGGTAGAAAAGAGCACAGGTTTCTGTACAGTAACAGCTCTGTGCACAGTAGCAATTCTCTGCACAGTAACGAGGGCTTATAGAGTGTCAAACATGCACAATAACAGTTGTTAAAAAAAAAAAAAAACACAAGCCTGAAAGCATATATATGAACAGTGGAACAAGAGTGTTAACTGCATTGTCAGTATACTAAAACCTATATGTATGCGTAGAGTAAAAATGACATTTATTTATAAACTTTAAAATAAGCTACGACGAAGTGCAGTCTTGAAGTGATTTCTGTGAAAGCCCAATACATGGAGTATTTCAATAATAACACTACAGACCTATCACAACAGGAAACTCATCCGATCCCACTGTATTCCAAAGTGCAGGTCAATTCTTGCACCTCTCTTTGAGGTAAAACTTCCCAAAACAATAAAAAATAACTAAATACAGCTTTCTATCACTAAGATATTATGCCAGTCTCCATGGTTAAACATTATCTTGAACTATTTTGTTGTTTGTGGTGCCAACTAATAAATGCCTCTCTAAAAGAAGGTATATTTCTGGATTCACTAAAGACAGGTCAAGTGAGCCCCTGATAAAGTATCTGTTGGCAGCTAACCATCGGCCGCTGTGGAATCTACCATAGCTGGGCAAAGTATTTGGTATGTGTGGCTAATACACTTGCTACTCTCACGAAATATAACTTGATATTAGCACCTCCTAATCAGGCATATACAGAGGCTGCAGCACGGACACTGCATCACTAAACTCCTATATGACCCCGTATGGACCTTTGATTTAAATAATTGATTTTAAAATATTGTGGGAGTTTTTTTACAGAATTTAGTAATGTATTATTCATGTGTATTGAAACATTTTTATTGCTGAGATTTCTTATCATGAAGTGCAATTTTTGTAATGATTTTAATCGTGCAATAAACAAATTAATCCAAAAAAAAAATCTATATGACATACATTAGCATTTTAGACAATGGTGATGCCAGTCTCTTCATCCTTCTTGATTTGTCAATAGCGTTCGATAACGTTGATCACCATAGGCTCTTCCAGTCCTTCAGACCCTCTTATACATTATGAGGGAAGTCCTGAGCTAGTTCTCCGTCCTGGCAAACCAAATGCATCTGGTCAATTTTGGTAGCGTCCCCTCAACCCTACCCCGTCATGAGTGGTGTTCCTAAGGAGTCTGTTCTAGTGCCTATGTTGTTCAATTTCTGTATGGAGGCACTCAGAATGTTGTTATAGGAGGCAGGTGTTACAATACACCGATATGTATGATGCACAGATCAATTTTAAGATCTATTCAATTTGTGTTATCAATGCTCTAAAACATAGACCTGGCATAAATCAATGTTCTCACACCTTTTCAAGCTTTTAAGTTTAACTCAAGAGTTTAATCTTATCTGCAGACCTCAGAAATGCTTAACAAGAAGGGCTGTCAGATCTATATATTGATAGCGTCCTCCTCTTATTGCCCAATGAAGTCAAATTGCCTGGCATGTTGCTTTAACCACATTTTTCCATGTAATCACAAATTGAACATACTGCAAAAATAAAAACACACACACAAAAAACAACCATTTATCCAACAAACTGACTTCTACGTTGTAGTACAGGCCCTGGTTTTAGCCAGAATTGATTGTGGGGCTGCCAACTTGGCATGCAATCAAATGTGCTCTTTAATCTCAATTACATCAGAATTTACTTGGCGGCCTAGTTCATCTCAGGCACAAGAAGGTCTAACCACATATCTCTAGTTGTAAAGGTTCTCAATCCAATGTTAAGTTCGAGCTGGCTTGCATTACTTTTAAGGCACTAAACGTGCAACAGCTGGAGTCGTTTTCACATCTCTCAAAATCTCTTGTGCCAGCAAAAGGATGAGAAGCTTATACAACCTACAACAACAAAAAATCTCATGAAGCAGCAGCACTACCTTTTTCTGGGGCAGCCCCTTCCTGCTGGAATTTCCTTCCAGTTGCCCTGAGGCGCTTGAGACTTTAGTGCCATGCCACAAAATGTTCGAAGCTCATTACTGTAGCTAAATTACCCCCTGCGCCCCTTTGCGTCAGCCTCCTTTACTTTTCCCCTTCTCTGTTCTCTTTCATCAGGCTGCCTCATTTCTATTACTAAAGGCACACAATTGATGGACGGAATGCAGAACAAATCAAAACATTCACCCCAGTCAAGAGATCTGGGTTAAATTCATCATTCTTTTGCTCACCATGCCACCCCAGTTTAGACCTGGCCATATGCAAATCAGTCTTGACCCTGTGCCTCATGGGAACAGTCTAGCCCGAACTGCCAAGCCAGGTCCTCCCTGGACCGGAAACAAGCATCCTATTACCGGTTTCAGGGTTTCACCCCTCTTCAGCCAGGATAGCTTGATTCCAGTGGCACAGTGAGCCCATGACCCACGTCTGGGCATACCTGGCGCACTTAGGGCGAGAAAGCAAAAGACACACAATTGATGGACGGAATGCAGAACAAATCAAAACATTCAACCCCAGTCAAGAGATCAGGGTTAAATCCATCATTCTTTTGCTCACCATGCCACCCCAGTTTAGACCTGGCCATATGCAAATCAGTCTTGACCCTGTGCCTCATGGGAACAGTCCAGCCCGAACTGCCAAGCCAGGTCCTCCCTGGACCGGAAACAAGCATCCTAGGACCGGTTTCGGGGATTCACCGCTCTTCAGCCAGGATAGCTTGATTCCAGTGGCACAGTGAGCCCAGGACCCATGTCTGGGCATACCTGGCGCACTTAGGGCGAGAAAGCAAAATACACACAATTGATGGACGAAATGCAGAACAAATCAAAACATTCACCCCCAGTGGGAAGGGTATGCCCAGACGTGTGTCCCGTGCTCTCCATGCCACTGGAGTCAAGCTATCCTGGCTGATGAGGGCTGTAAGCCCGAAACCGGTCCTAGGATGCTTGTTTCCAGTCCAGGGAGGACCTGGCCTGGCAGTTCGGGCTGGACTGTTCCCATTGGGCGCAGGGTCAAGACTGATTTGCATATGGCTGGGTCCAAACCGGAATGGCATGGTGAGCAAAAAAACGATGGATTTAGGCCCAGATCTCTGTACTGGGGTGTATGTATGACATTGTTCTGCATTCTGTCCATCAATTGTTCTTTTTTCATTTCTATTACTTCCATTGTCCTCCACACCTCCTCTTTATCCTTGTCCAGTTTATAAATTGCTGCTCCCAATCTGCTCTTGTCTCTTCCCCATTGACCATCCTTCTCCTACTGCCCTTTCAAGTGCTGCATTTTGGCAAGCTACCACCCCTTCTCCTTCCCTCTCTGGCAGCGGTACCATCTAGCCTCCTAGCCCCTCTCTTACCTATTCTTCACTCTCTCTCCCATTTTCCTGTGCTATGCAGTATGTTGAGGAAGACCTCGATTTCCCTGCTGTTTAAAAGTTTATGCTTTGATGCTACAGCTGTTGTTTCCTTGTAAGGGATGGCCTGCATGGAAATTTGTTGTGATGTATACAGCACCCCTTCTTGATAGAAATGCTCTTTATAAAAAGGTAAACATAAAATAAATAAATAGTGACACTATTGCGCTTACACTTAATGTATTTGTACTGGATCGTCCGTTTTACATTACGCATTTAGATGTGGTAGTTTGATTTGTGGGTAATTACAGTAGAGTGTGCACACAAATGGAGATGTGTGATGTTTTTTGTTCTTCATGGTATATGCAGACTGACTGGAGGTCTGTTGGTGGGAATTAGCTGGATGGCCACAAAGCAAACAAGCATTGGCATAGCCAATAGGTCTCGCCTTTGGGACCTTATAAGTGTTTAGCCATGCAACAGTTAATGTTGTTGCAGTAAGGATATTGTGCTGCATAACTAAATACTTATAAGGTCCCAAAGGCGAGACCTATTGGCTATGCCAATGCTTGTTTAGATTCTTGTTGGCTGTTCCAGACAGTACTTCTACCCATATTTGTCACACAGAATTGGGCATGCCATATCTAGTGGACACTATAAAAATCCAGCCAGTCCTACTGTGGCATAGGATCTGGACCACAGATAAAACCGTTGCTCAACCGTCAAATCTTGAATGACAGCTGTGGGTTAGACGGGTCCATGCATATTAGGTGGTTAAATTATATTAAAAAATGTACATGCACTCTTGGCCACCCAGAATACTATAATGACCCCAACACCATGAGCACGGTTGCCAGAAAAGATCTTAAAAGTAGTTGCCTGCACTTTTTGGCAGCGAACGGGAATATTATTGAAATGACAAAATCAACTGTTCAAGCACACCATCTTACCTTGTCTACATTTAATATTCAGCCTTATATAAGGATTACTGCAGGTGACTATGATAGATTTCTGTTAACGCGTTTCAGATTAGGCATTATACATAGAACAATAAGTTTTCCTGAACTGAACGACTGGTCCAGATCGATGAGTAAATGCCCGTGTGATGATTTATCTTTGCAGACGACATTGCACGTATTCTTTTTTTGTAAATTTTACACCGTCCAGAGAGAGAGGTGGATTCTCCCGATTTTAAAAGCCATCGGGCTTAGACAATGTCGTCCTGCATTTCTTGTTCTACAATCCCTAGAAAATGATTTTGTTATTATCTCTATTATTATGTTTTAAGAAAACGTTTTTAAATGTAGAAAAACAATTATGATGTGAGACTATTTTGAGCATGATTAAGTGAATGGAATTCTTTGAGTACAAAATCAAGTTGACTGTATATTTCTTAGATGTTTAAGTCGTTTTATGAAATGATAATTATGTAGTCATTTTTATGTGCTTTTATGATTATCTTAACTAAGAAATCGAATAAAGCTCAATTGAATTGAATTGAGTTATAGATAGGTGTGATCACAATGGCACATTCCCTCCCTTGAATGTTGTTTTGTCCGTATGCAAATGAGGAAGTACTTTGCATTTGCACTTGCACCATGTTAGACCTGGCGCTTTTGACAGGTTTAGCCCCAAACGTTTTGCCTTTTGCCTCCTATTTGTCTGACCCTGCTTTCATTGGCTATAGGACTTTGGGCACTTCACCACTGCTGATCAGTGCTAAAGTGCATATGCTCACTGTATAAATTGTGACAATGATTGGTTATCCATGATTGGCATAACTGATTTACTGGTAAGTCCCTAGTAAAGTGCTGGGTGTGTGCCAGGGCCTGTAAATCAAATGCTATTAGTGGGCTTGCAGCGCTGGTTGTGCCACCCACATGAGTAGGCCTGTAAATGTGACTCAGACCTACCACTGTAGTGTCTGCGTGCGCAGTTGTGTACTGCCATGTTGTCCTGACAAGTGCTCCCACTTGCCAGGCCCAAACCTTTCCTTTCCTTACATGTAAGGCACCTCTAAGGTAGGCCCAAGGTACCCCCATGGGCAGGGCACAGTGTATGTGAAAGGTAGGACATGTACTAGTGTGTGTGACATGTCCTGATAGTGAAATACTGTGTATTTCATTTTTCACTGTTGAAAGGCTATCTGTCTCATAGGCTTATCATTGGAGTTGCACTGTAACATTTTTACCTGTGTAACTTGCAAAAGGGACAATGTAGGAAAATTAAGTTTGGACTCTCTGAACTCAGAATTTATTAATGCACTTTTTGTTTAAGGTGGTTTTTAAATCCTGTGTTTGAAAATGCCACTTTTAGAAAGTAAGCATTTTCTTACTACCATTCTGTGTGCCTCTGTTTGTTTGTGTATTCAGCTTCTGGTGTGTGAGTGACAGGATCTGAGATGTGCATTCACTCTAGACAGTCACTGGGGGGGTTGAGGTGTGCCCTGCTTTGCCTGGATGACTCATCACAGGCCTGCATAGACCTGTTCTGCATTTAGAGTGGTGGGAGTAGTTGTGATTACACCTGAATAGGCTGTGTCTCCTTTTGAACAATGCTGTCTCAACCCCCTGTGGTCATGCTGCACCAGTGAGGGCAGAACTGGTTTGGACTGGGTACAGTGACCCATGCCACAAAGAGAACAAAGAAATTTGGGGTATAAGTATTACACCTAAAACCCCAGGACTTTAGATTACTTCCAGGAACAAGAAGACCCTGCCAAGAAGAAGAGCTGGAGTGCTGTAAGGAGGAGTACTGCCCCTTTGCTGTGTGGTGTTGGCCTGCAGTTTCTGCTTCTGTCTATGGTGAAGGAAAAGGACTGACTCTTTTTGCCCTGCTGTGGTAACCTGCTTGTGAAGAAATCTGCAAGGGCCTGTGTCTGCTGGCCTCCTGTTGCGGAAGACTCCGGGACATCAAAGTCTTCCTTCTGCTCACGTTCCCCTTGCTGTGGGAAAGTTCTGGCATGTGTGCTCTATGTTGCTAGAGCCCTGGTGCTTCTCCTTTGTTTTGCAAAGGTTGCATGCTTTTACTTTCATTTGAGAAGAGAGGGACTGGGCTGTTCCTCAACTTTTGATAAAGCGCATGGGGAGTGCTTAGTTCTATCCCCTTTCCAACACGTGGCTGATTCCTCCGTATTTCCAGGAACCAGGAAGTGGCAAGCGCAGGCTGGACATCTGGCCCAGAAAAATCGGCACCTGCTGTTTGCCTGTACAAGGAAGCGTATGTGGACCGCTGAAAGTGGCATATCTAAAACTCCAGGTGCCTCCTCGTGTCGACTGCGGAGTTCGTGCCTGGCGCTGGAATTGTTTTCTTTCCTTTATGACCTGCCTCCCTGGGCTGGGCGGAGGCTGGAGGAACCACCGCAGGCATGACCTTGCCCGAGTGAGACACAGCGCCAAGTGCCCCGGCACCTCTACCGTGGAGGCCGCCTGTCTGGGGGAGCGGGGATGCTGCCCAAAGCAACAAGGAAGCCAAGAGGAAGCCCACCCTCAGTGTGAAGACCGGAAAAGGAAGCGGAAGAGCTCCGCTGATGTCTTGCTGTGGGTGGGGCTGGCAAGTAAGGCCGCGCCTGCCTTCCACAACAGGAGAGGCCATTTGTGACCAGGGGAGGTCCCTGGCACCGCTGCTATCCGGCGCTGAGGGCTAATAAGCACCAGATACCAGGAGCTGCAATGCGTGTTCACGGGCAGCCCCATTTGAGGCAGTCCTTATTGCAGGGGACTCCGTGAGATCTCCCTCCCTCCTTTCTTGGACCTGTTTTTACGTACAGGTATCGGTGGGGCATTGTCATTGTCAGCGAAAGGCTGTTGATGTTATATTAGGAACATATTCAAGTGAAAGAAGATTGCATGAAACAGTGAAAGGTCCGCTTCCGAAACTCTGGCCTTACATCCCCAAAGGAGTACCAAGTCCTCTTTCTGAAAGGAAAGTCCTCTTCCGAAACTTTGGCTAGTATCCCCAGAGGAGTACCAAGACCTCCTTTAACTTGATTGAGAGTAGAGTAGCGCTGGTCGTTATTTTACTAGAAGTAAAAGAAAAACTCTTCAAATGAATCGAACTATCTCTTTTATTAGTGGAGCAGACAAAGTAGCATTGTTTTGTGTTGTTTCTAACGAGAATTTAGTTAAGAAAACCTAGAAAATACATTGCCGTATTATTTTGCAAAGGGAGGGTCAGTAGCAGGAGTAATACTGACGTCACAAAAAGCTGTGCTGTCATTGGTCAGGCAGCGGGCGTGTAGTAAGCCGTGATTGGTTGGTTGCTGTAAGCCGCACTAGCATTGGTTGAGGTAGCGGATACGTAGTGAGCCATGATTGGTTGGTTGCTGTGAGTCGCGCTGGTATTGGTTGAGAATTAGCGAATAGAGTGAGAGGATTTACTGAAGTTTTCTCTTGTTTGTTTTAGTTATTTTAGCGATAAAAAAAGTGTTTTAAAAATGAAATTGGTAAAAAGAATAAAAGATTTGTTTAAAAAAGACGAGCCGATAGTTACTAGAGAGGGACTTCCTATACCTCCTCAGAGTACGCCTGCATCTTTTATGATGTTGGAACGTGGGTATCATACGTGTACATGGTTAGAGAACTGGATGAGTTATACGGAAGATGATGGAGTTTTAGCTTTTCCAGAGCATGGTACATTTAATATAAGGATTTTGGAGAACTTGAGAGGACGAACTAATTCATTAAAGCCAAGTCCTAGACCTACGCAGTATGAAGCGCTTGAGGAATGGGAACATGAGGCTTATAAAAGGGAGAGAGACAGGAATGGAATTAAATACAGGAATATAATAACGAGGTATTCTGAGGCTAGATGGGATGATCAAAAGAAAAGATGGAGGAGAGAAGTAATTGCAGATGGATTATATCCAGTAATAGTTGCTGAAGATCAAACTGTAGGCAAAAGTAAAGAGAAAAAGAATAATTTAGAGACTTCGAAACTAGATAATGATTTGGATGAGATTGATGATGAGTTGTTAAATAAAATACTATTAAAGAGACCTCCACCATATCAGGAAAGTTCAGGGGAAATAATTCCAAATGCACCACTAATTGAAATACAAGTTCCTCAGGTTCCACAAGCTCTACAAACTCCACAAGTTTCACAGGTTGTACAAGTTCCGGTAGCTTCACAAGTTTCATCGGGTACTCAAGTGTTGCAGGAGAATGAGATTGACATGTTGAATAAGGCGAGAGAGGAGTTAACTCAGAGAATTAGTCAGATGAGTCTGAATGCAGAAGCATTGTCTGTACCAGTAACAATTGGTCATATAGTTCCATTGTATGGTGAGAGTCAGAATATATCGAGAGAACATGCATTGACAATTCCCGTGAATAATGCCAGGAATGTTAGTGGATCAGAACAAGTTGAGATGAGTACTTCATTGATTCCCCATGGAGGCATCTGTGGCCGAGCTTCAGAAATGTAAATCCGGATCACCTGGCGATCTCTGGCCAGCTAAACAATACAGTGCACTGGCTGAGTGCCTTAACCCCCCTCTTAATGTCATCTGGAATTCCTCACTCAGACAGGGGATCTTTCCATCAGCCTGGAAACATACATTTCTTCTCCATATACTGAAAAAAGCTAATGCTGACCCTGAAGTTACAAGTAATTATAGACCCATTTCTCTGCTCCTCGCTCCCGCGAAAGTTTTAGAGAAATTAGCCCATCAACAACTGGCAGCTTTCATTGAGTCCAATGGTCTACTGCATGAGTACCAGTCCGGCTTCCGCCCTGGCTTCAGTACAGAATCTGCACTGATTGAGATGGCTGACTCCATACGCTGGGTGGTGGATGGAGGCTCCGTGGCCATGCTGGTGCTTTTAGACCTGTCAGCAGCGTTTGACACGGTGTCCCATCCCGTCTTACTAGATCGCCTGAAACGGATTGGCATCCAGGGGACGGCGCTGAAGTGGATCACGTCTTACCTGCATGACTGAGAACAAAAGGTCTCGATCCACCCTTTCACCTCCCCGCTAAACCACTAAAATGGGGGGTGCCACAGGGATCGGCACTGAGCCCACTACTTTTTAATGTCTACCTGACACCACTGGCGGAGCTCATCGCCAAAATGGGGATCAAGGTAACATCCTTCGCGGATGATACTCAACTGACGTTCACCTTCAGCGGGGTATCAGCATCCACCTTTGACCCACTAAAAGAGTGCCTTAAAAGCATCTCTGCCTGGATGAGCCGCAACATCTTAAAGCTTAATGCCGACAAGACGGAGGTCTTGTTTTTTAACCAAGCTGTACCCCCCCCCGGTGAACTTATGGTGGCCAGCTGAACTGGGATCTGCCCCCACACCTAAGGACTCAGTCAAGAACCTAGGAGTCAGGTGGGACAAAGACCTGTCCCTCGCTACCCATGTTCAACTGGTATCTGAGGCCTGCTTTGGCAAAATAAAAACCATTAGAAAATGTATTGACTTCTTGCCAGAGTCAGCTCGCAAAACCGTGGTCCATGCATTAGTCACCTCACACCTCGATTACTCTAATGGTCTTTACATGGGCCTGCCGATTGGCTTGATCCGTAGACTCCAGATAATTCAAAACACGGCAGCTAGACTGGTCTGCAAGGTCCCGCTCCGCCAACGCATCTCTCCTCATCTCAGACAACTTCATTGGCTCCCGGTAGCCAAACGTATCGAATTTAAGGCCCTTACGTTTGCTTTCCGAGCGTATCAAGGGAGAGGGCCCAACTACCTGAAGAAGAGACTTCGTCCATACCAGCAGGACAGATCCCTAAGGTCCAACCACAAATGATACCTCACCACCCCCCGGTTTGCGAAGGCAAGAATCGGGGGTAGGACATTCGAGGTGGGTACCACCAAGTGCTGGAACAACCTACCTGCCCAACTGCGCACAATGCATTCCGAACAGGAATTCAGAAGGGCCTTGAAGACCTGGCTCTTTAGTCGCAATGACTAGATATGTACATACCTCTACCTTTGTTGCTGTCTGTGTAAGCGCCGGGACACCCCATTCGGGGTAGATGTGCGCTTTATAAATGTCTTCTATTATTATTATTATTATTATTGATTGATCTTCCAGTAAGTGAAAATGTAACTGAAACACCAAAGAGAAGTGTACAGATGGATCCTAGAAAAATAGTGCAGAATGTCAGTGGAACAACTCCAGTATCAGGGAGTTCGGTGGGTCCTTCGCCAGAGGAGTTAGATGACTGGATAAGAGGAATGGAAAAGAATAAGTCACAATCAAGTATAGATGAAGCTAGATTGAGAGTGGATCTGGAAGAAATGATTATTGGTACAATAAGTCCAGAAAGATTGAGTAAGTACTGAGATGAAGAGTTGTTATTTTTGTGTAAGAATATTACATGGAAAGCAAGGAATCTACATGAGAGGCTGGCAGAAGCTGCACAAGAATATGGAGTAGATATAGAAAAGTCTAAAGTTTTGCAAAAACGTATAGATTGAATTTTACTGATAAAGATTTGGGAGTTTGAATACATCTGGCAAACGATTGCAAATAAAAGAATTAATGAATATTTTGAAGAAATGGGGAGATTTAGAACGGCGGAAAGGTAGATGGGCGAAAAAGAAGGAAGAAATACTTGCAAGTAAAAAAGCATCTTTATTTCCATTAAGAGAAACAGATCAGGCTGAAATGGTATGCCCAATGAGAGAAGTTCCAGGTGGTGGATATGTTTACGTTCCCTGGTCAAGACAGGATATATTATCCTTTACAAATGATTTTCCTAGGTTGAGAGAAAAACCTGTCGAGTGGTACAAACAGGTAGAGAGGTTTGTAAAAGTTTCAAAAGTTTTGTTAAAAGATTTAGATGGTTTGTTTGAGATTGTAGTTCCAGCTGATTTATGGACTGAGTGTAAAATTACTGTTGACTGGCCAAAAGAAGAATATCCTAGAGATATGAAGACAGGAGCACCTTCAGAAGAAGTGAGGAAAAAATATAATCAAGTAATTACTTTCCTGAAAAGTAAAATATCTCCAAAAGAAACAGATTTGGTTAAAATTGACAGGACAACCCAGGAACCCAGAGAATCGGTACATGCTTATTATGAAAGGTTTTTACAGGTGTTCAAACAGTATAGTGGTTTTGAGAGTATAGGTGACAAAGATATGGGACATTTTGTATATAGGTTTGTTTTTGGATTAAAGCCCGAGATTAGTAATATGATTCAGCAACATTTGATTTGCTGGCAGAGTAAAACAGTCAATGAGATTCTGAGATATGCTAAATATTGTAGTGATGATATTGAATCAAGCCATAAAAAGCTGAAAGAGAAAATGATGTGGGCACAGGTGAAAGTGGCAGAACAGAAAGATGGAAATAATGGTTCTCAAACAGATTTTCAGATGAGAGGACAAAATCAAAATCCCCAGAATGATCAGGTACCAAATGGAGGTAGAGGTAGGATGAATAGGGAAGAATTAAAAAAAAAAATTCCTTGTCATGCGTTCGGAAAGTTTGGACATTGGAGGAATGAGTGTAGATCTTTACTGAAAAATAATGGAATGAATCAAAATTTCAATCCGCAGATGCAGAATGGAGTGGTTGTGACTCAACAACAACAGCAGCAGGTAGTTACACCACAGACACAACAAGTACAGGTGCCTCAAGCTCCTATGCCAAATAATGTGAATGCTCAAGTACAGAGATACAGTGCGAATTCTGGATTTCACGCAGGTGAACAAGTTGGTAAGAATCAAAATGTACAAGTGCTTTCACAGTATTTATTGCAATGTTCAGAGAGTGACTCAGACTCATCTCAATGACGGTGCCTGAGGGTGGAGGAAGAGTGCGTGCTTGGCGCATCTCTAGAGGTAGATCAATCAGGTCCTTTTGTTGGTGGAAAAGTGGAAAGTAATTATGTTACATTCCTAGTGGACACTGGTGCTACCCGTTCTACTGTGAGAACAGCAGAAATCCCAAACCTACCCCTCTCGGGAGAAACTATCCAAGTTGCAGGAGTCTCAAATAAACATATTAAGACTCCAATAACAAGACCAATAGAAGTTCATATTGGAAGATTCAGAGACATGCATCGGTTTGTGGTATGTGATACAAGTCCGGTGAAAGATTTAGGAAGGGACTTGTTATGTAAAATGAATTGCACCATCTTTTGTACGTCAGATGGTACTGCTTTTCAAACACCAGATGAGGATGTTGCTTTTAAAATGATGTTAGCAAAGCAAGGGACAGAAGTGAATGATTTGTATTCATTGCTAACAGAAGAAGATTTACCTGCAGAATTGAGAAAAGCAGTAAGATCTGATGTATGGGATTTTACAGGAAAAGACATCGGTTTGATGAAGGGTGTGTATCCTATTCAGGTTACAGTTAAACCAGGTGCAGTATATCCGAACACACCTCAGTACAAGATGAGTCCTGAGATCATAGCAGGAGTGATTCCTGTAATTGATCAAATGATTGAGCAAGGTATTCTAAAAGAAATATTAGGTAGTCCTTGAAATTCACCTATTATGGGGATTAAGAAACCAAGTGGAAAATATAGAATAGTTCAGGATTTGAGAATAATTAATAAGATGGTTGTACCTTGCTGTCCAATAGTGCCAAATCCAGCAGTGATTCTTTATCAAATTCCTTGTGATGCAGAATGGTACACTGTGATTGATCTGGGTCAAGCATTTTTCTCGATACCTTTATATCCGGATAGCCAATATCTTTTTCCTTTCCGGTTCGGAGACCGGTTCGGTTTTGGCATGGTGCCGAGTTCCTCAAAGGTATACAGAGAGTCCTTCGATTTTTAATCAGATTTTGAAAAAATGTCTGGAGTCATTGATCATGCCAGAAAATTCAGTGTTAGTGCAGTACATTGATGACCTACTGGTGGCATCAAAAACACAAGAAGCCTGTGTGACAAATATAATTGCCTTACTAAATCATTTGGCAGAAGGTGGGCATAAAGTGTCACCAGCAAAATTACAGTTTTGTCAAAAACAGGTTCAGTATTTCGGACACAAAATTGAGAAAGGAGTTAGAAAAGTAACGCAAGACCGAATCAATGAGATTTTGCAGATGGGTCCTCCTAAAACTCAAAAAGAAGTTCGAATGTTTTTGGGAATGGTTGGATACTGTAGACAGTGGATCAGTGGGTTTTCACTGATTGTAAAACCTTTACAGAAGTTGACTCATAAAGATGTAGTTGATCTGATTGATTTGGACGAAGAGTGTATGAAAGCTTTTATTGAATTGCGAGATAGTCTTTGTCGAGCACCTGCTTTGGGAATGCCAGATTAAACAAAAGATTTTGCATTGTTCTGTTGTGAGAGAGATGGGTGTGAACTTTCAGTCCTAACACAAAAACATGGAATGGCACGTCGTCCAGTGGCATATTTTTCTGCTACTTTGGATTCAGTGGCTGCTGCATTACCAGGTTGCTTAAAAGCAGTGGCTGCTACTTGTGTGAGTCTAGAGCAGAGCGAAACAATTGTTATGGGACATCCAGTGAAAGTATATGTGCCACATTCGGATGAGATCCTATTAACAAGGACTCGGACTCAGCATATGACGTATAGTAGGCTGACTAGGTATGAAAGAGTGATTTTGGGAGCTGAAAATGTGACAGTGACAAGATGTACAACATTGAACCCAGCAACATTGTTGCCAAGTTCAAGTTGTGAAGAAGTGAAAGATGAAGCAGATCATGATTGTTTGGATGTGACAGAATTGTGCATGAAACCAAGATCTGACATAAAGGATGCACCACTAGAAGAGTCAGATAGTGTGAAGTTTGTGGATGGATTTTGTTTGAGAGATGAAAAAGGTGCATTGAGTGCTGCCTATGCAGTATGTACAATGTCTATGGTTCTTGAAGCATACTGTCTAAAGGGGACACATTCTGCTCAAATTTCTGAACTAATTTCTCTGATTAGATCATGTACAATTGGCAAAAATCTGAGAGTAACCATATTCACTGATAGTCAATATGGTTTTGGGGTGGTGCATGATTTTGGTCAGTTGTGGATGCAAAGAGGATTTCTGACCTCTTCAGGATCCCCGATCCGGCACAGTAAAAATGTGAAGGATCCATTGAATGCATTACAAATGCCCAAAAAGATTGCTGTGGTAAAATGTTCAGCACACAAGTCAGTAAATGACTATGTGACAAATGGAAACAGGTACGCAGACCAAGTGGCTCGTTTCTGTGCACAAAAGTCAATTTCAATCAACAGCGGGATGGAGAAAAAACATACAAATTACCACTTGATGTTTTCTTCTTTGGAAACATGGGAAGAAATTAGGCAGCTTCAGGAAGAAGCAAATGAGGAAGAAAAATAAATTTGGATAAAATCAGGTTGTAAAAAGAGAGCAGAGGATGAAGTATGGGTGTATGTTGATGGAAGGCCAGTAATGCCAGATAGTTTACTGTCTCAGATGGCAAGGATGTACCATGAAATTGCACATGTTGGAAGAGATGCTATGATTATGCTCTTCAAGCATTCATGGTACAACCCAAAGTTTAGGGTCATTGCAGAGAGTCTATGCCAGAGGTGTATAGTGTGCCAGCAGCAAAATCCAGGTAGGAAGACAGTTGTTAGTTGGGGCCAAATTGGAAAAGCAGCAGGACCATTTACCAGACTACAGTTAGACTTTATTGAACTTCCCCCTTGTAATGGACTGAAATATGTGTTGGTGGTGGTTTGTTTGTTTTCTCGCTGGGTAGAAGCTTATCTAACAAGGAGAAATGATAGTCTGACTGTTGCTAAATTGCTTTTAAGAGAGATAATTCCAAGATTTGGATTTCCAGTCTCTTTAGAAACGGATAGAGGAACCCATTTTAATAATGAAATAATTCGTATGATTTGCGCAGCATTACAAATTGAGCAAAATCTGCATTGTGCCTATCGACCAGAGCATCAGGAGTGGTCGAACAAATCAATGGCACGATTAAATCCAGACTATCAAAAGTGTGTGCGTCTACAACACTGAAATGGCCAGACGCTTTACCCTTGGTATTAATGAATCTTAGAAGCATTCCTGATAAAAAGACTGGATTAAGTCCTCACGAAATTTTGATGGGGAGAGCCATGAGACAAGCAATTGTACCAGCAAACAAAATGATGAATATTACTGATGATCTAGTGCTTGATTATTGCAAAGGATTGGCTGATCTGGTGTGTTCTGTGTCTCATTAGGTTGGAGAAATTGCAACCACAACACAGCCGGATCAAGCACATGATTTGAGTCCAGGAGAGTGGGTTCTGGTCAAGAAACACGTGAGGAAGTCGTGTTTAGAACCGAGGTGGAATGGACCATACCAGATCATATTGGTAACAACGACAGCAGTAAAGTGTGGTGGTTTGCCAAACTGGATTCATGCAAGTCATACAAGAAGAGTTCCAAGTCCACTTGAAAGACAAGAAGAAGAACAGCAGCTGGTAAAGCAAAGAAAAGAACCAGAAGCTGAAGAACATGAAGCTATAGAATCTAGTGTTACAGATTCTGAAAAGGCTAAACAGGAGGAAGAACCAAGTACAAGTCGAATAAAGTGGGCACCAGCTACTGGGTCTCAAGAGACTGCTGTTGAGAAAGAAAAAGAGAAAGTGACTGATGAAAATCAAGAGCAAGTACAACAAAGAAAAGAACTGAATAAAAGAATTTGCGAACTTGACAACGAAGGTGAAGAAGCAGTTCAAGTTAAGAGAGCAAGAAAAGGTGATGTGTGGACAAAACGAGTGAAAAGACTGAAATACACTCTAGAAAAGAAAAGGCAGATCAAATAAATGAAATATCAAGTCAAACTGGACAAAGTGATTCAGAAGAAGAATTGGTGCGAAAAAAAAGAAGAATAAGAATTCCGAGTAAAAAATACACAGCTCCAGAATGGACATATGTGGTGTTGGAAGAGATTGAGAACACAAATCAGAAAGAAGAAGAAGCTGGTACTGATCAAAGTGATCAAAGCAAACTGAAACGACCTTAAAAGAGAATTATGAAAATAAAGGTGCAACAATTTCAATGAAGAATATTGTGAAAGTTTCAAAAGATTTGAAGAAGAAGAAGATATATAAAAAAAAAGAGGGGGTAAAGAGGAGAGGCATAAAGTGTAAGGATACACGACTTTAGATGGTTTTTGGATACGTTTTTTTCAAAAGTTTTTAAAGATTTTTAAGGTTTTTTTCTTAGCTTTTAAATTTTTTTATATAGTGTCTAAAATGGCAAAAGTAATAGAGACTGGATATCAAAATCATAGTTTTAAACGTAGATGTATTGATGCTTGCTTATGTAGTGTTTTATTATTAACGTTGGTATGGTTAACACTGATTGTTATTGTCCCTGTTCTAATGGTGACTAATCACAAAAATAATACTAATGATGTGGGAAGTGAGAGAATTGATTCGAATACTAGAGAAGATTTAAATACTAATATAGAAAAGATAGAAGATGATAGTGTTTATCATCATGATAAATCAATTAATGATTTTTCGTTAAATGTTTTTACCAAATTGTTGTATTAATATGTTAAAACAATGAATGCGAGAGATTGTTATGTGTGTATGCAATTACCGTCGTCTGTCTCAGAGGGGGTGACTTATCATCACCTACCTTTAACCTATGGTGTGTCTTGTAGTGTCTTAACTAGTTTGTTTTATGAGAGGGAAGGATTAGAGTATTATTACTCTAATTTTGATTTAATATTTTCTGAAATTCCTATTAGCAGAGATTTAAAAATTGTTTATGGTCCTGTTTATGCAGCCTACATGGGAGATTTTTTCATTAGTAACAAACCGATAGATACAATAGATGCACATAGAAATAACAACTTGTAAACTATGACATGAAGAAATAGAATTTATGAATATGGTAGAAGATAGAAGACGAGATTTCAAAAAGAAAGCTGCTGAGCAAAAGTCTCATGTACCTACAAGGGCTTTCAGAGAGGGTGATTATAAAAAGGGTGAGAATTACGCTGCCATGACTCTAGATTTTCAACATAGAGGAAAGCTTTGTGTGTTTAGAGAAAAGACTGAACATAATAGTTACTTCATTGGTTCTAGTGAATGTGAGCATACTTTCTTGATAAAAGGAAATTGGGGATTGAAAGGAGGAACTGATCCTGTTTTCCCGGGAATTTATTATGTGTGTGGTAAGAATGCTTATTATAGGTTACCTACAGGCTGGTATGGATGTTGTTATTTAGGCATAGTATTTCCAAAGGTTTATCACGTAGCTAATAATAATAGAGTTAATGAAATGAAACAAGGACTAACACGTAATAAGAGAGGAGCAAGTTATTCTGAAATAATTGGGGATATTTTTGGAGCATTGATACCTTCAGTTGGAGTTATTCTGAATTCACATAAAATTAGAAAATTGCCCACAGTGGTTGATCGTTTATCAACAGATACTGCTGGTGGGTTCTTGATGATTGATACTGAAATGGTTGTAATTAGATCAATGGTTTTGCAAAATCGACTTGCCCTTGATATATTATTGGCAAAAGAGGGTGGAGTCTGTAGCATGTTGAAAATACAACAATGCTGTACTTATATCCCTGACAAAAGTAAAACTCTTGAGGGGTATATTAGAAATATTACAGAACATCATGAAGATTTTACTGAACTGAAAGTTGACGGTGCATGGGAGAAACTTGGTAAGAGTTTTTCCTCAGTGGGAAATTGGTTTTCTACCTCAGGGAGTAGTTTGTTAGGAAAAATATTAATACGTGTTACTTCAGTTAATGGTATTATGATTTACAAATGTTGCAAATGCAAGTGTAGAAAGAAAGAAACAGATCTTAAACGTAGAGCTAGAAAAAGAAAGAGAGAAGAGATAGAATTAGAAGATATGAGAGGAAATTACTATGATATTATGAAAGACTTAGATGGAAGAATGATAAAACGAGAAAGAAGTACAGTATTTTAAACAAGTGGCAACTTGTATGTGATGGGTATTTTGATGATGGCTCAAAAACGCCATCAAAGGGGGGATTGATGGAGCGGGGTTTTGAGAAAATAAAACCTGCTCGGATTGAACCCTCAGTAACATTCATTAACAGTGTGCTGTGAAAAATATTATTAAAGAACGCTAAAATAAGGGGAAATGCTTTTGCGCATGCGTAAAACTAATGCGTGTATTAATGCATGGAACTAGGCCACAAATTGCTTTGATAAGAAGACTAATGCTGCTTTTGTGCAAGTTAATATTATTTTGCTAGGGATAACACGGGTTGTGCATGGGTTAGTGCAATGCTAGGATGGTGTGCAATGAAATTAAATTTCATGAAAATAATAAATGCTTGTGTTTGTTTTCTGTAGAAAAGCAAGCATGGGCCTACACGTCTGCATGTCAGTTTGGGGTTAATATTTGACTGAAAAATTAAAATGTCCAAAAAAAAGATTCGAATGAGAAGAGGGAGAACGCAAAAGTTGTATATGACCTTCCTGGTGTACAGAATGTCTGCCAAGCTGCGGAAAAGAAAATAAGATTACAAAGTGGAAGTGAACAGTTTCCTTCACGAGATGGCAGAGGCGAACAATAGAGGCGTAGAGATTTGCAACATGCAAGGAACTGCAGGAAATATTTACTACGATTGTGTTCAAAGTTGTTTCCTGGGATGAATCTGTCATAATGCTGAATGTTTAAAACAAAGAAACATTAATAAAATGGTCATGATGAGAGTGGTGTGACAGAACACCCCCATCCTTAGCCAATGGGTGATGGATTTCGTTCTCATATTGAAACATGTGGGTTGGACATTATGGGCCTGATTCACAGAACTAACTTACGTCAAAAACGTAAAGTTAGTACTTTTTGGTATTCACAGAATGAACTTACTCATTTCGGTATTCACAGAAGTTAGTAGTCCTAACTTTAGGACTCCTAAATGCCTTCTGTGAATACCAAAAGTCTTAAAGTTAGGATTTTTCTCAGTTTAGGAGTAGTAAAGTTAGGACTCCTAACTTCAGGACTCCTAAATGCCTTCTGTGAATACCAAAAGTCTTGAAGTTAGGATTTTTCTCAGTTTAGGAGTCGTAAAGTTAGGACTCCTAACTTTAGGACTCCTAAATGCCTTCTGTGAATACCGAAAGTCTTGAAGTTAGGATTTTTCTCAGTTTAGGAGTAGTAAAGTTAGGACTCCTAACTTCAGGACTCCTAAATGCCTTCTGTGAATACCAAAAGTCTTGAAGTTAGGATTTTTCTCAGTTTAGAGTCGTAAGTTAGGACTCCTAACTTTAGGACTCCTAAATGCCTTCTGTGAATACCGAAAGTCTTGAAGTTAGGATTTTTCTCAGTTTAGGAGTAGTAAAGTTAGGACTCCTAACTTCAGGACTCCTAAATGCCTTCTGTGAATACCAAAAGTCTTGAAGTTAGGATTTTTCTCAGTTTAGGAGTCGTAAAGTTAGGACTCCTAACTTTAGGACTCCTAAATGCCTTCTGTGACTACCGAAAGTCTTGAAGTTAGGATTTTTCTCAGTTTAGGAGTAGTAAAGTTAGGACTCCTAACTTTACTACTCCTAAACTGAGAAAATCCTAACTTTAAGACTTTTCGGTATTCACAGAAGGCATTTAGGAGTCCTAAAGTTAGGACTACTAACTTCTGTGAATACCGAAATGAGTAAGTTCATTCTGTGAATACCAAAATGAGTAAGTGTATTCTGTGAATACCAAAAAGTACTAACTTTACGTTTTTGACGTAAGTTAGTTCTGTGAATCAGGCCCTTAGGTTTTAGAGTATAATTGAAAGTCCCTGGTGGGTGTGAGAGCGTCGCTGTCGTCGGTTTGCTGTTTCCAGATAGAGGCCTACCTGTTTCCTGATTCCTGACTTAATCTTTGCCACTCAACTCTCCTTCAGGGGCCTTACTGCCCTTTGGCCAGAGGGTAGATTTCCCTGATTCTTACTTGGGTTAGTATAGATATAATTCTGAATTTGCATAATCATTTGCAAATGTATTTTGTCTCTGAAACTTTTCTCTCTTCGCCTATCCACCCCTTCAAAGCATTGTTTATTGAAATGAGTTTGTTTTATACATTGCTAATGTTCTCTCTGTGATAATCTATGACTTGCATTTGTGTAACTGTACTTGATGAGCATTTTATTCTCACATTATTTTACGATAAACATTATAAACTACACACAGAGTCTGTTATTATTTAGCAGTATAGATAAGTACATAATTATTGCTATCAACTTCTTAACAATAGATTCATCGCCACAAATATTACATGATATGAAGAGAAAAGCAGGTTCTATTGAGTATTTGGTAAATTAGGCATAAAACCTGCATCACACTGAACCCCAGCGTGAAGGGATTAGTTGGGTAGTGTAAATGGGCCTATGTTAGTGAAAATTACCGATCCCTGATGCATGTTTCATAATGTACAATGTATTTGTGTTTCAAGACTAAAGATTGACTTACAGAATAAAGATGTGCTGAAGAAACCCTAAATTGAAATCTCTGATTTTTAAGTTTGAAGGATATCACTGGAAAATAGAGCCCTAGAGTTTGCAAGGAGTACTAGTGGGTGCATTGCCTTTGCGCTGAACACCCCATCATTAGTGTCCACTCATTGAACCTTTGATGAAGGACGATGGTAAGCCATCATCTTCATAAAAAAAAGCTTTCAGGGTGTTTAGTATGTTCTTGAGATCTGAGACAGATCTGGGTGAGAAAGAGAAAGGATGGGAAAGAGGTTGGTTTGAACATTTTTGCCAAGGCTGCTTCTGATTCCCATTCTGGCTCTAGAAAATAAACATATAGGACCATTTAACAAGTGACCAAATTTCTATTAACTGGCATTTTAGAAGATTGTTGCACTATACCAGATCATCAAAACATTTTTGGCTGCAAACATGGGTAACTGTCGAAAATTGCATCATTGCATCGTGCAAGGAATTCACAGATGGATTTACCGACTGGTAAATGGTTTTACTACTACAGATATCTCCATGACTTATAAAGAGAAGTCTCCAATAATTAACCTAGAAAGTTTGTGATTTCCTACAAATTCATGAGCTTATAGTCATTCACAAACTGCAACCCAATGTTTTCCCTATGTGAAAAAGGTAAGAATTGTACTCCAGCAAAGTCCTGGTGTGCCACATTTTTCAAAGTGGAAAAAGAATGGAGTATTTCTAGATTTTGAGGAGATGCAAGGGAAGACATTTCACCATGGGGAAAAAGTTTTCCCCTTGGAGACTAAAAAAAGAAAAGAAATGTGCGAGTGCACAATTCCAGACTAGGGAAATGTCACTATTCATTTCCATTAGTAATCCTGGAACCCTGCACCAGGTGTAGTCATCCAGGCATTCTACTTTGAATATTTGTCAACTTCCATAAGAAATACATATTTAGCCCCTTCATAGGAATACTGCTATGGGTGCTGACTTGTATAGGTATTTAGCGAGCTTAATGAGTAATACACGAGTGTTTGGCAAATTAATGTCTTTTTGTGATGAATATGTGCTCAGAAATCAGCAAAAATATGCGTATTTGCATATAAATCCATCTATTATGATCTTTGATTTTTTTATGCCTGCCTGACCTCCAGTCGTCTTCTTTATACCCCTCGCTCTTCCCTGTCTAGCATCTCACTGACTCCTTTCTCCTCTCTTGCTTCCTCTTTGTGTTGAGCCATTTCTCTTCTGTAAGCCCTTGCACTCGCACAGCACTCCGTTGCTTTGTTTCTAAGTGTGCTCTCTACGGTTACACGCATTGATTATAGTCATACATATGTACCTTAAATTGTCTATGTTGTTTAGGATGTAGAAACGAGCGACAATTTAAGGTTGCAAAATGTAGACAGTGTCTAGTGTAAGTATTGGAGAAATGTGACTAACCTGTTAAGAGTTTAATGATGATTTGCGGTCAAATGAAACACAAGTACTAAGCAATGCTCACTCATACAGAACAAATGGAATGCAGTCATGTTTTGCTGTTTGTTTTTGTAGAGAAAAGGATGCGTTTCCACATTAGAACTTGGTGAATTAGAGTGAGCGTACTGCCATTGAAAAATGTGTTTTTAGGGTTCATTTGCTTAGTGTAAATAAACCAAAGTCAAAGGTTTCAGGCCTGGTTTCTATATTGTGCAAATTGTGAAAAATGTTCACTTACAGAAGTCAAGCTGGAGATACCTTTCACACGCACTAATGTTGTATGTAGGGAAGGCTGTATTTGATATTCTTTCCCCAAATGCAGAATGGCAAGTCGGAAGTCCTTATTGTAAAAACACAATTAAATTCATGAAGATTATTGTGTAATTGCGGACTCTGAATTACATGCATAAAGAAAAGAACTTGGTGCAGCAACCATCCGGGTCTGAGGCATAGTAGCCCCCACTGTGTCGGTAATGAAGGGCACAGATGTATGAGGGCAGACTTTCCATGTTGCAATTAGTTTTAAAATGAATGGACATCTATTTATTGTTAAGCTTGATTTTTGAACCAGCACACCTATGTCTGACAGAGAAAATGTTACACTTACATATCAGTAATTTCATTACTCCGACTCCTTCTTCCTCACTCTATTCATTACATTACTCTATCAAGAGAGCTAGTCTCGTTAGACAGACCCAATCCTGTCCCATCTCCAATTCTAATTTTCTTAAAGAGGAAAACACCCCTTGAAGACAGCGTGTCTCTTCCTTTCCGGAAATCATGTTTGAAGTCTGTATTTTAGATTAACCTTTCTGGGAGCCTGTAGGATATCAGAGTGAATACTGTCTTATTTTGTTTTAAACTGTTTTTATATCTGAAGTAGTCTGTTTCCAAGGAAGACTCAGCAACATCAGGAACATTAAAGGTGAAGTTTATTGGAGCAAAGGAACCCCATGTCATCAGCACAGACTGCAACTACATAACTGACATAGAACCCCCAAGTATGCCATAGACCCCACATTCCAACTAGAGACATGACACAGAAGGTAGAGGCAGAAGACAGACTGAGACACAGTATAACACATCTCCCTTCTATCAATGCATAACTGGAAAATGAACAAACATAAAGAAAGAACACACACAAAAGGAAACGCCAAACCAAGACACACCACCCATACCCACACAAACAGGGAACAAATAAGCAAAGAGCACAAATAGAAACACTGGTAAAGAAGGTCAACGGGTTACAAAATCATTGAGCCACTTTGGAGAAGACACACACCCCTTGTTTCTTTCCAAAATTCCATAAGACATGTCAGCATTTTTGTTATGGCTTTTCTTTTCTCCAACAATCTCAAGAGAAGGTACCCTAGAGATTTTAGGGACCCCAGCTGACAAAGACAAATCAGGAACAGAAGATGAAGAGCTACCACCACCCCTTTGAAACAAAGCAACTCTTCTCATGTTCCAAACTTGCATATTGTCCAATTTTAACCAATTGTGACCCACCTGAATGACTTTGTAAGGACCACGAATGTTTTCCTCTGAAGTGAAGGCACAAGAATTCCTGACGGAGCTTAAGGAGGCCAAAGGAAAGGCGGCTACCCGCTAAGCTAAATCGGGCTTTGATGATTGTCTAATAGGACTATGGATTAAGGATTGTGCACACTTCTTCTCTTTGTTTCAGTGCTGGCTTTTTATCAAGCTGAGTGGGGGGGGGGGATGGGAGGTGGTGGTTTGTTTTGAGGTTTGTGGGGGAGAAGAAGGTGCGGCAGCACGAGAGGTGAGATTGGCTGCCACACATAGGTCATTCCTGACCTATTTGCCTGTATGGGTTGTTGGCGGGGTGGGGGTGGGGGGGTGGTTGGGTTTGGGGGGGGTAGGGGTTTTTCACAGCATAGCATAGCACTACGTATGAGGAAATCTTCAGGTAAAAGTTTTAGGAAATCCAGAAGTTGGTCTTTTTGTAAAGAAGTAGGGATGGAGGTGAACCTAGCTCGGAGAAAGATGCGTAAAATAAGTATAAAATTCAATGTAGGAGGGCAATCACTTAAAATTATTTTATGGCTTTCATGAATCTTAAGATCGTATCTATCAATATCTGTGGGCTCAATGATCAAGCTAAGCGACAAAGGTCTGCAATAATACTGAAAGCTCTACGTGCTGACATATTATGCGTACAGGAGACGCACATAGAGCATACTAGAGCAGGGATTTTAGAACAATTAGGCTTTAGATTGTTGGTGGCTACAAAGCAAGGCACTAAAACCAGAGGCGTAGCTATCCTCACTCGTAGGAAAGATTTAATAGTTAAAAGGACATTGTCAGATAGGTGGGGACGATGGGTTTTAGCAGAGTGTGGGTTTGCTGGGGAATTATTCACTGTGTGCTCGCTGTATGACTCAACAGCTGATGATCCTGAGGTATTGGAGTTTTTGGATAGGGAATTTGCCCAATGGCCTACTCCACTTATAGTATGCGGCGATTTTAATATAAATGGGCTAGGAGGACTTTGGGGTAATACCGGCAACCAATACGTTGGACGTAAAAGAAAGGTTTTTAAGGCACTCACTAATCTGATCAAAAATCACGGACTTATAGATGTATGGAATTATTTAAAAATTAATGATGACGGTAGTACCTTTTTTTCTGCCCCACACAATGCGATTTTCCGACTCGACTATTTCTTTGTGTCACACTCATTAGTGTACCGAGTTACAATTGAGAAACTCCCTAGGATATTGTCAGATCATAACCCTTTGGTTCTCAATCTGATTTTTACTAAAGGAGAACGGGCTGAGCGGACTTGGACCTTTGAAAGAGGGCTTTTAATAGATTCTGAGTATGTTTCTTATATGAAGGGGTGGATCACGGCCTTCTTCGATATAAATAGGCATAGTGCCAGCACAGGAGTTGTTTGGGATGCTTTTAAAGCAAGGGTTAGAGGCGAGACTCTTAGTTTTAGCCTCTCCCGGCAAAAGAAAGAGGCGCAACATGAAGAAACACTCCACAAAAACCTAGCTAGAATTGAAGAGGAACTAGCCTTTGCGGTTAAAGCCGGCTTAGTTACTACTGATATCTTGCATCGGCTTGCTTGGGCAAAAGCGGGAATAGGTGAAAGGGCTGCTGCAAAGGCCTCAGTACGCTTTTTAGCGAAAAAAGAGCAATGCTATGAATTTAGCGAGCGGGTAGGTCATACTTTGGCAGTAAGACTCCGACAAAGTTGTGCTGCCAGTGAGATTAATGAGATCAAGGATGAATGTGGAAATTTAGTTACTGATCCACGTGGGATTCAGGTAGTTTTTCGGCTATTTTATCAACGACTATATGGGGAGGAATCTCAGGATTCGCAAAACTCAGCTCAGGATCTCCTCAATAGTATACCCCGGCAGAGCATCGAATCTGCAGATAGGGAAAAGTTAGAGGTAACTTTGACGCAGGATGAGATTTATGACGCGCTTAGAAATCTTCCTTCGGGTAAGGCCACGGGACCTGATCAGATCCCATTGGAATTTTATAAGATCTTTGTGGATGAAATTGGACCTGTCCTTGTTGAAACGATACATTGTGCACAATTAGGGAGCTCAGCTCCTGCTTCATGGGCAGGCGCTGACATCATAATATTTTTTAAAAAGGTAAGCCACCCCAGGAGCCTGGGTCATATAGGCCCATTACACTTATAAATAGTGATTCAAAGATCTTCTCAAAAGCCTTAGCGACCAGATTAAACACAATTATTGCTAAAACCATCCACCCATGCCAGCACGGGTTTATACCCGGGAGGGGTACTACCCAGCATATTCGACGTGTAATAACACTGTTCGATGCGGCAGAAGTCTCAGGGGACCCTATGGCTTTGCTGCTCCTGGATGCAGAAAAGGCTTTTGATAGGGTCTCCTGGGACTTTTTATGGGAAGCAATGAAATGGTTCGGAGTTGGGCAGGGGTTTATTGCAGCTATTCGTGCTATGTATAATGTACCAACAGCCCGATTAAGAATTAACGGGAAATACACAACATCTTTTGAGATTAAACGGGGCACCCGGCAGGGCTGCCCATGCTCACCCCTTTTATTCGCTTTATATATAGATCCCTTAATCCGGCTTTTAGAAGGTTGCCATGAAATCAAGCCAATGATTTATCATGATATTCAAACCAAAGTCCTTGCTTATGCTGACGATGTGGCTTTAGTAACCCCCGATCCATTGGCAGCAATAGCGGCAGTTGAGAAGATTGCTTTAATATTTGGTAGGATCTCTGGATATGCCCTGAATAAACAGAAGACCCAGATAGTTATTAATCGGGGAATTAGCTTTTCTGATCCACGGGTAACAGACTCAGCGGTTTACCTGGGTATTTCTATAACCACTGATTTGAACTCACTAGTTGCAATGAATACGGACCCTATAATCCGGAAGGCAAAGAAAGATTGTGATAATTTTCATAATTTACATTTATCTTTAGTTGGTCGCTGTAACGTGGTCAAAATGGTATTTCTACCCAAAATACTCTATTTATTCAGGGCTATTCCTTTAGAATTCGGGAAGCAATGGTTTGTTGCTTTAGACAGTTTGGTAAATCGATTTGTTTGGTCTCATGGCAAAACAAGGAGAGCCCTTCGTTATATGTCTTTGCCCTCGGAGAGAGGGAGTTGGGCACTCCCAGATTTTAGATTCTATTATTGGGCTGCGGCTCTCCACTATATGTGGGTGTTGTTTGGCGGGTACTCAGAACAATCAAGTGCCGTGGATTCGCTGCCTGATGTTTATCGGCTACCGGTGGGTAAGGATGCTGCGAATTGCTTTCTGAAATTCAGTGAGCCGAGCTATTATAAAAGAACGAAGTTTAAGACCTTGTTAGCAGCCTTTAAAATCTGGGCTGCTTTTAAGAAAAAGATTGGTTTGGGCAGAATGAACTTTTATACTCAGATGTATGGTAACCCCATGCTCCCGGAAATTTTTTCAGATCAGATTATGGCAGAATGGGCAGGACATGGTCTCGTGAAAGTGGGTGACTTGATGGGTTCCGAGGGAATGCTCCAATTTAAGGATATCCAGGACAAATTTGGGTTAAGTTCAAGGATTTTTTTTTAAATATCTTCAAATTAGAAGCTTCCTGGGTAAAAAGCTGGGTGGTGGTAATGGTTTTTGCAGTAATAAAGTTATAGATGTTATAAGAAGCAGCAAGGGTTGTAATATAAAAGGAATCTATTGTGAACTTACATCACTGAAGCATGATGATCTAGAAAAGCATGGTGAAAAATGGAAAGATAGGTTGGGCACTGAACCGGATAACTTTTTTGATTCTTTAGAGTTGGGGCAGAATGTGCTATGCTCGGCTGGGCTTCAGGCACAGCACTTTAAGACGCTATTCTCACTTTACTATACCCCGGCAAAGATAGCACAATGGGGAGGACAGGTGGGAATTAGGTGCCCACGGTGTAATTTATTAAAAGCGGATTTAGTTCATATGTTCTCCACCTGCCCGCGGCTTGACTCAATAAAATCTTCCATTACGGCTTTTGTGAACACACCCTGGATATCAAAATTAAAATTACCCCAACCCTAATACTTCTTGGGATTGATAACTCCCAGGGGCAAGCCCCGCATTTTCGTTTTATGTTTGTAGCTATGGCAGTTCTCCGAATATGTGTTGCCGCAGCCTGGCTAGATCAAACTGCCCCAACTTATCAACTATGGCTAGCCAGATTACTCACGATGTTTAACCTTGAGAGGGGAATTTATGAGCGGCGGGGTAAAAGAGGGAGAATTTTGGGGAAACGCATCTGGGACCCGATTTATAACTGGAAAGAATCCCAAACCTAATTTAGGTTCTGATTCCCGAAAATGGATCGACATTGGATAAAATATATCTGGACATTTGCAGGGGCTTGTTTTGTTTTGATTTGATTTTTCTTTGCTGGTCCCTTTTTTTTTTTTCCCCTCCTTACTGAGAGATCACTCAAAATATATATATGTTGGGAAAAACGCTTTAAAGTAAGAATGTAATTTGATTTTGTAAATTCTGGAAGATAAAATATGGAAGTATTTATCCTCATTCGTGTATGAATTATATATGTATTATGGATGCTGTTTATAATTCAAAAATCCTCAATAAAAATATTTTTTAATTTTTTTTTAAAAAAAGGAACCCCATGTCATCAGCACAGACTGCAACTACATAACTGACATAGAACCCCCAAGTATGCCATAGACCCCACATTCCAACTAGAGACATGACACAGAAGGTAGAGGCAGAAGACAGACTGAGACACAGTATAACACATCTCCCTTCTATCAATGCATAACTGGAAAATGAACAAACATAAAGAAAGAACACACACAAAAGGAAACCCCAAACCAAGACACACCACCCATACCCTCACAAACAGGGAACAAATAAGCAAAGAGCACAAATAGAAACACTGGTAAAGAAGGTCAACGGGTTACAAAATCATTGAGCCACTTTGGAGAAGACACATACCCCTTGTTTCTTTCCAAAATTCCATAAGACATGACAGCATTTTTGTTATGGCTTTTCTTTTCTCCAACAATCTCAAGAGAAGGTACCCTAGAGATTTTAGGGACCCCAGCTGACAAAGACAAATCAGGAACAGAAGATGAAGAGCTACCACCACCCCTTTGAAACAAAGCAACTCTTCTCATGTTCCAAACTTGCATATTGTCCAATTTTAACCAATTGTGACCCACCTGAATGACTTTGTAAGGACCACGAAATTTTGAAAGACCAGCCTTGACACCACCAGGTTTGACTTTAACTAAGTCACCCACTTTAAAGAAAAAAACTTTGGGAGAACAAAAAGTGTCCTTGGAGGGAGAGGGAGCTTTCCATAACCAAGAAGGACACAACTTAGTGGAAGGTTTCCTACCTCTCATCATTTCGAATGGATTTTTCCCAGTAGCAGTATTGGGTGTGGTGCGGTATGCCCACAGCATGTCTTTAACAGCACATTGCACATTCTGCCCAGCTCTGTTGGCCAATTCCATGGTGCCCTTCACTAATCTATTTATTCTTCCAACTTGCCCATCACCTTGTGGGTTGTACAGGGATGTACAAATATGTTTCACCCCCAATTGAGTCAAAAAGGATTCCATCTCAGAGGAAGTTTATTGTGTACCGTTGTCAGTGACTAATTTAAAAGGAACACTTTCTCTTCTAAAAATGTCCTCCAATAAAGCAATAGTGGTCTTGGTGGAAATATTCCTCACAAAACCCACCTCGAACCAGCATGACTTGGTATCTACCAAGACAGCTGTAAAGCGTTCTTGTTCAGACAAAAACATGAAGGGATCAATAAAATCAAGGCTGACTTTCTCCCAAACAGAGTCAGCTTCAGTCATGTGAAAAGAAAAGTCTTTGAGAGAACCACCACCCAACTTCAACCTTTTCTCAGAATTTTTGCAAGCAATGCAGTTCTCAACCCACCTTAATGTCAGCGTCCATTCTGGGCCACCAACAAATTTCTTTGACTCTTTTAAGAGTAAATGTTTGCCCTAAGTGACCCTCATGTGCCAATGCAATCAGTTTAGACCTTAATAAGACAGGAGGAATGAAACGCTCACCCCTGACAATAATGTTATCAGGGTTCACAGACAACTCTTCAACTATTTTGGAATAAGGTCTGACCTCATTGGAATACACACTCTCTCTCATAACGCCTTGAATAATCATCTTATGTACAGCAATGAGTTCACAGTCTTTGTCAGAAGCATCCAACCATTCACGTTTAGAGATAGCACCATGTGCGCCAGAAAAGATCTCATCAATACTCGCCACAACTTCTTCTGTGGACACCTCACATCCTTCACACATTTTGTCAGGAAGTCTAGAAAGACAATCAGCTACCTTGTTTTTCCAACCTGGCACATATTCAATAGAGAAATCACACTCCTGCAATTTAACGGCAAGTCTGGCAAGACGAGCCGAGCAATTCTTGAAGCCATTAGGTGCAAGTACCTTCAACAGGGGTTTGTGATCCGGACAATGCAGGAGAATGGCACAGGCAAATGCACAGTGAAACGTAGCGCAAGCGCTAAGATGAGCTGTGAAGAGCTTGCGGTGTTGAACAATAATGGAGAGCGTGGCAGACGGCAGGCACAAGGACTAATGAAGCAGTTAGAGGCATACGCGCGAGGCGAGCGTAACGGACAGCTTGCTGTAAATGTTTAAAAAAAGCACGGCAAGCCAAAGTGAAGGCTAAGGAGGGCAGCAAAAGTGACACAACGAGTGTGACAAGGCAGATGGCAGGCACGAACAGGTGAAAGGCAGTTCAGTTTAATCAGCGCGTGGCAAACACGCGAGATGATCGTAAAGACAGCTTGCTGTAATTAAAAATGCAGCGCAGGCAAAGTGGAGGCTGAGCAGGATAGCAGGGGTGAAGGAAACAGTCACAAATAAATCAATCCTACCGCACCAATGACAGCAGTGAAACAGCAGGACACGGGGTTCCTCTAGTAAGCTCCAGTGTCCAGGAACAGCAGAAAAATCACTGGTGAAGCAGGGTACATCTCATCCTGTCGCCAAAATGAAGTAGTCAGTTTCCAAGGAAGACTCAGCAACATCAGGAACATTAAAGGTGAAGTTTATTGCAGCAAAGGAACCCCATGTCATCAGCACAGACTATAACTACATAACTGACATAGAACCCCCAAGTATGTCATAGACGCCACATTCCAACTAGAGACATGACACAGAAGGTAGAGGCAGAAGACAGACTGAGACACAGTATAACAATATCACTTTTCTTTTTTTTCAGGTTTGGTTAAATGAGTGACATGCGCCAGCATTTTTTAGATAAAAGACTTTTTGAGTGCAGAGCAAGTCGGAAATTGGAAGGACTTGGAGTACACTGCGGTGCAGGTGGGTTTCACCTCGGGCTTCCCATTCTTTCGCCATCTGGCAGTGTGCTCTTCAGCAGAAGAAGGACCCACTATAAATCTTCTGGTAGCAGAGCTCCTCAAAAGTAACAAGCATGTGCAATGCAATTGGTCTCGCCTTTGGGACCTTATAAGTATTTAGCTATGCAGAACATTATTGTGGGTACAGCAACATTTACTGTTGTACTGTGCATGAAGCAGTGCAAGGGTCCAGGACCACAGGCTGCCACTATATGTCCCTTGGAACCTCTTTTGGCCACATAAGGTACTGCACCCTGCAACATGGTTAGAGATTGCAAGCTGGAGAGAAAATTGCTTGTGTTCAATTGAGTGAATTATCCTTGCATGTGAAGAAAGGGCGCGCCTGTCAGGCCGTGATGTGCAATAGCACCCTTAAAGCAAGGCAGTTTGCATAACAGCTTCCATCATACAGGGCCATCTAAAAAGCTAGATGCCCTGTTTTCTTGCATGTTATTAACACACATCTATTCAATAAAGTGCAAAATGAACTGAATCTGTGTTCCAGAGAAGGAGGGAACTCTCTCTATAGGTCAGATCACCAAATACCAAGGTAGCAGAAGTGATGTCACGCAGTTATTATCTTCCTTGTACCTGCCTTGCTGTGCAATTGTCTCCTGTTTGCTGCTGGGATACTGCAGGAAGTACCTAGAGTGGAATCAAGAGAGAAAGTCAACACGGCTCTTTCGAGGTTTGTTTTATTTCTGCTTTTGCCAGTCCCTTCAGGGCCCCCTGGAGACATGGGACAGAAAGGGTTTTGTTAAAGTACTAAATGGGTAGCAGCTGCTAAGCCTGATGAACCCCCAATTTCCCTTCATGGCGATAATTCCCATGACAAGGTGCGTGGAGACATAAATGGTCCATTGATGCCACACTTTTTCTACAAGGTACCACCGACCCAGGAATAAACATGTGTCAATCAACTGAGCTAGCTGTGCACTGGAGGAAACTGCACCACCTATGACAATTCAAAGAATGAAAAAAACTGCAAACGGCTCAACATAAATGAAAACGAATATTTTAAATTAAGGATAAGAAATCAATGCAGCGATCTTGGAGATGGGGGCGGGCAAGCAGTGTTATGCGAGGGTGGCAGCAGGAAGGAGATTAAATGAGAGCACTACACTGCAAATCATGCGAAAATTAACCAAACTGGGTGTAGGAAGGAGAAAAGCAAAATGCCTATGGGAGTCCTCGCACTTTACAATGTGTTGTGCTGTGCTGAGAAACATGCAGCTTTCTCGCTTTACAGAAGCAAAATAAATTAATAAATACAAATAATCAAAGGGTCTTCGACAGGGGAGGTTGTGAAAACAGTTCACTTTTCTACTCAGCCGATTCAAAAACCAACTGTTTGAAGTTAAAAGCAACAAGAGGATAACTGCCATCAGCTTACAGAAAAGACACCAAAGAACGAGACAAAAGGCTAACATCCTCCCACCCCAACATGGGAAAAATAACTAACTAAATAAAACAGAACTTCGAGGCACCAATTCCTCTCTGTCTTTTATGTGAATACTCTGGAAGCAGGTTCAGCTGAAAAGTGGACTCCAAATTAAAAAGAACATATTACCACTAGGGTTCAAGGAAATAAAAGTCACACTCAAACATAGTGTTCAGCCAATCATTGCACATAAGAAAACAATAGTTCTGTGACATCACACATCACCAATCCTCCATAACGTAATGCAATCTTCTACTGGTCATGGTAAAACAGAATACACCATGATGTACAAAGTCAACTTAAGATCAAAAGACAACCATATTTGACACACTTTTCACCGGTCTTGTGGTTAACAGTCCACACCTTGTGTGTTTTTGGGACGAAATGGGTTTGCAGATATATTTGTTGTGTGTACCATTTTGCCTGGATTTTTCATAGTCGGAAAACATTGTAGCCAGAGATTCAGCATAGTTCAGCAGCAATTCAAAAGTAACCCTGTTTAGATCTTCTGCTAATAGACCCATCAAATATAGCCTCTTGGGTCAAAATCACCCCTTCTTACTTATTTAAGTTATTTATTCAGCAGACAACATTTTGAACAATAACTAAAGAAAAGTAATGGTGCACAGAATAAAAGGCAGA
This sequence comes from Calotriton arnoldi, assembly GCA_963921515.1. Lineage (NCBI taxonomy): Eukaryota > Metazoa > Chordata > Amphibia > Caudata > Salamandridae > Calotriton > Calotriton arnoldi. Next base: position 493,566 of record CAWUFW010010679.1, read on the forward strand.
TGGGTGGCTGACAAGCACTAACTTTAGTTATAGTTAAAGCTCATTGGTCTGTAGTGAGAACATGACAGCAAAGGCACACTTCTTAATACATAACTTTAGTTAATATGAAACATTGGACGAAATCTGTACATTTACAATAGTTTAAGGTTATGCCAGGTGCTAATTATCCTTTGTCCTCCAGTACCAGGAGATAAAACTTGAGCACTGTTTTTAGACGTACTTTGACAGTACAGCAGTCTGCTGACCTACTGTTACCAATTCTTTAACACGTACATAGAATGGATTTTGACTCAGCCCAGAGGATTAACTTGTTCAGTTTTTGCTATTGGATTTTTGGTGTATCAAATCTCTTCCATGGTGTGTTTCAACTGAACTGCAGGAGGGACTATTTTAAATCTGAGAAGGACACTCAATAATCACACTGTTTTTCATAATAAATGATTTACCTTTTACATGTATTCAATTCAGAAAGTAATTATTAGTGTACAATACTTTTCCAGAGCACTGGCAAAGTCAGTAGGACTGGCTTTAATGTGATGAACGGCATTTCTGCAAGCAATGCAGGTAAATAAGATTTGTGAATGTTTGTGTTTACATGTGTTGCACATTAAGGCAAGACCTATTGGCTTTGTCAATGCTTCTTAATTTCGGGATTGATGGCTTGTATCACACAACCTGGCTCTGCACTTGAAGGGTCTTTCACTGCTGAGACAGCATGGTAATAACAGAGGACAGGAGACTGGAACCAACCGCGGATGGTTGGTGTTCGGGTGTGTTGCTTTACATGGACAGGATACAACTACACACCACAGCAGTGCCTCTCCTCTGGTTAACAGTGTCTTGGACAGCGTGATCTCCACCTGACTGTGGTTGCACCTGGCTGTGTTCATGCCACACTAATGCAACCATTGTTCCCTGGGAAATCAGGGGCATGGCTATCAATGGTGCAGCAGGTGCGGTGGCACTGAGACACTAGGTTATTTGGAACCCACTTTATCAGTGACTGTTTTTTATTGCAAAACTAGGCGATTGTGGCAAGTTTCCTACCTTGCAGTCGTGGGCGCAAGGATCTGTACAGCTGCTTAAACCAGATACAGCTAAAACATCCCTTTCGGAACTTTTTCAGCTATAAAGAGGCCCTTTTGAAGGCTCCCTGGCAGACACTGGAGCAGGTACTCGGGACTTGGTGGTGTAAGTTACACGTGCAGCAGCCAGGCATCCTGGCAGCGGGAAGACATTCTTTAATTATCACTCACTACTCCGTTTCAATAGGCACCCGGAACCGGAAACAAACTTTAAAGGAAAAGCAATATTCCCGCCCCAGTGAGTTCTGAGGTAAAGAGTGACAGAGAGCAGATGTTAGACAAAAGGGTAAGAACTAATTCACTGACAGGGCAACATGACCATACTGCATGGCACTGCGGTCACACCACACTGGACTACATGGTGGCACTGCACTGAACAATATGGCACCACAACAGATAAGACATCACATTAAACAACATCATGCAACATTAGAAAACATGACGTAACACTGTGCAGTGAGGTACCACAGTGCGCACCGTGGCAGCTCAACAGAGGACTACACAACAGCACAACACAAGATAACATGCAACATGGTGCTGTGCTGTACAACATGACACCAGAGCAGATACAATGCCATCACTCTAGAGAACATGATAAATTGCTGTTCTCAACTGAACTGCGCCGGTGTAATGTTACATCATTTTTCTCTGGCTGAAGCAGTTTGAAACTATGTCTGCACTGCGTGGACCAGAAGGGCGGGGTGGGGGAAGAGAAGGGCAGGGACTAAAGAGGAAAGAAGGGGTGGTGTAGGAGGAGAGGATGACTACAGTGGGTAATGAAAGCGCAAGAGCGGTATTTTTTTACCACTCAAGTGGTATTACGTATGCAAAATGAAGACTCTGCTACTGTAGTTAAATGAAGCAAAGACATCTCTTTCTTCAGGGCAGGATAGCAAAGCTGCAGAAGAGAAGTGCATATAAGCTGCTGTTAACCTGCTGCTCGCAGGGTGTCTCGGCTGCAGATGCCAAGCACTGCAGGGGTGGGCACCACGGCGGCTGCAGCAGCTCAAGGTGTGTGCTGAATGACTTGAGCAGCGAACGGACTCGCAAGAGGCTCTGGAGGCATGGGACAGATTAACACCCCATGTGTCCTCCCTGTAACTAATCCCAGTGCCAAGCAGACAAGCGGAAAAGAATGTGAAATATTTTATTGTCTGTGTGCAGCGTAGGCTCGGCTCAGAAGGAGCTGCTGTGATCCGGGGCAATGTTTGTTTGTGACATATTCAACTGGGAAATTCCCCTCACTTGCCCTCACCAGGGACAAAGGCTGGCGCTGGTTAGGAAACATAATTTGCTGGTTCTTGCAGTATAATTCACTAATCCCTGCCGCAAAATTCCAGTGCACGGTGATCACTAAACACAGATAGAGTTAACAGGTAGTGCGACGTGGTTTCTGTTTCGGCTTACCGTTCTCACAGCTTTTGACCCCGGCACATACAGCTCCTTGATGCAGCCCCCCACCCATTAATGTATTGCATTGTATTGTAATTGCATTTATATAGCGCTTACTACCCCTGAAGAGGCGTCGAAGTGCTTTTTTGGCAAGTAGCACGCTACTCTGGAACCCAAAAGGATTGGTATAGTGAGATATGTAATTCATTTGTGCGGTGTGTATGTTACTCTGTTATTTGGATTGAGAAGGATAGTGGAGGGATAGAAGAGGGTCAGGTTTGCATTTATATAGCCTTTGCTACCCCTGTTGAGGTGTTGAGGCACTTTTTGGCGGGTAGCACGCTACTCCGGAAACCAAACAGGATTAGTGGTGAATTAGTCTAGGGAAATATGAAATTAATTTCAGCGGTGGACATGCAAGTCTGATATTTGGATTGAAAGGATAGTGGAGGGATGGAAGAGGGAAGGATTTGGATTTGTATAGCGCTTGCTACCCCTGATGAGGTGTTGAAGCACTTTTTGGCGAGTAGCACGCTACTCTGGAACCCAAACAGGATTAGTGGGGAATTAGTATAGGGAAATATTAAATTAATTTGAGTGGTGGAAATTTTAGTCTGTTATTTGGATTGTAAAAGGATAGTGGCGGGAGAGAAACGTTTGCATTTATATAGCGCTTAGGAGTTGGATGGTTAGTACTTATGCTGGTTCTGTCATTGGTGGCGCTGGCAGGGGCAATTGGTATTGCAAGCTGCAGTGGCCGCCTGAGAAGGGCCCCAGCACTTATTTGTTCACAAATTAAGCACTGCATCCACTAAGAGACATCTTCAGTACCCTCATCTTTCAGACCTAGACTCTCCAGGGGTCTCCCTCACTGACAATGTGTCCTAAGTGCCCAAACTCATGGACACTGCCTCTTTAGTGTCCTCATTTGCAGGTACACTTCTTCAGTGCCTCACTCACAGACTCTGCCATGTCAATGCTCTCACTCAAAAACAAGGCCCCTTTGGTGCTCTTACTCACAGACACGGCTTCCTCATTGCCCTCCCTCATGGCCACGGTCACCTTGGTGCACTGTATCATAAACATGGCCTGCTCAGTACCCTCACTCATCGACAAAGCCTTTTCAGTGCCATCACTCGGGGAGATTGTGTACTCAGTGCACTCAATCACAGACATGGCTTTTTCAGTGCCATTACTCACAGACGTAGCCTCATTGGTGCCTTCACTCACTGACAATGCGTCCTCAGCACCCTCACCTATAATACCGCCTTCTATCTACAACTAATTTTAAGCGCATAAAATGCTCGGCTGGTAATCTACTAGAGCTAACAAAGTTAGCAAAGGAGGCATTAGAAACCAACATAGCTACACAAAGCAATCAAGTAGAAAACTGGACAACTTTCACTACAAAGTTTATGAGGCTCGCACCCAAACAGGAGCTTGTAAAACAGAAAAGAAACAAGGAGTCCGCGAAACTCTCAAACAAAGCACTAACATTAAGGAAAGAAATTAGGAAGGCGGTCAGAAAGAACAGGATAAATAATGATGTGAGCTCCTGGAATGATATAAAAAATCTTTAAAAAATATATAAAAAACAAATATGGAAGGATCAAAAATCGAACCAGGAGCAGTTCTGGACAAAGCTTCTTTTCTGTGCCAAACAATCGAACAATCAAGCATTTTGGAAAATAATAAATGGTATATCCGGACCCTCTCAAACTATAAACAGCGCATGTGTGACGGAGTCGGACTGGGTAAACTACTTGAGTAGCATCTTTAAAAAAGATAAAGTTTGTGATAATAAAAATAGTTATATTGGCTTGTAATCTAAGTCTCCAGATACATCTAATGAACAGTTTAAAATTACGGATTCCCAAATAATGCCGGATTGCCAAATCCAGGTAGCTGATAGGATAATGAAAGTAATAAAATCAGGTCGAAAGGATGGGGCCCCGGGGCCTAATGGAATTCGGCCCCGGGTTCAATTCCCGCCTCGGCGGGTCTTGGGCTCAATTTCCTCGGGCCTGATAATTCTCGCCTCGGTGCCTATTCTAATCATGGGTCCCACTCTGCAACTCTGGGCAATAGCTTGCTTAATCTCCACAACGGCCCCACCAGCGCTGGGATGCCTGGCTTCACCTTGGGGGTGCCCAGGAGTGGACATTTCACAGGGAAAAGACAGGAAGGGTTCCACAGCGGTATGCGTACAGCGCCAGGACACCCTAGGGTAACAGTGCGCTTTACAAGTACAAATTTCATTTTTCATTTTCATTTCATTCAATACCGCAGGCCATTTTTTCAAGTGACTACAAATACTGGGCGATCCCATTGTCAGGACTCTTTATGGAGGCAAAATTATTAAATAATAAGCCCATGAGTTGGAAAGGTGCAATAATCAACCCAATATTCAAGGGCGGAGACAGATCGGATCCTGCAAATTATAGACTCATAGCTCTAATGGATGTGGAAGCGAAATATTATGCTTCGTTAATCTTGGAGGACCTAGTAAAATGGTCTACTAAAAATAAGTTGATTCCTGTGAACCAAACAGGATTTCGTAAGGGGTTCGGTACAACAACTAATATACTTGCTTTGACAATGATTGCAGAAAGGTGTAAACGTCTGAATTTGAAATTACAGCTCTGTTTTATTGATTTTAAAGCAGCGTTTGACAGTATAGATCGAGGTCTACTGTGGTCTAAATTGAAGAAAATGGGACTCCCAGACTTAATATTGCGTGCCATAATCCAATTGTATACTGGAACTTGGATACAAATAAAAATTGCAGACGGTACAAGAATTTCAAGGGCAATTCACACGGCAATCGGGCTAAAGCAAGGCTGCGTACTAGCCCCCCATTTATTTAATCTTTTTATGGCAGATCTCTCTATAAGACTAAACGAGACAAATTCTCATCCACCACGTTTGGGCCCAATGCCGATAACACATCTTTGTTACGCTGATGATATAGTTTTACTCAGCCTGACACGAGTTGGCCTACAAAGATCATTAAACGAGCTGGCATCATTTGCAAAGGACAACACCTTGGGAATCAACACAAAGAAAACGAAAACGATGACTATTGCAAAGCGGGCAGGACGCAAATTCCCTGTCAGGCTGGGAGAAATAACGTTAGGGGTAGTTAACAACTACAAATATCTAGGGCTGTACATTGATGATCGTTTAAATTTCCAAAAACATAAACAATATCTGGAAACAAAAGGTAATGGCCTAATTCACGCATTTTGTGCCCTCTCAAAAAAGCTAAAGGGTCCATCTCTAAAGCCTCTGTTAGACGTAATGGCTGCTAAATTGATGCCGACAGTGGAGTACGCAGGCATTGTTCTACACGGTACAGATGCTGAACTGTTGGACAAGATTCAAGTGAAAGCATACAAAAGGATTTTTAAGTTACCACAGAATGCGTCACCAGCACAGGTGAGACTGGAATTCGGCCTTATTCATCAAGGGATTGGGAAAACCTATGGATATATCAAAAGCTGGTACAAAATCTGGTTAAGTCGAGCTAACGACCTACACGACGCCCTGTGGCGGGCCCAGGAAGAAGATCAGCATTCTAGTTATGGCAAGTTTTTTAAATTGGCTGTGGAAGGAACAAAGTCCAAGGATCTCTGGGCACAGTACCCCTCTTTTCTTGTTTTTCGTAAGGTGGCAAACAAAATGGCGAAACTACATGCATTAGTACAGGATAAAAATAAATTTGCAAAGAGGTCTCATGCCTGGATGGTAATACAGTCCTACACAAAATTACGACCGGCTGAATATCTGAGCACAACATATTCATACTCCCTAAAACGGAAATATATGGCCACCAGGTTTGGGCTTCTACCAAGCTTAGCGGATCAGCCCAAATGGAGATATAATGGGCCTATATTATGCACACTATGTGGCAATGAGAAGCAAGACCTCATTCATCTTATTTGTATATGTCCTTGTTTAAAGTCAACTCGGGCGTGGTTTTTGAAAAAGGCATTTAATGAGGGAGGTGTTAGGTCTTGTAGAACTGCAATAATCAAGGGTTTGGACGCAGCGGATCCCCATTTAAACTGTAAGGTGATGACATTTTTGATACGGTATGAACAGATAATAATGAAAATGGATAATAAATTCACCATGCCATTGATTGTGTAGTGTTTGCAAGTATTAAAAAACGTTAAGTTCATCAGCTAAGAACAAATAAGAAGTGGTAGTAGGAAATTTCAATATTGACTCCAATATTGGGACTGAAATAAGTAGCAATGGAAACCCAGTTTCTTGGCAAATATAAATTGGACCATGTATTTTGGTTTTAATAGGTTAGATAGGTTTTAAAAGGATTTTATGTTTTGTTTTTAGTCACAAAGTCAGCAATACTGTATACTTCCGCATTAAATCATTTTTTAATAATTTTCTTATGACATTTTTTGCTAAACATTTTAAGATACAGAGGATATAAGTATTTTCGATATTGTATGGTTTTTATTAACTGAAACAATAAAGATTTTTCAGACTTTCAGGCCTCCGAGATGCCCTCCTTCACAGACACGGTCTTCTCGGAGTCCTCCTCTCTTTGACAGGCATTCAGTGCCCTTATCTTTGTAACATGGCCTCCTGTGTCCTAAATCACCGATAATGGGTCCTCAGTGCACTCACTTGCAGGCACTGCCTTCTCGCTGTCCCCGGGCCTCTGTAGTGCCATCACTCGCGGAGTCGGCCTTCTGTGCGCACTCACAGCCACTTTAGAGCCTCCACTGTTAACAGCTCTGGTGGGCTCTGTTGACACTCCTGTCTGCCACGTGCCTGTCTTCACATAAAGAGCCTCACACGGTAATAAGTAATTCTGCCTGTAGCATGGACTGTGGCTTCTCTTTAACAAAGTGACGTATGTGAAATCTGTGGACCCCAGGGCACAGTAGCACGCAGGCCCCCGGGCAGCCGACGGCCGCTGTTGGACTGTAAACTCAAATTAACTTTCTTTCTGGGTTTCATTTTGGTGTAGCCAGCAGTTGAACTCCACAAAGAAAAGTATGTGAACTATGACCCTGAGTACAATGAGGGCTGGGTCACAAAGGTTACACTCAGAATAAATAGTCTGACGATAAAATTGCAAAAAGTGTGTGTTTAAATGTTTACAGTGCTTTCAGTATGCTGAAATTACGCTGACTATACCTACTGAAATGCGTTTTCATAGGTTTCCATTAAAAGGACAAAGCCATAGTAGCCTTTACTTTTGTCGATTAACAAAATGCAAACATTTACATTTCTTTCAGGAGCAGGGACCCCGGAGAGAAGGCTCGCTCTTTCTTTAGCTGCCTATCAAGTCACTCACTTCACAGCAGAAGAGAGCCTTCTTCTCCCCTTTAAACCAGCTGCAACTACACCATTCATGGATGGTGAAATATCGGGTATTTAGCGTTTTCAATGTTTCCAAAGGCACACAGGAAGGCGGCCGCAGCATAAGGCGCGCTGATCAGGGTACTTTAAACATGCAGCATGGCTGGGGGTATGAAAGGCGATGCAGGCGCACAGGAAAACCAACAACAAAGGCGTGCTGGAGTGGATGCCTGCTTGTGCCCCAGGGGGACCGTAGAGTGCATCCTGATACAGGAACACTCTTGTCGGTCCCTGCTTGTGCCCCAGGGGCACTGTAAAGTGCACGCTACAAAGGAATGCCGAAGACACAGTCGCACGCTGGAAATGGAAAGACAGGGACTGTGTGCGCGTTGCTGCTCGTTCATGAGGCAATACTCCAGGGTAGTAAACTTTAAAAAACAAGCATTTGCAATGCAATCGGTCTCGCCTTTGGGACCTTATATGTATTTCGCTATGCAGCATATTAGCCTGGGCGCTGAAACATCTACTGTTCTTTAACATGGAGGGAAAGTAAGCACCAAACTGCGTGACACGCCAGGTATGGGAACACATGGAGAGAAATATTGGCTTTCAGCAGGAAATGGTATAGTCCAAAGTTCTGTTTTTAATATAAAGTCAGGGCCTACAGTGGTCATATTACTGAAAATACAAGATTTGAAAAAAATCTTTTGGCAATGCAGCGCGCGCAACGAAATTCTTTTTATTTATTTGTTTGTTTACTTACCTCTGTGCAGCCGTATTCCGTAGTTTACTACCCCCACCCGCGTCACCGCCCGGCAGCACTCCCACCACGGGCCGCTACTGGAAACTGCTGCACTACAACTCTTACACAAAGGAAAACTGAACAAAAACACGCACGGAGACTAACAGAATGGCACTCCCTATTTTTCTGTTTGTATTTTTAAATAACGTAAAAACACCAAATCAATTAGGATAAATGTAACGGAGCTTGCACTCAAAGCACGGAAGGAGGCATGCAGTGCGCCTGTCTGTCTGTCTACCCCCGGGCATTGACACGAAGTGTTTGAAACCCAAACTTGCCAGACTTCATGGGAGAGAAGCAGGGAGGAGGGAGAGAAGCAGAGAGGCGGACAGGAGGAGAGACTAGGGGGGAGAGGGTGCTGTGCATACCAATGCTGAGGGCGGGTGATTCCAGCAGAGACTGCTGAGAGACTGGGGAGGGCGGGGCGAAGAGGGGGGCAGTGGAAGAAGTGTGAGAGATGAGGCAGGGCTGTAAACAATCAGGATGTGGAGCAACATATACAGCTGTCGACTTTGGAACTGGGTTGGAGTCTCCGCGTCGGCTCTCCCCCTGCTTACAAAAACAAGCAAATGAAGTATTAAGCCACTGACCTCGGCTCAGTGGAATACAGTGCAGAAGGCAGATCCAGGGCAAGCCAAGCGCCGGCAATGAATGAAAATAATTCACAGAAAGAGCTCACGGGGCGGGGCAGAGGGATTAAAAGAGATCGCCTTCACTGGAGTGAGGGAGGTGTCAAGAATTGTCCAAAACACAGAAAACACAACACGTCTTGATTACAGGGGAAAGCAGCTGCGCTGGAAGTGCTGTTTACAGGGAGTGTGCGCAATGTGCTTGGAGGAGTGGAAACGGAAAGGAGCTGAAAACATTGCTGGGGAAAAAACAACAAGCCTTTGTGGCACTCGAGCTTTAGCTGTAAACATCGTAAGCTAAAGCGCGGGTGCCGTGATTGCTTAAAAAGTAAAGAAATAGAAAAACATTTTTTTCTATTTCTTTACTTTTTAAGCAATCAGGGCACCCACGCTTTAGCTTACGATGTTTACAGCTAAAGCTCGAGTGCCACCATGGTAACAGTAAGCAAATAACAAATAATTAATTGCTTGCATTCCAGGTCAGCCTGGGAGCAGCCTTCGGGAAGACTCCAAAAGGATGCCAGCCTCATGAAAGGAACTGTAAGTGTGATTGCTGCAATAAAATCTAATCAGCTATGGGTCTGAGCAGCCACAGTGTAACTCGAGGTTTGAAAACATAATAAAATAGTCCCCCCACGAGCAGATCAACAGAAAAAAGCGTAATTATACTGTACTAAGTCCCTGCTCCTTGGAGGAAAAAGGAGGGACAAAGAGGCAGGACTGGCCACTATTAAGAAAGGATTTTTAAAGGACATTGAAACAAACAAATGAGAAGCAAGGAATGGCATTTGGCCCACAGAAATATATGTATACTAAAGTATACAAGAGGTCGTACGCTTACGCTCGACTTAAAAAGGTGGGACATGCAACAGCCATTAGCCATTTGGAGGCTGGCATTTTTAGTTGACACAGGAAAAAAGCCAATCCAGAGAGTGGGAGGAGTCAGATTCCACAAAGTAACTATAACAGATCGCCTAACAGCGCAAGCGCTGTAGGCTCAACCTAAAAAGGAAGTTCTCTCTGCTGCAATACATTCATAAGTAATGGGACGCATTTCAGCCAATGTTTTAGGTGAGGGGGATGGACCCACTCGAGAGTTGCCTGTGGGTGGGGGGCGTTTCTGGAAAATATTGCATTAGTGCCACCATGTGTTTGTTTTTTTCAAAATAACATTTGTGATTGCATATTCCCCAGTGGATTCCCTTAATGATGGAGGCTGATGCATCTTATTTTGAATGGCTGAAGGGAGAGTCTTACTGCTAGAAAGCTTTTATTAGGTCTTGGCATTGGAACCCCAGGCTGGGATTTCATTGCCTGAAGATGGTTTGGTAGACCTGAACCCAGAGATATCTTCCTCCAAAACAGCTTACAGGGGCATATGCCTGAAGCTCTAACAGCATTCTCTACATTTAGTGGCCAGTTATCTGCCAAAGTGGTGGAGGCAGCATCTGGATTATTCATGTTGTTTGATTTTCCATACCACTTTTAGGAGAAGCAACATATATAGTATTGCCTAAGAAGCAAGACACATGTGCATATAAAGGAATTCATAGTGAAAGTAAAGTTTTAGCAACAAGGGTTAACCTCTGTAAATCTAGAAATAAAGCTTAAATAATGCTGAACTTGTTTTGTGCAAAAACACTTGAGGCATTCCTATAACTAAGGTGCTACTGAATAGTAACACATTAACAGTGTTCTGTCAATTTCGATCTGGGTGGAGGCAAGGCCTCCAACCAGCTACTATCTTTCCCATCACTTCACAAGTATTGCATTTCAGCTGTCAGATGAACCTGTCCTTTAAGTTTAAGTGTTACTGGTACATGGAGGAAAATGTGTGGGCTCTGTCAGAAATGAGCATGGAAGATTCTTCATGCTGATATTCTTGTTCCTCACTGTAGCCTTGTAGAACTGCCTAGCAGAATCAGTATTTGGTATCTCCAAACTCAGGGAAACTGAGGGATTTCACAGGGGACCAAAAGCATTTTAGTAATCCCCAGGGTTATTCACTTTGGTGTACAATCCTCCCTGCTAAATAGAGAACCCGGGGACTCTCTCAGCTGTAATGTGCACATATGTTGATACCGTAGATTCTCCTATTTGTCAGTGGTGCTTGCAAAAAAATCCAGGAAAAGAAAATTCTATGATTTATTATGGGCAATCCGGTTGCATTGTGAGGAGTGCCATTTTTGACTTGCCTCTGGTTCCGGGAATCCTTAAGACTACCTTTACCACGAGGGGCAGGCAAAACCGCCCCCCCAGTAACAAAACCGACCCCCATCGGGAAAACGCCTGGTGCCCGCTGTGGCCAGTCCGGGCCTGGGGCAGGGACTGGAGCCAGCCACCAGATCAGGTCTATTTACCTTTGCTACTGCTTCTATTTTATATATAGAAAGAAGGTAGCGATTTGGGAGTTTTCAAAATGTTACCGCCATGGAATTTCAGACAGTTTCAAGAGCCTTAGTGGTTCTTCTACCTGGGCGACAGGCTGAAGATCTTTCCATAGCATCCTTTGAAAAATATTGCACATTGCTTTCCAGTTAAAAACCAGAATAGGACATAGTAGTGTATGGGTTAGAAATAGCACACCATTACAATGGATAAGTTAGAAGCACAAATAACATAATTTCCATGCCAATATCAATGTTCACAGTTCCATCAGCCCTTCGTTTCCCAGGTGCTTGCAGGATATATCCTGCAGGATTCCTATCAGTCAATAATGAGCTTCTGGAGCAACAACAAGAAAACAAAGGTTTTTTTGTGCAATTTGCAGTTTAATGAAAGTGATAGTGGAAGCACAATATTAAGAAAACAAAAAAGCAGCAGTGTAAAAAGTGATAGTGGAAACAGGATGGCTAGAAGCCAAAAAAGTTGCTTTTTATGGCGGGCTTAGCTACAGGTTAATGGAGTCATTCACAGAGATGCCCAATCAGCCAACACATTTTCTGCATAATTTTACATGGTCTTGCGGATTGATCACAGATTAGCAAACATTCCAGAAAACTACACCCAGATTTCCTTTCATCCATTTTATATTTTGATAAGACTATCTGACGTCAGACCAAGTCAAGTCATACAAATATTAATCCTATGAAAATAAGGACTGTCAATGCCATTATTCTGCTCAGTAACGAATGCCTAAATAAACCATAAGTGGAGGTGAAAAAAAACATCCAAGTTTGCCAGTATGTGGAAATGTGCTAATGTGTAAAGAACCTAGTCCAAAACATAATAGCCAGCATATTACATCTTTCAACCCCATATTTGATTTTATCACCCACATTGTGGCTTAGAGAAACCTGAGCATCTATGCTACTGAAATTATTGATTCCAGAAGAAACTGAACATTTCTATTTAAATAAGAATGCAACAACAATTGTCATGTGGATTATTGTAACCCACCTTAACTAACTTGTTTGACACACATCTACATCTGACCAATATCAGCCTTAATAGAGTTATCGAAAACCAATACCTGTGGAAGTACATGGTGGTTACAATAAACGCATACACTATAATATAGCCAATGTCAGTTTCATCTCACCGATGCTTTAGCATAACTCACAGAGCATAGCATAAAAATTGAACTGGATAAACATACTATTAATTTATCTTTCAATTCAATGGGTAAACAGCTTCTGCCACCCACTAGACAAGTTTCTCACCTCAGACACCATATCCATATGCAGTTTAGATGCAGCACTGGATGTTTGGTTATCTGAACACTAAGCACCTTTTACGGACATTCTCAGCAATGTTGGAGCAAAGCAGCTGTCAACTCATGGCAAGGTTAATTGTAAGATCTATTTCATAGCAGTGAACTAGGGCACCATGTAGCTGTTTCTAGGTTTTGAAAAAATGCCACGATACCCATTTAAAATACTACTTTAATCAGAACTTGAAAATTGTATTTATTCACCATTCAAAGTCATCTCTTTAGTGCCCTCTCTTATTTATTCTAAAGAAAGGAGGAGAATCAAGTCTAGGCATTAATTTTTGGGCACTTGCAATTAAACCAGGTGTGACTTTCTGCTCATACCAGATTCGATTGACCAAGTAAAATAGGCTCAGATGTATGTTAATTGAAATTTGACTGGAATTTACAATGTACTAAGGAGGCAACAGAGAAGTGTGGAACCCTGTCGGCATTGTTATACAGCTTTTTGAATATTTGATAAAAATGTCTCTGTAATGCACCTCCCATGTCCCTCATTTCATCAATGGGGTTCTGAGAGTGTACCTAGATCCTTTTCCTGACATCTATACAGATGATGTTACCATTTACTGCAACATTTTGTAATGCCATATAGAGCATGCAGTGTTAATGTATTCTGAGTAATTAATATTGGTTTCTAAATTACAACAATATTATTTTCATGTCACTGCAATTGAATTATGAGATTAAACATGTCACATGAAGGGGTAGCAATGAACCTTAAGAGGGTACAAATAGTGAAAGAGTGTGCAGGCCCTTCAAGCATTAGGAACAAGGAATATTGCTTTTTCTGAGCAATTTTTTACTGACAATTCAGTCACAGATTTACACAAAGACTCCCATCATTAGTCTTCTTAAGAAAGGAATGACATTTCCTCGTACTAGCCACAAGGGTCTTTTGTTTCCTGAAAACCATCTTCATACCAGTGTTGATCTGTTGAATGAAAGCTGAAGTGCTCCCTGATTTACAGCAGCTGATGCTTCTGATCAATCAGACCATGCGGGCAGGAGTGTTGCAATGCCAAAATTCATCAGGTAAGCTTTTTCTATTGGAAAATGACACCCATAAATTGACTCCTACGGAATCTATCACAGACACCAACTATCAGTTAACATAGGCCACATTGTTTACCCACTCTCTTTCACCCTAACCTTTTCTGCAGTGAATATTTTATCCATGGTTGGTAAAGAACGTAGTGATTGTCAATTGTTCAACCTGTAGCTTGCATGGAATTGCCATGCCATAAACAATGAGGTATTTGCTAGAACAGAAACTGTAACATGAAGATGCTAGATTGGATTATCTCCATATTATGTTCGAATTCAGAATTATTTTCCACTCAATCACTGTTTATTTCTTCCTTTTCTGGTCCCAAGAGTCATTTTATCCATACTGAGATTGTGGTGTTAAAATCTTCCCAACTTGCATAAGATTCCCCAAACAGCTGATAACACATTTTGAAGGAGCTATCCAATGAACGTTTTACTTGTATATGTGGTATACTGCTCCACTATCCATCTAGACCTTACTCTCTTTGTTTTCCATGTGCCTCTTAGTTTTGCTTTCATTGTGGAAATGCAATTTTAAGTAGTTTTTTATTGTGTATGATTTAGAAAGACTTCTGTCTCTACTTTCTGAATAATTTTATATTAAGATTGGTATGTGAGCTGAACATATCATCCAAAATGTTTAAGCCATTCACTTGGCATTCAAACATCTTTCGGCTGTTCACCATGCCAGCAGAAATGTTCTTCTGGATCAAAGATGGTCCTTTTTCAAAACTCATTCACTTCCTACTGGTATTCCATACGGCACAGATTGTTCTCCATGATTTATTTGTGCTCCAGATTATCCAAGACCATTGCTTGCCTGAGCTTATTTTAACTACATTCCTCAGAAGTACTGAATGTCTCATTCATTTGTTGCATTCTTATTTTCAGAAATTGTATTTCTCTATTAATTTGGTCCCGTGTTTTTTGTAACATGACAATCCAAAACATTTCATAATATTATGGTGATTGCTTTCTGTTTTAAGGAACTTAGGGGCACATGCATCAAGGGATTTTGCGATCGCAAACAGTGCGATTCGCAAAAATCGGCCGTTTGCGATCGCAAAATGGCGTCTTGCAATGCATGAAAGTCTTTGGGATGCGCAATTTAGGTAATCGCAATTTTTTGCGATTTCCTAAATTGCGATTGCATTTAAGTAATCGCAATTTGCGATTCCTTAAATGCAATGCTAGAAGCACTTTGAAATAGCAATTTCGCTATTTTGGCTCGCAAATTACCAAAAAATTAAACTGGTCGGTAATTTGCAAGAACTTTGAAAAATGCACTATTTTTCAAAGTTTCATGTTACACAAACACATGCCCTTGGGGCATGTGTGTGCGCAACATGGGTGCACATTTCAATTTCAGGGGTGCAGCAGGGTGTCCTTTGGCACCCTTGCACCCTTGAAGTGCATGCACTAATTTGTGAGTACCTAATGGGTACTCGCAAATTGCGCATGTACTCCCATTCATTCCTATGGGCCTGTGGGCCCATAGGAATGAATGAGAAGCTATTCCTTAATTGCAGTCGCAATTTGCGAGTCGCAATTAAGGAATGTTTAGGAATCGCTATTTTTATAGCGATTCCTACATGCATAGGCTTTTACGATTCCTTAATTGCGATTCCTCAATAATCGCAATTAAGGAATCGCAAAAGCCTTCCTTGATGCATGTGCCAGTTATTTTTTAGTTTGTTAGAAATTATGTTTCTGGTTGGCTAGGTATGCACCTAAGCCATGCAGAACCCTCAACTCGAGTCAGAGCAATTAGGTTACACACCAGAGATAACCTGTGCTCAACCCCTGGTAGCTTTACGCAGAGCAGTCAGACTTATTTTCAGAGACAACGTGTAATGCAACTGCGCAATACACTCGCACCAGTAACACAATAAATACACCACAAAAGAGACTTCACACAATACTATATAAAAATATAGATTGTATATTGTACATAAATCATAGACCAAAACAACATGAACTACAGATGCTGTGCATACAATGCAAATACTGGAATAGTACTCGTTATCCTGGCTATGCAAGCATCTGAATGACATACATTATAACCTCAGTAAATACTTAGGGCATGAAATGCAACAGGTTATGAGATAAAAACATGAATCATCATATGAGCGCAAGAATGCCAATCTGGTTATCACAAAGGTACATGAATCACCAAATGTCACCATAAAATCATAGGGCACAACCTTCCTGTGCTCCTATTACCCAGTATATGGTAATTTGCACAACATGTAGGTTACAGGATCACCTGCACACCTACCACAGGAAATACGGTACTTTGCAGAAAATGTTACAGACTCTGGGTTCTTCATCGAGGTTGCACCCTAAGAGTCACCAACATGGTCAACAGTGGCACCCAGGTATGTGCCCAAACGATAGGGGGGACCATCCACACAACACATTAATGGCAGGGTGACCTCACTGGGTCCTTGGCATGAAAAATGGGCAAAAAAGCTGCCTGCTAGCCCGCCAGGCAGCTGCTGAGCTGACAAAGGCAGTCTCTGAAAACAATGGGAGGTGTTTCAGCGGACTAAACTCACCCAGAGAATGCCCTCAAGGTTGTTGGCCAAAGGACAGAAATGCCCACACAGAACGGGGGCACAACTCCCTTGGGTATAGTAATGCAAGAGGGCTCCCTTTAGGGAGATTACAGTAAAGCTTTGCGGAGGTTTTGGGTTCCGACGCGGTACTTTGATCATTCAGCAAATGCACCCAATTGCAAATCAAAATCACCGGGCGGGCCCGCTGCAGTGAGGAGCTCCTCCAGGACATTCATACCCCGCTGAGGGAGGGATCACAAGTGATGGTGGGGGCCTTGGCAGACCCTGTAGGGTGGTGCCTTCCTGGCAAGTAGACAGTAACAGGGCCAGGCCGCATGGAGAGAGCGGGCGCGGCGGCCAGAGGCCCAAGACTCCGCTGAGGGTGAAAAACCTGTCCCACATAGGCAAGCAATGTGCTCTGGACCATGTTGGGTACCTTGCAGTGCTGTGGCCTCCATGAGCCGGACAGCACTAATACCATTTATCATCCGGGGAGACCTTGGACGACGGTGGAGTGCTCCTCCCGCGCTGCGTGAGCATACACCAGCGCTTGCCCTGCATTGATTTGGGGGCACTTAACAGCTTTCACCACGCGCTCAATAAAATAAAGGAGGCAGCTATCTTCACGCGTTGGGGGCCACACGCTTTGCTTTTAGGGCATAAGTAGTCAAGGAACAAGTTGCTTACTTTGAGACCAGGGGCAGCAAACAGCACTCCCCAATCACTGGGATTGATGAGACACTTGGAGGGGACAAGAGGTGCGGCAGGCAGGTGGGCCAGCAAACAAGCAAATGATACTGATGCGGTCTCCCCTGGCAGTCCAGCAGCCCTCCAGCAATGTAGCCAGCAGCATCTAATTACAAGTCCCACGCAGCACCTGGGCAGAATAAGTTCAGGGAGTAACTGTTTTCAGGGCAACACACGACAAAGCAATCCAATGAGTTTTTTAGGCCACCCAGAAAGTAGCAGGTAGCAGGGCACCAATAGAAGAGCAATCTAGATGAGTCCTTTGAGCAGCGCAGCAGTCCTTCTGACAGAGGTTCCGTCCCGGTTTGAAAAGTGCTATTAAAACCATGGAGTCAAAGCCCCTGTACTTATACTGCAAAATGTATTTGTTTCAAGGGGCAACTTCAAAGAAAACCTTTCAAGTGTACCGCACCCCCTTTCAACCCCAGCCCTGGCTCCAGACATCAGTATTGTGTGAGAGCAGGGCACAGCCTATACTAATGTAAATGTGCCCCGCCTCCCTCTCTCCCAGCCCAGGAACACTATCAGCATGCAGATGGATTCATATGCAACCCTGTCACACCTAACCCTTACAGTGTGATGGCTGTCTGGAAAGTGTACACAAAGCATAGCTGTCAACCAGGCCCAGACGTGGATTAAAGTCAGACTGCAAGCACAAGGAGTCATAAGCACAGAGAAATGCCCACTTTCTAAAAGTGCCACTTCTAAAATAGCAATGTAAAATCTAACTACATCAGTGAGCAGGATTTATCACCACTATTCCAAACATACCAAACATGGCAACACTACTACTTTCAGATCAGGAATTACCACTTAAGTACCTATAAGGGCATTCCAAAATAGGCTGTTTATCACTACCAGGACATGCCACACAATAAAGGCATATTTCCTACTTGTCACATACACAGCACCCTGCCCAAAAGGCTATCTAGGGTCTACCTTAGGGGTGACCTATATGTAGGAAAAGGGGAGTTTAAGGCTTGGCATGTAATCTTAAGTGCCAAGTCAAAGTGGCAGTAAACTGTGCACACAGCCCCACAGTGGCAGGCCTGAAACAGGGTTGAAAGGCTACTTCTGTGGGTGGCACAATCAGCGCTGCAGGCCCACTAGTAGCATTTAATTTACAGGCCCTAAGTATATGATATACCACTTTACAAGGGACCTACTGGTAAATTAAATAAGCCAAACAGGTGTAAGCCAATCATACCATGTTTAAAGGTCGAGCACATGCTCTTTAGTACTAATTAGCAGTGGTAAAGTTCCCAGAGTCCTAAAGCCAAAAAAAAGAGGGACAGAAAAATAGGAGTAAGAAGGCAAAAAGTTTGGAGATAACACTGCAAAAAGGGCAAGGCCTAAAATAGCCTGTTATATATTTTGTTTAAAGAGTTGTCCTTTAGTCAAGTTATATCTGTGGTTTCACCTCAAAAATTTAAAGGTGGCAACTTATCGAGATAGCTCTCAAAAGATATTTGGATACCATGGTTGTTGTACCATCTTGAGGTTTCTTGTGGTTTAATTAGATCTTGGATCTTTACACTTCAAGTTGACAGTTTAACCAAACTAAGCCTTATAATGTTTCTAATGCCAATACTTTTCATTTTCAGAAACCTCACCAGCAGCTTGTCTTCCATACTGAGACGTATGTTGAGGGTTTGTCACTAAAACAACATTTGGGATAGCCTGTGCCAGAGCAATTCATTTCTAACAACATAATATGCCTTATTTCAGATGTGTTTGTCCCACCAGGTTTCAATCATATCAATTTGAGTTACTACAAGTGAGATATCACTTTTGATGACCATCAAAAGAAGCCCCTGACTTCAGTACAACTAATTCTGACCCTGACATCCCTGCTGCGACTTGGTTGAAATAGAAATAAAGACGTATTTTCCAATTTCATTTCTTTGTTTTGGGATTTACCTGTAAGCGAAATTTTATATGCAAAAAAAGCAAAACATTAATCTATTACTTTCTTCAAAAAAAGGAGAAAATAGTTTATTCTCAGTGCAGACTAAAAACTGCAACACCTATACAATAAACTTTGTCCATTATTCCAGCCTGGATGATAAAAGTGAGTGTTTGCCTTTAACAGCATTGTACCTCTGTTTAAAAAGTGATTTAAAAATTGGGGTGAGTGGTTGTCAACCACAAGTAATAAATAAACGTACCTTTTCCGTCCAGTCAAAGGTTTCAGTAATTTAAACTGGAGCTCAGTCCCTGGTAGCTATGACACAGAGCTGAAAATGCTAAACTTAGAGTTCAGATTCCTCCACTGGACAGTTCCTCAACTGGACAAGGCAGCAGGGTATATCCTGAGAGGTTGCAAAAAAGTTGGATAGGCTTGCCTCACGGTTCTGCTAAACTGGATTTTTAGCTAGCTATAAGCTCCGAATGGACAAACCTGATTGTGTGGTCCAGTGAGGTCGCAACTTAGTAATTTGACTTGGGTGGTTGGTCTCCATTCTCCGGTGGTCTGGAAGTCAAACATATTTCAGGGAATTCAGAATAATTCCTTCTGGGCACCACTTAGGCTCCCATGACCACAAAGACAGCACTAAGGGGTTAAGACTCATTTCAGCACAGGCCACTAGAAAAGTGCAGTCCTCTTCCAGTTGCAACTGGTCACTAGTTACTCCATTGAATGTATTTCTGCACCATATACTATGGTATTCTAGGAAAGTTGAATACGCTAATCAGGAATTAGCCATTCTTTACATGTTTTGTGGCCAGAGCACATATACTGGGCACTGGGCAGCAAAGCCATAGTATGCATAGCTATAAAACAGCAAAACAAACTTAGAAAAAAATGGGGATGACCCTGCAAAAGGGTATTTTCTAACACCCTCTTTGCATCTAGGGCCTGACATGGTCCTCCATCATCCATTTAGTTGTAGCTGTCTGTATGGTTTAATCACAAGGTTGTGTGTTGCTGTCTCCGGGGAAGCCACTTTGCTCTGTAAGGCAGTGGCTGGAGGCTGCCGACAGGCAGGTATAAAGGATGCAATGCCCACTTAAAGTGTGGTGGAAGAAGCTGTAAAGTAGGCTCAGATGAAATGTCTGCTAAGCGGCCATAATCTTGCATAATTTCAGTAATTTTGCATTATGCTTTTTATGCAAAATTTCCCCAAACACGCCATTACTCTACTTCGCATAATTGCAGGCTGTTTGTGTCCAAAGTTTAGAGCAAGTACATATGAATAAAGTTTTTGACCAGAACGCAAGTGGCTGCTATTTGCTGTGATTGTGTGTTTTTCACGTTCTATTAGTGTGAAATGCATCCATGGAACCAAAGTGGATGTTAGGACACATTTTCTGGTAACATAAAGCGCCAAATATTGCATGTTTTCAAGATTCTAAAATATGGCAGGTTAGGAGGACAAAGATGAGAGAGCGAATAAACATAAATTAAATATAACCTGCAGACAACTGGAAGAACACTTCTATCATGCAACCAAGTATAATATAGTGTCATGTTCTCTAAACAGTAGATCATGGCGATGAGTGATCAGAAGATTTTATGGAGCAGTGTTAAATCCTGTGGATACAGTGGCATAGTGGCGGGTGTGTTTTTAAAGTGCATTATTACCCACAAGCGTATCCTGGTACTGAGCAGGTGTGTGTGCCTAGCCCTGCCTATTGTAGGTTGGTTGAGGGAAAAGACAGGTCTTCAACTTCTTGTGGACTTCAAAAAGAGATGAGGGAGCACTGATGTGAAGTGGGAGGTTGTTCCACACTTTTGGAGCAATGTAAGAGAATGCTTTCGGAGTCGGTTCTTTGCATGCGTGGGATGTGTGCAGGTAGGAGTCCTGCAGAATGTAGGTGTCTGTGTGGTTGGTGGAAGGAAATCCAACTGTTCAGGTAGCTGGGGCCATTTTGTGAGCATGTTTAGTGAATCAGAAGTTCGTTTAGGTCCCTGAGGTGTGATGTGAGTTCTGTGTGGATGGTTGAGGGGGAAACATCGTTTACAACGCATGCGATACATCGCATGCCATTACAACGCGGTCATTACAATGACCGCGTTGTTACATCGCAAACCATTACAACGCAAGTCGTTACAACGACTTGCTGTAGGGAGCAGAAGGGGTTGGATTTAAAATCCAACACCTTCCATGCTGTTGCACAGACTGGAGTTGGAATAGTAAATTATACTATTCCAAAATCCAGCGCGTCCCTACAGCACGTCGTTGTAACGACTTGCATTGTAATGGTATGTGATGTATCAACGCGGTCGTTGTAATGACCGTGTTGTAATGGCATGCGATGTATCGCATGCATTGTAACATGGCCTATTCTGGTTGAGGATGTGTTTGGCTGTTGAGTTCTGGATGATTTATAGTGTAATGAGTTGCTTGATGATTCAAACATAGAAGGTGTTCCTGTGGTCCAACATATGGGTGACTAGAACGTGAGTGGCAGCTTTTCTAGTGCTGCTTGCGAGCCATTGCAAGATCTTCCTCATTATTTTCAGGGTGTGGAAACAGGATGCAGTGACAGCATTAACTAATAAGGTCATGTCCAATTTGTTGTTGATGATGATTAATAGGTTCCTGGCAAGAGCACTAAGTCTGAGTGCGAGAATATAGCCTGGGCCCTATGCCCTGCAAGGTATTATGACTGGAACCTCATACCATATGCCCACACCTTTTCTATAATACCCTTTGACCAGATGATATGCTAATGTATATAATCCTCTCTGGTCTGAATATCCTAAACTTGTTGGTAAATTGACTCCCTCCCCATCACTTTTTTTTTATTAAATGATAGTGAAGCATGTTATGTTTATTCTAATTGTGACACAAGACTGTTCCCTGGCTTGCATCACAAATCTTGTGTGCTGAAGTATGTATGTAAGCATGTGCCATTGTTACAGTGATTTGTGATATAGTGGTCCTTAAAGGAGTGAGACTTTGGCTCCTTCCTAAGTTGGAGCAAGGTTGTGGCAGTCCTCATAGATAGAGAGACATTTTTTCCAGATCATGGGTGCATAAGTGGGGAAGACCTTTAATTTTTTTGTTTTTTGCACTTTTTTTACCTCTATTCTGATTGTGTTCTGGTTGCAGATGTGCTGAGGATAGTGAGATTGACATCCAGGTAGCCAGATGTGACAATCAGGATGTCTTTATAGAAGATGTACCTTATTTTAAAGATAGTGCTTGGCAAATGTTCAATTTAATTTTAAAGAAGCTGTGATAAAGGTTGTAGGTGACACTGTAACATTATAGCTGGCTGCAATTTGAGCGATAATAATAATATAAAGCATGGCACATCCAAAAGGTGTTTTGTTTAAAATATACCACTACTAAAATGGCCACATCAGTAAATATTGTTTTCAATTACCTAGTCCAGATATTTTGGCTTTGCCAGTGATTGCTTCCAATTAAGATATCCATTGTCTGTCAGGTATTCATCTTTAGGCAGTTGTTTCACATTCACCTTTTGGCTGCTGTTGAGAGGTGACAGCTGTAGATAATATATCACCATACAACCTGAACTTGGATTGGACATAATTGCCATGAATTAAAACGTTATTGTTAGAAATTGGGTGTCTGGGAGGTATGCACTCTGTCAAAGCAGGAACCAAAATTCTAGTCAGTATAAGTCACAATACACCCTGAATTATCCTGTTCTCACCCTCTGGTAGCTTACCACAGAGTAGTCAGGCTTAACTTGAGAGGCAATCTGTAAAGTATTTGTGCAACACTTCAAACAGTAACACAATGAAACACCACAAAAAGACTCCACACCAGGTTAGAAAAATAGAGAACACTTTGATGAATAAAACAAGGCCAAAGTGACAAAAATTCAAAAAGTAGAACTTGAGGTATTAATTTTTAAAGAATAAATTGTAACATAGTACGTAGAAGCAATAAGTAACTATTTTGGATATCTTATGCCGCTGGACCAGGGCAAAGTCAAAAGTTCAGGCTGACTGCTGTAGAACGCGGGCCAGATACAGGGACACACTTAGGCCCGCTGAACAAAAGTACATTGATCTGGGTTGCGTCACCGTCGAAGAAGATGTGAGGTACAGCCGAAGTGATGTGTCGGTATCGAGCCATGTAGTGGACGAGATGCTTTGATTTTTCTTCACACAATGGCAGTAATGCGCTGGTTCTGAGTGTGAGGCTCTGTTTCCGATTGTGATGCGCTGCTTCTGCTCCTGCAGCAGAGGATGCGTCAGTTACAAGGGCATAGAGCTGGTTCTGAAGGTGATGCACCAGGTCTGCTTCACGCAACAATAAGGATGCGCCAGTTCCGATCCACGCAAAGGAGAAGATGCAGCAGTTCCGATGAGGATGCGTGGGTTGGCTTGAAAAAGCCCCTTAGGCCTCACTTCCGTGGGTCCAGGACTGGGGTGGCACCACTTAGCAGGGCAGACTCACAGATGGCAGAGTCCAGACTCAAATGCAGGTGAGTTAGAAGTCTTTTATATCCCTGAGTCTTCAGTAGGAGGCAAGAAAGCATGCCCTTGGAGTCACTCTGAGTTCAAGTGATGCAGGTCCAGTCCTTTACACCCAAGCAGTGGAACAGCAGGCAGGAGGGCAGCACAGCAAGGCAGGAGTCCAGCAAAGCAGCAGTTCAGCAGAGTGGCAGATCGTCAGCAGTACAACAGTTCTTCTTCCAGGCAAGGTCTTCACAGGTCCAGAAGTGTACTGAAGTAGTGGTGTCAGTGGTCCAGTTGTGCCTTTCGAGTGGGGGAGACTTCAAGGACAGATATTTGAAGTGCATAGAGTTTTCCCTTCCTGCCCCGGCTCCAGACTCACTACAAGGTGGTAAACAGCCCTTTGTGTGGGGACAGGACACATACTATTCCGATGTAAGTGTGAGGCTGCGTCAAGCTCCTCCCTCCCATCCTGCCCACGATGGCCCATCAGGATATAGATATCCCATCAGTCATACCTAATCTCCCTTTCTGTGTGGCTGTCTAGAGGAAATGCACAAAGCCCAGCTGTCATCCACCCCAGACGTGTATTCAGCCACAGACAACAGGCACAGAATAGCTATAGTAAGAAAATGCAATTGTTCAAAAAGTGTCATTTTTAGAATTCCAATTTAAAATCTGACTCCACCATAAGTTGTGATTTTAAATTGTGAGTTCAGAGACACCAAACTTGAAAAGTCTATCTCTTCACAATTGGGATTTACACTTAAAAGATGTAATAAGGTAGTCTCTATGTTATCATATGGAAGAGATAGGCCTTGCAGTAGCGAAAAACAAATGTGTGAATTTCTCACTACCAGGGCATGTAAAACTTAAAAAGTACATGTCCTGCCTTTTAAATACATTGCACCCTGCCCTCTGGTTTACCCAGGGCCTACCTTAGGGGTAACTTGTATGTATTAAAGGGGAAGGTTTAGGCTTGGAAAGAGGTTTAATTTGCCAGGCCAAAATGGCAGCTAAAGTGCACAGAGTGACAGACCTGAGTGAGTCATAGTTAGAGTACTACTTAAGTGGATGGCACATTGAGAGAGCAAGCTCACTAGTAGCATTTTATTTACAGGCCTTCGGCACATGTAGTGCACTTATAAGTAAATTAAATATGTCAATTGGGGATGAGCCAATATTGCCATGTTAATAGGATAGTGTGCATGCATGTGCTCAGAGTTCTAAGGCCAGCAAAAACAAAGTCAGCAAAACGTAGGAGGAGTAAGGCAAAAGGATTTGGGGGACCCTGCAGAAGGGGCCATTTTCAAACATGTTACTAGAGCTCCAGAAGGTCGGTGTGATAGTCAATTTCAAATTCAGATAATGTTTCTGCCCCCTTTGCCATTTGTCACTTAGGGCATGGCTCCTTTAGAGAATCAAAGAAATATTCTGGAGTGGAGTAGGGAATTGTTGAGAATCTGCTGGGACACATCCTTTTTCAGTAGTTTGCTGCAGGAGCACACTTTAAACTTAGCTTTAATTCACTGGACCTGCATGATGCAGGGTGAATTGCCTTCTGAAGGTTGAAACTACTGCATAGGTAAACATATATACATAGGGAACAAGAAAAATTCTTAGTGGTCGGTGCTGATCTGAGCATGGGAAGTAGATTTTGGGGCAGAGATAACTAGAAACTGTTGATACCAACTATGAATAAAGGAGATTTATTTATCTCAGAGTTCTGAATCAAATAGACAACTGGAGCTTCGCTCTTGTGGTCTTTTTAATGTTGCACATAACCCCTCAGTGAAAAACATCCCTTTTACCTATCTATAATTCTATACATTAGCTTTATGTACTTTATTTTCACAGAGTAGTGATAGTGAGCAGTAAAGGCTCCTGTTGGTGGTAAAAGGTATATAATAATAATCAATAGGAGCTAACTATATGAATAAGAAACCTCTTATAATGTATGTCAGAAAAAACAATTCTGTTTTATATGAAGGCCCTCACCCACCAACCTAGTTGGTGGCATGCTTCATCATCGGGCCCCACCCGATGGTACCGAATGTGCCTCGGGTGTGCTACAACGTCTGCTTACAGCGGAGCGGATTGTGTAAAGTGAGTGTGCAGTGATGGCTGTGGTGAATATGAAAATAAAAAACTGTCCAATGAGTCCCAGGGTCCGCAGGGGAGTTTTATTCATGGGCTCATGGCAGTGTTTAAAAACAAGGCTACGGATGTTAACTGGGGGTAATTATCGCCCCCTACATGCAGTGAGGTCAACTAGTTTCAGCCAGGCCTTATGGTAAAACTGGCTTTCATCAGGACCGGTATGTGTGTGGTGAGTTAAAAGGGGTGTCTATAAAGTGTACAGGCTCCTATGTGTCGCACACGCTAAGGTGCGAGAAATGTAAGAGGATGGTTTCCTCTATGGTCGTGCCTATAAAGTAAGGACGAACAAACATTAAAAAGAACATAGAAAACAGACAAACATGAAAAGTAAGAGGTATGGTAAGACACCGTAAAGATCACAGTGACTTGATATCGTAGTGCCTTAACTCGAAGTAATGCGATCTGTGTCGGCATGTGAAACTCAGTTGTCGTAGATGTAATTATGCGTTACCGTGCTAGTCAATATCAATAAACAGTGACATTTGATGCATGCGAGCACGGGAAACTGAGCGGCTTACTCTTATGATCTAAGAGACTGACTCCATGAGCGTTGGATATACCGCCTTTTGACCCATACCCAAGGATTAAATGACAATATTCCTTGGAACAGTCTTAACAACTGAGACCAACAAGTGCAGTCCCCCCTCTTAATCTAATGACTTAGGGTCATTGATACAGCCCCTCACATGGACACTATACACTTTGATTTAAACCAAGAGATATGATCTGAAGTAATGTCCATTTGTGTATTCTGTCTCAAGAATTCGTGGGCCATACCATCACGTACCCTGGGAGATGGTACATACAGTCTGCATGAGATTACACTCTTAACCAGTCTGCATTCTCTCGCTATACTGAGCCTATATAGACTAATTGGCCACGCATCTTTTTACTTCTTAACATAATATTCTGCCTTTTAATACACTGCTATTTGGAACCACCACTATACTCTACAATGTAGTCACTGACGGCACTACACACACGTGCAGTCTGTTGTTTGTCTTTACTCTCTCCCCAGACGCTAGTCACGCCGGGGAGACTCTCGTGCAGTCTGTTGTTTGTTTTCACTCTCCCCCCAGACGCTAATCACGTTGGAGGGGTAATTGACTTCAGCTGCGGTCTCTGAATGACGCTAATCGCACTGGACAGGAAAGCGAATGCAGCTACAGCACCTGACAGGTATTTAAACCCCGCCAAAACCAGCACAAACATCGACGGAGTTCCCGTAACGATCAAGTAGGTGGTGCTGTGGGTTCTGGACTGTGACGAAGTAAGTAAAATAGTGGGGGAAACCGCTGTTTCACTGTGAAACACATATGTGTGACCGCTAAGGGGCCCCCCTCTAATTATTTCTCTCCTTAACCTCTATCAGAGTGTGACTATAAGTCGAACCCCCGCCGGGGACTCATGGAGTCAGTCTCTTAGATCATAAGAGTAAGCCGCTCAGTTTCCCGTGCTCGCATGCATCAAATGTCACTGTTTATTGATATTGACTAGCACGGTAACGCATAATTACATCTACGACAACTGAGTTTCACATGCCGACACAGATCGCATTACTTCGAGTTAAGGCACTACGATATCAAGTCACTGTGATCTTTACGGTGTCTTACCATACCTCTTACTTTTCATGTTTGTCTGTTTTCTATGTTCTTTTTAATGTTTGTTTGTCCTTACTTTATAGGCACGACCATAGAGGAAACCATCCTCTTACATTTCTCGCACCTTAGCGTGTGCGACACATAGGAGCCTGTACACTTTATAGACTCCCTTTTAACTCACCACACACATACCGGTCCTGATGAAAGCCAGTTTTACCATAAGGCCTGGCTGAAACTAGTTGACCTCACTGGATGTAGGGGCGATAATTACCCCCAGTTAACATCCGTAGCCTTGTTTTTAAACACTGCCATGAGCCCATGAATAAAACTCCCTGCGGACCCTGGGACTCATTGGACAGTTTTTTATTTTCATATTCACCACAGCCATCACTGCACACTCACTTTACACAATCCGCTCCGCTGTAAGCAGACGTTGTAGCACACCCGAGGCACATTCGGTACCATCGGGTGGGGCCCGATGATGAAGCATGCCACCAACTAGGTTGGTGGGTGAGGGCCTTCATATAAAACAGAATTGTTTTTTCTGACATACATTATAAGAGGTTTCTTATTCATATAGTTAGCTCCTATTGATTATTATTAGAATTCCCTGGGGAAGTGAACTAGTCTATCCCATTCCTCTCTCTCCTTTTGATATTTATTGATGTAGCAGCGCACAGCTGTGAGAGAAATAACACATTTATCCTCTGTCATCATGGCGGAACACGCAGGCTTGACCTTCACTGACACTGATGTAAGCGAGCTCCTCGCTGACCCCCCGTTCCAGGCAGATATTAACATATCACAAACTATAGCTCAGACTACAGACTGGGAAGCACTAACTGAAAAAGAAGCGCAATAGAATTCGCGCAATTCTACATGGTGTTATTCTCACTGAATATTTACGAACCAACACTGCACCTAAAGGCCTCCTGGTAACCAATGCGCCCAGGATCTTCCTGGAGGATGCTTCCTTCAGGAAGGACTGGGCGCAGATTACCTGGCACTGTACTAGAGACTGGCTGGTACTAATAATTAGGACAGCCAAGCGGCTCTCGGATGCTATGATTATTGAAATCCAAGCCACAGAGAGCCATTTTAAAACCACCATTACTTCTTTTAAGAAGAAGTTAGAAGAATCCAACAAAGAGATGGCGGAATATAAGGAATACCTCACACAAGCAAAAATCACGAAATTTCAGAAAGATCTAAAAAAAATTCAATTACACCAAGGTATATCCCTACTCCGATGATAACTACACAGCCTTGGAACAACCGGACAGATCATCGGACACCTCAGGAGACAACACTTCTATCTCCAGTGGCTCAAGCAATGGCTCCTATAAACAAAAGGGAAGAGGACGAACACCCCGATGGAAACAACCATGGGGTACATTACAACATCAAGGCCAAAACTTCGGGCCAGTACCTTTCCCACATCTACCGCAGAATCCCTATTTCGGATGGCCCCCCAGTATCACCAAGCACCCCAGCCATTTTTTCAATACAACCAAAGGCCGCCTTTTTTAGGGCAAGGCCGGAGATCCAGGGGACGCAGAAGGAATCAACAACAAGTCCATTGGGAGGAAGAAGGCGGACCAGTCAGTGCCAACACAAGGAACAGAGGAAGAGACCCCCGACGGGACCGAGCGGGGTACGCTAACAACATCTCTTGTACAACCGAAACCAGCATCCCTGGTCTTTAATTTATCATCTACCCCCCTCACCTCTGCTGAGGAAGATGTCCTTAATAAAGGCCTCTCGTTTGTCCCAACCGCAAGACTGGACAAATTTAATCTTCATTTAGAGTTAGCAGATTTTTTCCGCAAACTCAAACTCAAAAGCCTTCTTTGAGAAAACTCCATTACCGGACCACACAATCAACAACAATGAAACGGGTCTAAGATCAAAATCAACGTTTATTCCCCCACCATCAGGAGTCCCGGTAGAAATCAGTGCCTTCGAACAGGCAGTTTACAATGAGGTTGAAAACTTGAATCAACCCAACACTTTTAACAACCTCTCAAGAGAAGAGAGGGAGGCAATACATGAACTACAGAACAACACCAACATAATCATCAAACCTGCGGATAAAGGGGGTGGAGTGGTCATCCAGAACAAAGAGGACTATAACTCTGAATGCCGTAGACTACTCAGTGATGAGACGTAACTATAGGCGTCTTGAAGTTGATCCAACTAGTACTCTACAAACCACGATTGCCCTATTGGTAGAAAGAGCAGAAAGCAATCAAGACATCTCCAAACAGGAGGCAGACTACCTTTGTACTAAGACTGTAAAAATCCCTACTTCTACACAGTACCAAAGATTCATAAGGAGACTAGACCGCCACCTGGACGACCAATCGTTTCTGGAATTAACTCCCTTCTAGAACCCCTTTCAAGATACTGCGACTTTTTCTTGAACCCACTAACTCAGAAAGCGTCCACTTACATCAGAGACACCAAACATCTGTTGTCTCTCATTAAAGATATGAATTTTGATCCTACAACACAACTTTTGGTAGGGCTAGACATTGAAAGTTTATACACTAGCCTCCCTCAAGACGCCACCTTGAAAGTCCTCCACGATATGATGATGGAGACGACCTGGGATTATACGACTCCCAGAGGTTTCATCCTTCAATGTGCCACACTGGCTCTTAAAGAGAACTATTTTGAATTTGAGGGTGAATTGTATCTCCAAACAAATGGTACTTCAATGGGCAGTGTTTTTGCCCCAAGTGTGGCGGGACTATATGTCTACCACTTTGAAAAGACCCATATTCAACCAACCACGAACCCCTATATTAACAACATCTGCTTCTGGCGCCGATATATCGACGACATCTTGATGATATGGACCGGCACTATGGAGTCACTAACTATTTTTCTTGCTTGGCTCAATGAACGTGATCCCTACTTACGGTTCCACGAGTACAGCCAATGCCCAAATTATAACTTTTTGGACCTCATTATTGAAGCAGAGGCTGGAACTCTCAAGACCTCCACTTACTACAAACCCACAGCAAGAAACTCGCTGCTACAATTTGGAAAGCTTTCATCCACGCCCCCTCAGGGAGAACCTACCATTTGGACAGTTTCTCCAGCATACGACGAAACTGCAGCTCGACTGCAGATTTCCAGAGACAATCAACTGACCTCGCACTAAAATTACAGGAGCAGAGGTTATCCCAACAAAATTATTGAAACCACAAAGAAACGTGCTCGCAACCAGAATAGGGAAGCCCTCCTTGAAGATCAAGTACGAACTACTACATCAACACCACTTACTTGTGTCACTACGTACAACGTAGTATCTAACAAGGTTGCTAAAATAATACGGAAAAACTGGAGAATTCTTAATACAGGACCCAGAGAATAGGATCCCCCCCTATTTGCATACAAGAAGGCTAGTAGCCTAAAAGACCGTTTGGTGTCCACCCGCCCTAAAAAACAGAACATTGCTGACAATACTGTTCTCAATGCATGGGGTTTACCTAATGTGACCGGTCATTACCCATGTGGTAATTGTAGTGTATGCCATCTTACGCAACCCAGCAAAACACTCGATCTGGAACCGGGTAAAAAGTGGCACCAATTGAAACACACGAATTGCAACTCCACAAACGTAATATATTTAATTGAATGCCCATGCAAACTCCGGTACATCGGCATGACCACAAGGAAAGTAAGGACTAGAATTGTGGAGCACCGTAGCACCATTCGGTGCAAAAAATCAAATAGCAAATTGATGGATCATTATCTGGAAAAAGGACACACTCCGAATGATATATCATGGACAATAATAGAACATATACCATATCTTAACACCAACAACGACAAATTCATTCTTTCTAAAGAACAGCGTTGGATATACCGCCTTTTGACCCATACCCAAGGATTAAATTACAATATTCCTTGGAACAGTCTTAACAACTGAGACTAACAAGTGCAGTCCCCCCTCTTAATCTAAGAACTTAGGGTCATTGATACAGCCCCTCACATGGACACTATACGCTTTGATTTAAACCAAGAGATATGATCTGAAGTAATGTCCATTTGTGTATTCTGTCTCAAGAATTCGTGGGCCATACCATCACGTACCCTGGGAGATGGTACATACAGTCTGCATGAGATTACACTCTTAACCAGTCTGCATTCTCTCGCTATACTGAGCCTATATAGACTAATTGGCCACGCATCTTTTTACTTCTTAACATAATATTCTGCCTTTTAATACACTGCTATTTGGAACCACCACTATACTCTACAATGTAGTCACTGACGGCACCACACACACGTGCAGTCTGTTGTTTGTCTTTACTCTCTCCCCAGACGCTAGTCACGCCGGGGAGACTCTCGTGCAGTCTGTTGTTTGTTTTCACTCTCCCCCCAGACGCTAATCATGTTGGAGGGGTAATTGACTTCAGCTGCAGTCTCTGAATGACGCTAATCGCACTGGACAGGAAAGCAAATGCAGCTACAGCACCTGACAGGTATTTAAACCCTGCCAAAACCAGCACAAACATCGACGGAGTTCCCGTAACGATCAAGTAGGTGGTGCTGTGGGTTCTGGACTGTGACGAAGTAAGTAAAATAGTGGGGGAAACCGCTGTTTCACTGTGAAACACATATGTGTGACCGCTAAGGGGCCCCCCTCTAATTATTTCTCTCCTTAACCTCTATCAGAGTGTGACTGTAAGTCGAACCCCCGCCGGGGACTCATGGAGTCAGTCTCTTAGATCATAAGAGTAAGCCGCTCAGTTTCCCGTGCTTGCATGCATCAAATGTCACTGTTTATTGATATTGACTAGCACGGTAACGCATAATTACATCTACGACAACTGAGTTTCACATGCCGACACAGATCGCATTACTTCGAGTTAAGGCACTACGATATCAAGTCACTGTGATCTTTACGGTGTCTTACCATACCTCATACTTTTCATGTTTGTCTGTTTTCTATGTTCTTTTTAATGTTTGTTCGTCCTTACTTTATAGGCACGACCATAGAGGAAACCATCCTCTTACATTTCTCGCACCTTAGCGTAGTGCGACACATAGGAGCCTGTACACTTTATAGACTCCCCTTTTAACTCACCACACACATACCGGTCCTGATGAAAGCCAGTTTTACCATAAGGCCTGGCTGAAACTAGTTGACCTCACTGGATGTAGGGGCGATAATTACCGCCAGTTAACATCCGTAGCCTTGTTTTTAAACACTGCCATGAGCCCATGAATAAAACTCCCCTGCGGACCCTGGGACTCATTGGACAGTTTTTTATTTTCATATTCACCACAGCCATCACTGCACACTCACTTTACACAATCCGCTCCGCTGTAAGCAGACGTTGTAGCACACCCGAGGCACATTCGGTACCATCGGGTGGGGCCCGATGATGAAGCATGCCACCAACTAGGTTGGTGGGTGAGGGCCTTCATATAAAACAGAATTGTTTTTTCTGACATACATTATAAGAGGTTTCTTATTCATATAGTTAGCTCCTATTGATTATTATTAGAATTCCCTGGGGAAGTGAACTAGTCTATCCCATTCCTCTCTCTCCTTTTGATATTTATTGGTAAAAGGTATATGCCAGGACGTGGGTCTGGAGGTTTCATATGCCTCTTTGTTTGACCCTTGCACATGAGGTGGTACTTCAAATCTGCTTGTGCTGGTTGCCTTTTAGTCACAAAAAGTGCTGGAAGTCATCACAGTGATGGCACTTTTCGGACTAAAACTGTGCACATGTGAAGGGTGCACCCTGCAGCAGCTTGCTTCCAATATACTACAATTCTCAACAGGCCATGAACTCTTAAATGTACCAGAGAGAGAGTTGCTGTCATAGATTTGTTGATATATTTCTTTTGGATCACATTTTCCTTTGATAGGCAATCATGCTGCATTGTTGCAGCAAACGGAATCTCGCTAAACAGATTCAAAATTTCTTCAAAAGTATTTGTTGATCTTAAAGGTATTGATTTTAATAGACAATTAAATTTCAGAGAAGTACCCTGAAGTAGTTTTGTTGACTAAAACAAACATTGAATGATTCTCTTGGACATTTGTTTGAACTATTATGACTGAGATCATTAATTAGATTCCCTTGTGAAGAAACTGGGAGGACTCTAGAAGTGGATCATTGTATATTTACAAATGTCTTGTATAACGTGTAGTAAGCTCATACTTTGCCAAGTTTAAGGACTAACAGGTTATGAATGTCACTGTTTTTTTCAGTTCTACAGAAGCCATGTAGAAGGTATATTGCACTGTTCACCAAAGAGTTTATAGCAGGCGTCTCAAACCAGTCCACGGAGAGCTACCAGTATCTCCCAGGCACCTTTAAAGTAGTGCACAGCCTTGAGTTCATTTTTAAATAAGCACAGGGTCACATTTTTCTTCTAACATTAAGGGAAGGCTGTGTTTATTGTACATTATTCTCATCAGCTGCAGATAGCAGAGCCTGATGAGGAGCTGTGCTCAGTCAGATTTATGGGCCAGGATGGGTCACAGAGGTGAAGAACTGAAGCACTGAAGAATTAAACTAAAAGACGGTGTCCACTCAATATTGGAGCATGAGAACAAAATGATGTTTCTGAATACTTTTGAATGGGAAAAAATTGAAATGAAAAGTTATCTCAATTAATCATTTTATTTGAATGTTCTCCCATTACAAAGTATCGCTTTTACAATACAGCCATTATTTTAATTTGGAGAAATTTAAAGTGGGGAAAAATGTTCCATATTCGTAACATCTTTGCAAAAAAATGTCTGCGCTTTAAATTTTCTAATTGTATTATACATGTAATGGGCCCACATATGGAGAGAGGTATGTTCTGTGCCACAAGTACATACGACAGTCCCAGTCACCCATACACCTATATCCCACTCATACACACATGTTCATGCATCCATGATGACCACACTCTCACTGACACATGCCAGCCCTATTATAGTGCCCCTAGTCAAAAGTATTTTCTTCAAAACATAGCATCTGGCTCTATGAACATTAGGCTTAAAGTCAATGAAGCTGGGTGTGGGGGCATCTGGTAACAATGTGTGAGTTGCTTAGTCTTTAATTGCTCACAATAATTTTCACTGATCAGAAGTAGCTCTCACTACAGAAAACTCTGAAGACCCCTGGCTTATAGAAACAAAGTCTGATGTATTCATATTATACACAGGGAGAATACTAAGGCACATGTATATTTGAGAAACTCATTTTTGTATGTTTAGTTTTCAGTGATTTCCCATTGTTTACCCCATTGCAGATCCCAATGAACCAGCTAACTATCACCCCATATTTCTTCTTCCTCTGTTGGGAAAAGTTCTGGAGTCGTACATCAAGAAACAGCTCTCCTCTTAGACTGGGACCTACCTGCTTGCCGATCTGCCCAAGGTGCATCGCCGGTTGGCCTGACTTCACAGTAGCTCCAACGACATTCTTCTCCACAGCAGCAAATCCTGGTCAGCAGCTACTTGCAGAAGAAGTATCCGGCCTTGATGAGCCCTCGTCATCTAGAGTCTGCAGCTTCTTCTAGCTGGAGATTTTCGACGTCTAAAAAAGAGACTAAGGGCCTGATTTAGATCTTAGCAGTCCTTCCCTTGTTCAGCGGCGGCGGCAGGACTGAGTACTCCGCTGAGCTGATGGTCTTCCGCCCACCATATTTACATGTATATGTGATACACAGAAGACCGCCGCCCTGGGGGTCTTCTGTGGTGGTGAACCGCCTGCCATCGCCGTCTCGATGGTGGGGTCCCGCGGAGCAGATTTGGATGTTCCAATTGGGCTGGCGGTGTCCTGTCAGCGGATCAATCAATCAATCAATCAGGAAAATTGTGGCACGAATTTCGTTGCGCGCGCTGCAACGCATTTTGCAATGCAGCGCGCGCAACGAAATTCGTTTTATTTATTTAAATCTTTACTTACCTCCGTTCATCCATATTCCGGTGTTTACTACCCCCCGCCCCGCCTCACTGCCCCACGGAACTCCCTCCACGGGCCGCTACTGGTGGTGGGGAGACAGTTAGCTAAAGATTTACGTAAAACACATATATGTTATGTATGTGTACACAAATGTATGTAGGTTATGTGTAGTGAGCTTATTTTGAACATTCTGCATTGCACCGCATTAACCTACACACACCATGCAATGTATACCCGCACACACTACAAACACCTACAGTCATGTCAGTCAAAACGGGGTGCCGGTCTGTCACAGTCAAGTGCAGCAGGTAAGGGGGTACATGGGCAAAGGAGTAGAGGATTAAATCCCCTTTGAAACAGCCAACATCCAAATCTGGAGGGTGGGAACTCTGTCTGGAGTTCCGCCACTGCCTGCTGCAGGCAATGCCGCTGTAGGGGTGGGGAGAGAAATCCAGGCCAGGTCGGCAGGACAGCGCTGCTCTTCTCTCCCAATGCCAGTCAGCTTCTAAATTGAGTGGGGGGACCACTGAAAAAACCCACTTTGTCATGGTTCCGCCAACATCTTAATCATGCCCTACATCCAAAGGTAAGTGGAGACTGAGCCCAATGTACTTTGTATATTCGAACCATGCTTCATCGCTGTCAGACATAACTTCCAGCTTTGCTCAGGTCTCATGCAAGTAGATGCCCGCGGTTGGCACTCTTTAAATTTTTTTAATTCATAGCTCCAGTTTTACTGATTGGATTTTTATTGTTTTGGTGTCAAATAATTTTAAAATGTACTCTATCTTTCTAAATTGGTGTGGGATGTATCTTGTGTTCTGTTTTCACTTTATTACTGTTTAAGTGCTGCATAAATACTTAACACATTGTCTCTAAGTTAAGCCTGACTGCTTTTTTGCCAAGCTATCAGAGAGATAAGCACAGGTTAATTTAGTGACTTTTTTTTGGTTCACCCTGACAAGGATTGTAGCTGTTGCTTGAGAAGGGCTTACACCCCCTCCACCCAATTTCTCACAAGTTCCACCTTAAAAAATGTTTTCTCTGTATGCCAACTTAATTGTACTGTGGAGTGTTAATACAAATTCTCAGCTAGACAGACACAGTCGCTGTTATACAGCAACAGATAATTAGATTTATATTTTTTTGTTTTGCTTAATGTGCCACTGGAAGCAAGCATCACTGAACCTCAGAGCCCCAATCAATACAATGCCAGTCCTGGTTGCTTATGTACCAGTTCAGGGAGGGCCTGTCCTGGCAGTTCAGGCTGGACTGTTCCTATTGGAGCAGGGTCAAGACTGGGTTATATTTGACTGAGTCCAAACTGGTGTGCCCTGGTGTACAAAATAACAATGGACTGGGATGTGGCCCGAGTAATTGCCAGTGGCTGAGAATAAATCAAACATGTGCTCCAAGTTGGAGCATTAATGGAAATCCTATTTTGCCTAAATTATTTAAAAATGTGGGGTAGAGATTTCATCCGAATGATGCAGAGCCTTGCTGGAGCGCTTACAAGGCTTCTCATTTGTTTCCAGTATTAAATAAGACATTATTCTGAATCACTTATTGCAAGGTCAGTATTTACACAAAAATGCGATCTGAGAAAGTCCCTTCACTGACCGTATAGTAAAGTATGATGGGTACTGTGATGGTGCATTAGCAATGCCATTATCAGCTGCCAATATTTACTGCTTTCTAAATACAGATACATTCATCATACAGCTTATTCTTTTGTATAAATGTGGTGTGTTGC
This sequence comes from Calotriton arnoldi, assembly GCA_963921515.1. NCBI lineage: Eukaryota > Metazoa > Chordata > Amphibia > Caudata > Salamandridae > Calotriton > Calotriton arnoldi. Next base: position 530,702 of record CAWUFW010010679.1, read on the forward strand.
AACCACCTCTACCATAAAATAATAAAACATTATAATTTTGCAAGACTTTATCAGAACAATTACTATCTCAACAGTCCCTACACAACGTGAAAGAAAGCACTCAGCCTGCGAAAATATTGTGCGCAGCTGGGTGAAGGTGTAGTTTAGATGCGTCATTCCTTGGGGGTCTTAGCAAAGTCTTTAATGCCCATTTTTAGGTCGAGCATTCGAGACCTCTGGTATATACTTTAGTATATATTTATTATATACTTATATGTGTATGTACTTTGTGGGGTCTGGAGATCATCCCTAGGACTTGTCTGCTTCCGCTTAGGGACTTTTTTTCTGTTCAACTGCCTCTATTTAACTGTCTTGATAGAAAACGACTAGCAGCGGTCAGTAAAATACAAGAATTGCTTTCTGCTGAGAGACTTTCTTTTTTTAATTTTTCTGGCAACTGCCTCTATTTAACTTTCTTGATAGAAAATGACCAGCTGAGGTCAGTAAAATACCAGAATCACTTTAGCACTCTCTAGATTCAAGTCCATAGAAATTGTCTTCCACGAGCACCCGTAGACAATAATATTTTTTTCAAATCTTGTATTTTCAGTAATATGACCACTGAAGGACCTGATTTTATATTAAAAACAGAGCTTTGGACTATACCATTTCCTGCTGAAAGGCAATATTTCTCTCCATGTGTCCCCATACCTGGCGTGTCATGCAGTTTGGTGCTTACTTTCCCTCCATGTTAAAGAACAGTAGATGTTTCAGCACCCAGGCTAATGTGCTGCATAGCTAAATACATATAAGGTCCCAAAGGCGAGACCGATTGCTTTGCAAATGCTTGTTCTTTATTGCCATAGACATTTTAATTGTTCTGATTTGAGATAGTGAATTTAAATATTTCTGAATTGCTTTGTAACGTGGCCAGTGCACTGCACCAGAGATAAACTTTTGAAAATTCAAAAGATATTCTTTTTCAGGTTAATCAATATTATGACGTTTATAATCATAATATTTAAAACACAATTCTGGGCCTTTCTTAAAGGGAGGGTAAATTAGGTCAAAGTCACCATGAAGTTATTTTATTTTCAGTTCGATTAAAATCTAGTGTAGGTGAAAAGCAGACTAACAATTGCCGTTCATAAGTCTATCGCGCAGGCTCTCTCCCGGTAGGAGTCACTACAAAGAACAAGAACTAAAACCAGACTTTGTTATGTCAGTCATCTGGCACCATGTAGCTCCATTAGCCTTTGAAGGTGTAATGTGAAAGAGCTTCAAAGCTTTGCAATCCCTCAGGACGGACAGTGCTCGGATGCAGAGCACAAGCCTCTTTCCCAACAACAGGCTGAAGTTTCAGGTGCAGGGGCGCCCGCGGTGTGGATAGCTTTCTTTTCCACATTAAATAATGTCAACGGGCCAAAGGTGAGCCGGACGATTATCATTTCCGCTTGCATTTTAGAGGTTGATTTTTACATAAAACAATAACGCTGCAGTTAAATGTATGCGGCTGTATTCGAGTTGTATCAGGGTTGCGTCGCCCTCTCAGGGAGGTACCGTGCTACATCCCTGACTGCATTCCAGCTCTGCATGAACCTTTCCCTTGGGACTTTGCACCTGTACTTGTGTGAGATAAAGAAAAAACAGCGCCTTGGGGCTCCATCAATAACCTAACATCCTGGTATGTGCAGAACAAACAGCAGGTGATTAAAAGTAGGAGGAATTCATTGAAGGAAGTCGTTATTTATGTCGAACTATTAAAAGCAATGCACGCTATATAAGAATCGGGCACAAACCTGTCCATTTATATCAGGAGCATCTGCACTAAAAGTAAAGGAAAACGGTAGTTATCTTCGCAAACGTAACTCCAACAGTCTGGCTACCAAAATAGGTAGCTATAGAGAAAAATGTGACTCCTGGAATGTGCAAAGTTAAGAGACTTGCCGATATATATATATATTATATCGCTTATAAAAGTACCAGAGCAGCTTCAGAATACCAAATGTGAAATGCTAAACAGGAAAAAAATACTTGAGTATGGAAAAAAAATCACACGCCTCAAGCTCTCATTTCTAATCGAGAGAAATACAGCACGAATCAACAATGAATCACCTCTGCCACAACCCCAACGATCACAGCTAGCATCATGAACAACTGTGTAGAAATAAGAGTATTCAGACATCGTTTCAAGTAATGTACAGGAATGAAACTAGGATGCACCGATACACACTAAGAAGACACAATGGACCATAGATGATAAATGACAGTGACTGGGATAAGGGCCTGGCAGTGAAATCCAATATGACACACGTACACACAGATTAATGCGGTGTCACCGTAATTAAACAAGCAGCACTAACGTTCTCTTTAATCTGCCAATCATTTTCGCCCACATGAGATCCCTTACCCCATTGCCTATGATCATCTACTAGTGTTGATTGGCCCTTTGATCTACTAGCAGCCATTGCCCATTTCATCTGTCCGCATTCATTGTCGCTGTTGATCTAACAGGTCTCAATACAGTTCGTTTTATTAAAACATTTTGCGTTTTGATTTCATGCCACAGAATGTAATACAAATGTTAACACCTTTAAAACAACTGTTAAAAAGATAGGGCGTCTTCACCGTCGTTCTACCAGAGCAGGTAAGTGTGTCTTTGCATTTAAAGTGATTTTCCCAACACATACAGTCACGGGGTGTCAGATTTTCCACTATAAAAAACTGTCGAGAGTGTTTAAAAAGAGTCGTGCCCTTGGCATAAAATTAAGTCATCAATTTATAGACAGGAAGGAGGCGAAGGGGAAACTGTGGTGGCGTTCTGCCATGAGTAGAAGAAAGTCTAGGTAAATGATCATTCTCGGTGTGTTTTGTTCTTGTGTCTGTAATTTGTTTGCGCTCAGTGAAATGCCACCATTTGCTTAGGTCCCTTTGGGATCCTTCCTTTGCTCTGTGTGGTCTCTCCACGTACTATGGTCTGAATCACTGACCCATCCCTGAACCCGAGGACACAACGCCACGGTCTCAGGTTTCTGGATTCTCACAAGTAACCCACCACCACCCTCAGGTAACCTCCTTATTTTGGTCACTTCGGGCCTCATAATTTATGGCATGGACCGGCATGCCTGGCGAGATATAGATCGGGGCCAATCGGGGTGTCACTGTGTTCCCAGTCCTGGAATTGCTGGGTCTGCAAATTCGGGAACGAGCTGACCGGCGCTGGGAACACAAGACCCAGTAAAACGGAACCTGCAGGTTATTCTTCATTCCAAGCTCTGTATATCAAAATGGCTTCATTTTGGTGCAGGATTGTAGCCGGAAGTGGATATTCCAGAATGCAGGCGACACACAAAAAAACGTATGAATCACAACGAGGGCCTATAAAGTAAAAGCACAATTGTTGCTGCCGTCATTATGCCAATATCTTTGTCAACTTTGTTTCTTACTGATTCCAACTATTTTGATCGCCTATTCTGTAAGCCTTGAGGGTATTTTTCACGGTTGTCATAAGAAGGCTGTTTCTTTTGGGGATGTCAAGTCGATCAAATGAATAACTTATGAGCTTATTAGCAAAAACCCTTGGACGAAATAAAAGATTTCACTCTCTCTAGCACGTGTTACTCAGGCTTCGTTAAACCTGCACACATCGGGATTCACGTTTATTTTCACATCATTTCTGACAGACGATGAGCATCCCAAGTGATTGTCAGTTTTTCTTTCATTACACCTCAGTTGATAACTTCAGCTTGTCCTGTTTTTTTGCAACTGGACGTGAGAGATGGGCTCAAGGTTTTTTCACCTGCCGTGACTTATAACCCATCCACCGAAATCTAAATGAGGCCTTTACTGACGAAGACAGGGATTGTCCATCAGTACAACAATGTAAAAAAAATTAGGTTCCTGATGAGTGGAAGCCCTACTCAAGCAGCAACTACATTCATTGTTAGTGTGAAGTCATAAGGAAACCCTAAAATTAGCCTGTGTTCAACCCTCTGGTAGCTTGGCACAGAGCAGTCATCCTTAACTCAAAGGCAATGTGTAAAGTATTTATGCAGCACGTCAAAAAGTCCTAAAATGGAGACACTACACAAAAAGGATCTCACACCAAAGTAGGAAGATAGAGTAGATTTTAATCATCATCATCAATTGCTTTATTTCGATAACTTGTATCATAAAAGCATTGTGCAGCGTTTATGCAGTAGATAAAAGAATGAATTAATGCAAATAATCAATTGATACGTGGTTGAATTGGAGAATGTGCTTACACAGTACTTTTAGACATGATGTTGCACCACAAGGCATAAAAACAGTTATCTTAAAAGCTGTACAATAAAAGTTTCTACAAGTTCTTTGCTAAAATCATGCATAATTTAAATGCAAACAGTTAAAAAGATAAAAACTTAGCAGTGCAACCCTACGGGCTTATATAAAGTGCCAGTGCATTTACATTATAAAAAGGCTTTCTTGGGTTAAGGTAACTTCTCAATGTGACCTAGAGTATGAAAATTAAGGCACCCCTCACAAGGCTTTTTGCCTGACTGTCCATGCATGGCTTGGAACTTAGCTGCCCCACAAGTAAAAAGCTCTTTAGTCAGATTTCAGTATGCGCAGAGCAACCCAAGGGCTTCCGGTGTGACCTAGAGCATAAAATTAAGGCACCCCTCGCAAGGCTTTTTGCCTGACTATCCAAGAGTGGCTTAAAAACTTAGCTACCCCGCAGGCAAAAAGAGCTCTTGTGTCCTGGCATGGGAACCCACCAAGACCCACACACAGGTGAGAGCCTTTTTAGGACTCACAGGGTACTAGAGGAGGTTTGTCAAGGGGTATGGCAACATTGTTGCACCCTTGACTGAGCTGACTTCTAGGAAGCAGCCCAAGAAAGTGAACTGGACTGACACCTGTCAGAAGGCTTTTGACGCCCTGAAGACTGCCATGTGCACAGCACCTGTGCTTCAGGTGCCCAACTTCTCAAAGGAATTTATTGTCCAAACAGACGCTTCAGAGCATGGTGTGGGGGCTGTTCTATCCCAGATTAATGAGGGGGGCCTAGACCAACCTGTAGCCTTCATCAGTAGGAGGTTACTTCCACGGGAACAGAGGTGGAGTGCAATTGAGTGTGAGGCATTTGCTGTGGTCTGGGCATTGAAGAAGTTGAGATCATACCTGTTTGGGACTCACTTCCGGGTTCAGACAGACCACAGGCCCCTCAGATGGTTGATGCAGATGAGAGGTGAGAATCCAAAGTTGTTGAGGTGGTCCATTTCCCTACAGGGGATGGACTTCGCGGTGGAACACCGCCCTGGTACATAACACGCCAATGCTGATGGTCTTTCCAGATTTTTCCGCCTTAGTGAAGAGAACTCCCAAGGGGTAGGGTAGTTCTCCCCACATTTCAGCTGGAGGGGACACGTGTTAGACCTGGTACCATTGGTGTGAGCCTCCCTTCCATTTTTTCACTGATTGCCTCGTCTGTTTTTGATATGTGTTGCTGGTTTAGATGCTTTGGGCACTGTGCCACTGCTATTCAGTGCCACAGTGCAAGTGTTCCCTATGGGACATTGATGTATTGATTAGTGACTCCATGATTGGATTATTTGATTTACTTGTCAGACCCTAGTATAGTGCACCCTGTGTGCCCAGGGCCTGTAAATCAAATACTGCTAGTGGGCTTGCAGCACTGATTGTGCCCACCACAGAAGCAGCTTGTAAAGTGTGTCTCAGGCCTGCCATTGCAGAGCCTGTGTGCAGTCTGTGACTGCCATGTCGACTTGGCAAGTGCACCCACTTGCCAGGCCCTAAACCTTCCCTTTTCTGCAGATCAGACACCCCTAAGGTAGGCCCTAGGGCGGGGTGCATTGTATGTAAAAGGTAGGTCATGCCCTGATGTGTGTGGCATTACCTGATAGTGAATTACAGCCTATTTCGTTTTTCACTATTGCAAGGCTACCTGTCCCCATAGGCCAGAATGGGCAGTTTGATTATAACATCTTATAATCCTAACTGACCCATGGAACATGGTAGAAATTCGAATTTAGTATGCCTGAACTCAGAATGATAAAATACATCTTTTAGTGAAGTTGGTTTTAACATTCTGTGTTTGAAAATACCACTTTTAGAAAGTAGGTATTTTCTTGCCTAACCATCCAGCCTGCCTCTGCTAGCTTGTATATTGTATGTCTGGTTTTGTGAGTGACAGGGGCTGGGGGACTCCAGGAGACAGGGTGAGTCAGCACTAGGCTGAATAGACCTACCTGCATTGGGAGTGGTGGGAGGAGTAGCACCTGGGCCTGAATAGGGCTGTGCCTGCCTTCCACAGTGCTGGCTCCACCTCCTGGGGTGTGTCTGATGACCCTGGCCCACACTGACAAAGGAAGAAGTTGTGCACTGGCAGAATGCACCCAGAACTGGTTTGGACTAGGTACAGGACCCTCTGCCTTCAGAGGACAAAGGATTTACTGGTATAAATAGTGGGGCCCAGACCCCAGAACTTTAGATGACTTCTGGAACAACAAGACAAACCTTTGCCAAGGAGAAGAACCAAGGAAGCTGCAGGAGTTTGGACTGCCCCTCTGCCAATGTGCTGTTTGCTGGGTTGGCCTGCAGTGGTCTTCATTGCCAAGGAAAGGAGAAGGAACTTTCAAAGAACTTTCATCATCTTGCAGAATATTTCTCCAAGGGCTTGAACTAGAGCTTGCCTCCTGCTGAAGTCTCAGGGCTACAAGACTTCACCACCAGCTCCCTCCTGAATTCCCTTGCTGGGGATTCTGTCTGCAGAAGCCTGCGTGTCGCTGGGAGCTGGAAGCGCAACTCAATGAGAAGAAGCGTGTCGCTGTCGCCGCTGTTGCTGCTGTTGCCGTCGCATCGCCGTAGAAGTGTGTCGCCACCGCAAAGGCCGCCGCCGCATCACCAGAGAAGCGTGTCTTCATCGCAGCTGCTGCCGTCGCATCACTGGAGAAGCGTGTCTTCGTCGCAACTGCCTGCCGTCGCATCACCGGTGAAGCGTGTCACCATCGCAAGGGTCGCCGTCGCATCACCGGAGAAGCGTGTCGCTGTCGCAGCTGCCTGCCGTCGCATCACCGGAGAAGTGTGTCGCAGGGCCTGTCGCGTCTCCAAAGGTACAGAGTTCGCCGCACGGCCATCGGCCGTGCACGCATCATCTTCACATCGTCGCATCGCATCAAGGGCGCACTCTCATTACATCGCACCAGATCGTCGCACCGCATCGAGGCGCCTGCTCGCCGCATCGCCCTCCCTGCGGACCCCTTTGTTTGTTTTGCGTTACGCATCCAAGGTACTTTTGTGAGAAACGTGTCGCATTTATCATCATCTTGAACTAAGTTACTTCTCCATCTTTAAGTCTATTTTGAGTACAGTATTGTGGATTTTTGTCGTTTGTGGTCTTGTGTTAAGTCTATATAAAGAATACTTATTTTTATAAAACCTGTGTGGTGTCCATCTGTAGTGTTTTCACTGTATTACTGTATGTGTTCACAAATGCTTAACACACTGCCTCTGAGATAAGCCTGTCTGCTCGTGCCAAGCTACCAAGGGGATGAGCAGGGGTTATCCAGTAGTGTAATCCCCTTTCCCTGACTTAGAAGCAACACACTCCAGCAAGGCTCTGCAGCAAGGGCAACCTTTGTTATATGTTTGGGTGGACGCCACTTTGTTGTTAGTGCGTGGACTGGGGGTGTGCCGAGCCTAAAATGGATACACAATGCCCTATCTCGTGTAACCTGGATTATATCCAGGTAAGGCTCGAGGCTTCTGATCTGCTTGTGATTAAGGAATTCTTCCGTTAGCCTCCCCGCGTTGGACTTACTAAGTTCCTGGCTGTCTGTCCAATCCCAGTATATGCGTTTGAGCTCTACCTTGCATGGGGGGTTATGGCTATCCCATGATTCTTTGAGTCCCAATAGTATCATGGTTTTCCTAACGTTTGATATCCATTTAACCCTATGATCCACATCTAGGTTCATCACCTCCATTAGTGCTGCAGCATATTTGGTAAGCTCTGGGGTGCGCGTGCCCAGAAGAGCAATGGGCGTAGCTTAGCAATATCTCTAAACGGCCGCCTGCCCATGTCATACATTAGAGGTGTTAGTGGGATGTTACGGGGAAGCATCACCAAATCCCTCAAAAACTTGTGCTCGGATCTACTGATGTCATCTACATTGTCAAACCCCCATAGCTCTGCTCCATACAGAGCTGAGCTAACTGCCTTAGCGTCATAGACTATGAGGGCTGGGGCAACTGGCCTACTATACAAGGAGCGATGTTCTTTGCTTAGTGCCCCGACCACGCGCTTGTGGCTCATAAGCATTTTGGCTAAATGGGGCCTCCACAGCATTTTATCTGAGAGTCGGATGCCAAGATAATCGAAAGTGCTGACTCTCTCCAAGAGGGTGCCATTCAACTAAAGGTTATTCCTAAAGGATTTGTGGGGGTTAAATACCATGAGCTTTGTTTTAGAGGTATTGATGACTAACCCTGAGAGTCACAAAAGGATTGATATCTGTTCATTATTTTTGTAGCCCAGCTGGGGTCTTCGACACCAACAACGGCAAATAGGAGGGTCGGTACTTTGTCGCCCTCCAGGGTTGGAGCATCAGCTGGAACTTCTTGAAGGAAACTCACCACCCCGTTCACGTATAAAGTGAAGAGGGTGGGGGCCATGACACAGCCCTGGCGGACTCCCCTGCCAACAGGAATCTGTTTCGTCAGCTGGCCTTGGGTCCCCCATCTCACCTGAGCGTAGTTTCCCTCATGAAGGTGGGTCAATAGATTAAGGATTAGGGGAGGGATGCCCATATCTTTAAGGATCTGCCACAGCCTATTCCTGGGTACCAGATCAAAGGCAGTCTTTAGATCGATAAATGCAAGGTAAAGACTGCCCGTGCCAATTACCACGACTTTCCAGTATATATGGAGTAGCCTAAATACCTGGTCGATCTTTCCAGTACTGGCCCTAAAGCCAGCCTGGTATTGGGAGAGGACCTCTTCCTCTTCTGCCCACAATTGGATTCTCTGTAGCAGCACCCTACCAAACACCTTTTGCATTGCGTCGATCAGACTAATTGGCCTGTAATTTGAGGGGTCTTCTCTGGCACCCTTTTTAATAAATAAAACAAGACCAAAATAACAAAAATCCAATTAGTAGAACCGGAGCTATGCAATTTTTAAGTGAAAATAGCACCAAAAAGCCCAAAGCGCCACTTGTGGCTAGCTGGTAGTGCAAAATCGGGAAAATTCACAGGTTCAGTGTGACTGCGATAGAGCGCGGGTCAGGCACACGGACCAAATTAGTCCCGCTGTAACGTTACCCTCTCAGTCCAGAGTTCCATCCGCAGAGTATGGAGGCCGCTAGGAGAAGAGAAGAGTCGCAAATGGGCATTGCTGTAGGACAAAGTTCCTGTTGTCATCACAAGTGGTCAGGCCAGTGCTTTACAATGGAACTTCCCACAAGCTTTTGGTGCTGTAGGGCGAAAGTTCGGGTTGACATAACTTTTCATTGGCAGGCTGTGCGAGGGACAATATTTTGACGCCAAAGGACCCATTTGTGGTCGCAAAGAGACTGAAAATTTCAATTCTGCCTCTCTGAGACCACATCAAGATCCAGGACCTGAGAGGCACCACTTGGGCTCAGGACATGCTCCAGCTGGATCTGGGGGCTGGTCCAGGTGGTTGGGAGCCTGTTATTTCCCTGTGGCTCTGAACAAAAGGCCATCAGATTAACCCTTTCAGTCACTCTGGGAGCCCTGGGTTCAGGTGCAGGTCCAAATCCCTCTGACTCAGGCAGGAGTGCAGCAGGGCAGCAATCCAGCAAAGCAGCAGTACTGCAAGGCAGTAGTCTAGCAGGGAAGTAGTCCAGCAGAGTGGCAGTCCTTCAGCAGCACAGCAGTACTTCTTCCTGGCAGAATCTCCATAGGTTCAGAAGAGTACTGAAGAGTTGGTGTCTGAGGTACAATATTTATGCCTGGTTCTTCCTTTGAAGTGGAAGATGCTTCTAGAGGTTTCCCTTGGAAGTCTACAGGATTCCTACCTTCCCTGACCTGGCCTCAGATTAACTACAGGAGGTATGAAGCCCTTTGTGTGGAGGCAGGGCACAACCTATTCAGGTGTAAGTAGGGCTGTGCCCAGCTCCACCCTCAGATCCTGCCAGTGATGGCCCATCCAGGCACACCTAAGCTCTCTATTGTGTGTGGCTGTCTAGGAGGAATACGCACAGTCAATAACACCCTGTCACTTGACCCAAAGACAGGCTGCAGGCACTAAATGTTTAAGACAGGTAAATGACAACTTTCTAGAAGTGGCATTTTCAAAATTGTAATTCAAAATCCGACTTTACCATAAGGTAGGATTTTATATTACGATTCCAAAGACACCAAACAATAACTGATTACCTGTTCCCAATTGTAAGTTGCAGCCTATTAAATGTATTTGGTAACACCAATGTATCCTATGGGAGAGGTAGGTCTTGCAGTAGTAAAAAACGAATTTAGTTGTTTTTTACTACCAGGACATGCAAAAATATGAAGTACATGTCCAACTTTTTAAATACACGGTCCCCTGCCCTCTGGGATTTCCAGGGCCTACCCTAGGGGTGACTTATATGTATTAAAAAGGAAGGGTTTTTAGCCAGGTTAAAATGGCCATTTTAAAACTGCACATGCAGACTGCACTGGCATGCCTGAGACATGTTTGAAGGGCTAATTAAGTGGCTGGCACAATCAGTGCTGCAGCTCCACTAGTAGCATTTACTTTACAGGTCCTGGATACAGGCAGTACCTCTTTACTAAGGACTTGCAGGTAAATTAAAAGTGCCAATTGGGTATAAGCCAATTCTACTAAGGTTTAAGGAGAGAGCACAAGCTCTTCATCATTGGTTAGCAGTGTTAAAGTGTACAGCCTTCTAAAGGCCAACAAAAACAAGTTCAGCAAAATGGGGTAGTGAAGGTAAAAAGTTTTGGGGTGACCCTACAGAAATTGCCAAATCCAACAAACAAATGTCTGTGGTGTCCCCGAGACTACAACTCTTTTGATCCATGTTGTGATGCAGATGTTTATTGGTGGGAATCATTGCATGCGTGCCAGTGGGGTGAGAGGCATAAGAAAATGAAAAAAAATGAAATTTTCGTACTTGTAAAGCGCACGGCTACCCCCGAAGCGCTGTCCCGGCGCTGTACGCATACCGCTGTGGAACCCTTCCTGGCTTTTCCCTGTGAGATGTCCACTCCTGGGCACCCCCAAGGTGAAGCCAGGCATCCCAGCGCTGGTGGGGCCGTTGTGGAGATTAAGCAAGCTATTGCCCAGAGTTGCAGAGTGGGACTCATGATCAGAATAGGCACCGAGGCGAGAATTATCAGGTCCGAGGAAATTGAGCCCAAGACCCACCGAGGCGGGAATTGAACCCTGGTCCCGGGCCAGATCTCTGCATCAGGGTCTGCCACTCTAACCATTGAGCCACACTTCTCCACATAAGAGAAATTAGCAAGAACGGATTCTATTTTATATTTTATCTGTGATGTATTAATTTCTTTTGAAATGCCCATATTCATGCTGTAATTTGTTAAAACCTATCAAATATTGGCGGATGTCTTCCAGATGTTGTTCCAGGGCTGGGTGGAAAAGGCATTCACACTTGCATGTGTTAAAACACAAATATTGTGAGACTTGCGTGATATGTAAACTCTTGATAGCCATTTTGAAGCAAACAATATTGATACCATGGCCATCAGAATCTCATAAGTTGACATTGACAATTGGAAAGGATAATTGCGGTTTCAGGCTCCAGTCACCATCTGAACTGGAGGATATCTTCTTTCTCCTTGGGGATCCCAAACTAAAACAAAGGTAAGTGAATCTATAAAAACACTTGATTGATAAGTGATGTTCTAGAGTCATGTGAGCATAGAGTGATGTCCTGTTATAGAAGCCCGGAATGGCCAGATTCTCATGTGTTCATATAACTATAATGTGTGTTTTAATATGGTTATGAGTGTGCTTTTTATCTCTGTGAAACATTTTGTGTAGTGAGATTACTTTGAAACCTTGTAATCATCCATGGCAATCCTAGGTCAAGAAACACAATCCTTTTGATTAGTAAGACTTCTTATATATTTCAAAATAAGGCCCAATTTTCTAATTTATTTGAGAGTGAGCATCAAATCATAACCAAAGGCGACTTCCATTTTATAAGCTGTTGGTGTGGAATAACACTGTAAATAAGTTTGGGAAAAAAGGTCTGGAGCTAAGACTTCCTTCTGTGTAATCATCCTGACTAATGCTGAGAACTGCAATCATCACTGAGGATGCTTTGGGCTTAGGTGCTGGTTTCTAGATAAGTTATTACTGTTTTAACCTCAACATTTCACATCCGTCCTTACCCGTAGGCAGAGATTTTAATAATAAAGTAACACTGTTTTGCATTTTCATTTTCAGAAGGTGCTGAGAAAAGATTGAAGCATTTAGCAACAGCCTTTCCCTCTTCTGACATGATTTCTCAGGAAGAGGTATCGTCTAGTGATTGAGGAGATGAACTTGTCATATATGGTGAAAGGGAAGGTTAAGTAATAGTTTATTAGTGCAAAGAGTGAATGTGCAACTTGTCTGCCTTTCTTTTGCTTATATTGCATTTTACTTTTGTTTCCACCCCCTTCCAATGGGATATTTTCAATTACTCGTGAGTGTACCAGATTCAGTGGTGCTCACATGTGGGACTGTAAGGTTCATGCAGTCGCAGTGATCATGTGGACAGAAGATTGAGTTCCTACAACTAGGAATTGATAAAGGAATTGAACACTGTTTTGGTGGGTAAGGTGTTCCCCACACTTACTACCAATGTGGTATACAATTATTGAAAGCTTTCAGCTTCAAATTTTCAGCTGTTTTATTTTAAGATTGTAGTGCTTAATGAGAAGGTACTTTTTATTTTGCCTTTCTTATGAAGAATCGCTTATTGTGGTCCATGTTTCTAACAATTATTTGATATCTTGTGCAATTGCTTGGACTTTTCTCAAGGCCTATACTAAATGGTGGACTATACTCTCTCATCACTTATGGTTATACTAAAGTTTTGGTATGGCTTCATAGTCTTCATGTGACTGTTCTCATTTTTCTTTTGACCTAAATTTACTATTGCAGAAAGCGCACTTAACAAAATGCTTTACCATAACATTTACATGACAATTTATGCTAGACACTTATGTCACCCTTCCTTAGTTTTCATTATTATTTTCTTCTCTGTAACTACAGCACTTTTAAGCCATGATTGAGAGAAAGCTGGTGAAGCGTGAGTTATTTACTGCGGTATTCAGCCAAAATATAAAAAAAAATATCAAGATGCAGAAATATTGAGTTGAAAATATTGTGATGCACAAATATTGCATGCAAAAATATCGTTGACAAGAATATCGATTTTAAGGTAAAAAATGTCAGTGTTAAAGATATCTATGTTGTTAATATCAATGCTAAAAATATCTATTTTGTTAATATCTTTTACAAACATGTTGTTGTTAATAATATTGTTTTTTTAATTGTTTTTATATTATTTAGTATGTATTTTAATTGTAAATGTTATAAATTGTATAAATATTGCTAATCTTTATTAATATAGTTTGTACATTTTTTATTATAAAATTTAATGTAACAGTTTATTGTCATTTTTAGTGCCGTAGCAGGTTGTAGGGTTTATAGGGGTACAGGGTGGGAAGAACATTAATTTTAATTAATGAATAATTTTTTTTAATTAATTGTAATTATTTAATTGATAATTATGTTAATTACGTAATTAATTAAAAATATATTTATATTTTTGTTGTTGGTTGTTTTTTTTGTAGGGGTAACAGATGTGAAGGAATTTAATGATCATAATTATTATTAATTATTAATAATTATTTAATTGATGATTAATTCTGTAAATTCTGTAACCAAGGGGTCTATTATGATGGCGGTTGGATGTCCACTGCCGGGCCGGCGGTGGACATCCGCCCGTGATCGCAACCAAGAAAACTGCCGGTCAAATTAGGATGGCGGTGGTGACCGTGGCGGTGAGAAATTCCGACCGCCGCTTTTCCACCGGTTGCCATCCGCACTCCTGCCTGGCGGACGGAGCAGGTCCGGGATAATGGTGGCGGTGCAGAGCAGGCTCCGCTGGCAGGATTATGATGCCGGCGGTAGCCAGCCTTTCCTCAGCGGTCAAACCGCCATGGAAAGGCATGCGGAGATTGTCTTCCGGGGCCCGTTGCGGGCCCCCAAAGTTTTGGGGGTGTGGGTGCACTGGGGGTACCCATGGTCCCCCTACATTTTCCTGTACCAGGTGGCAGGCACTGTGCAGTGCCTGCCACGCAGTGCAGGGAAATGCAGGACATGCTCCTTTGGACATTGCGGCGGTGCTGCGGGCAGCAGCAACCGCTGCAATGTTAAGGCCCACGATCCGACCGCTGCGGTCGGATTTTGACCGCGGGTCATCGTAATTCGACCGGCGGTGATGTCGCGGTCCATGCGGGCAATCTTTTCCCGCTACCATGGCGGTCGGGGAGGTTTTCCGACCGCCATCGTAATAGGCTCCTAAGATATTTTTAATTTATATATCAAGTCCTGGTTGCTGAGTTTGGAGGGGTAAAGGGTGGGAAGATAAATAATATGAATTTATTATTAGTTCATTATTATTAATTGTTTAATTGATAATTAATTATGTTAATTATGTGATTAAGATATTTTTTATTTATATATTAGGTGCGGGTATCTGGGTTTCTATGCATAAAGGGTAAGAAGTTCATTAAATATAATTATTTTGTTATTAGTTAATTACCATTCATTGTTTAATTGATAATGAATTATGTAAAATGTGTAATTATTATAATTTTTAAGATATATTTTAGGTGTATGTTGTTTAGCTTGTAGAGGTATAGGTTACGAAGTTGTTTCAGTAATAATAAATGTAAAAATAGGTATTAATTCATTAAAAAAGTGTGTTATTTATTATGTTATGTGTTAATCTTTTTGAATTGTAAATAACATTATATTTGTTGGCTGTTATGAGTGTGAGAATATAGTGTGGCATGTTAATTATATTAATATTATTTGTTTTAATTGAAAATATTTATTAAACATGGTAGTAAATATGTAATTTAAAACAATTATTCATATATATGTATATTTAAATATTTATATTTTTTGACATTTAATATGGTTGTTAAAATATATTATTTGTTTGAAGTGAACTACTCTCTCTCTCTACTGTTGCACAGACTGGAGTGGGAATAATACATTTTACCCCTCCGCCATCCAACGCGTTCCATACTGTTAAACAGACTGCGGTAGGAGAAATAAATTGTACCCCTCCTGAGTCCAACCCTTTCCCTACTGTTGCACAGACTGGAGAGTGAATAGTAAATGTTACCCCTTCGCAATCCAACACTTTCCCTACTGTTGTATCGGCATGATTGGGAATAGTAATTTGTACCCCTTCTAAGTCCAATGCTTTCCCTACTGTTGCACAGGCTGGAGTGGGTAGTAAATTTAACCCTCCTGAGTCAAATGCTTTTCCTAATGTTGCACAGACTGGAGTGGGAATAGTGCATTTTATTTTTAGTAAAATGTAATTTTTATATTGTGTACTTTTTATGTGAAATTAAATTGGTGTGTTTTGTAAAATTATTTCCAGTTCATTTGTTAAGGTTTTTAATTATTTGTGTGTGTGTGTATATATATATATATATATATATATATATATGTATATATATAGTAAACACAGCACCTCTCCAACCTCCAGCCAGCCAAATAGAGAGGAAACGGACTCCGTTAGCAGATTTGGCAAGATTTTATTCTTCACACACCTCCGTCAGACGCGTTTCGAGCAACGCAGTGCCCTTGTTCACTAACGGAGTGCTGTCCGCCATTCTCTTTTTTAAATTGCTCTACTCCACCCAGGTGTCACATGGTCAACAACATAGAAAAAATACTGCATAACATAAATCACTATACCACATTAAAATCATGGTTAGCAGACTGCTTTTACAGGTTTGATCAGTTTTCAGTTTGTTATTGTTTGTAAATCGGCACAATAAATATGTGTGTGTAAAAAGATAAAAAAATGTATCTAATACCACACCAATGTATAAATATATAAATAAATATATAAATACATAAATAAATATATAGAAATATAAATAGTTGTTAATAAATACTTAAACTGACACATAGATAATAGCATGTGACAATAAAAAATACATGATGTGCATATTGAGTGTGTTCATATGCATCGAACACCTATGTTTTTATTATAATAATCAATGACTGCATAAATGCATAGAAATCATAGATACCTCATCATGATGATGTTTGTGTATTAAAAACTTTCTAAAAAAATTTCATTTATATATTTAATATTGCCTTATTCATAAAACACATCTGAAACTTTGATACCAGCCTAAATGCTTTTTTTGTAAAAAGAAACCTTGAAAAACTTAATAAAGTCTTTAACGTCTAGGTTTTGGTACTTAAAGTGATTCTATGTATGTTGCCATTTTATATTCTATTTAAGACATATTCTCCCATACAGTGCTCCGGTGCTACATAAAACCAAACATACTAAAAGTGCTAGTGCTTCCAAAGTCTCTAATACTCCCTAATCACACCTGGATAAAAAATTACAGTGATAAAATGATATATTGGGGTCCCGGCAGCTTAAAAAATTTCAATCAGTTCATATCACATAATTGAAACAATTCATTAGAGATAATTGTTTAATTTTTTCATTAGTTTAATCTAGCAAATTACAGGAAAGTGTGCATGTCTTCCGTCGTGTTCAGCCCGTTTGGTGTTTTGCTGTCTAGCTCTAAGATCATACGTGTTTCTGCTTGTCTCAAAAGCTTTTCCCTGTTTCCTCCTCTTCTCAGTTTAGGGATGGCGTCAACTACATAGGGGTCGATTCCGATTCGGGCCGGAAATCTCTCCGACCGAGCCGGACCCGGAGAGATTTCCGACCGAATCGGACCCGTGCAGTCCGACCGAACGAGTACGATGCGGCCGTATGTTATCGGACACGAGTCGGTCGGACTCCCATTGAACTCAATGGGAGCCGGTCGTACAACGCGTACGCGGGCTCCCATTGCCTCAATGGGTGCGAGGCGGACAAGGGCGCCCCCTACAGCGCAGTACGCCGCGAGCGCTCGCGGCGTACACGCACAGGTAGGGGGACCCTTGGGTCCCCCTGTGTGCGCCTCGCACGGGTACGCGTACAGGGGGTCCGACACGGACCCCAAAGTACGGCTCCGACAGCTCTTACGAGCCGGAGTGCGCGGCTCGGTCGGACTGCTCGCGGCGCGCATCGTACTTACCCGGCCGGGAAACGTCTCCATTGCGCGGTGCGAATCGGGTCCGAGCGAGTCGGTCGGAGCGGTTCGAGTCCGAGCGAGTCGGTCGGAGCTGTCGGGACGCCCGGACGAGTCGGTCGGCGAGTTCGCATCGTACTCGCTCGGCCGGACCCGCGTACGGTTCGGTCGGGAAACAGGCTTTCGCATGGCTTTTTTCCCGACCGAATGGTATTGGGTGCGCCTCCGACCGAGATCGGAATCGGCCCCATAGTATTTGAGGCAGTTTAGATTGTTGTTATGTGTGCTTTTAAAAGGACGAGCCACTGGATATGTGGTGTCATTGTTAATAATGGTGATGCTGCAATATTCTGACATGCACCTGTAGCTTGGTGCTACCCACATATGATAAGCCACAGGTGCATGTCAGAACATATACAGCAAACTCAGTTATGCAATTGTAACTGCCTCTGATCTGAATTTTGTCAGCGCTAAATGGATTCGTGTAATGTGTCGTTGAAACGCCAAACTTGCATGCTCGACATGACAAGCATTTGGTAAAACCTTCTCTAGGTTTGAGCCAGGTATTGACTATACCTAGCTCTGGGCTGTTTTTACTAACTGAGATTTCATTGAGGAAGATTTTCTGTAAGTAATATTTGGCTGTAAGGGAAGTCTGGTGCCTAACACTCCATCAGTCAGTACTATTGGCCAGTTTTTTGAATGATTGACCGTATTTTTCTTTCCTGTTTGCTAAATGTGAGAATGAGTCGGAGTTGTCATCATTTTTAGATACCTCTGTGGTCTTGTCATGACTCGGCAGCAGGGAAGCTCTCGGTCTGTTTTCTACCCTACTCTCTGCTTGCCTCAATATTTTTTCTTTGTACCCTCTTTTTCTTAACCTAGTCATCATTTCTTGTTTGGCTACTTCAAAATCCATAGGTACACTACATATACGTTTCAATCTAAGAAGCTCACCATAAGGGATGCTTCTAATTAGATGGTTAGGGTGTGCACTACTCGCATGCAATATAGTATTACCAGCGGTTTCTTTTCTGAAATGGGCCGTTTCTATCTTTCCTTCCTTTATGTATACTCTCACATCTAAGAATTCTACACTGGTCCGACTTATGTGTGAGATAAACTTAAGATTGACAGAGTTCACATTGATTGCTTCAATGAATTCGCTGGCCCTTTGCTCTTCTCCCTCCCATACCATAAACACGTCGTTTATGTATCTCATCCAATGTCTAACGTGTCTAGTGTATGCATACTGGTGGACTTTTTTGAGGACCTGCTCCTCCCACCAGCCCACATGAAGGCAAGCGTAGCTGGGGGAGAAGCAGGCCCCCATAGCTACGCCCCTCAATTGTTTAAACAGATCCCTGTCAAACAAAAAGTAATTGTTGTGCAAACACCATGCAATGAGATCTAATAGCATACAGTTATGATTGTAGTAGCTAAGTGGTCTTGTATCCAAGAAGTGTTTTATAGCCGTGAGACCAGTTCCATGTTCAATGCTTGTAGTTAGGGATTCGATGTCTAGTGTGATCAAAATTAGATCATTTGCCCATTCAATATTTTGCAATTTGGCAAGGAAATCTCCTGTGTCTTTTATATAAGTTGGTAGGGTTTTGACAATATCTTGTAAGAAGAAATCCACATACTGTGCAATATGTTCCCCCATGCTGTTAATGGCTGAAATGATAGGTCTCCCCGGTATGGGTGTCATTTTCTTGTGTACCTTGGGGATAAAATAGATATAAGGTATTACTGGATATTCAATGTACATATACTTGTATTCGTCCAGTGATATTAAACCTTCTCGTTTCCACTTTAACAGCTCCTTTTTCAGGGTTTCCTTTGCACTGTTATATTCCTTCATGTTGGCTTTTGTGTAGCATTCATCATTATGTAACTGTCTCTTTGCTTCTGCTGTATAATCCTTCTTGGGCCACACCACTATGTTACCGCCCTTGTCTGATTTAGTAATCACAATTTCATTATTCTCTTTCAGTTTTTTCATTAGGGTCTCATACTTTCTTTTGTCGTAATTATTTTTGCCTTTCTTATGTTGTAGTTTGACCTGGCGATTCAGTTTTTTTATTTCTTCAGTTATGCATTCGTGGTAAATGTCAATGGCATCCTTTGGCATAATCGGCAAGAATGTAGATTTTGGTTTGAAACAACTCAGACCTGCTCCTTTTTGGGGAATATTGTTCCTTTGCATTTTCTCTTGAGTGGGTATCATTTCCTCTGTATGTTGCTCATTACTACAGGTTTCATCATTCAAAGCTTGTAGAGTCAACAGAGTTGATATATCTGATGCCAATAATCCATCATCATTATCCTCCAATATCACTGGTGTCTGCTTTGTTTTGTCCAGTCCATTTTTTATAGTAAAAAACTTTTTGAGTTTAAGCTTACGTATAAAGCAAAATACATCAACACGCGTTTTAGAATGATTAAAATTACTTTCAGGACAATAGTTTAAGCCTAGTGATAGTATTTGCTTCTCTGCTTCTGTGAGTGTGGTAGAGGAAAGATTGATGATGGTATTATCATCTAGTGCTGATTTTTCTTGCGCCACTGCCCTCTCTTTGGTTTTGGCTTTTCGTATTTTGCGCCTTGCCCTTCTCCTGATGTTCCTCCTTTTTCTATTGGCCTGTTTTGAATTCTCGGTCTCAACGTTTGATGTCGTTCTAGGGCTAAAAAATCAACTTCTTCACCCAGGCTGAGTTTAATTTCTCCCATTGGTATATCAAAATTGCCCCCTTCTGAGCCTGTGTCACTGGTAAGGCACTCTGGGGCCGATTCCGATCTCGGCCGGTAGGGCTCCGAATCGTATTCGGCTTTACCGGATCCGATTCGGAGCCCTGTTTCCCGACCGAACCGTACGCGGGTCCGGCCGAGCGAGTACGATGCGAAATCGCCGACCGACTCGTCCGGGCATCCCGACCGCTCCGACCGACTCGCTCCCGGCTCGAACCGCTCCGACCGACTCGCTCGGACTCCGACTCGCACCGCGCAATGGAGACGTTTCCCGGCCGGGTAAGTACGATGCGCGCCGCGAGCAGTCCGACCGAGCCGCGCCCGTCCGGCTCGTAAGAGCTGTCGGAGCCGTACTTTGGGGTCCGTGTCGGACCCCCTGTCACGCGTAGCCGCGCGAGTCGCACACAGGGGGGACCCATGGGTCCCCCCTACCTGTGCGTGTACGGCGCGAATCGCTTCGCCGCGTACCCGCTGTAGGGGCGCACTTGTCCGACTCGCACCCATTGAGTCAATGGGAGCCCGCGTACGCGTTGTGACGACCGGCTCCCATTGACTTCAATGGGAGTCCGACCGACTCGAGTCCGATAACATACGGACGCATCGTACTCGTTCGGTTGGACTGCACAGGTCCGATTCGGTCGGAAATCTCTCCGGGTCCGGCTCGGTCGGAGAAATTTCCGGCCCGAATCGGAATCGACCCCTCTGTGTCCACGCTTGATGTTTCAGCAGAGGCTGCATTATCAGTATGTTGCGCTCCATGTGATATATTGCTTGTGGGTTTTGCAATCAGTCTCTGTTTTTTTGCCATTTCAAATTTTCTCGCAAATGTATATATTTGTCCTTGCTCATAGTCACATTTATCGAGCGCAAATTTGTGTGCTTTGCGAATTTTGATCTTTTCTTCATGCTTTTTTAAACGTTCTTTTATTTCATTTCTCATTTTCATTATATACTCTGTTTGTTCGCATTTACTAATTTCTTCGTTGATTTTATCAATGTCAGTCATGAGCGCCTGTCGGTCTATTTCAGCATATTTAATTAAGATACAAAGTAGACTCATAGATGCGGCTAAATTACTTTCACCCCATTACTTTAACATGTCAGGGTTTGGATTGTCGTAGCTGGGTGCCAAGAGGATATGCAATCCCTGCGGTACTCGTCCCACTTCCTTGTATTTTGATAAAGATCTGTGCTCCAACCACTTAGTGATCTCATTTCTCATTTGTTTTTCCAACAATTTTAGCAGCGTTTTCACATTACTCTGCTTATCAGTCGTCTCGGTGTTTGAACTCTGTGCGCTTGTAGCTGTGCTCGGTACCTCATTAAACAGTTCATCCGCTGCCGCCTCCCTCTCACGGACCGCTTCCGCAGACATATTGAGGTTTGTTAACTTGTGTGTGCTGCCCGCTGATATTCGGCAGCTACTTCTTATCGCCTATTGCCGTACCTCCCCACCTACGCAAATGCTGATTTTACTCACCGCCTCGATTGTCAGCATCGGCGAATCCTCCGATCCTGCCTATGCCGAACTTGGGTCGATGATCGATTACAGCTGCAGTAGGGGGCCGCCGCTGATTTTCCTCCCGGAATACAAAGTTTTGTAATGGTTGCATGCGGCTGCCTGCTTGAGGGGAGGGGGTCCGTTTAACAGAAGCAACCGACTTCCGTGAATCCAAATAGTAAACACAGCACCTCTCCAACCTCCAGCCGGCGAAATAGAGAGGAAACGGACTCCGTTAGCAGATTTGGCAAGATTTTATTCTTCACACACCTCCGTCAGACGCGTTTTGAGCAACGCAGTGCCCTTGTTCACTAACGGAGTGCTGTCCGCCATTCTCTTTTTTAAATTGCTCTACTCCACCCAGGTGTCACATGGTCAACAACATAGAAAAAATACTGCATAACATAAATCACTATACCACATTAAAATCATGGTTAGCAGACTGCTTTTACAGGTTTGATCAGTTTTCAGTTTGTTATTGTTTGTAAATCGGCACATTAAATATGTGTGTGTAAAAAGATAAAAAAATGTATCTAATACCACACCAATGTATAAATATATAAATAAATATATAAATACATAAATAAATATATAGAAATATAAATAGTTGTTAATAAATACTTAAACTGACACATATATAATAGCATGTGACAATAAAAAATACATGATGTGCATATTGAGTGTGTTCATATGCATCGAACACCTATGTTGTTATTATAATCATCAATGACTGCATAAATGCATAGAAATCATAGATTCCTCATCATGATGATTGTGTATTGAAAACTTTCTAAAAAAATTTCATTTATATATTTAATATTGCCTTATTCATAACACACATCTGAAACTTTGATACCAGCCTAAATGCTTTTTTGTAAAAAGAAACCTTGAAAAACTCAATAAAGTCTTTAACGTCTAGGTTTTGGTACTTAAAGTGATTCTATGTATGTTGCCATTTTATATTCTATTTAAGACATATTCTCCCATACAGTGCTCCGGTGCTACATAAAACCAAACATACTAAAAGTGCTAGTGCTTCGAAAGTCTCTAATACTCCCTAATCACACCTGGATAAAAAATTACAGTGATAAAATGATATATTGGGGTCCCGGCAGCTTAAAAAATTTCAATCAATATCTGTTTTCTAAATCGCATTGCTACTGCACATTTATAGTTCATATCAGATAGTGGAAACAATTCATTAGAGATAATTGTTTAATTTTTTCATTAGTTTAATCTAGCAAATTACAGGAAAGTGTGCATGTCTTCCGTCATGTTCAGCCCGTTTGGTGTTTTGCTGTCTAGCTCTAAGATCATACGTGTTTCTGCTTGTCTCAAAAGCTTTTCCCTGTTTCCTCCTCTTCTCAGTTTAGGGATGGCGTCAACTACATAGTATTTGAGGCAGTTTAGATTGTTGTTATGTGTGCTTTTAAAATGACGAGCCACTGGATATGTGGTGTCATTGTTAATAATGGCTCTGAGATGCTGCAATATTCTGACATGCACCTGTAGCTTGGTGCTACCCACATATGATAAGCCACAGGTGCATGTCAGAACATATACAGCAAACTCAGTTCTGCAATTGTAACTGCCTCTGATATTAATTTTGTCAGCGCTAAATGGATTCGTGTAATGTGTCGTTGAAACGCCAAACTTACATGCTCGACATGACGAGCATTTGGTAAAACCTTCTCTAGGTTTGAGCCAGGTATTGACTATACCTAGCTCTGGGCTGTTTTTTACTAACTGAGATTTTATTGAGGAAGATTTTCTGTAAGTAATATTTGGCTGTAAGGGAAGCCTGGTGCCTAACACTCCATCAGTCAGTACTATTGGCCAGTTTTTTTGAATGATTGACCGTATTTTTCTTTCCTGTTTGCTAAATGTGAGAATGAGTCGGGGGTTGTCATAATTTTTAGATACCTCTGTGGTCTTGTCATGACTCGGCAGCAGGGAAGCTCTTGGTCTGTTTTCTACCCTACTCTCTGCTTGCCTCAATATTTTTTCTTTGTACCCTCCTTTTCTTAACCTAGTCATCATTTCTTGTTTGGCTACTTCAAAATCCATAGGTACACTACATATACGTTTCAATCTAAGAAGCTCACCATAAGGGATGCTTCTTATTAGATGGTTAGGGTGTGCACTACTCGCATGCAATATAGTATTACCTGCGGTTTCTTTTCTGAAATGGGCTGATTCTATCTTTCCTTCCTTTATGTATACTCTCACATCTAAGAATTCTATACTGGTCCGACTTATGTGTGAGGTAAACTTAAGATTGACAAAGTTCACATTGATTGCTTCAATGAATTCGCTGGCCCTTTGCTCGTCTCCCTCCCAAACCAAAAACACGTCGTCTATGTATCTCATCCAATGTCTAACGTGCCTAGTGTATCCCACCAGCCCACAAGAAGGCAAGCGTAGCTGGGGGAGAAGCAGGCCCCCATAGCTACGCCCCTCAATAGTTTAAACAGATCCCTGTCAAACAAAAAGTAATTGTTGTGCAAACACCATGCAATGAGATCTAATAGCATACAGTTTTGATTGTAGCAGCTAAGTGGTCTTGTATCCAAGAAGTGTTTTATAGCTGTGAGACCAGTTCCATGTTCAATGCTTGTATATAGGGATTTGGACTTTTCTCAAGGCCTATACTAAATGGTGGACTATACTCTCTCATCACTTATGGTTATACTAAAGTTTTGGTATGGCTTCATAGTCTTCATGTGACTGTTCTCATTTTTCTTTTGACCTAAATCTACTATTGCAGAAAGCGCACTTAACAAAATGCTTTACCATAACATTTACATGACAATTTATGCTAGACACTTATGTCACCCTTCCTTAGTTTTCATTATTATTTTCTTCTCTGTAACTACAGCACTTTTAAGCCATGATTGAGAATAAGCTGGTGAAGCGTGAGGTATTTACTGCGGTATTCAGCCAAAATATCGAAAAAAATATCAAGATGCAGAAATATTGAGTTGAAAATATTGTGATGCACAAATATCGCATGTAAAAATATCGTTGACAAGAATATCGATTTTAAGGTAAAAAATTTCAGTGTTAAAGATATCTATGTTGTTAATATCAATGCTAAAAATATCTATTTTGTTAATATCTTTTACAAAAATGTTGTTGTTAATAATATTGTTTTTTTAATTGTTTTTATATATTTTAGTATGTATTTTAATTGTAAATGTTATAAATTGTATAAATATTGCTAATCTTTATTAATATAGTTTGTACATTTTTTATTATAACATTTAATGTAACAGTTTATTGTCATTTTTAGTGCCGTAGCAGGTTGTAGGGTTTATAGGGGTACAGGGTGGGAAGAACATTAATTTTAATTAATGAATAATTTTTTTTAAAATTAATTTTAATTATTTAATTGATAATTATGTTAATTACGTAATTAATTAAAAATATATTTATATTTTTGTTGTGGGTTGTGGTTTTTGTAGGGGTAACAGATGTGAAGGAATTTAATGATCATAATTATTATTAATTATTAATAATTATTTAATTGATGATAAATTCTGTAAATTCTGTAACTAAGGGGTCTATTACGATGGCGGTCGGATGTCCACTGCCGGGCCGGCGGTGGACATCCGCCCGCGATCGCAACCAAGAAAACTGCCGGTCAAATTAGGATGACGGTGGTGACCGCGGCGGTGAGAAATTCCGACCGCCGCTTTTCCGCTGGTTGCCATCCGCACTCCTGCCTGGCGGACGGAGCAGGTCCGGGATAATGGTGGCAGTGCAGAGCAGGCTCTGCCGGCAGGATTATGATGCCGGCGGTAGCCAGCCTTTCCTCAGCGGTCAAACCGCCATGGAAAGGCATGCGGAGATTGTCTTCCGGGGGCCCGTTGCGGGCCCCAAAGTTTTGGGGGGGTGTGGGTGCACTGGGGGGTACCCATGGTCCCCCCTACATTTCCCTGTACCAGGTGGCAGGCACTGTGCAGTGCCTGCCACGCAGTGCAGGGAAATGCAGGACATGCTCCTTTGGACATCGCGGCGGTGCTGCGGGCAGCAGCAACCGCTGCAATGTTAAGGCCCACGATCCGACCGCCGCGGTCAGATTTCGACCGCGGGTCATCGTAATTCGACCGGCGGTGATGTCGCGGTCCATGCGGGCGGTCTTTTCCCGCTACCATGGCGGTCGGGGAGGTTTTCCGACCGCCATCGTAATAGGCCCCTAAGATATTTTTAATTTATATATCAAGTCCTGGTTGCTGAGTTTGGAGGGGTAAAGGATGGGAAGATAAATAATATGAATGTATTATTAGTTCATTATTAATAATTGTTTAATTGATAATTAATTATGTTAATTATGTAATTAAGATATTTTTATTTATATATTAGGTGCGGGTATTTGGGTTTCTATGCATAAAGGGTAGGAAGTTCATTATATATAATTATTTTGTTATTAGTTAATTACCATTAATTGTTTAATTGATAATGAATTATGTAAAATGTGTAATTATTATAATTTTTAACAGATATTTTAGGTGTATGTTGTTTAGCTTGTAGAGGTATAGGTTACGAAGTTGTTTCAGTAATACTAAATGTAAAAATAGGTATTCATTCATTAAAAAAGTGTGTTATTTATTATGTTGTGTGTTAATTGTGTTAATCTTTTTGAATTATAAATAACATTATATTTGTTGGCTGTTATGAGTGTGAGAATATAGTGTGGCATGTTAATTATATTAATATTATTTGTTTTAATTTACAATATTTATTAAACATGGTAGTAAATATGTAATTTAAAAAAATTATTTATATATATGTATATTTAAATATTTATATTTTTTGACATTTAATATGGTTGTTAAAATATATTTTTTGTTTGAAGTGAACTACTCTCTCTTTCTACTGTTGCACAGACTGGAGTGGGAATAATACATTTTACCCCTCCGCCATCCAACGCGTTCCCCACTGTTAAACAGACTGCGGGAGGAGAAATAAATTGTACCCCTCCTGAGTCCAACCCTTTCCCTACTGTTGCACAGACTGGAGAGTGAATAGTAAATGTTACCCCTTCGCAATCCAACACTTTCCCTACTGTTGTATCGGCATGATTGGGAATAGTAATTTGTACCTCTCCTAAGTCCAACGCTTTCCCTACTGTTGCACAGACTGGAGTGGGTAGTAAATGTAACCCTCCTGAGTCAAACGCTTTTCCTAATGTTGCACAGACTGGAGTGGGAATAGTGCATTTTATTTTTAGTAAAATGTAATTTTTATATTGTGTACTTTTTATGTGAAATTAAATTGGTGTGTTTTGTAAAATTATTTCCAGTTCATTTGTTAAGGTTTTTAATTATTTGTGTGTGTGTGTATATATATATATATCTATATACATATATATATATATATATATATATATATATATATATATATATATATATTATCTACTGGCGGTCGCCAGTAGATAGTTATAGTTACATCCTATTATCCATAGGAAATCCGCGACATTCTATTTGAAATAACGTTGGCGCCGGTTGACGAATCTTCGTGAAAGTTTCCAACTTGTTGGGGCGCTCCGCTCCGCTCCTACCCTGAAAGTCTCGGGGTGATACGTGAAGCGGGGGCCGAGAAAAAAGGGGGTCCCAAAACGCGTTTTCCCCATTCATTTTTCCATAGGAACCTTTAGTCGCAGCTACAGCCCGAACTGCTGAACGGAATTACACCAAATTTGGCAAAGAGGTAGTCCTTGGTTCAGACTGGTGCCTTTTGCTTAAATGGTGTAAATCCGTTCAGTAGTTCCTGAGAAAATCAAAAGTAAAAGTACATATATATCTATGGGCGCGTCGGATACGCGTACCCTCAGCGCACCCTGCGCGCACCGTCCCGATCACGAGCTGCATGCTAATTGGCTGTCAGCTGGCTGTCAACATTCCGATTCAGGAAGTGTTGGCAGCCATTTTGTCCCTCGGTAGAACCGAGGGACAGAAACAAGTGCGCAAAGCGCAAAGGGAGCAGGGTAGAAACACCCTGACCCCCTAGGTCTGCTCAGGGGTCCCACAAGGACACCCTGGGCAGAAAAAATATTTTTTTTTTTTTAAATCGGCGGGATGCGCTTAGGGTGCGCGTATCCCGCCGAGAAAAAAAAAAGAAACAAGTGTGCAAAACGCACAAAGGTGGCAGGGTAGAAACACCCTAACCCCCTAGGCCTGCTCAGGGGGTCCCACAAGGACCCCCTGGGCAAAAAAAAGCATTTTTAAAAAAAAAAAAAATCGGCAGGATGCGCTCAGGGAGCGCGAATCCTGCCGAGAACAAATCGAGCGCGGTCTCCCGCGCTTCGATTGTATTTGCCCCGGGTGGCCCAAGTCCCGGGGGCAATTGTGGGGGTTTAATTTTATGTGTGGGGGCCTCAAAGGGCCCCCAAGCCCGGGGACCGCCACCCCCTGGGGCTTTCTTTTAAAAATGGTGCGGGAGGGCTCTGAGCCCTCCCGCAGCCCCGAGGACCACCACCTCCCCGGGGCTTTTTTTAAATTAAACAACCTGTGTGGGGGGCTCCAGCCCCCACACGCCCCGGGACCGCCACCTCCCCGGGGCACTAACAAATTAAAATGGGGTCCGTTTTGGACCCCCGAAGCCCGGGGACCACCACCTCCCCGGGGCTGTGCTGATGTAGGGAGGGGGCCGCGCGGCCCCCCTCCTGGAGCCCTTGATGGCCCTGGGGACCGCAACCCCCAGGGCCGGCTCCTGCAGTGTCCCGGGGTGCCTACCCCGGGACACTGTAGTTTGCTATGGCAGGACGGGAGCCTCGCGGCTCCCGTCCTGCCATAACAAACTGCTTTGGATATTGGAAGAGAGAGCAGGAAACCTGCTCTCTCTTCCAATATCCAAAGCCGATTGCTTTTCCACATGGGGAGCAGCATGTCAGCTGCTCCCCATGTGGAACAGCAATGCCGGCTCCCAAGGGACGTGGGGAGCCGGCGGGACTGTGGGGGCATTGGGGACCCCCACAGTCCCCAACGGAGAGGGCCAGCCCCGGGGGATGGGGTCCCCGGGGCAAGTAGTGGCCCGGGAGGGGAGCCACGCGGCCCCCTCCCCAAAAAAGAGCAAAAAATTTTTTTTTAAAATGAAAGGCCGGCCCCGGGGGATGGGGTCCCCGGGGCCTTAAAATGGCCAGAGGAGGGGGCCACGCTGCCCCCTCAAAAAAATAAATATAGAGGCCATGCCCCGGGGGATGGGGTCCCCGGGGCCAATACAGGCCAAGGGAAGGGGAGCCACGCGGCCCCTTCCCGTTTTTTTTTTAAAGGTAATTTAAAAAAGGGGTAAGGCCCTGGGGGATGGGGTCCCCAGGGCCCAAAAAGAAAAAGGAAGGGGGCCACACAGCCCCCTTCAGGGAAGAATTTTTTTTTTTTTTTTAAACGATCGGGCCCGCAGGCCCCGCCCCTTCCTTCACCACTCTGCAAACGCGCCCCCTGGCGCGTTTGCAGAGGGAGAACAATTCCCCTTGAATACTGGGGGTCCCTGGGGGCCAACTAGCCCACCAGGTACCTCCAGTATGCGCCAGGGGCTGCCTTGCAGAGAGGTGTACAGAGGCCACGCCCCTTTTTACACCTCTCTGCAACGCAGCTCTGTGGCGCTTTTGGAGGTATATGGTGGGCTAGTTGGACTCCGGGGACCCTCAGGATTCAAGGGGACTTAATCCCCCAACTTAAAACGCGCCACGGGGCGCGTTTGCACAGTGGTGAAGGGAGGGGGCGGGGCTTCAGGTGACATGTGTGCAAACAGGCCCCGTGGCGCGTTTTAAGATGGGGAATTAAATCCCCTTCAATCCTGAGGGTCCCTGGGGGCCAACTAGCCCAACAGGTACATCCAGAAAGCGCCACAGAGCTGCGTTGCAGAGAGGTGTAAAAGGGGTGTGGCCTCTCTACAGTCTCTGCAACGCAGCCCCTGGCGCATATTGGAGGTTCCTGGTGGGCTAGTTGGCCCCTAGGGACCCTCAGGATTCAAGGGGACTTAATCCCCCAACTTAAAACGCGCAACGGGGCGCGTTTGCACAGATGTCACCTGAGGCCCCGCCCCTCCCTTCACCATTGTGCAAATATTCCTCTAAAATCAGCCGAAATATGAATTCCGATTTACTCACCTGTTATCAGGAGAGACCTCAGTGCTGCATCTTTCAGCCCAGTACTGGTCCTGAAAAGTAATTTTAACCGTACTTACCGGTAACTTGAATTTCCTTCATAGGCTAACATTGACTGGTTTCACTTGGAAATTCTTCTAAGTGTGGAGTTTTGGAACTTTAAAATATTCCTCTAAAATCAGCCGAAATACGAATTCCGATTTACTCACCTGTTATCAGGAGAGACCTCAGTGCTGCATCTTTCAGCCCAGTACTGGTCCTGAAAAGTAATTTTAACCGTACTTACCGGTAACTTGAATTTCCTTCATAGGCTAACATTGACTGGTTTCACTTGGAAATTCTTCTAAGTGTGGAGTTTTGGAACTTTAAAATATTCCTCTAAAATCAGCCGAAATACGAATTCCGATTTACTCACCTGTTATCAGGAGAGACCTCAGTGCTGCATCTTTCAGCCCAGTACTAATCCTCAAAAGTAATTTTAGCCGTACTTACCAGTAACTTGAATTTCCTTGCATAGGATATCATTGCCTGCTTTTTGCTGAAAAAGTTTCTAAGTGTTGATTTTGGAACTTTAAAATATTCCTCTAAAATCAGCCGAAATCCGAATTCTGATTTACTCACCTGTTATCAGGAGAGACCTCAGTGCTGCATCTTTCAGCCAAGTACTGATCCTCAAAATTAATTTTAACCGTACTTACCGGTAACTTGAATTTCCTTCATAGGCTAACATTGACTGGTTTCACTTGGAAATTCTTCTAAGTGTGGAGTTTTGGAACTTTATAATATTCCTCTAAAATCAACCAAAGTACGAATTCCAATTTACTCACCTGTTATCAGGAGAGAACCCAGTGCTGCATCTTTTAGCCCAGCACTGACCCTGAAAAGTAATTTTAACCGTACTTACCAGTAACTTATATTTTCTAACATAGGAATCCATTGTCTGGTTTTCAGCAGAAAACTTTCAAAGTGTCGATTTTCACAAACTACAAATATTCCTTAAAAATCGCCTGTATGACTTAAACGCATTCATTCAACTGTTTACAGGAGATGCACCAGTGCTGGATCCAGGATCCAACACTGAGTAAGATAAAGTAACGATAACAGTTTTTACCTGCTAAGTGAATTTCCTTCCATAGGATAACATTGGTGATTCTATGAGAAAAAGTTTCTAAGTGTCAACTTTTAAAATACAATAATATTCCTTAAAAATCACGACTGTAACCAAAACGCTTTTACTCAACTGTTTACAGGAGATGTACCAGGACTGAATCTAGGATCCAGTCCTGTGGTTACAAAAGTAATCCATAAAGTAACTAATTGCATTTAACTAGAAATTCACATTGAGCTGAATGTTGCATTGTGTTTGAAAATGTGTTGCCCATTGCAACAACTGTAACTACTGTACTTAAAAGTCTATTGCCTATCTGCAAAGTATTTAAACTAAAGTAATTCATTCTGAGAAAGTATTTTTTGTAATGTAATGTATAATGTAATTACAATGTAATTTAAAAAATAAAATATGTAAAAAAAAAATTGTTTCTAAAAATGTAGTAAATCAGTATGAAAAAAATTAATATAACAATTAATACATTTAAAAATTGTCATTTACAAAACCTTTGAAATTCACTGAAAAAACCGTAGGTTTCAGGCACGTTATAGTTAGAAATTAGCATTTAAAAAACCTTTGAAATTCACTGAAAAAACCATAGGTTTCAGACACGTTATAGTTACAAATTAGCATTTAAAAAACCTTTGAAATTCACTGAAAAAACCATAGGTTTCAGACACGTTATAGTTACAAATTAGCATTTAAAAAACCTTTGAAATTCACTGAAAAAACCATAGGTTTTAGGGACAGTTTTAGTTACTTGGACATTGCACTCGTACAAAACCCGTGAAATTCCCCCGTTATAGTTAGTTCAGCTAACTATAACTCGCGCCCCACAATGCACTGCTGCTGACGTCACATATTACATCACTCATGACATGGTCAGTGACATCACTGATGACATCACTGATGACATCTCAAATGACATCACTGATGACATCATCCACGTGATAATCTGATGCACCTCCTCACACCCTAATATAACCTTTGATTCACCCACTCTAAATTACAGACTGCCATTCGCAAAACCATAGACACTCCAACACCAATAACTACATACCCACTCACTGATTCTTAGGTCTACACACACACATCCACTCACTCACCCGTACAGTCACTCATACTTACGGTCACTCAGTACAGGACTATCATATGCACTCTTACTCCTATATAGACACTCAAACAACGCCACTCATCCATAGAGATACTCACACACCTAGTCAGTCATGCAAATAATTAAACACACTGCCATTTACTCACCTATACAGTTATACACACACCAGCTCACTTACTCATACAAATAGTAGCACATTGTTACGCTCTTATACAATCACAGATACAAGCACACACTCATCCATACAGCCACTATCACAATCACTCACTCTTGCTTATAGCTATTTATATACTCCAACACACATATATACTGCCTTTCACATATGTAGTTACTCACACATGTACCACTGGGACATACATTCACTCACTAACACACTCTTACACACACTTACCCACCCATACAGTCTATCACAGATGCACTCTTGAAACCATCCACCCAGTGAATCACCCACTCACACATCTATGCACAGAGTTGCACACACCCCTCCCACACAAACACTCAGGCACCCATACAGATACTCAGACAAGCATTCAATAACTCATATAGACACTCATTTAGCTATTCACAAACACATGCAGCCACTTACACAGCAACAGACAGACGGATACAGACATTCACCCAGTTTAGTCACTAACCCATGCATTCAGTAAGATACGTTAAATCACTCACTTATAGAGTCAGTCACGCACCTACTAAATCATCCATACAGACACTTACACACCCACTCATTCTTCAATACGTCTTTTCCTATATATATTAAAAATATTTAAACTTTACAGAAACACACAGTCACTGGATGATGTCATCAGTGATGTCATTTGAGATGTCATCAGTGATGTCATCAGTGATGTCACTGACCATGTCATGAGTGATGTAATATGTGACGTCATCAGCAGTGCATTGCGGGGCGCGAGTTATAGTTAGCTGAACTAACTATAACGGGGGAATTTCACGGGTTTTGTACGAGTGCAATGTCCAAGTAACTAAAACTGTCCCTAAAACCTATGGTTTTTTCAGTGAATATATATATATATATATATTGCTAAAGTTGCAGCCCACAGTATGGCGCTCTTCTCAGGGGCGGTGCGTTATCATCCGGCAGGGCCACGCCGGTAAATATAAAACAGCTTTCACCTCTCGGCAATAATGGTCGCACTCACTCGGTCTTCAGGTTTTATGGCGGTTTATTCAAGCAAATAAAACTCTGCCATGCAGAGTTTTATTTGCTTGAATAAACCGCCATAAAACCTGAAGACCGAGTGTGTGCGACCATTATTGTCGAGAGGTGAAAGCTGTTTTATATATATATATATATATTTGTTATTGTATTAAAAGTTACAAAAAATTAGTAAATAATAATATAAATTGAAACTATTATTTTAATATAGTTTAAGAGTATATATGTTTGAATTAACATACACACATACATATATTTGTGTGTTTTTTTAAATGAGTATAATATTTAGACATATTTTTAATTAGTCAAATATATTTAATTTACATTGTATTACTGTTAAATTTCAAAATTCTTAATGTTTGCTATTTTCTAATTATATATATGTTTTTGTGATCAATATTAGTGTACAACAATATTTATATACCACAATATATGTGGTTTCGATATTTTTTCAACCATTTACTGCACCTGGTAACTCTTTCTAAATGCTGTGGAAGGTAATATCTCTACGGTGTTTCTAAGCAAAGGTAGGCTTTCATAGAATTTATAAATTTAGATATAAAACATGCCTTGCAACTAGAAGGCTATTTTAGACTATGCAGTAAGGAGTCCTGTTTAATTCTGTTAATTCTGAGATATACTTGATGTGTCTCCCTTCTACTTATTGAATACCAAGGCCTTGTTCTATCCAATGCACCTTTTACTGTTGGTCTGTTTAATTTTAGGTGTAGGCTTCTAAACTTTTCAAAAAGGTTTATTTTGAACCTGCACTTTGATGCTTGGTTTACAGTTGGGTAGGGCAGCTTTGGTTGCTTAGAAGCTTTATTTTAAATGCTTGTGTGTGAGTGGTGCAATGCCACACTACAACACCCATGTGATATCTGAGGTTTATACCACATCTTTAGATCTTGCTAATTTTAATGTTGTCTTACATAGAGGTTAAATATAATGATTAGGGTTGGTCAATTACTTGCTAAGTTTTAGGGGTCAGAGACCTTGCAGTGGAAAATGTTCATCAGCTTCCCAAGCCATGAGTCAAGATATGCCAGCAAATCGAGCAAACCATTTGGAGTGCCATGCAAAAAGATGCACTGTCCAACAGTAACTATTTAGTGGAACATGACACAGACCAGCATCAAGCTACTGCACATTGTCTGGTCTTGGTACATGAATCATTGTGTGAGCACCTCAATTGCCCACCTAGTACTGTATTATGTGTTTATGTGTGTTATGTTGCAACTGATTTCTTCCCTGACTGTCATTTTGTGGCAGGATGTCTTTGGTTCTGTCTTTACTGGGTTTTCTGATGTTGCCTGTGATTGTAAGCAGGAAAAGTAAGAAGGAAGTCATGAGTGATTAACATATGATGTCATGGTAGGGAACATAGTTGTATGTGCAATTTACCTATGATACCTAGTTTCAGAATCTGTCAAGACCTGGACACTGTACTGAGAAGGACTGTTGAGTACCCTTCTTGATTGTTCAAGGAAATGTAGGTGATAGTCTTTAAATTCTTGCTGCTTGAATAAATATTGCCATGAACCTGGAAAGCATTTTGTTTATGTAGTAAAGCATTATATAGAATCACACATGAACTGTATGTTAAAGCTGGTGTATCCATATGAGCTGTATATTGAGACAGGTATGTACATTGTGGTTGAAAGAAACAAAGAGGAGCTATTTGGGCCCTTTGGTCAATATGTGTGTGCTATCTTTTGCTGCCCTGACATGGAGAAAGGACACAATCTCTTCACTTGTTTTATTGGCTGTTGTTAGACCGGGCAGCCTTTGTTTTTCCCCTAACTTTTTGCCTGCCTCCATCCATTTGTCTGATCTAGTTTTTGCTGGTATTAGGACTCTGTGCACTTTACCACTGCTCACAAGTGCTAAAGTGCTTGTGCTCTCACCCCCAAACATGGTAGTATTGGTTCATCTCCATTTGGCATATTTAATTTCATCATCATTATCATATAACTTTATTTGAGGCAATTACGACCATCAAAGTATATAGATAAACATCACAGTAATATGATCCATAATTAATAATATTAAAATTTACAATAAAAGATTTGTCTAAAATCAAAAAAATGAAAGATTATTATATACAAGCGTTATATACAAAGTACAAAAGAGTTCGCACAATTTGTTAAAATATATCACCTAAAGGACAATTTCCTTTTTTACAGATAAAATTGTTTTGATTGACCACAAACTCTACCTTAACATAATTGACATAAAGCCAATTAGAATAAATGGCCCCTGGATCCTGGATTATAACACTATCGATTCACAAATCTCAAGTTCCTAGGGCACTGGCCCAAATAGCCCAGCACCATTTCAAGTATTTTGCCAATGACATCACTATAGCTTCTCTTGCTTCTACACACAAGAAGCTATAGTGATCGCAGTGGCCAAATACTTGAAATGGTGCTGGGTGCCAGTCAGTGCCCTAGGGACTTGAGATCCGTGAATTTGATAGTGTTATAATATTTAATTTACTTATAAGTCCCTCATAAAGTTGTACCCCTTGTACCCAGGCCTATACATTAAATGCTACTAGTGGGCTTCCAGCACTGATTGTGACACTCAGGCCTGTAAATTAAATGCAGTTAGTGAGCTTGCAACACTGATTGTGCCACCCCCTAAAGTAGCACTGTAACCATGTCTCAGGCCTGCCGCTGCAGAGCCTGTGTGTGCAGTTTACACTGTCATGTCCACTTGGCAAGAAACCCTTTTGCCAGTCCCAAACCTTCCCTTTTTATACTTATAAGTCTCCCCTAAGGAAGGCAGTGGATAACCGACAGGGCACGGTGCAATGTATTTAAAAGGCAAGAAATGTACTTCTATTGCAAGGCCTATCTCTCCCATAGGATAGCATTGGGGTCACCTTATTACATATTATAAGTGTAATTTCCAATTGGGAAGAGTTGAGACCCCCGAATCTGGTGTCTCTGGAATCGCAATTTAAAATCATAACTCATGGCTAAGTCGAATTTTCAAGTGCAATTCACAAAAAGCCACTTTTCAAAAAGCTAGCAATTTTTAACTTTAGCCATTTGGTGCCTGCTGCCTGCTGCCTGCTGCCTTCTGCCTGTCCCTGTTCAGTCTGGGTTTGGTGACAGCTGGGCTTTGTGTATTACCTTTAGACAGCCAGACGCGTCACCTCAGCTGCATCCCGCATCTTCCTCGTTGAAACCAGGATCAAGGTACTTCTGTTCTGTGGGCCTAAGTGGGTCCCTGTGTCCGGCCAGCCCTCCATCATAGTCGTCCTGAAGTTTTGACTTTGCCCCGGCCCGGCTTGTCCAGATATCTCAAATAGGCGCTTATTGCTTCCAAGCGCTATTTTACAGTTTATTCTTCAAAAATTCATATCTCGACTTCTACCTGTTGGATTTTTTTCATCTTGGTCTTGTTTTATTTATAAAATTAAACACAATTTTTCTAACCTGGTGTGGAGTTTTGTGTGGTGTTTTCACTGAGATACTGCTTGAAGTGTTGCACAAATACTTAATATATTGCCTCTTAAGTTAAGCCTGAATGCTCTGTGCCAAGCTACCAGAGGGTGAGCACAGGTTAATTTACACTGACTCAGATTATGGATCCTGGTTGGACAGGGTTCATACCTCTGCCAACCAGAAACCCAATTTCTAACAGCTGTAATATGTGAAGAATGCTGATGTGGCATCCCATGTGTGATTTGAGTGCATCAGTGGCTTTTCCTAAAGTCTTGTAGACAGATAATCACGGGATGTCTATTGTGTCACCTGTGACTTCCTGTTGAGCGCCAGTGGCCCATGGCATAGTAGTGTGAGTAACAGATTTTTTCTTTATTATTAATGAGGTGTGCTTTTCTTGGGTGTTGTGAGTAATGTGATGAGGATTAGGAGTTCATTATGACTTTCTTGTCGAGTCTGAATTCTGGAATGTTATCCTTTGCTGACCATCTATTTCCGATGCCCAGTAGCTTTCTGAGGTGTGGCATGAGTATAATCAGCAGGCAAACATATTCCAACATGAGATAGAGGTTTTTAAATAAGATCTGTTGTTCATGGTTCACATCTTTAACCACATTTTGAAATAGGAAAGATTGTCTGGGAGTTGAAGCCAGTGCTTACAACACTGTGGTGTGTGCAGGTCTCAAGAGGCACACTGTCCAATGGCCCGCTGTGTATTGATAATGATGTCACTGGTGTATCTATTTACTGTTGTTATATGGCCATTAGGGTCATTGTCGACATTGCTAAGTTAGCATGAGCTCTGCTACCATGATGCTGCTTTTGTGTATGTTACTACATGACTTTGTTTTGCAAGACTCTGTTTGTGCCTTTCACGTGAGAACTGTCTGCTTTCTGCGTTCTCTGCCTGTTCCTGGAGTTTAGTCTGAACACAATGTGCAAGGTCGATAAACAATGCCCCTTGTTATTCTGTTCTGGTCAGTCCCTAGCATCTTGACAAAATATGCTAACATAGCTGCGCTAATGGAAACTCTAGCTTTGATATTACAGGGATGCATGTTGTTCTGACACACACTTGGAGAGGGTCTTTTCCAGGGAGAAGAGCTATGCTGTTCCTATGATGTAAAGCTGCCATCTAGGCACTAAGGTATGGGGTCTGCTGACAAAGCCCAGAGATCTTCCTTTATATAATAAACTTCACCTTACCAAGGGGAGGGTGGTTAGGCCTTATAGTCCTTTTTCCACTGTCTGTATATGATGACATCCCCCTTTATATTCTATGGAATTGTAACAATGCTAATTGTTCTAGGTTTATGCATTTCGCTGCTGGTAGTGGCTCGTATACTGCATTATAGAGCACGATAGTTAAAATAAACATTTTGAACTATAACAGTGACTCTGACCATTCTTATTGTGGACAAGTAGGAGTGAGCGAGCGAAAGTGTATGTCTTGCTACCGCGATTCCTGAGAGAGCCGGGAGTGTTGTGTTCTGGGTTGTCTAATCATTTGTAGCTTTGTGATTCTGTAGGAGAACGAATGAGACACTATAGCTAGTAAGTTTTGGGATTTTGGGTACTAAGGTGGTAGGTTGGTACACCCCTATACACCGAGGTCCTGTTTTCCTGTGCATAGTTCTGTGTATGTGCAGAATCCCCGCAACACTGTCCCTATTCACCAGGTAATCATTTGTTTTGTGTGTTGTCTTTCTGTGTTTGTTTTTCAAAGATAAGCTGCAATTTACCCATCTGAATGTGTGTGTTTTCTATTTTCATTGTGAATGTCTCTGTATATGGTTTTCTTTAATTGGGTGGTTGTGCCAAGTATGTTTAAACCCCTATTCTGCTTTGAAAAGCAGAATGCTTTGCTGTAGGCATTTCATCATACAATACAAAAGCACATAAAGCTAAAAACAAATCACTGGTGCTTCACTTTCCTCACAGCATCAACAGAGTAACCTGCAACTACTTCTTGTAATTGAACCTTTAAAGGAGCTTGCAATTGTGTCGAGTCAGCTTAAATAATAACATCAGCTTAATAAGCAGAGTTCGTTAACCTTTATTCATGTAATGAAAATGCCACTTCTCACTGGTACCCTTGAATATGACCCATCTTAACAGCAGCCTCAAAGCATCATTCATCAGGTCTCAAACGTATGGCCATGGCGTGCATATGTCATCATGAGTTACACACCCCTGGTGTCAAGCCTCAGTCGCGCAGCATGTGCATTCCTGAATTTACATAAATTGCCATGTGGAAAACCTCTAAAGCAGTTGTTCTGCTTAGTTAAGATTGATAATTGGACTCTAAGCTATTCAACAATTCATAAGATTTAATGCTCTGCGCTTTGTGCTGCATGTTAAATAATCCAAGAGGAAAGAATAACAATTTTGTTGTGGCGTGTTAAGACAAAGCACCTGCTGCATCAAAGTCGTTCCAAAACCCATTTGAGGTATGTTTCCTTAGATGTGTAAGAACGAGCAGTGCTGCATCAAGAACAGCTTGATCTTAAAAATAGGCCCATGTTATCTCATGAGTAAAACATGCAGCTATTTCACGACATGAGTCAGATTTGTGAATTCACAAGGAAAGTTTTAGAAGGAGAGAGAAACACCGGGGCATATTTACGAGGAAATGGCGCAGCGCAGCGTCATATTTTTCAGCGTCATTTAAAAAATGCAGGGATGCACCGTATTTACAAGAATACGGAGCACTCCTGTGTTTTCTCTTGTGCTGGCGCTACAAATAGCTGCCTAGCACCAACAAAGACACCCTTGTGCCATAGTGCAAGGGTGCCTGCGTTGCAGGGATGATTGTTTATGTGCAGGAAAGGTGTCCCTTCCATTCTGCAGCACACATAATTGTTTATGTGCAGGAAGGGACACCTCATTAATGGGGTTTTGCTCTCTCTATGTGTGCTGCAGAATGCAGCACACATAGAAAAAGCAAAAACGAGGAGAAATAAAAGTATTTCTCCTTGTTCCACCAATCTAATGCCTGCTTTTGCATGCCATTAGTTTTGGCACTGCCTCAGACTTACAGATTTACAGATCCTTGTAAATCTGGGGCAGTAACATAAAGCAATGGGTGTTGCGTTGGAATGCCTACAGCAACAACCATTGCACGCCCCTTTCACACAGAAAACTGCGTGAAAGGGTACCATATTTACAAAGTGGCTTAACGCCACTTTGTAAATATGGTACATGGCATTGCGTCACCAGAACGTCGGAATAAGTGATGTTCCGGTGGCTCCCCTTGTAAATATTCCCTACTGTGTTCATCTTGTTTAATCTCCATTTGGTGTAAAATGGGAATCTGCAAAAAAAGTCAGTGATCAAAACGCCCCGTCCGCTGATACTGATGTACAAACAGGCACAAGTCTCTATTTAAAAAGTATTGAGGGGCAAATTTATCATTGTTTTGCATCGCCCTTCTGCGACACAAGGTGATGTAGGGCGATGCAAAACCTAGAATTAGGTCTACCAAGCTATGCAAGGCCATTCTACATGGCCCTGGTGGCTTGACGAATCTGCTGTAACGCAAGGCAGCGCAAGTCACTGCCTTGCGTTACACTTCGTAGTGGAGACGTGACATGGGTGAATAATGGGTGTTCCCATACATCCCCCCATGCTTCTGATACATTCAGATTTACCAATACTGGTAGACCTGGGAATGTGCCAGAATATTACACCTTCACGCCAGAGGCGCAACAAGGAATAATATCTTTATTTCTCCTCGTTGTTTCCTCTTTCTAAGTGTGCTGTATTTTGCAGCACACTTAGAAAGAGGAAATTGCCTCTAAGGATTGTTTTTGTACAGGAAGGTGCCCCTTCCAGGACAAAAACAATCCTTCATGCAACTCAGGCACCCTTGCACCATTACTCAAGAGTTGCTGAGTTGGCGCTAGGGTCCACTGAGTGCGCCAGGGCAAGGAGAGGACAGTAATATGCCATATAATGGTAAATATAGTGCATTCCTTACCTCTCTCTTTCACGCTGTGCAGTCCAGCAAGTTGTCTTGCTGCATTAAGTTTGAAAAATGATAAATATGGGCCTGAGTATTTTAAAATCAGTGTTATAGTTTAAATGTTCCTGCACCTTTATTGGTTATACCATAGGAAGCTACACGACCCATCCTCTCCTTGACTGCATTTTGCTAGAAGAAAAACAAATTCTGCTATATAAGGCATGTATAACAAATGCTAAAGATTGCCTAATTCTCCACCAATGTGGCAATTGCAATTGCCCTGGTAAAACCAATCGCTCCTAAATATATTAATCGGTCTACCAATGGGAATGTGACATGTCTTTTTGTTTAATAAAGTCGTAGGGGCTTATTACGAGTACTGCGGTTTTGAGACCGCCGTATCTGTGGTGGCGGTCTGACCGCCGTAACCCAGGCGGTCCGACCGCATGATTACAAGTCTAGTGGTCGGACTGCCACCAGCCCGCTGCAACACCGCCAGCTCCACCAGAATCCTGAATCCTGTGGTGCTGACGATTTTCAGAGTGGGGAGGCACTGCCATCCATATTACGACTTGCCCTTCCGCAAGCCTTTTCATGGCATTGAAACCTGGCAGATTGGCAAGGAGGGGGCCCCAAACAGGGCCCCTGTGCATCAATGCCCATTCTGCAATGTGACTGGGGGTACATGTTGTGCCCCCCTATGCCTACACTGTCGTGCGTGCACTGTATGGCATGCATGACATGGTGCATGTGAGCAGTCCGTGCACGACAGTGCTGGCGCTGCTGGTCTGCTGCATTGGCTTTAGGCTCACTCAGTGAACCAAAGCTTGCAGACAGCGCATGACCGCAGCCAGCACACGGCCAGCCCGGTGGTCCAGTCATAATGCAGCAGTCTTAAAACCAATGGCATTGCGGTCTTGTGACGTATGTGGCTTCATCTGTCCCACGGTCGGACCACCAAAGTCGCAATAAGGCCCTAAGTCAAGGGTAGCGAATCACCTGCAGAGAAGTCCAGGTCCATATGCACCTATTCCACCAAAGCTGTGAATTCATTTTCTTCATACTGATGACAGAAAATGAGGCTCTTCAGATTCAGGCCAGTAGACGTGTAGCAATCAGATGTCTAGTGTGTTGAATCAGGGTTTTGAGCCAGTAGAGAGCACCACTTGATATTTAGAAGTCGGCCATCTAGCCCAAATGGGTAGAAAGCGAGGCAACACTAAAATATGGTGAAGGTGTACGCTGCAATGTCAACCATAAAACACTGAGACAGAGTGAGGTGGAAAATCCCTTACCACAAGGTTGAGTATAACTTCCAATGCTTAATTTCTGCAGTGGTTTCAGGTGGTGAACACCAGCACTCATTAATGTGGACCAGGACTTATTTCTCATTGTCAGATTTGTATCCAAAGGAGGAGAGGGAAAGGAAGAAGGGGTAAAAAGAAGAAGAGACAGTGTGAGATAAGTAGACAGGAAGTGCAAGGTGGGTAAAGAAGAAGGCATGAGGTGGAATCAAGAGTAGGTCCCCTTGGTATTCGTTAACCTCTGTATTTCCCAATGCCTGTGGAGGCATGTAAGAAGAACTCTGGGGCCCTTGCACTTATTTCTTTTTATATACAAATCAATTAGCGCTAACCTCATTTAAGTGCATGAACACCACAATCTCAAACTATCATGTGAGAGAAGGTTACATTACCAGTCCCCAATCCACAACATAGAAAAGAAGCCACAGTCGTCAATAATTACAATGTATTTGGAACTTCAAGCATAATTACTGTAAAAACAGCTGAGCTATAATGCCGGTAAGTTTCAGTTTATGTTTGGGAAACCGTGAGCTTGTCATGAGCAAAACCATCATAATTTACAAACCAACAGATTGGGAATTTGACATTTCCTTCTCCTTTTACAAACA
The DNA here is from genome assembly GCA_963921515.1 of Calotriton arnoldi. NCBI lineage: Eukaryota > Metazoa > Chordata > Amphibia > Caudata > Salamandridae > Calotriton > Calotriton arnoldi. The sequence goes on from CAWUFW010010679.1 coordinate 573,106, forward strand.
CAGGGTGGAGGAAATGGGCGTGAGGAACAAAGCGTGCAAAGGCTGGATTTTCATTTTGGAAAAATACAAGTACTCATAGACACTAAAAAACAAAGAAATCTATAGAGAGTAGAGTATCGATAAGCACACCCTTCAACAATTAAATTCGTCCCAAGTATCGGATAGGTAAAATAGCTCTAGGTCGCAAATACCACACATGTATCACTTAATTAATGATTTGCTCAAGAGAATATTCTATTTTGTGTTCTGGGCCACATTAAATACACAGAGTCCACACTGTTCAAATTCTTCAATTTGGCGTTTGTTTTATTCTTGTTGTTGTTACATCTCCATAGGAGATACTGCGATTTTACTGCGGAGAGGAGCTTATCAGGTTTCCATACCGATATTTTAATTGCTGACTTACACGGAAAGGAGATGGACTAGGATCTCATTCTTCCAAGGACACTAACACCCAGTCGTAGTACCTGACGGGTGTATTTTCATTTACTGAAGAAGACTGAGATATCCCTTGAAGACAAATATTTTCGTTTTTAAGTTTTTGATACATATCCATTTGGGAGAGATAGACAACTTTGGTCCACATTTTAACACGGATGGACAGCGAATGTTTTGCCAATCGCCTTGATAAAGTCTAAGGGGAGACGAAACACATGTTGGCATAGTGGCAGTCTTTCGTGCTGGATGTAACAACAACAAGAATAAAACAAACGCCAAATTGAAGAATTTGAACAGTGTGGACTCTGTGTATTTAATGTGGCCCAGAACACAAAATAGAATATTCTCTTGAGCAAATCATTAAGTGATACATGTGTGGTATTTGCGACCTAGAGCAATTTTACCTATCCAATACTTGGGACGAATTTAATTGTTGAAGGGTGTGCTTATCGATGCTCTACTCTCTATAGCTTGTACACACATTAGGTTTCTTCTGTGTGAATTGCATCTTTTGGTAGTAGGTGCTTTAGAGTGGTAAAAGCACCCCTGAACTAATTTGATAGACATAACTAATATTTATTCACACTATATTACTTTGTATTTTTACACTGTTTGAGTTGTTGATGTGCGGTTCCTTTACCTCCAAGGGAAAACACTACTACCAATGTTTATATAGTTAACAAAGAAATCTAAACTGAACTTAACCAAACACGCATACAAGTCATCAACCCCTTGCTTCAGTCCGATTTTCAAGAAGACATGCAAAGAGCTCTCTGCTTGAGAGATTGGGTATAACTATAGCTGTCTACAGGGAATGAGCGAAGCAAGTGCACACTCTGAGGGATAAACAGTCTAGGCTTTTTCCTTGTGTGCATTTAACTTTGTAGAATAATGTATGCCAAAATGTGTTTATGAATAATTTGTAGGAGGCTAAAGAACACATGAATTTCCTCTTAAGTAATCAACAGAACTACAGTACTACAAATTCTAAACACCACTATAATATGCACAAAGGACATTATCTAGGCCACATGAACGTGAAAGAAATCACTATAGACCTGAATTTGGATATCTATGCAGAAAAGAGCAGAGATTTTTTTTTACCTCTGAACAATGAATTATTTCACCAGATCAATATTTGCAATACTAATCCTGCATGATTGTATTATACCTTAGAGAGAGGGCCAATGTTGCAAAGCTATTTCTTTTTTTTATTTGATAAATATTAACATTTGCAAAAAGGATCCACAAATATTCCGGCAATGCTCTTTATCTGGTATCATCCACAGGACATTTTTAAATGGCAATCACAAATTGCCAATCATGTTCACTTTCAATCTAGGCAAAATAGTTCAGCCACAGACAAGCGAAGAAATGATGACATTATGTTTGTGGAAAAACAAAATAATGGATAGAGGGTAGACTTACTTCTTTTGGGGCCACAATTCCTTGTGCGTTTAGATCAGTTCTTAGGAAGAGTTGTCTGTTTTTTTAATATAGGCCTGTAACTGGTCTTTTTTTACCCTAAGGTGTGCTAAAATGTGACTTGATGGGCATGTTACAGGTCGAGTGAATGTATCTGTGTACTTGAACTATCTCATCGTTATACAAATAATCTCCTTGTTTTTCTTACAGAAATTAGGTCTGCATTTTTATGTGTTAAGGTAGACCGTTTTGCTAACAGCCGCAGTGATTTTTCTGGCAAAGAATTAGGAGGGTTTTTGCTGGCCCTGCCAGCCAAGGGTCCAGTTCTCCCTAGATATGGACTTCCATCTTTGGGTTATGCCTTACATTTTGTGTTCATTTGGCCGTTCATGTATATGTTCGTTGTTGGGATGGGTGAATACGATGTCAATGAATGTCATGATATGTGCAGGCCCGACAACAGCAATGTCAGTAAATGCAATGAACGTATGCTACCGCTTGTACCTGCGCAAAGCCCGTCAATGCAATGTCAATGTAATTTGTGCCCCCACAGCAGCGCTGACATCAGCAATACAAATACTAATGTATTCAGTGTACCATGTTCATACAATAAAATTATTGTTTCGAACAATGACAACTGTATCGTAAATGCCAGTACAAATAGTTTTTATGTACAAAATGGCAACTGCATGCGTAATAATGATAATGCCAATAAAAATGATACCAGGGACTGCCATATTACTTTTAGGAGTTCCAATGAACTCACCTCATTGCTGTCAGATTCATCCAAGGTGACCTCTCCAGCAACCCAGTGTCAAAGATATATGGTGAGGCAGGTCCTGCAATCCATGCCCACGCTTATAGAGTAACGGGTCACAGGTGGGGTTCCCCCTATATTAGAGACAAAGACACACCCAGGGGAACCCTGATCGATTCCACAGATACATAGTAGCACCACAAACAAGTCTGAGGTTAATGGCCCCAATAGAACCCATTTGGCCAAAGGCTTGCGTTCCCCAGAAATACCACAAAGCTAGATACCACAAGTAGATAGGCACACTCAACGAGTCAAGACATGACATGCACACCACACGTATGTACACCACCACGCTACGTTTAGTTCCGCAAACGGCGAGTGCATTTGGTCATGCTGTTCGTGTTGATTTTCAGCACCGGGTGCTTGTCCTGTGCTGTACAATCAGCATGAACAGCACCATGCACAGTGCAAGAGGTCGCTACTTCTTTTCTTGCCGCCCGAGTAGATTTTCTACCCGAGTTGCAGCTTTCTCAATGCAAACGGAAAGGTTCTCAATGTGAGCGGAGGCCACCACTCGCCACCGCCCACATTGAGAAATCTGACCGCCCGTGGTGAAAAATTTTGCCAGGAGGTGGATTTTCCTTGCTCGTGCTTGCCAACTTGATGGCAAGGGAGGAAAAACTCTGCTACGCGGTGCAGACTTTTTCGGAACTCCGCGTGCTCCGCAGAGTGTGGAAAACTTCGCAAACTCTGCAAACCTAGCGGAGCTCCCCGCTAAGGCCTAATAGGGGGTAGCAGGTGTGTTGTCACTTCGAGCTCCCTGATGGGTAGATATGATTTTGGCATGCACAAATAATTGGGTAGTGTTCTCTTAATGTTGAAGGGCATAGACAAAGCCAGTGCAGTCAGATTTTATGTACTTGATGTTGGATTGTGGTAAGATCTTGGCCCAGTTTTTAATTATCGTTTTTGAAACCTAGATTGCTACCAAGGTTGTGAATGGGCCAATGCTGGTTGGTGAAGTTGTTGAATACGGGACCAGCATGAAGGTAGGAGAGGAGTTTCCGTCTCGGATCGTGCGTTTTATATTTCAGCTTACCAAACCTATGACGAACATAGTTAAATGGGTACAATTGTTTTGAGTCATTATCTTCCTATGGTAATTATGGGAGATACTGAGGAAAGCAGTGTTTGACATTCCCTGATGCTACTTAGGAAACCTATTGAGAGAGAGAGAGAATATGCTCATCCTTAGGTCAGACCCTATGTGTAATTGTCAAACATACAGAAAAAGAAACCAGCTTCAGTGAGAATATTTTCTGATCAAACTAGTATTGTCTCCAGGAGCAGTTGCAGCATACTTGTCTTAAACATTGTCCATGTTCTTTCTACTGCTACAGGTGATGGGTATCTTCTTCTAGGCTGCCTGGTGTGCATTCTGTTGTGGCAACATGATTTGAAGACAACATAGAGATGGTGGTGGGAGTGGGACTATCACTGCCAAAATTCTGAATTGACATTGTTGGAAGCTCTACTTTTAATTGCTGTTTATTTAAATGGTGTGTCAATATTTTTGAAATAAAGAAAAAAGCATTCCAATGTACTAATTCAATGACCAGAGCATAAAACTGTTGAGACTGAAGAAAGAACAGAGCAAATATTCTCAAAGAAGCACATGTACGACCTATTCCTTTGAACAAGGTGGTTTTATTTATATAAAATAGATAACTACACAAAGTGGCAAATGTTTAAATCTCTTCCCAACAATTTCAGTTCAGGAATGTATTATTTAAAAGAAGAAATATGATCACATCACCCCCATTGTGATGAAACACCAGTGACTCTCCTTGCTTACACCATCCTCAAAACCAGCTGCCTCATTTTCAAAGCCATCATGAGCAGCACCCCTCTTATCTTGCAGACAAGATCACCATCCGTGGTGGTCCTCGGAACACCCACTGGCAGCGCATCATGAGACTAAAGACTAAAGGGGCAGATTTACATGGCCCTTGCACCACTTTTGCGTCACTTTTCCCATGTTAAAAATGACGCAAAAATGGCGCAAGGGCCTTGTAAATAAGCCCCAAAGTGTATAAAAACAAGGCAGCGATTCTTTTCCATCTGTGCACCCAGGATCTGGAAGAACATGTCCATATCCATAAAGATCCCTCCAACGCTCCTCGAATTTAGGAAATATTTGAAGGCACTCTTCATTGAAGAACACTAGATCTCACTGCAGTAACCATTCAATAATCAGTTACCTGACCTATCACTGTTTATTGTATTTTTGACTTTGGCCCCCTACAGCGCTTCACTGCATTTTAGGTTAGTTTAGCGCTATGCATATACCACATTCATACGCATGTCAGCTGGTACCAACGTCACTTCGTAGACCCAGCAGTTAGTTAAAATGTAGGTGCAAAATACACAACCTGTTTCAAGCAATAAACGCTTTCATGTAAAAATGTCTGTGTTACGTAATAAATTATTTTTCAGTAACAGCTTCTGGGTAAAATATGCCTTGTAGAATGGGGATGAACTATTTAACATGCCTTCTTTATGGCTTTAAAACCATGTCGCTGCCTGACCCAGCATGGTGTCTGGGGTTGAATGGCACAGTAAGTATGTGTATTGTAGCACCAGGTGAATCCACAAAAGGCTGTCATCTCTCAAATACGCTGCGACGAAAGGTAAAGGAAAAATGCATTGTAAGTTTCGATTTCAAAAACTGTGATAACGCGAGCCTCAAAAAGGACGAATGAAATGTTATTTTACTGAGTCGTCGTCTGGATTTCAATATTGCCCCTTCGAGCTCCTGTCACTTGGGCACCACAGATTTATAGAGAAGGAGGAATCAATTGCACTGTCTTCTGTCTTGTGCTTTGATCTTTGAAAAACAGGGTTTTCGCTGAAGTCTTTTGAACGAACACAATTTAAAACGAATGCATTGTGCGCGGATGTATGTGGGTTCATGCATGGCACAGAGCTGACCGCAGGCCGCCTGATGGCAGACCTTTCAATCCACGAAACGATGATGTTGAGAAGTTAGTGATCCGGATAGAAAGGACACATATCTTCTCAGAGGGGACATCCATCATGGTGGGTTTTATTTCCATACTCATCCCGCCACTGATCTTTGTGTTTCTTCAATTACAAGCCCCATTACTTTGGTCCTTCTACCTGCACCTTTATGGGTGTCACGCGCCCACACGGCTTCCTCAACTGTCTTTACAAGTCTTTACTAACTGGTTCCTTAAAAACAATAATATTCCAAAAAGTGCGCTTTAGCTCACATCCTTTACATGATTTTTGTTTGTTTAATACGTATCTATGTGTGTGGTATTTATTTAGCACGAGAATGCGGAAAGACAGCGGAGTGATGCACAGAGCGAAACGCAAAGCTATAGCCAAGATGCAATTGGAGGGAAAGCAGGTTCTGAAAGTTGAAGTGGACTGTTCTTTCTCCGTGACGTAGTGCTGTCGGCGCGCTCACTAATTTGAACAACGTGTTCCAACAAGGCCAGGCTGCCCTTTCAATCAATCCGGCATATCCCCTGTTGGCCGGAGCCATTGGAGAGCCGGTGCCGCCGCTGGTGCCTCTTCTACTTTCTGCAGCTACCCCAGGTTAACTGCAGCAGGCAGAGGAGAGAGAGGGAAGTTTTAGGGGAGGAAGGGAGCACCGCTGGTTGCATTTTTGCCAGAGGGGCTTTTGGATCGCTGCTGGTCCTGCTGCAAAGTACCCTTTTAAAAGCCAAATAAATGATCCAATGATTAAAGGCGTCACTGTCATCTGTGTTACTCGCAGATTACAACTTTCCATCCCACCAGATCCAATTCGTTCATCCTTTTGAGGTCCATCAATTGGGTATCAGTAAATTGGGTTGTAATAACCTCAAGTATTTATACCATAATTAAATGCCAAAATAGTGCGAGCTAGAAATGTATAGAAACAAGAAGTATTTGCAAACATGCATTGGCAAAGCAAATAGGTTTCGCCTCTGCGAAACCTATTGGCTGTGTCAATGTTTTTTTTTACATGTTGAACAGCAGTCAATCTGCTGAGCAACATGCTTAAAAGAAAAAAAGAAAAAAAGAAACACTGTGACACGGCCAGCAATGTTTGGACATTACAGAAGAAGGACTGCCCTGCTGCCACAGACCTGCTCTGCTGCTGAAGACTGCCTTTCTGTCTGAGAAAGAAGATTGGACCTGCTTATCTTCATCCTAGGCTAACTTGAGTGTCTCCAAGAGTCAGGTGGCTGACAAGTGTGAGCTACAGGGACATAACATGCTCCAGAGGCCTCCCTGCAACTGCCCAGCTAACCTGCTGCATTGGACCTGCCTGGACCTGCAACTAGACCTGTCTGAGGCCTGCTGGCCGCTGCTGGGCTGAGATCTTGATCGTACTCTTTAGGCTACAAAAACGGCCATCCACAAAACTCTCCCTGTTCCTCGCAGCCTTTTCTACCATGAAGGGAACTCTTTGAGCCAGACTCAGAAGGTAACTTTTCTTCAGGACTAACTTGGTCCCCGTACCCGACCTTCACTCCATCGCGATCGGCCTGAACTTGTGATTTTCCCCCATCTAACGCAACCAGATAACTGCAAGTGATATTTGTAGAAACTTGGAAAACTGATTCAATTTTTGTTATTCTGGCATAAATTATTATTTTTTTAAATGTATTCTATCTTCCTAAATTATTTTGGGGTAGGTAAGTGGGGCTTGGTACAGCCTCTCCCAGCCATTCTGCCAGCATGGCCCATCATGCCTCTTTAAAATTGCAAAAAACTTTCTGTAGCTGAAATCTTGTACACAGCCTCACCTGATCTGAGTAACAGCCTGTCTGATTTTTTGGAAGAGAAAATAGAACAAAATTCAGATTAAACTTTAAAACATACCAGACTGTGTCCACTTATCAAATTTTGGCCAGATTTCACCCTTGCTGGCCGTCTCCAAATTATTGAAGAAATTGATCAATATTTACGTAACAGAGTATCAGAGTATTCAGGCTGTTTCAGCCTCAGTCGGATTTCCATCTGCATCACACCATCGAGTTGGAACTCTTGGAGGTGATCAAATCCGCCAAGTTGTAATTAGATCAAAGGAAAATGCTGCCTTGATTCTATTAGATCTCTTTGCAGCATTTGATAGTCTTCCACCTCATGCTTCTTCTGTGCCTTTTGGACATTGGAGTGGGGGCGGGGGGTCAGGTCCTTTATTGGATTTGCTCCTTTTTTTTAGCATCATTGGCATGCTGTCTGGATGCCACCAAAGGTCTGAAACTGGGGGTGCCACAGGACTCATTCTGGAGGCCTACCCTATTCAAAATGTATATGGCCCCTCCTCCCCCCTTGGTGTAGTCAATCAGTGTCAAAATAATTTTATATGCAGATGACACACATATTTTCCTTTCATTTGAGAAGAGGTCCACGACGGCCCAAGAGTCCATCAACATTTTCCTCGAGTCTGTACTGAACTGGATGCATTTCAGGAATCTTCAGTGCAACTCCAGTAAAACAGAAATCCATTTTTTTGGGCCTTCTCACAACCTGTGATAGGAGAATTGCTGGTCATTTATGTTGCCTCCTCCCCCTCCATTAGCCTCAATAGAGAGGAACTGGGATGAGAAATTTGGACAACTCTCTTTCTGGCCCTAGGTTGACGCCGTGCTGGGCAACTGCTGTGCACTTTTGTGGGCCCTCAAGAAATTTCTCTTTCTTTTGCCACTTCACTTCCAGAAAGTTGTGACTTGCTCCCATCACCTCAAGACTTGAATACACAAATAGCCTATTTGTGGGCATTCTGGGAGGCTTATTTATGCACTTGCAGGTGGCACAGAGCATGGCTACTAGCCTCATTTAAAAATCCCCTGCTGTGCCCCCCTATCATCCTTTTCTTATCCTGACTGCCACAGTGGAAACAGATTCCATTCATTTTTTGAAATACAAAAAATGAATTACAATTTTGCAGGCTATTAAAAACCTATTATTTTGTCTTAGCGTAAATATTTTGGTCTACATATTCTGTTATTCTCAGCGCATGGAAACTCCCAGGAGTATCTGGGCACATTATAAATAACATCATTCATTCATATTACATGCATCTTTATTGTAAGCATGAAAGTCATGTTCTATTTGTACAAATATAAACAGAAACCATGTGCATGTATCATTCAGTTAATGTGTGGAATACTATAGTAAACCTCATACTTTCTGTTATATTTAGGAGCATATCTGCCACATATGAACACTGTTAGTCTGTTTGCAAAACAAGTACTGAACGGAAATCCAGTTATAAGCGATATGCGCTTATATGTGGACTTTTTCTCCCTGGTAATTTTTGTCTATACTACAGCTGTTCAACCCAAGGACTCTTGCACTGATCTGGGATATTGGGCCAAAGTGGGTGGACAAGTGAACCAGAAATAGTATACCAGCAATATGTTAAGCATGAGTGTTCCATTATATGTATTGGAAATTATCATCACTATTCACATATGCCTACAGCTCCATGCAGCATGAGTTTCCTACTAAATGATTCAACTCACTCTCATCTTTTTTAGTTAAGCACAATAGCGTCATAAACATGCTTGAATGAATGGCACTTCTCCTGCCTATAAGTGACCCTGAAAGCTCAGACATGGCTGTCCTGGAGCCTTCAAATTTAGGTATGTAGCACATGGGCAACTGGATATCGTTAGGGACTTGAGACCACCTCTACTCCATGGCCACACAGCTTTCAATTATCTTTTATTATTGTCTTTGCAAAGAATGACAGCAAGAGCACAATAAATTATTGCCAGAAATTAGATTGTAACTATGGGAGGGGCACTCCTTACAACTTCATGAACAAAATCTATTTAGGTCTCAATAGAGGTTGAAAAAATCTCTGTTCAACCCCTGTATAGATACCCCAATTTAGAAATACAAATGAAATTTTTTCAGCTACATCACACTGAAATTATTAAAATCAGAAAGAGGGATGCAGAGATGAGAACTTTTAAAGTTTTTAATCAAAAAGCTATTGGAAAATGCAAAGTGCCAATCAGAAGTCACAGCCTTCAGTTGATTGGGACCTAAGCGTGATTTCAGGCCAATCAGAGATCGGGTAAGCCATGTGGGTCACACTGTTCAACGTTTTTACTTACTGACTTAGTCTACTTGTTGGAGCTCCAGTCTTTTCATAGGTAAAGACAAAAAGCTGAAACTGGTGAGGGTCCCTCGAAATCAGATATGTCATCACCGAGTTCCTACTGAAAAGTTCAGCTTTATTACCAAAGCATCTGAGTAGGACAAAGAAGAATTTAGTAGGTGCTGAGTTTGTTCCGCTGCTGGCAGATTTACTGCATTACATTGGTCCTAAGTTTCTGACTAATTTACTTTTCTGATTTTCGAAATCGCCCTTTGGAGCATGGCTTAAAGCTAAAGACAGATAGGGCTCTACAAGATCTGACTAGAGCCTTTTTTCTGGGTAGAAACCTCCAAGCAGCACAATCTTAGATATCTTACCCTCAAATGGTACAAGCTCCTCGAGGCTATCCTGTTCCATAACCTAGTTATTTGGAGGTGGAATAAATGTCTATGGGCTAGATGTGCATAGGTTTGTATTTGTGATTACCTAGTAGCGAATTTTTGCGATTCCCTATTAGATAATCGCAAACATCAATGTACAAATGTGCTTTTCACACATTTAGCGATTGCCAGTGGATCGCAAATAGACCTACCTCATTAATATTCATGAGGTAGGTCTTGGTTTGCAACCCATTGGGAATCACAAAAATCACAAGGATGGTGGCCTGCTGGGGTTAGCAGAGCACCATGTCTGTGATTGGTTTTAAATAAAGCAACGTTTTTTTTTTTAATGTAACCCCTTTTCCTTAAAGGAAAATGGGATGCGTTTCAAAAAGAAAAATGAAAAGTTTTCTTTTCATTAGGTCTCGCCTAGGCAGCGCATGCGCTGTCTCGTTGAAACATGCAGTATATGGTTTAGTGAGGGAGTCCCCGCCTCCGTTTTCCTATTTGTTATTGAGTGTGTCTTTTAAAATGTACTACTTGCTATTGGGTAAGCGTGGTTTATGTCCCTCCTTTTTCCCTGTTGGGCACGCCTATGGCTATTGGCCCCTTTACTGGTATTAGTGCATTTTTTTTGGGTCTGTTGTTTTTCAGGGATCTCTCTTTTTAAATGTGCCTTGCTTTTTTTTTTACTTTGAGGCAAGCTTGTTTCAGTTTTGCTCGAGGCAATTTCTTCCCGTCCCTCCCCCCCTTTCGCAGTCCGATGCCTTCTCGCTCTCTCGCCCGCCCCCCCCCCCTCGTGCCTTCAAATGCTTGTTTTATTTCCTGTTGGTGTTACTCTATTAGAGTGTGTTCAACTTCGGTGCCCGTATTTTTTTTTTTGTAGGACACCGAGGCTCCAACCTGGTTCCCAAACTCCAAAAACGGCAGTTTAGCCATACGGAAACATCCTCACCCTTTTTGCAGCAACAGAAACAGCCCCTTCCAGGACCCGACGCGAAATTAGCAGGAGGAAGCGTGTAATTGGGCGAGTCATGTGTGCACGGGGAGCCAGGGGCCGGGAGCCAGGGGAGGCAGGCAGCCGCAGGCAGCCGAGCCCAGAGCAGGGGCAGAGCCTCAAAGCATGGGAGCTCTGCCCAAAGCATGGGAGCTCTGCCCGGGGGCGCTCAGAGCAGGCGGGATGCGAGGCTGAGCGGCGAGGGGGATCCGCGCACACCACCGCTTCTGAGCAGCCAGCCCGGCTGCCAACATGGCCGAAGGTGCATTTTGATTCTTCCCTCTCCTACGTTTCCCTGGGATACCTGACAGGCCCGTACCGGCACAGCTGATGTGCTGCGGTACCGGGGCTCGCTCAGAGGAGCCTGTGCTTCTCCATAATTCCGGGGGCATATTATTGCTACATCTGACAACGGAGGCCGCATTTCGGCCGTAAACGCAGTGGGGGTATACTTTGGCCAAATCTAACAACGGAGTCAGTAACTGGCCTCAACCCGATCAAAGGGTGAGAGGGGCCTCGCACACCGGGAACAAGGGCTTAACATTGAGAACTACACGTTTTAAAACCAGCAGACTGTTTCAAAGTACATTTCCATACATCTCAATTGCTTCATCGCTATCCTCGCTTGAGGTGGAGATTTAATTCAATTCACTTTGCATGTTTGATATCTCTCCCACCCACACATCGTTTTAAACTACAGGGGCTCAGTAGTGAAAAGTTGGTTATAATGGTTAAGTCTATACCGTTGTGTGCTTGGGGGCGTTTTACTCCTGGGGCCCCGACTACCCATGTGTGCCCGGTTGCTGACCACCTCGTCTTTTCCCCTTGAGGCAGCAGAGAGGAGCTGGAGCCCGGGAGGCTGGCGGGGGAGTTGTTATCCTCGGAGGAGGCATAGCCGGAGGAGCAGGACCCTGGAGCCGTGCTGCGAGGCACCAGTCATTGCAAGGGGTTCGGTTGAATAGGCAAGTTTCACCTAAATGTGTACAAGAGTTGTGCTTTCCATTCAACCAAACATTGTTTTAATTAAAAAATATGTAACTTTCTAGTATGGCCGCCATGAATCCTGTTGCTACACATATGGTGTGTGGGCATTCAGCATAGTCCTCCTTTTATGTCGCCACATGCTTTGGTGGGGCTTTTTTCAGTGTTGCCGGTTGCCTGCCACCCATGCCAGATCTGACTCCTCCTGCCTCTCCCGGGATGGCGGCAAAGTAGGAGTTCAGGCGAGAACATATCTTTCACATAGCTCTCGTACTCCTGGCCTCCCTCCCCCCACCCACGAGACAACATACTAACTGTGTCTCTGATGCCGCTGGCTGCCCTTCTATGTTGCTCACACCCAAGGAGCCAAGTGGTACATACCACTTAAAGATTTCCTTTATGGATAAAAGTTAATTTTCACCCGCCCTCTGTACCACGTCGTCAGCAGCAAAAAACAGCCCTGCGACAGCTCCGGCAACAGCTGCAACCCTGGGACCACAATAATGAAGAGGTCAGGTCAGTAAAACAGAATAATGTGCCAAAGAGCAGCACTGTGCATTTGTTTTGAGGTATATTTTTTGCCCTTTGACCAAATATTTATCTCTGACATTATTATCCAAATTGAGTTATATTCTTGGTCTTAATGAGTAGCACTGGTTTAAATTGCTAACTACCTACATCTGCAGCCATCAAGAATGTTAATATATTTTGGGTCTGTAAAGGAAAAGGAAATTCTATTGGTGAAAGCTATTGTCAAAAGGGTTCTGATGTGCACTGCAGTCTATGGGTTATGAGAAAGGCTAGTTACAAGAATAAGTTATGAAAAAAATGAAACTTCCAAAAAAAAGCTATTGAGGGCTGTCTAATTCTTTTCAAAGTGTCACACATAACAATATCGCACAATCTGCGTGGTGCGGCTGAGATCATCTTCTGAGCAGCTGCAGTGCGTGCCTGCCCTCTGTTGCTGAGCACTGCAGTCACGCAGTCTATCTCTCGTTAGTGTCTATCCATTTCTGGTGCTTTGCAGTTTTAAGATATCCTTAGAGTTTTTTGTTGCTCAGAGGGGAGTAATTAATTCCTAATATTTGTATGTTTTTCTCGTCTACATTGTTTGATTTTGCTCGCGTGAAAGTGTCACTCATAGTCATTGAAATGTCACTCATAATTACACTGAAACTATGAAAATGTCACACATAGCAATCTGAAACCTTGGCAGCTATGGAGTTCAGCTCCTGGTGTGCTGGAAATGGAGGGCAACCCGGAGCCATGAAGCAGGACATGCGGATCCTGCTGCTGGGGGAAGGTAAGAGGATGTGCTCTAAGGCAGGATCAGCTCTCTGAAATCTTACAGATTTCCACCTGTAAGAGGCAATTGGTTGCGTCTCGTTCCCTGTGTCAGAAAACCACAGTGTCAGTTGGTTCATAGTGCGTTGTAGTACGCTGCTTCCATAGCAGGGCATTAGAACTTAAATAGCACAGCGCCCATATATTGCGAGGAACACATTTAGTCCATCTGTTGTGGCCAGCGTACTCGAAGCCGTCACTTGGCAGCAATGTATATGTGCTCCATCAACCCCCCATCTTATCCATTGCCCACTCTTCCTATACAGTTTTTTTATACTTCATTTTTTTTTTTTACTATCAAAAGGGCTCAGGAGCTGCAACTTGTTGCTAGTCCTCTATCTATATATAGGCTTTTGCACACTGTTCTAAAAAAAAAAATGTGCGGCTCCATGATTACTACTCCATGTCATTTTCCTCCTTTCTCTAGCATCCTTTCTGTTTCCATATTCTTTCCTCTTTCATTCCTTTAGTAGGTAAAAGACTTTGTCATTTACAACACCAATACCTTTAACTCTCACAAATGCGAGACCAATTTGCATTGCAAATGCTTGTTTCTTTAAAGTGAAGGCAGTGGTCCATGGGACCACCGCCTGCTCTTAAAGAGCGTTTTTACAAACATTCACAAAAGAGAAGGGGTCTCTTGGGGACCCCTTCCTGTTTGTGAATGGGTTACCACCTACTTGAAATAGGCAGTAAAATGTGAATGATTTCAGATCGCATCTTGGTCGCAAAACATTCACACATACCACTATGAGCCGCAATTAGGAAGGCTATGCCCTTAACACACCCCTTCCTAATACCGAATCCCAAACCCATTTTGCGATTCAGTAATAGGATACCGAATCGCAAAAATAGGGCTTTGTACATAGGTAAAGCTTTTTTCCCATCGCAAATGGCTGGATTCTGTGAATTGGGTTGTTTGCGACCTACAAAAAGCATCATATATCTGGCTCTAAGTCCCTAATTTTTCCAGCTGCTGGGAAAAGTCCTCCTGGTTGCACCTACAGCTTCCTGGGCAGGCATCAGGGTTCAGTCCACAGAGGCTGGCTCGGCCTTCTTGGAGCCAGGAATACTTAAATTTTTTGTGATTCTGTAGCAAGTAACCAGAGGCAAATCAATTGCCCCCTGGAGAGCAATTAAAACTTCCTGGGTGCTCCAGGAGTCACAAATCCTTCGGGCCTTCTTTCTTCCAGCTTTCAGGCGGAGTCTTGTTTCACAAAGATGTTTTATACAGGAATGTTCTGAAGAGGTTGTGGGGAGGGGTCCGTCTTATCTTTTGCACTCACCAGGGATTGGAGAATTCCCTGCACCCAATTCTAGCTACTTTCTTGCATTATTCAAAACTCTTTTTTCAACACTTCCTTTCAGAATTTCTCAGAATCCCTCACCAAAAATGACCATAACATTCTCCAAATGCAGGGACCTAGTTCTTCATTCTAGGCACTCCACTATAAAGATGAGATACCCTCCCCTCTACCAGGTCATGAACTAGTTTTCCATTCCTCTGGTGAAACAGAGAGAACGTTCTAGGCTTGGTCTGGGAATCAGTGGTTGACTTTCCTACCAGCCTCATATAGTATTCAGACTTTAAAGAAACAGCTCAGAAAGCTTCCCTTTCTGTCGCAAACTGTAGCAATCCCTGTCCCAGGTGGCTAATACCTGCTTCTTGACAACTTTTCACTTTTCACTTTTCACTTTTCAAAATTTGTTTTTCCGCTAACATTACCTTAAATCTACTTGCTCAATTGAATAACATTTTAGAAAAAGTGATAAATACATTTTCTTGACATCTATAGTATTTTACCAAGGCAAATTGCAAAATTGTGATTTTATCCATAAGTAGGCATGCTCATGGATAATGCAACTTTACCTACACACTAAGAAACAGCTTTTGTTTTTAGCTGTGAGAGCATACTTCTCCCAATAGTTTGCATGACCCACATATATATCAAGTACTCAGGCCTGAAGGATTGCAAAGTTCACACTAGGGTTTGAATTGTTAATATATAAAAGTTGACTTTTTTAAATGGCACAGGCACTTTTCCTTTTCCATGTTGCACAGTAGTACTTTTAAACGGCAGCCCAGCCAAAGAACACTGGTGCTCTATAGAGCCATACATCGTTGTCATATATGTGATTACTGTAAAGAAAAACTGCAGTCTACATATGGCATTTATCTTTCATGCCACAACTCCCTTTTCAGCACACACTAACAATGGCCTTAGTGGAAACTTCAATAACCCAAATGGGAGAAACTGATTTTACAGCACAGGTTCAGAGACAGAGCACACACACTGTGACATTGGATGGCTCAAGTGCCAGGATCAAGAAACATGAGTTATAGACCTGTAACATTTCCACAGAGGTCGGGGGCTCCAAAGACAGTCCTCGGTAGTCAACCCTGTGTTTCCAGATCCTGAAATGTTTCAGTGGGCACCCTCGTGCCTCAAAGATCAGTATCTGCAGGCCCATACAGAAGTCTAGGCCCTGTTTCCATACGCTCATCAGGGGAGGGGAATTGACTTTCCATAACCTGGCAATATCTCTTTTGGCAAGGGTAAGACCAAGAAACAATAAATGGTGCTTATACCTGTTACCCCCTATCTCGTCTTTGGTGTGTAGGAGGATTAATTTCGGGGACATGGGGAGATCCCAGGCTAAGACCCCAGTCAGGCATGTCATTACCCCTCCCCAGAACCTTGCCAGCACACTGCAAGACCCCACTGTGTGGAGAAAAGTGCACTTGCAGTTCCCACAGCGCAGGCAAGTAGGGGAGGCAGCCAGATCCATCCCCCAGAGTCTTTGTCGGGTTTAATATGCACGGGGGAAATATTTAAATTGAATAGGACGTAAGCATGAGGCAATAGCCGTGCCTCGCAGGGACTCCAAGGCCTCGGTCAGTCATCATCATCTATCTGACCCAGGTCACTTTGCCAAGCCTCCCGGAGGGCAACCATTGTGGATGCACTATTTGTTATTAATGATCGATAAATCTTAGTTTTTTTATGGTCGCCCAGGTCTCCCATCAGCAGTTTGCCCTCTAATGGATTGAATTCTGGTAGTGACTCTAGATTCTGGATGTAAGGGGTCAGGGCATGGCAAAATTTCAGGTATTTATAAAACTGACTACGGGGCATGGAGAATTTGGTCTGGAGTTCCCGGAAGGATTTAAGGGATGTGCCATGGATAAATACTCCCACAGCGCAAATGCCTATGTGATCCCAACCCCGGAACCCAGGCAGGCCCTCCAGCTGGGGAAGGAGTCCATTGTGCCATAAGGGAGTCTCCAGTGTTAGGCGCCCCCACTATCCCAATCGCCGCAGCGATTGTCTCCATACCATAAGCACCACCCTAGCAGCGGGCAACAGGGGCCGGAACTGTGATCTACTATAGAGGTATGTATAGGGGGAAGTATCACCCATTATCCAATGCTTCATCGATTAGGCAGGATCATCTTTTGCACTGTACTGCCATTCGTTAAGAACTTGTAAACGTGAGGCCGCATGGTAAGATTGGATGTCTGGAGCAGCTATGCCTCCACAGTAAATATATTGGAAACACGTACCTAGGGCCACCTGAACAGCCCCCCCCGCCCCAGAGAAGTGCATTTACCTGTCAGAACCACATTGCAGAGATCGGGAATGGATGATTCTGTAACTGATAGAGGAGGCGTGGGAGGTAAACCATCTCGAAGATGGCACAGCATCCGTAGAACGACAAGGGCAGATTCGACCAGGTTTTAACCTCCCTCCTTAGCGCGTTCTGTCAATGGAGCTAAATTGCGTTCCCATGAAACTAGTTGGGATGCTGACAGAAATACTCCCAAGTACCGCAGCCCCTCAAACGTGATAGTTAGGTCTTTGTGGGGCCCCTCGCAGCGGCCAGAGTATAGATTTATTAACATTCATATGTAGACCCAACCTTTCTCCGAAGATTTTCAGATGCCAGACTTATGGGGTCTGTAAGGAAGAATAAAACATCATCGGCATGTAGCGCGATGCGGTCTGAGACTTCCTGTGACCACTCAAAACCTCGAAATAGGGCATCCAATCTCACCCAAGCTGCTAAGACCCAGGTACCATGCCAAATAGGGAACCGGGGAAAACCTGAGCCAGCCATGCAGACCGAAGCGGTGAATGTATGAAAGAAATCGGGGGCGCATATTTGGCCGTTGCAGGAGCGCAAACAAGTATGACCAGCCAACAGAGTTGAAGGCCTTGTCGATGTCGGCCAGTAACAAGGCGGCCGGGAGGCCCAGGCGATCTACCGCGGCTATGGCATTATGGGCCCAACGGATAGTATGACTTATTGCACAGCGGGGCATGAAGCCTGCTTGGTCTGGATGGACCAGTTCAGGCTTATATGGCAGGAGTCTGTTAGCCAGGGCTTTAGCAAGGAGTTTGGCTTCAATATTTAATAAGGAGATTGGTCGGTAGGAGGAGTGGAGTTCCTGTGGCCGACCTGGTTTAAGGAAAACTACAACCTCGGCGTGTCTCCAGTTTGGGGGTAAGTGCTGCACCTCTACGGCGGCCTACATCACAGCAAGATATTGGGCACCCAGTTGTGACATATATGCCTTGAAGAATTCACAGGGGAATCCATTGCATCCTAGGGCCTTGCCCACTCGCAGGTTGGCCACTGCTGTAGCTAATTCCTCAACTGTTAATGTGCGTCCAGCAGAGCTCTAGTTGTATCCGATAGGACCTTTGGGGGTAGATTGTCAAGAAACCCCTGTATCTGGGCATCAGGCACGGTGTCTGTATTGGCGTACAACTCCTTATAGTAGTCAGCGAAACTGTTAGCGATCTCTGTAGGGTTGGTAAGCATAGTTCCACTAGGGTCCCGTACAGTTGGGAGGTGAAACGGTGTAAGTGCCTGTTGACACAGACGATGTAGCAATAGCCCAGATTTGTCGCCCCACTGATAGATCCAATTGCGAGTGGCCAGCCAGGCGCACTTTGCTTCTTCCTTAAGCTCCCCTTGGTATTGTTGGTGCGCTAAGACCATTTGTCGATGCGCCAGGCCTCCCCCTTCATCCCCATCCCTGCTGCTTGAGAGCAAGAATACGAGCCTCCAACTGTATGAGCTTTTCACAGTATTGTTTGCGTTTTGCCGTGCAGAAGGCAATGTACACTTAAATGGTGCGCTTCCTGCCTTCAAAAGGGTCGCGCATGAGACAGCAGTCGTCGTATTGAGGGCAAAATATTCAGTCAAGGCCTGATGCATATGGGTCCTATAGTGCTGGTCTTGCAGGTGCCATGTAGAGAGTCGCCAGCAGCAAGGGGGGCATTCTGGACCCACTCTGACTCTCAGTGTCGCTGGAGAGTGGTCCCAGAGGCCCCTGGGCAAGATTGTAGCTTCAGAAACTTCCTGTAAATGGCAAGAGGAAATTAAGAGATAATCGAGCCAGGAGAAGTATCCGTGAACCTGAGAGTGATATGTGAAACCTTGATCAATCGGATGTAGGGCCCACCAAGCATCTACCCATCCCACTGCATCTGCCAGGGGCCTCAAACATGATTCTCGCACCCCCCCATACCATCTATAGTGCACCACCTATCGTGGTCTGGATGCATAACATTGTTCCAGTCGCCTCCGAGTGTCACCAAGACTGCCGGTAAGCTGGCCCAGATATCTATCACTTGTTCTACCAGGGCATGGGCCAGAAGCGGAGGAGCATAAATACTACCCAAGACTACCAACTCCCCATGTATTTTTCCTGTCACAAAGATTTATCTGCCTTGTGTATCTACCCATGTCCGTTAAAATTGAAAAGGAATCCTGCAGTGCACCAGAATGGCCACCCACAAGAGCCTCTAATGAACCCTGAGTGAAAGGTGTTGGTGTAGCCAAATCTAGACAAGCAGGGGATTTTGGAAACTCAGGAGGTGTGTTTCCTGTAGTAGTAGAATATCAGCCCCTGTCCGCTTGGCCTGTCTAAGCACTGCCCCCCTCTTCTTCTTATCCAGGAGCCACTGCATGTTCCAGGTAGTAATTTACAGCCCTCCCTGTGGAGTTCTGATGTTTATGTCAGCCATCTGGGCCAGCATATGGTGCCTTGAGGGCGGGTCCTGGGCACAGTCACATCTTGGGAAACACTTATATTGCACACTGGGTATGTGAAACAAAAAACAACAAACCCTATCCCCCACTACCTCCCACCCCAATACATCAAAACTATGGAAGCATCTATCGTGAAGGGAACACTGCCCCAGCCCCAATGGGGGTCGATGGCAGAGTCCATCTAATGGATCCCCTTAAACCTCCCCATAACATATAATCTTTTTGTAAAGGACGAAGTGTATCTCTCTAGCCATGTAGCCCATCGTCGATGCCTTCATACCACCCACACAGTAAAGATACACAGTTTGCTACTCCGTATGCAACGAGGGGCGCTACCTCTCAATGTTAGAACTTGGATCAAGCTTGTGGCAGCTTCATACAGTCCACACTTAGAGCACTGGTTTGCCACAACAACCTTGACTGATGGCGGCACTTACCTTTAGGCTTAGACTGTCTCCACTGGGGATCACCTAACGACGAGTCCGAGTACATGCGGGGCACATATCTCTTCATCTGTCCATGCAAAAACCTCCTCAGGGAATTTGAAGAAGTGTGTGCGGGATTTATAGACAACTCACCAGTGGGCCAGGAAGAGGAACGCTTTGGTTATCTTGAGGTCACAGACACGAGCTTTCCCTGCAGCGTAGAACTGCCGGCGCTGCTGGACCAGCCTGGTGTAGTCCGGGAATATCATAATGCTCTGAGACGCGAATGAGAGAGAGTCTTGCAATCTGGCCTGCCTAAGTAGATTGTCCTGGTCAAGGAAGTTCAGGATCCTGGTGATGACCTGACGGGGCTTAGCGCCAGGAGGGGGCTTCTTTACTATGGCCTTGTGAGCCCGCTCTATTATGAAGCACGGGGGGAGAGACCCAAATTGGATCCAGTCACCAATCCATTTGGTTAGAAACTTTTCCAGGTCCTCCCCTTCGCCTCCCTCCGGGAAGCCTACAAAGCGGAGGTTATTCCTGCGGGCTCATCCTTCGGCGTCTTCTACACTTGTTGCCAGTCCTCTTGTGAGGGTATCATGGGTGTCTACTTTCTTCTGAAGAACATTCACCACATCTTCTGCACCCGAGACATGTGTCTCAACCTCTGTGAGACGTTCGACTGCGGTGCGCAGGTCATGGCGCAGCAGCATCACATCCGAACCAACCACACCAACTTGGCATCCAGCATGTCCCTGGATTGGGTGATGGCAGCCAGTAATGTTGCATTATCCAGTGTTGTGCACGCCTGTCCCTCAGGGTCTGCAGCCAGGACCCAACCCTGTATAGCGGTCCATTGTACTCTGCTTGGTATTGGAGCATGTTGGTTTGTTGCTTGTCATTGTGTATATATTGCAGCCCAAATGCTCCTACTCCGGGCAGCAACGAA
The DNA here is from genome assembly GCA_963921515.1 of Calotriton arnoldi. Classification (NCBI taxonomy): domain Eukaryota; kingdom Metazoa; phylum Chordata; class Amphibia; order Caudata; family Salamandridae; genus Calotriton; species Calotriton arnoldi. The sequence goes on from CAWUFW010010679.1 coordinate 593,997, forward strand.
CCTATGATGTCAAGGAGCTTGCAAATGAATGTGTGGGGTACACATAGTCAACCTAGGCAGTGTGCGGGTCCGCGGGCCTGGTGGGGTATCGGGTCTCTGCAAACAGACCGGGGGAAGAGGGGGGAAACAGGAGGACCAACCGCTGACCTACCAGCACGAAATTCAATCCGGGGGGCCCCCGCCCACAAGTCGCACTGGGGCATAGCTCGATCGCTCCATGGGCGTGAGTGCGCCCCCACCCCCCTAATGGGTGCCTCACCTGCTTCTGCAGATGTCCCTGCGATATCGGATCTCTGTTGGCACCACGGCGACCAACACAGGATGGGCTCCTGGTCTGTCTCTGGAAGTGCTGGTAGTACAGTTCGGTCAGACAAGCCAGCTGTTCCCTTGCTGGTTCTCAGCCCCAGCTCCTCCTCACACCTCATTGGCTGCTGCTTGGAATCACCGCACTCTATGGTGCTATGTGCGGCCTCGTTGATTCCTCCTCGCGTTATCACTGATCCAGAATTCCCATCATAGCATTACTGCATAGCCCTCCACGGGCCGCCCATCAGGCTCTGCGTCCATCCCAGGCCCGCCTTTAGTCACCAACAATATCTGCTGGGGCCTGGCCGCTGACTGTCAGGGAAACGACCACGGCTCAGCGACCGGCGTACCGCACCTCCAGTCGTGCCTGAGCCCCTGGCTGCCTCTGGGTGCTGACCAACCCTGCCGCGGCTCGACCTAGCCTCCGAGCCTCAGGATACCAGTGTCCAGGGGCTGGCACTCCACCCTTCTGATGCACTGCAGCCCGGGGCCACACCCCGTGACTGTCGGCCTCAGCACCCTGCCGGAAATGGGGCTCCCCAGTGGAGATCCCGGTCCATCGGGAAATGTGCGGCCAGGCCCGGACAGCAGACCATGAGGCAGTCCCTGGGGCTGCCGCCAAGCAATGCCACAGGGCACCGCAGGTCTCAATCCCCCATCGATCGGCCTCAGGGGTTGTACCACACCTCATGGCCCCTCGCAGGCTGCAGCTCCACACATGGGGCAGGCTCGACCCCTATTCAGTGCTCAAGCAAGCCCTGACCCGGCCGTCTTCCCTCAGCCACCACATCCCAATATAGCAGCTGAAATTCACTCTGCCGCAAGCCATGCACACCCCAAGTTCTGGAATCACACTCCGGCCTCTCGGCGCTCTTCAGCAACGCAAACACCACTTATGCGGCCCCAGCAAGTGGTGGAAGCAGCAGGAGGGCAAACTTAGTCACAGTGGGTGTATTGCAGCAGGATGATGGCAGATTATAGGTAAGGGCTACCGGAGCTTGCCTAAAGCGCGTACACCATGTTGGACCGCTAGGCCACGCCCCCACATCCAATTTGAATACATGAATTCTAAATCTGCTAGATAATATAGCTCATTCTAAATTAGTGAAAATAAATCACAAAACACCATCTTCTTCGTGGTATTCATAGGAAATGGATAGTCACAAACAATGATACCTACAGATAGAACATCTCTAGAAAAAAATACTGCAGTCCTGGAACTGACTTAACATATAAATATGGCTAAAGGAATGTGGAAAACATATTAGAATTAATGGAAGAGCTCATTATACTTCTAAAATCACCTCAACCGAAGATCGCTGCCTGCTTGTCGGCCAGTCTCCTGACCGCCGTGGTAGCAGGCTGCGGTCCGACCACCATCTATCCTAGTCAGGGTCTTTGTTCTGAACTCTCCATTCTTTCGTAACAAATTACCAAAACACAACTAGTCTCTCCAGTTCAATCATACACATATTCTCTACACTTCCTAGATAACCTCAGATGTCCTCTCAAGGCATCTTTCTCTCTGATTTTCCTCTAACGAAGTCTGAGAATATACAGACTTGATTAGGAAGCATCAAGTGAGGGTCTCAATTTGGCCCCTGGTCCTGCATATTTTTACGTAAGAACCAGAAGTTATACATCCTTTATTCATAGAACTTTGGAATTTGTCACTTCAGTCCTCGATGGTACCCCTCACTTGCATTATTCACGACCCTGCTCAAAAGACCAAAAGACTAAACTCAGAATCCCAAGCAATATTGCCCCATCTCCGATTGCCTTTACTAACATAAGTCCTTGAAAAACATATATGCACCAAATTACCTAAATACTTAGGGGCAGATTTACAAACCCCTTTCGATATGATGGTGACACTTCTGCGCCACCGTTGCGTCACTTCTGTGACACAGCGTCGTCGTAAAACATGCGGCCAATTTACAACGTGACGCATCTAGGGAGATGCATCACGTTGTAAAGCCCTGCGTCACATTATACATGCGTCAGGTATAATGTACGCAGGGTGGGCAATCCCATGCAGGAAAGCCTCGTAAAAGTGATGCAGTGAAATCTACAAGACTTCCCTGTGTCACTTCTAGGACGCCATTGCGTCAAAACCTTATGCCTGCTTCAAGCAGGCGTAAGGAGTGACGCAGTGTAGTGGGAATAGGCCTCAAAATGCATTGCTGGAGTTGCGTCGTGCTTGCGACACGACTCCAGCAATGCGTGACTTTTGCCCCAACAGATGCGTCAGAATTTCTGACGTATCTGTCAATCCTTGCGCCATGGTGCGCTGTATTGTAAATACTGCGCATCCATGGTGGCGCAAGGGTTTCTCAGGGTGGCGCAAGGAAAGTGACGCATCTCTACAGATGCGTCACTTTCTTGTAAATCTGCCCCTTAGATTCACACTCTCTCTTGGACATTGCCCAATCAATGTTCAGACCTTCACACAGCACAGAAACTGCTTTAGTGGCTGTAGAAGAAATTCTTGGACTCGTTTTCAACAAAGATGGGGCTGCAGACCTTATTTTATTAGGTCTCGCCTACGCAGCACGCATGCGCTGCATAGGAGGAGACCTTTAGCCGTCGGTTCCCTTTATTCCCCAAAAACGTGCACCGTTCCATTGCCTTCAATGGCAACGCGTGCACGTGTGGCGATTGCCTTGCGGGAGCGAGCGGCAGCGCCATATGGTATCAATTATCGCCGCTGGCTCCCGCAAGGCAATCGGCAGGCCCCCCTCCCCCCTGCTGCCGCGCGAGGCGCGCTTTTGCTTGTTGGCCAACTAATAGCCTGCTTTAATGCACTGAGGATGAGTGAATGAATGAGCTGACCCTGCAGGCAATCAAACCTGGTACAGGGCAGGCTGGAGACAGATCTCAGCAGCCAGCGCTCAACCAACTAGGCTAAAAGTGCACAGGAAATGTTTTTCCTAACATGTTTCCGCTTATTTCCTCTATTTGTTTTGGACAGTTTTACATAGGCGCTGGGCCCGGATTGCACGCATTGGTAGTCAGTTCATTGCTCTGCAGATACGCCTCGCAACGCCCTTCAAGTCGCCCTATTTCATGTCTGATGAGGACCCTCGAACCCACCCGCTCTGACCCCGCGGACCAGCGCCCCCACCTGGCACACGCAGTCCAGATCCCTGCTGCTGATAAGAGCCTCTTCATTTTTTTGTTTGGAAGTTTTTTATATAGCGCGAACTTGGCCGAAAGGCATCGGAGCGCTTTACGTGATTACGCACCAGGTTGTATTACACAAGTTCAGCAAATCGATTGCCTCCCCAGTTGCAATGTGCAGAGTTGAAGAGGGTGTTCTTCCCACCCCCATTCTGTAAAGGACATAGTACTTTCCCCATCTCCAATGGGCCAAGTTGTATCCTCCTCACTGTCATCTTCAAAGGGATTGTTCTACCCCCCCCCCTTCTCAGTGATCAGGGTTGTATCTTTCCACATCTCGCTGTCATTGTCCTCCTCGTCAAGGGGCAGAACTGTATCATCCCTTATCATTAAGAGACAGCGTCCTCATCCCCACCACTGTCCAGATCGTTAAGTGGCAGTAGTAAAAGGTGGGGTTGTATTCTGTCCCCACATCGTCATGGTAAAGTTTTATACCTCCCCCAAATCTTCAAGAAGCTTTCTCCTTTTGTGATCACATTCACCTGATAAAACTTGAACTACTTTATATTATTTTAGCCCTTTTTATGCTAAATCGGCTCCATGCTGGTCCAGTGGGGAAAGCAGAATGGCCAGGCTCTGGTTTTTAACTTCATAAACATCCTTGCATCTTTTCTCCTGTGCATCCTGTTAGTCTGTCCATGGTAACAAGCTGACGTTTGTATTATTTATTATTATTATGTTAGGCAAAATGTTTTACATTTGGGAAGATTGTTGTTGAATCCTGGATAAACTCTGAGTTCAGGTAGACATGCTCTGTCTCAGTTCCTAAGCTGCTTCACACCCATCCCGCACCCCTTAGAACATCCAGGAAGCATGTCGAGTGTGATCCTCAACAAATGGATGCAGCACGCATTTATCTCTGAGCTTCCAGGGATGCTTATGTTTCAATATCCCATCAGACATGCTTCCTTAAACCCACTGCATTTTGATTGGTATCCCTTCTCGTCCATTTTTGTATACATGTAGATAGTATATGGTCAACCCTGAGCCCTTCAAATTTGCAGTCAAAGGAACACAGACATCAGCAGGTCTTGCTCTGTCGCAATATATCTAAAATCTTACTCCCATGACCCTCCCAAGACTACGTGGATTTGTGTGAGCCAAACAAGGAGCAGTTCCATTTGTAATAAAAGAGCTGTGGGAAGCAAAATGCGTGCCAAACCTTCTTTGGTGTTCATAGTTTTCATAGTAAATTGTTTGTGGAAAGAATGTGTAAACATTTGTGTTGCAAATTCATGTAAAAAGAAAATGGTTTCAAATATTTACATAAACTTGGAAACAGAAAAGTGTAATTCCATGCTTCTTACTGAACCGCTGAAAATTCTGTAATTTTAAGCCAGCTGACTTTTTATTTTTAACCTAAAAGTGTGAGAGGTGAAATTGAAAAGAAGTAAGTGATATTTAGATTACTTTTAATGAGAGGAACGTATAACTGTGCATTGTACCAGGTACTGCGAAGTACACGCTTAGACGGATTCACCAACATATCTACTATGAAATGTTTTAGGTGGGATATGGTCACTGAAAATGAATACAATTATTTTGATTCACTTTTAGGAATTATGCCTTTATTATACCCTCCTTCTTCCATTATATATTGTTTCCTAGAAAAATTGATTCCTGTCTTTCTTTTAAGCGCGAGGATGTCTGATTAGAACTGAACTCGGGTGTGGCCCTGCTTTTTACTTCACTTTCCTGCACTCCTCTCCTTCCTAAAATATGGATTATAGAGCATCCGATACAGAGGTCTAGTTGATTCAATAACATTTTATTTAGGACCATTGTAGGTGTGGCGTTGGTCAAAAGTGTGTTTGAGTATGTTGTTTTCCAGCCTTATTCAATTACTTAGAAAATCAGGATGTAAGCAGTGTGTATAATACAAACTGTTTAGATCCTGATTTTCTAATTAACCCAGTCACAGGGGCAGCGTATAGATGGGAATCTGTAAGCCCGATACAACAGATTTCAAAAGTGCCTCATGAAATTTCTAGGGATGTTTATCCTTTTTTCAGTGATGTCCAGGGAGTTTTGTAGACCAACCTCACCATCTGCATTATCTCATCTTATGTTTTTTGAGGGTGTAACATATTAAACAATAAGCTCCCCATAACTCTCATATCTGGAAATAACTATTTTGCTTATTGTAAGGTGGGTTTAGCAAGGTTTCAGAGACAGTCATTGTTTTTCTACAGCTTATGGTTGTCTAAGCATTCAACTCTTCAAACTCACTTCTCAGTCCTCTCCACAATATACATAGCGACCATCTTAAATAAGACACTTAAACATATTGTGGCAGCATGCTCATGGAATGTCATCGAAGCTGCATAGCGGACAAATGTACGAGGAATCGTAACAATCACCTAAATCTGACAAATCGACCAACAACAGACAGCAGAACAAAACAAAGAGCTGTGCCCTGCGGCATATAGGTCCATGCACATAATAGGTCAAACAAATCCAAAATAGGACCTGGCCAACCACTGTTCTACTATAACCCTTTACTGCACCACCACAGCATCACTCAGCGCCACCACAGCATCACTCAGCGTCGCCACAGCATCACTCGGCGCCGCCACAGCATCACTCGGCGCTGCCACAGCATCACTCGGCGCCGCCACAGCATCACTCGGCGCCGCCACAGCATCACTCAGCGCAGCCACAGCATCACTCAGCGCCGCAACAGCATCACTCAGCGCCACCACAGCATCACTCAGCGCCGCCACAGCATCACTCAGCGCCGCCACAGCATCACTCAGCGCCGCCACAGCATCACTCAGGGCCACCACAGCATCACTCAGGGCCACCACAGCATCACTCAGGGCCACCACAGCATCACTCAGGGCCACCACAGCATCACTCAGGGCCACCACAGCATCACTCAGGGCCACCACAGCATCACTCAGCACCAAGACAATATCACTCAGCACCACCACAGCATCACTCAGCAAGACCTCAGTATCATTCAGCATCACCTCAGCATCGTCTCCGCAACAGTCACCACCACCACCACTACCACCTCAGCATCACTCAGCACCACTTCAGCCTGCTCTCGGAATGTGGCATCTGTTGATTCTCTCCTAGCGTCTGGCTGCTGCTAGTGTTATAATACAGGTACTAGTTCCCAACCTTCACCCTCCGATTGTTTATGCCCCCTCAAAAAAAAGCTTTAACAAACAACCATTGCAGTAGGCAGAAACAAGTTGCCAGCATTGCAAGAACAAAAGAAAACTGAGGACATTTTTTATTGTAAATACTTTTTTTAATATGGTCGTTCAATTTTACATAATGCCTTCTTGGTCATATATAAAGTACCAAAAATGCTTCTGACACTTTTTTATTATAACTTTTCAGCATGCTGCACAGCAGCCACACTTCTCTACAGCACAGCTTGAAGACATTGGCAAAGTCAATAGCTCTGGCTAAACACTTATAAGGCCCCAAAGGCGAGACCTATTGGCTATGCCAATGCTTGTTAGACTTCTAGTTGCATTTGACACTGTATTCAACTAAACACTCATTACTTGGCTCTTTAACATTTGCATTTGTAAACAAGCCCTTAAATGTCCCCAAATACTTCATAAAAGTAAGCCTTTGCATTTGACTTCTTCTCCAAAGGGCACAGAACGACAGTTTTCAGAAACATTTGTTCCCATCCATAAGGTGATATGGGAGTCTGACTTTGTACAGTAAGGTCTTTGGTAACTCAAACACTCTGTGGGTCTCACCACTGAACTTGCCACATACGTATATGAGAATCCCCTAATTTCACTGTCATGATGCAGACATCATTTGCTTTTCCAAAAGAGGTGTTTATTTCACTTCTGAGTTTGGTCACAGTTTATATAGATTTAGATTTACTTCTGTATTTGAAACCAAGTTAGGCAAGGGCAGAGGAGATTTGATGGTAAATCACATCTAGGGCCTGATTACGATGACAATGGCACCGCCACCGCCAGCCCATTGGTGGTGGTCCCACCGCCATCGTAATAGTGTTTACCGCCCGCCACATTAGGATGGCGGGCAGATGGTCAGTGCTGAAAGACCGTCTGACACTAATCCGACGGGCTCAAGGAGCCCCTCAGACCGTCGGACAGTCTGGAATGCCTACAATGGTGGTGGTGCCTGCTCAGGCACCGCCATAGGTATTCCAATGTCAGTTTCTGCCAGCCGCTTCATGGCGGTTAACCCGCCATGAGAAGGCTGGCAGAAAAGTGACTTTGGGTGGCCCTAGTGGGCCCCCCTTCCACCCTCGCCCTCTGACATGGGCCCTAGGGGGCACCTGTGGTGCCCCCCAATATATCCCTGCACCATGTGGCAGGCACCGCATAGTGTCTGCCACATAGTGCAGGGATATGCAAAAAGTGTATTTTTTGTACTGAGGCATGTGCTGCAGCCCGCAGCACACGCCGCAATACAAAAAATACACTTTGCGACCACCTTCAAGGCGGTCGCATTGTAGTACAAATGACAGGACCGCCGACAGCAAGTCGGGTGGTCCCGTACCCGATATGATGGCGGTAGGACAAAAGTCTGACCGCCATCATAATGAGGCCCTTAGATAGCAAATCCCTCACCCATACTCTTGTCTGCCCACTACGTTCTGTTTCCAATTATTTGCGTGAAATATAAGCCTGGATTACTAATGTAACGCAAACTAGAATCAAAGTGTTACAGTGGGATTTACTATCAATGCAAATCTGTATTTGTGTTGGATGGTGTCCCAAAGTAAAGCAAAGTTGTGCAATGCACTGCCTTTCATTACTTTGCGTCAAGGGAGCATTCAGTAGGTGGTGCATGGGCATTTCCATGCAAACACCTATGGATTTTGTCACAAATGCCTATTTACAGAGGAATGTACATAGCAATTTGCAACAAAATCCTAAGCTTTCTCGAGGCAGCCGTAACGAAGTGAAACGTTTTCATTTTTCTTACTTTGAAAAGGTACTACTTTGTACAGCACACTAAGTAGGAAAAGCTTTAAACTGTAGTCCCTTCCTGTGAAAAAACTATGTTATAGAGAACACAGACAATGTGTATTATGGCACAAGGGTGTATGCATTGGTGCAAGTTTGACAAACGTGCACCAGCACAGGGAGAGAGGAGAACTGCGCCACATCTTAGCAGATATGATGCTGTTCTTGTCTCTCCTATTCACACAACACAAATCTGCCTCATAATTTGTGACTATTACATTTGCATTTAAATAACAACAAGAGGCAACAACTGAAGGTCATGCCTTAAGTTAACTGTGTAATTTCTTGAGTCTAACACAAGCATACTTTTGCAACTGTGCACTTAATATTTGAGAATACTTTTCTGGATGGGAAATAAGGACGTTTTAAAAAACACAAATGTAGTAACACTGCATAAGGTGGAATGAGATATAGCAATGAAGCCATATGTTCACTAGACGCCAGATTTGAAGACGCATTATGCTAACAATCTGAAAGTCTAAACTAAACTCACATGCTATATATTTCAGACACTGTTTTCTCTACCATGCTATATTTTGTCTGACAAATTAATTTATTGTTCTTTAATGCGAAGCCAGATTTCTGTATCTATTTATTCAGCAATATTGTACTGGGAAACAAAGCAGGTGGTGCGATAAATTCATTAACAGCCATGTAAATTTTGTATAAACACATATTTTACTTCATTACAAATGAGTTGGAATGAATCCATATGTTACTTCTGTAAGCACTTTTCAAAATCTGGGTAACTGTTTCTGTCACCATCCTAACCCATGATAATGAACTTGTTCACAAAGCAGTAATATAGTCTTGCAGCGTGTGCTAATGTTTGTACCGAGGGAACTGTACATAAGAACGCACTCAGAATATCAATTCAGAGCTAACCACAACTATTAACATGCACTTAGAGGAATGTGCTTGAACCAGGGCTTCCCCGAGATAAACATATGCAAAGGTGCAAGGGGATGCAGAGAGGCCAAGGAAACAGATGATAATGCGTCACGATCAAACTATGTTAGGTAACAGTAACATCAGGGCTTTAAGTGGGATGAAAAAACTGGGGGGTCTCTCAAAGGGGCGTGGCCAATATAATTAAGGGCGTGGCTTAAAAACACATAAGCTAAAAATCTGTGCTTAGCATAGTGTGCCGCCCGGCTTGTATTTTGCTGTTTCTGTCATAGCATCTAGATATATGATACAAGTAACATCATACCTACAAGGCAGAATTATTGGCTTTGTCAATGGTTGTTAGTTGCATAAGATAAATAGCAGCAACTATGGCTTGTTGTATATAATATTGAAAAAGCTTCCACTTAAAGCCCTGCTGACACCACGACGATGTTGCTGCTCCTGCGTATCAAAAAGAGAAGGGAAATCCAGAGAGAAAATTACTCTCTTTAAAGAATTTCCCTTCTCTTACAACGCTCACCTGGCATGACGTCCGTAACTTCTCCACTAGTGAGAAGAGCAGTGTGAGCAGCGCACATCAATGTGCCTGCTATCACTGAAGTCCCGAAAAAAACGGAGCAGTGTGAGCACGCGCACATCGATGTGCCTGCTGTCACTGCAGTCCGGAAAAAATGGACCGCCTCCAGGGCACAAAACAGAGCCCGATAGAGACCCGTTTCGAGGCCTCTCTAAAAAAAACGCCGGTGCTCAGACCCGGTGAGACCCGGCCCACTTAAAGCCCTGAGTAACATCCACATGCTTTCACCTGCAGTGGTGATGCCTTTGTGAATGGATACGTGTTGTAATATTTACTATGTGCTGCATTCATAGCCAATAAGAGTCTGAATATAGGGGAGAGACACACCATCTGATATCTAAGTTTGTGCACCCAGCTACCACATTTGTGTTTATCCTAGTTATACCGGTTAGCGAGAAATCGTAGATCTGTGATAAATACCTCATAGAATGATATCCCAAATTAGGCACAAACTCCTGCAGCCAACACAGAAGGGTATATTATTTACTAAGATTTTGTGCTGTGTTTGCATCACAAAAGTGAAGCAAATCAATGCAAAATATTTTTTTCTACTTTACTTTCCAGTGCAAAACTGTTTTTGCACTGAAAGGCCTAGTGCTGCTTTGTGTTACTTAGTGCCAAAGGGGCATTTCTTGGGTGGTGCATATGAATTCCAATGCAACCATCCATGGTTTTTGTCATAAAATCCAATCTACTAAAAAAGTAAGCAGGGTTTTGCATCAAAAAGCAACGCCCTTTTAAAATAGGCGCTATTAATGAAAAATGCTTTTATTTTTATTTTATTTTCTGACTTTAGTTCTGTGCTGCACTATACAGCACAAACATAAAGTAGGAAAAGGTTTAAAAGAAGTCTAAGCATAGTATTTTGTACTAAAAGGGTAGCCTTCCAGTTCAACTCCTTTGTTAGACTATCACAGACATCTTTGAACTGTGATGCAAAGGTGTCTGTGTGACGCTCAGCAGCCTGTTTGTAAGCTAGGGAGACAGGAGGATAGTGCCATATCTCTGTAGATATGGTGCTGTCCTACTCTTTCCTTCTCATACAACACAGAACAGCATTTTTGGCTGCTGCATTGCGTTGGGGGGAAGTTTAGGAAATAGGGAACTGAGAGTAGGAATGCCAAGGCGCACTTTTACTAAAGAGAGTATAAAACCCTAAATTGAGCAACTTCTAATTAAAATGAACATGCTGAGATATGTTCAAATGATTAAACTCACCCAAAACTTTAAAACAAAAAAAGTTTAAATGGAGTACAGGCCTCACTGCGAGGAGCTGGGACTAGAAGCTCTACATCAAGAGGCGCCCACCACCGTTAGCTACATAGAGCCTGGGGTTTGGTCTGAGGCCCGCAGAGATGAGGGAAGTTGATGGAAGTAGTTTCTACCTTTTTTTGGTAGTCCGAGTGAGAAGCAGTAGCAGCGGTGGCTCATCACAATCAGTGAACGCATTAATATAGCAACTTTTAATTGTGTGTTGCTAATTTTGCAATTGAGTCACGTTTGATGAGATGAATGAAATCATTTTTTATTACTTTATAGCTACTATATTATATTAATTTGATTTATCTGTGTTTTGCAAGGAAAAATCTGATTAGAATTTCCCATTATAGTGTTTATTTCTTTTCTTTGTAGCTGCACTCTTTGCCCTTGGGGGAAGCCAGTGAAACTTCACTACAGTCAAACTCGAGCTCGCATGGCTGGTTTTAGGAGAGTGACTGAAAATGTCTAATTACTTTTGCATGTGTTTTTCCTTCCTAAAGAGAGTGCATTGAGAGATTTTCATTATAATAACACGTGTTGAGCTGGTATGGCCACACTGAGGCCCATATTAATGGGCTTTTGGCTCAGGGCAGTGCAGCAAGTCATCTTCCACGCAGAATTCAGCCAAATTCCAAGAGGACATGGCGGCCATCGCCAAGTGGATGGCAGCCAACTGTCTTCTGCTAAACTACAGTGTTAGAAGGTGGTTCTGACCATCTGAGCGGCCCGGATTTTTAGCTTTTTGAACACCTAATTGTTGAGCTTTTACTGTGGGAGAGCCTCATAAGTTGGGACTCACCCACAGTGAACTCATGATGAAAGAGACTGCATGTGGATTTTACTGGTGCCCCCCTGGTGAGAGTAGGCCGCTGTGCTGCAGCCGCAGTATGGGGCACCGGGCTGGTTACATGAAGACACATGTGTACATGCGTGTGCACATGTGTAGGGGCTGTGCAGGGGAGATTCCTGGCGTGCGCAGCCCAGGAGCAGGTACAGATAAAATGTTGTGGCAGGAATTATGCAGAGCTGGGTGGTGACATGGAATGGGCTTCATACAATGGGAAGAAACATGTAAGGGAAAGACAGTGTGCTTTACTGTTTTCACTGAAGGACCACTCCATTATTCTCCTATGAGGATGGGGATCACATGGGATAGTTTCACTTCCCTAGGGCCTACAAATTCCAGACACGCACTAAAGTCCACTGTAACTTAGGTAAGAAGAAGTATTCTGCTGATTCCAAAGCCATATCTGTACTGCTTTTGGGTCATCCAGAAATGTCATATTCCTCTGACTCAGCTCATAACCAGAGCCTGGCTGGGTGTGACCCTGCCAGGCTGGATAAATGACCTTACTCCCCAAACTGAAGCATCAGAGGCCTAGCCCTTCACGGCAAGCATTTCAAGGGTGAAGGTCTCCTCTCCAAAAGGGAGAGAAGGTGGGTGGAGCTACAGGTTATCCATCAGCAGCTGTCACCTGGTGCCAGGAACCAAGCTGCTCTGGAGAGAAGGCAGAAAGGGGGGAAAGGGCTTTTCAGAGACCATGTGGCATGAGACCCCTGGATGACGCCATTTTGAACTATCCCAGAGGCCTGGGCAGGAAGGAGGGAGCAGGGGCAGAGAGGTGATGTGTCGCTGCCTGATAGGGCAAGCAGAGCCTTCCTGCCAGCCCCCTCCAAATTATTTTCAAAGGTCTTGCACAGGAAGAGGAGCTCTCTCTGGGGTGTGGTCGGCTGAGGAAGACTGGTGCTGGAGCCTTATGCATTAGAAGGTCAACTACAGCATATGGCTGTTGGTTAAGGACACATGCCGAGGCACACACAAGGTATCCTTACGGGTGCGACACTATAAGACAGAGCAAGTGGGAAGGGGACAGTACATTACACTGAATAGGTTAGAGGGGCACAGCGCATATTGCCCAGTTAAGCTTTTGGTAGGGTACATCCCGGAACGGGGGGCGACAACTACCTTCTCACCCACAAAGATGGGACCCAGGTAACACTTTATCAGTGTAGAAGGGTGTTAGCGGCAACGGTCCAAATAAGCTGGGCTCCAAGGGCATCACTACACTACACATTCCTTTACCATTGGGGCAGCCACCACAGAATTCCAGGAGGGTATGTCGGCAAACGCATTAAAACGAATAGGAATATGGGAATCAGACAGGTTTCGGGTTTACATTCGCCCAACACCCAACAGATAAAGGATTAAAAAGGCAGGTGTTGCGGGGATTCAGTTGTAGGGGTCGTTGCTACACTTATGTACACCAAGTTACACGTATAATAAAAGGCTGATTGAAGACTCATACTCAACCTTTCTGTGCTTCTGTTCTACTCCACAGAATACAAAACGGTGTGGGTCATCGGGCACTCTTACGTGTCCATGGCTGCTAACAGAGCCCGCACCATTGGGTGGAATGCAGCGTTCCCCTTTCAACGTACAAGGGTGCGATGGTTTGGAAAGCCAGGGTTGCACTGGAGAGAATTGGGGAGCGTCATTGAAGAATTCCGCACCCGCTCAAAGGACCCGGATGTTTTAGTAATTCATGTAGGGGGAAATGACCTTCCAGTGATAGGGAGGGGTAAACTACTTCACATGTTAAAGAAGGATCTCACCAATTTAGCCAGGAGCATGGACACCACGGAAGTTGTATGGTCCGAGATCATTCCTAGAAGGGTATGGGCTGGTGCGTGATCCCAAAATGGCATAGAGTTGTCAAGGAAGAGGCTAAACAGCCTCATGGCCAAATTTCTATGGGGGGCAGGTTTAGGCAGCATTAGGCACACCCTGATTAACTTGCGGCAGCCGCACTATTACAGTGCAGATGGGGTGTACCTATCGGACATGGGAACAGATGTCCTGCTACGGAATATGCTAGCAGCATTGAATGCAAGGGGCTGTTGGTAGTTCTGAAGAATTGGGCCGCAGGTAGGGCAGGGGGGGCCTCACTGGCAGCGATAGCTCCCAGCGAGGCATGGCAGTACTTACAAAGTGATCCAAGAGGAATGCAAAAAACAGGTTGCGAAGCGGGGCACAGACCACAAACGGGACAGTCAGGACCCAGGGGGCACTGGCAAGCTCCCCAAGGCGCTTTGTTCATGTGAACCGGAAGTAAACAATTAATTACACAACTGAGGGCAGAGCCTGTGGCATGGAAGAAGTTGGGTACCGGTTACCGGGTCACCTTCGCAGAGATGGGTGGGGGAACAGTCAACTAGGTTTGGTGGGCGGGAAGCACATAGGCTTGCCCAGGTAACAAAGAGGGTACACACCGGAAGTGAGGAGGCACCTGGTGGGGTGGGAACAAACGCTTACCCGGAAGGAAATGTGTGGACACCGGAAGTGAAAGGTCACCCGGCTGGGTGGGAACCGGCTGGTTACCCGGGAGTGTGTGGACACCGGAAGTGAAAGGGTCATCCGGTTGGGTTGGAAGCAGACGCTTACCCAAGGGAGTGTGTGGCAACCGGAAGTAAAAGGTTACCCGGTTGGGCTGGAAGCAGAAGCTTACCCGGAGTGAAAGGAAGGGTTGCGTCCCCAGGTGATAGGTCACCAGGGCAAAGAGAGCTGCACTGAAGGTAAGGCACAGTGCAGAGCTTAGGGGGTAAGGACACAGGATCGCCGGACAAAATAAGGGTGTGTAAAGGATCGCTTGTAAGTTGGAAATGCCTAATAAACTGCGGCCTCAATTCTTCCATAAAACAAATTTGGTGTGGTCTGAATTTATTGGGATTCGGGTGGGGCGACCATGTGGGGGGTGCCTCTGCTGTGCCCCTTGGTTCGGCCCCCCACTCCCCAGGGGGAGGGGGATAGTGGCTGGACCGGTGGCCTCAGTGGAGGCCACCCCCAGGGAGCAGAGCCCGAACGCCAAGGTACAGGATTGGTTAGAGATAAGGGAAGGGAGACAAGGAAGGAGCTGGACCACCAGATAATAGGGCTGGGCCAGCTCAGCCGTAAATCTAGGGTTAGGAATTTGGTAGGGGGCAGGGGTATTTAAAGGTGGGCACCGGGCACAAGGCCCTCTTTCTCCTGGGAATTTTGTCAGGAGAAGACCCGCCCACCCACCCGCTTAGGAACAAGAATTGGGGGGGATGGATAATGGGGGGACATTTGTCGCAGAGGCATAGCGAACTTGCAGGAGGTCCTTTGGTGTCGGATGTGAAGGACAGCAACGGATCCAAGATGAATAAAACAGGTTGCGAAGCGGGGCACAGACCGCAAACGGGACAGTCAGGACCCAGGGGGCACTGGCAAGCTCCCCAAGGCCCTTTGTTCATGTGAACCGGAAGTAAACAATTAATTACACAACTGAGGGCAGAGCCTGTGGCATGGAAGAAGTTGGGTACCGGTTACCGGGTCACCTTCGCAGAGATGGGTGGGGGAACAGTCAACTAGGTTTGGTGGGCGGGAAGCACATAGGCTTGCCCAGGTAACAAAGAGGGTACACACCGGAAGTGAGGAGGCACCTGGTGGGGTGGGAACAAACGCTTACCCGGAAGGAAATGTGTGGACACCAGAAGTGAAAGGTCACCCAGCCGGGTGGGAACCAGCTGGTTATCCGGGAGTGTGTGGACACCGGAAGTGAAAGGGTCATCCGGTTGGGTTGGAAGCAGACGCTTACCCAAGGGAGTGTGTGGCAACCGGAAGTAAAAGGTTACCCGGTCGGGCTGGAAGCAGAAGCTTGCCCGGAGTGAAAGGAAGGGTTGCATCCCCAGGTGATAGGTCACCAGGGCAAAGAGAGCTGCACTGAAGGTAAGGCACAGTGCAGAGCTTAGGGGGTAAGGACACAGGCTCGGGGTGGTAGATCCTGGAACCCAATCACTGGGGCCCAGAAAAACAAAGGAAGAAGAAGCCTGGGTAGCACAGTGGATCAGGTCCTTGGACCCTATTCCTGGGACTCAGAAGGGGAAGAATTGCCTGCCAGAGGCTCATTCACCGCCGTGCCTGAGTCTGCATGTTGCAGGTGCACACCACTCCCTAGCCCCCTGCCCTGTGGGAGGAGACACACACTGCACTGCCCCTGCCCAACGGAGACAGTGCAGGCAGGAGCACAAAGAATGATGTTTCCCACATGGGGAGCTGGCAGGGGCCGCTGCGGTTCCCCAGCAGACCCTCAATGACATGGCCTGCTTTGTGTGGGTGTCCCGGGTGGGACCGGGGCAAGAAATAAAACCACAGAGGATAAACAACACGTTTAGCGAGCCCGCACCTATGCAAAAAATAGCAGAGCGGACCAGCTAATACAATACTCACGTTCTAAGCGAAGATCACCAATAATGCCATGCAAGTAAGTAAGTAAGTAATCTCTTTATTGCGTGATTAGTTAAAACCTTTGCAATCTGTAAAAACATGTATGTAAAAACAAAACAACGTCATATAATACTAGAATTAGTTGAATGCATTAAAAAGTAGCAATGGTTACATAAAATTACAAGAAGGATAAAAGCTGACGTGCAATACAGTCAATAAAATGCATAAAATGGCATAAAAAGTACAGCATTTTTTGGAGTATTATTTCCTGAGGGTTCCTTTGCAATGCCAGTTCCTTTAAAGTTGGTATTTAGGGATTTCAATATAAATAGAATTAAAATCTGTGAGCGGGCACGAAAAGTTCGTTGTTGACAGTTCCAGTTTGCAGTACATCATGTCCTTTGTTCACCCAGTTCGTAGCACCCCTTACCAGGTAATTCCCATATCTGTGATAGGCTGAGCCTGGGGTGACTTAATAGAATAAAGAATTTTGTGTCACCATTGCTGGCCCACAGCCCAAAAGTGGCTGCTGAGGAGCACGAAGGAACCGTAGTGGTAAACATAATTGGCAGGGACAGTCTCTTTGAAACAGGATTGTTGTACACTGCGCAGAAGTCGGTGGGCCCAAATTGATGACCAGTTTGTTAAAGGACTTCCAGAGAAAGCTTTGCTTTTGCTGCACTCATAAACCGAACAAGGCTACAGGCCAACCGGACATTGCTGCCCTCGAAGCATGCCTTTACCGCCTGCCTGCATGTTCGTACCTGGCTTTCAATCAGGCGCGGCTTTAATAGCTGTCTTCGTTCCACTCCCAAGTCTTTGCAGATACATAGTAGATGTAAAACATCCTCATTGATGTCCCCGCATAATCTGCAGTGGTTTGTTGCGTCTGTGCGTTTCCATGGCAGCGGGTGACACTTTGCGGGTAAAATTCCCAACCTCAAGTGCAAGAATCTTTCTTTGGTGATTCTCGAGAAGCCTGTTCCTAGGTATTGTTGTGGCTTAGCCCTCACATAGCTCTGAATTACGAACCAACCATGGGACCTCTTGCTAAGTGCTGCTTTATCTTCTTCGTGGGATACAATCTTTACTGATTTATTTACCATGACCTTGATACTTTTTGGGACATACTGGTTTCCCATAGCTCCTGTAAAGCAAGCAGCCTAATTGCCGATTGTAGGTAACCCATGGCCAGGCTGTCTTTTTCCTTGTAATTTCCTTCCACAGATGTGAGTTCATTGTGCCTGGCTCGGCTCCCTTTATTTTATACCAGCACTTGGCGTAAGCGCCCTTCCGTGATATTTGTTGCTTTTGGAGCCCGAACTCTAGCCTTATTTGAGCTGGCGATGTAAACTGCGGGAGATTGAATATTATTCTCACAGCCTTGGTGACCGCATTGTCCAAGGTAACCTCGTCTCTCCCTCTCATTGATTCACTTCCATGAGTGATCGTAGGTAAAAGTCTTGCTCGGAGCACTTCTAATAGAGGAAGAAGATTGGGGCCGGCTATTTTGTGCTTGATATTTTTTAGTGCAACTGCCAATGCCAGTGTGATCCCTCTGCCCTTGATTGCTGCTTTCTGTTTAATGAACGAGCCGTTCCTATCAAATATTACTCCCAAATACTTATATTCCTCGGCCGTCTCCAGCAACCTACCCCCCATCGTCCAACGGGGTTGGTGTTTGTTGTTCCGTCTGTTTAATACCATAACTTTGGATTTTTCAAGGTTTATACTTAACCCGTTCGTCTCAGCAAAATCACTTGTGGTATTTATCAAATGCTGCAGGCCTACTGGAGTACGACTGATAAGTATCAGGTCGTCGGCATACAGTAGGTTTGAGAGAGTTAAGCCCCCCAGATTTGGGGCGTGATGGTTACAAATGTCCAGCTTAATGGTGAGATCGGAGATAAAAAGTTTGAACAGGGTCGGGGCCAGGACACAGCCCTGCTTCAGCCCTTTGGTGGTTGTGATTCTCCTTGACAAGCAATCCCCTGCTCCCACTTTAATTTGGACCCATGTTTCGGAGTGAAGTAAAATTAACTGGTTCAGGAGATTTGTGGCTATTCCCCACCTCGAAAGTTTCGCCCAGAGTATCCCCCTGTCTACACTGTCAAAAGCAGCTTTAAAGTCAATAAAGCAAACAAATAGTGGTTTATTGATGTTTTTAGTAGCATCTATCAAAAGCGAAAGAGCAAGAATATTTGTTGTAGTCCCCATGCTTTTTTGGAAGCCAGTTTGATTGATGGGAATTAAGGCTCTTTCCTGTGCCCAATCCGTAAGTTCATTCAGTAGGAGGCCTGCGTAATATTTGGCTTCGATATCTATTAATGCAATGAGCCTGTAGTTTTTTGGCTCGGTCATACTGCCTTTTTTATGGATCGGTGAGATAATTGACCCCTTCCAAGATTCAGGAATTCTTTCGAGTTCCATAATATTATTGAAAAGGGGTAATAGCACTACAGCCCAATAATTCGGGTCTTGCTTATATATGATTGGTGGTAGGCCGTTGGGCCCAGGCGCTCCATCCTTCCGGCTTTTTGAGATTCTATTCACAAGCTGTTTATTTGAAAAGAAGGGGGTGAGTTCCGATCCTTGGAGTTTGAGGAACTGCCGGTCGCATTGGTACAGCGAAGTATCTTGTTTTATTTCGCCGACTTCCGAGTTGAAGTGGCGCTGTAGGTGTTTTACCCAAATGTCCTCCGTTATGTGTGAATTTATTCCCAAAGCTGTGGGATTCTCTAAGCCGTTGACTGTCTGCCAAAACCTGGTGCTGTTGTTATTTTTTGCATCATGTAGCAGTTTTGCCCATGTGGTATCAGCATTTTCCTTTTTAGCAAGCCATATGATTTTGTTTCTACGTACCTTTAGCCTCCTTAGTTCAAGCTGTATGTTATTGACTGGGCCGTGTAGGTGGAGACTGCGCAGAGCTCTATTGATTTCGCTCTTTATTTGCCTTAGTTCGGCGTTCTGGGGTCTTGAGAGATAAATTCTTTGGTTACTTGCCAGGTTGCGTGGAGCCTCCCATTCATTTTTTGGCCTTGCTTTTTCTTCTCTTAAACCATTTTTGGATTTGGCAGAGTCAAAACTTTTGATGAAGTTCTCCCAAGCTGTAAAACTGTTCTCACTCGGCTGTTTGCTTTCCTCCCATCTTTTTTTCGATAAGGCCAGAAGTTTTTCTGGATCGCTCGTATTGCATTTAATTCGCCGGTGATTCGATATGACCTTTAAATTAAAATTTTCAATTGGGTGAGTAGTTGCCGTACCATGAGCGTCGAGTATGAACTCTTGAGGTTGATGGTCGCTGTAATCAAGTGTTCCAATCCTAAAACCTTTTATTGAACTAAACAGCGATAAAGAAGTGAAAGTGTAGTCTATTGCAGTATTTGAGAGTGCATTATGAAAAGTTGCGGCTTGTGGGCGATCGCCCGCGGATCGGCCGTTTAATGCTACCAGGGACAGGTTCTCCAGTTCGTTCAAAAGGTCATTCGAGATCTTGGATTGCTTACCCCACCTGCACTCGTCCTGTCGTGGGATCCCCCATACTACATGTCAGTCTGCTGCCGGCCTGTCCGCGTCGGCACCCCCTGTGAGGCACATATTGAACTCGCCTGAAACGATGAAGTTTGAAGACACCTCTTCAGTGACTAACTTGGTCAGTTCGGCTACCAGAAGTTTTGCGCCTATTTTTTTATTGTGGGGGTGTATGTAGGTATTAACAAGTATTAACTGTTGCTTGGCTCTTAGGCCTGATATTTCTATCTGTATTGTTTTTATTCCATTTTTTTGAATGTTTCTGCTTGTTAATTCCTTCACGGATGTTATAGTCTTAATTGAGGCATAAGTCGGAAGGCCACCTTTCAAATGACCAAATTTCGAACTTCGGGTTCCCGGGAGATGGTATGATTTAAAACCTTGTAGATGATACGGATCTTCCAGCCATGTTTCTTGTAGAAGAATTAAGTCGAATTGCTGGAGGTACATCAATAGGACTTTGTCGAAGGTTTTAGCGCCAAGCCCGTTTATGTTCCAGGAGCAGAATTTTAGTTTTGAAGTGTTTTTTGCCTTTTCTGCTCTCTGTCATTGATTCTCGGGTCTGCAGTTTATGGTTTTTGCTATCCATGACCAGTCATTTGGTACGTCCTTTCCTCTTTTGTCCTGTACGTTCCAGATGGTAGCTCCGCTATTATCCGTGACCTCAATGGAGGTACTGCGTGCCCTTTGAGCACAGAGTTAGTAAATCCAAAATTACCCTTATTACTTGGCCTGCAGTCATTAGGCCCTTGATGTTGTCGGAGTAGGGGTTCTGGGTACCCGACTGCGTGATGAATCTGTAGTCGGATCCCCCAGACTTCTAATTGGTGCTCCTCTTTAAGAATTCTCTCCACTATTTCCCGATTTGCCCAGGTAGTTTTTGTTGCTTCGTGCTCCGATAGATGTTTAAATGTTTTGAATTCAACGGATTCCAGGTCTTGTGTGCCGATCCCAGCCAGGTTACTAATGGCGGTTAATATTCGAAGAATATTCCCTCTATTGAGGGTGTCGCCCCGTCCTTTGGATTTATATTCTGGGATGAACAGAATTGACTGGGAGGTTTCCCGTCGGGAATTGTTTGAAAGAGTTGCACTGCACGGGTCATTTTCCCTCCCCTCTATGTTTGGGGGTGTCTGTTTTTCTTTTGCCTCTTTATCTGCTGTTTCAATGCTCGGCTCTTTATTCCTCCTCCCAGTTTCGGGGCAATTAAGTCTAACTGGGCCTGGTTTTTCTGCCGTTTCCTCAGTTGGTTTGAAATCTGCTGTTTCTGTTTGCATGATGGCAACCTTTACGACAGCTATTGTCGCAGGCGTAGTCCCCCCCGTTGTTACTGGTGTTGGGTTGTTTTCTGCCTGTTCAGTTATGTTGATACTCTCTGGAAGTTTGTGTTCCCTTAAGAGTGCATTTCCTGCATCTTCTGACATTGTTGAGCAGGAAGCAGCGGGGACACTCACCTCAGACTGTAAAATTGATGGCTCCCTGGTTACTCTTTGATCTAGCTGGAGGTCACTCAAAATTTTTCTTGGAGCTAGAAAAAAGGTTTTAATAGTTGGATTTTTATTCCTCCCTTTCCTCCTTTGTTTCCGGCATTTTTTGGATGATTGCCATTTATTCGGTGAAACTTCCCCTTCATCTGATGGCCATGTCTGCTTGTTGCAGTTACTGGATCTCGGCTCAGCCCTTAGTTGTTCTGGATCATCCAAATTACTTGTTGATTGCCTTTTATTCGGTGAGACTTCCCCTTCATCTGATGGCCTTGTCTGCTTGTTGCAGTTACTGGATCTCGGCTCAGCCCTTAGTTGTTCTGGATCATCCAAATTACTTGTTGAGACAGAGCCCGAATGTATGCTCTCGATATCCCTGTCATGGATTCCTGGAACCTTTTGTTGTTCCAGGCCAGTGGCCGCTTCTTCACCTGGCCGTTGTTTGATTCTGGCCACAGCTGAGGGAGAGACCAGAGCATTCTTGTTCTTGTCGATTTTGGGGTGCTCTTTTTGGTCCTGGGCGAGCGTTGCCTTATCATTTATGATGTCTCCTTTTTGTTTGTTATTGTTGGATTTTGATTTACCTGTGTTTGTTGTGTTAGTATTTTTTAGGTCCGTTAGAAGGTCACCCATCACGGCAGGTAATGATGCAAGTTTATCGATGATTGAGTAGCAAGTGCAGCTCGGAGGAATTATTGTTGTTTCAGTTTGAGCTCTTTTGATGAAGTTATTCAATTCCGACAACTTACTATCAATGCTTGTAACATGCAGGGCTAAACAGTTAAGGAGGGTTAGCTGTATTTCCATCTTGTCCGAGTGGTATTCCATAGCTTTAGTTGTAAGTTGCATTGTGTTTAGAAGAGATGCCCATATTTTGTCTTCTGTCAGCCCCCTTGTTGCTCTTCCTGAGTCTTGGGCGGCTGTGTCGCCTTTAGCCTCTGAGGAGTATGTGGTGACCAGATGTTCCCATTCTTCATTCGAAAGAGAGGACGTGATACTGACAGCGCGAACTGGTGTAGCTTCTTGTTCCCCCCCAGCCTTCCCTATACTACTGCCTGATGTTATAAATACTGGTTCAGATTGTGGTCCGATAAATGCTGGAGTTAATGATTTGAACTTGATGTTGATATTATTGTCGATGTTAATATCTGTGTTGTTGATCCCTGATGCCTTTCCCTGGACCCCGTTGTCCTGTGGAGTCATATTAGTTCTTTCGCTTGTATGATCAAGGGCGTTGGCCTCCGGGCTTAGTTGCGGGTTCTTAACTTCTGCTGTTTTGGTTGGAGAGTTATCGGAAAACGTCATTCTAGTTGAAATTGTCTCAGGAACGACTGAGTGGGCTTGTGAATCTACAGATCTTACAGATGCAGCGATTGTGTAAGTTGTTGTGTTCTGGCGGGCCCGGATTTTAACGTCTGGCTCCAGTGGAATTATTGGTGGTGTTTTTTTTCCCTCAGGGGAGAAGGAGGTGGACAGAATTCCTATGGGCTTGGATCTTTCATTGTCCCGTTTCCCGATAGGTTTATTACAATTTTTATCGTTTTGCAGGGCATCCCATTCTGTCACTTGTGCCCACACTTGATCTGTTATATCTGTTGTATCTTTTATGTCTTTTTTTTCATAGTTGGTTTTTGTGCTATGTGGTACCTCACCCCTGCCTTCTGGTGTAGTGCCCTTCTTTAGTAGTATTTCTGTTTCCTCTTCCATTTCTGGATGCAGTGGGGAGGAGGCCCAGCTGCTTACTGATACTGAGGTTTAACACTGCCCCAGCATCTTTTACAAAAGAGAATTTTGAATATATTTTGGGCTGAGAATATTTTTCTTCTGATTTGCTGGCGTGCTCGTTGCGTCCTCTATATCCACCAGTATGTCAGAGACCTTGTGGAATTTTGTTGATTCTGGGGCCGGCATTATTGATGTTGTAACCTGAGTTTTAGTTGGTTCTTTTAAAATCGCACTTTTCCTTTTCCTGTTGTTAATAACTTTTGTAACAGACCGCCTTTATTTTCCAGATCTCATGTTTGTCTTGTGTATTTCGTCTGTTTTGTCGTAAAATATGGTAGATGTATTTTGAATTCGTATCAAGTTTTATTTTGTTGGTTTTTTGATGTCCCTATTATGTTTGTTATATTGATTTATTATTGATTTGATTGATTATGCCATGCAAGGGATTAGCTTGGACGCATTTAAAGGTTCTGTGGTGCCCCAATTTGGGTGGGGTAACCATCAATGAATAATCCAATTGATGTGGGAGGCTGCAGGGCATGCAGCAGCCCCCCTAAAAAGTATTTCCCAGCGGCCCTACATTTCTGGAGTCCTGAAATTCATGGCCCCCAGATAGGATATAGTTTGTTTTAAAGCACTTCAGAGTTGAAACATTTGTTCTACAAGTTTGGAGTGCAGGGACCTCTAGTGGCTTGTCCTATGGCTGCATTTTATGTGGCCTGAAGTGTGAAGAAAGACTCTAATACAGATTATTATGATTTTCAAGGCTTTATTGAGATACACATTGCAATGCTTTGGTTAGCAATAATAATTGCATTCAAACATTGTTACTGATTACATTGGTATGATGGTGATTTATAACATGTGGTTAATGTACCTACAATATGGTGACCTCTTGACAAAGCCAATATGTTTTGTATCAAATGACACCCCCTTATATTGTTATGTTGCATCTAGTATAAGTGGGGGCAGGAGTTTAAAATTAAAAAAACAATATTTTATTGGTATTTTCAACTTACACCATACATTGCCATACAATACGCACAACAGCATTCCAAGTCATTGTGCTCATCCCTCATGGCTCTCAACACTTCCCCAGCTGCCCACCCTATGCATCTGACTAACTATCTTCATGTACCTCAACCTATAACCAACCAAGATTAACAGAAATAATCACCAGTTGTAATGGCTTACTGACAGACAGTGACAGTGTGCATTACATGAAATATTTGTGTGGGGTCCTAGGTGGCTTATCCAGTGCCCCTTTCTCCATCAGATGGTCGAGACTGAAAGGTTGCTCTCAGCTTTCAAGATTTGCCATATGTCTTTGGGCTGTGAGGCCAGGCACTCTTGCACCATCCCATGAGGACAGCTTATCGGTGAGTCAGCTGCTATCTGGGCCTAGTTCGCTACCCTCCCACTTTCACTCCTCCTCCCTACCCTGCCCTTTCCCCTATGGTTCTGGTGGCAATTAATCATCCATCTCTACATTCCTCCAGGGACCCACTGTCGAATCTGAAGGGACAGCCACAAGCTCTGCAGACCTGCTGCTCTGCCCTCATACACCAGTCCATGTTAGATACCTATTCCCTCTCTCAGACCTCAGATACTACCCCAGCACCTGAAAATCTCACGTCGTACAACAGTGAGGGCCATATTGCAGAAAAGCAGTGTGTATGTCTCCAGTGTCTGGTCTACCCAAATGAACAGGGCTGCTAGTTGTGGCATGATCTGTATTGTTACAGATCCACCGTTTGGTCCCCACCCTGTTCTAGTATTTCCATAGAGTAGGGCACACCCAGATAATGTGTAATAGGGTACCCCTCTGGCCACAACCCTGTTGGCAGTGATCTGAGTCACAGCATCCTATTTTGTAAAGTTTCACCCTCTTGTAGTAGGCTCTATGTCATATATTGAGCTGGACCAAGGTTTTGCATCCTTAAGAATTCCAAAAAGGATCCTCCTCAAATCCACCCCTCTTCTGGTTCTCTGTTGATGCTTTTGTCCATAGTGCCATGCAAAAATGAATCAGGGTATTCCGAAGGTCCTCTATGCTGGGTTCTCACTCACAGCTAGTCCCTCCTCCCTGCAGAACTCCTCTAACTTCCCCATACTGTACCACATCAGTTCACGGAATTGAAAGGTTGACTTCATTTTGGCAGGGTATTAACACACAAGTGCAGCAACAAGAGTCCCAAGTGCAAGAAAATGAGGCAGAAGTAAACAATTAAAATGACCAATGTGAGAAAATCAGGAGAAAAAAACATGTAATGGTCTAAGCGCAGAGTTTGTAGTGCAAGAATGAGTCACTGTGGTACTGGGCAAATGCAAGCCATATCCTCACCACTGAACACCAATGTTAGAACTGGGGTTTCTGGTTGGCTAGGGTATGCAACTAAGCCAGGCAGAGCCCACCACACTAGTCAGGGTAAGGGAGTTACACACCCAAGATAACCCCTGCTCACCCCCTTAGCAGCTTGTCACGAGCAGTCAGGCTTATCCCAGAGGCAATGTGTAAAGCATTTGCACAACACACACCAGTGACACAATAAAAACACCACAAAAGAGACTCCACACAGTGGTATCTAAAATTATGTTTCTGTATTGCATATGAACATAGACCAAAACCACATAAACCAATAATCACTTTGCCAACTAGGCAATTGTCATAACATCACAGTTAGGGCAATTAGATAAAGACATTGGGCCCGATTCACAGAACTAATCTGAGCCAAAATCCTAAACTTACTACTTTTGGTATTCACAGAAGGCATTTAGTAGTAGTAAAGTTAGGATTTTCTCTTAAGTTTGACTTAAGACAAACTTAAGACAGACTTAAGACAGACTTAAGACAAACTTAAGACAAAATCATAATTTTACTACTACTAAATGCCTTCTGTGAATACCAAAAGTAGTAAGTTTAGGATTTTGTCTCAGATTAGTTCTGTAAATCGGGCCCTTATATGTTGGACATGTGATGAAAATGCCATCACTGCACACACAAATGCAAATCTTGAAATAATACTCGTTATGCTGACTACTCAAGGCAGAAACAACATACCTTCTGACATAAGGGCATAAAATGCTGCAGTTAGGTTAGGGAAATCACATAGAATCATAAATGCTGTACATCAAAGAACGTCTGCTAGGGGCGTAGCCACGGAGCCGATGAGGAAGGGTGCGTGAGCTGAGAGCTCCGTGCTAACCCCGGCGATTATCCTGAATAGGGGCATGAAAAGGGACCCCTGACTGCCTGCACAGGTGGTGAGACACTGAGGGAGAGCACAGCAGCGCCAGCGAAGTGCTGGGTGATGCCGGGAGCGGAGAATCGGCCGGCGGAGGCGCGAGATAGAAACCGCCGCTGCCCTTGCGGTACGTAGTGCCCAGTGCCATCGGAGGCTGCCAGGCGCCGTCGGAGGCTGCCGTGACCTGCTCTGGATGACTGAGCGGGACTAATCTGGGTCTCGCCACCGCCGTGGCGTCGGAAGACCGGAGAACCTGCGGCGGTGCCAAGGGGGCGGAGCTGGCGGCCCTGTACGACGCCGGGCCCTAGAGTGGAGGGAGCACGGCTCGGAGCCTTCGGGGACAGCCGCAGTGGGGGAAGAGGAGAGCGCTGATGTCAGCCTGCGGACAGGATTGATGCGCTGCTGGTCGGCTGACTCAGACCTGGTGGAGCGAGGGTGGCGCCGAGGCGGTAGTGTAGCCGCGGCCGTGGGCCCTTCCTGAGAGACTGCCAACGTAGCTGGGGGCATTGCGGAGCGGTGCGGGGCCCAGGGGAATCAACTAGAGCCAAGCCCTCGCCGGACTGGTGTACATGATTGCAGAGGCAGCAGGAGGTAACGGAGAGGGGGCCCCTGGGCCGGTCACTGGCGAAGACAGCGAGGAGACCGATTATGGAGGTGGTGTGAATTATAGCGGAGCGCGGGCTCCGGTGCGGGATCAGGGCTGGCTGACAGATTATGAGATATGACGGTGGCGATT
This sequence comes from Calotriton arnoldi, assembly GCA_963921515.1. Classification (NCBI taxonomy): domain Eukaryota; kingdom Metazoa; phylum Chordata; class Amphibia; order Caudata; family Salamandridae; genus Calotriton; species Calotriton arnoldi. The sequence goes on from CAWUFW010010679.1 coordinate 621,168, forward strand.
GAGCAGGAGGCGACCTGGGCAGAGACCGCAGGAAGTGGTGAAGACACATGGCAGACATGAGACCCCCCGGGTGGAACATGCATTTCCGGAGCAGTTGGGCCTGGTGATTGCGGTGCTGAACAGTGGAGGTGGCGATCCGAGGCTGAGATCGGGGAAGCTCGCGCTGCACCCCTGAACTGCAGTACGTTGGCCAGTGGTATGTACTTTGGGCAAGTTGCACCCTAAGGTTATCGGGGGGTGACTCTGCATTAGTGAAAGCAGTGCTTTGCTGGACTGGCAGGGGTGGCCACTGAGATACGGCCAGGATGAGCCTTGAATGACAGTGACAGAAGCAGGCAGCCGCTGGATCGGCGGTCCCAGTGGAGTTGGTGGAACAACAGTGGATGGCAGAGGGCTGAGCCCCCGGGGGAGAGGAGGACATATCCCTACGTGGTGGAGGAAGGACCTTAGTCGAATCGGAGGAGAACAGCAGGGTCCGGCTGATCAACAGGCACCCAGCAGGAGCAGAGGCCACTCCTCGGAGGCAGGATAGTGCATAGTAGCACGGGAGCGGATTGCTGTTGCAGCTGAAGGTCGCGGTGAGTCGGACCGCGCCGGGGAATCGGTCTCCCTGAATTCATGGGGAAACCTAAAGGGAAGATGGGGGGCTCGACCCCTGAACGGGAAGATGAAACAGGCCCCGCAGAGAAGCAAAGAGAAGTTACGCAGCCAGCGGAAGGCATGCAGCAGCAGCAGGTGGACCAAATTCTCAAGGCTATTGCAGACACTAAAGAAGCGTTGCAGTTGGATATAGCGCAGGTGGCGCAGGGCCTGGGCCTGCTCCGAGCGGATCATGCCAAGCTCGCGGATAGAGTGAAGCAGTCAGAGCTTGCGGTTGCAACCTTGGAGCCCAGTCACAAAGAGATGCAGGCTCAATTGGTGGACGTCCAGAGCCGACTGCGGACCTTAGAGAGAAGAGCAGAAGACGCAGTAGGGAGGAACCGAAGGAATAATATCAGAGTAATGGGACTGCCGGAAGGAGTGGAAGGGACAAATATGGTGGACTACCTAGAGGGCTGGCTGCGGCGGGAAGTGGCGCCTGATGGCCTCTCTCCGTTTTATACTTTGGAACGTGCGCATAGAGTGCCGGCCCGGCCATTGGCCCCGGGGCGTCCACCCAGACCAGTGGTGGCAAGATTGCTCCACTATAAAGATAGAGACCTATTGTTGCAGAAGGCCCGGACGGTGGGCCCGTAAACTGTTGACAACAGCAAGGTGACGCTCTTTCCAGACTATACTCTTGAGGTTCAGCGCCGCCGCGCTTCGTTTCTGACAGTTAAGAGGGCACTCAGGGATGAAGGCCTGCAGTACTCCTTGATGTTCCCGGCACGACTACGGATAGTTATGGACGGTAAAACAATCTTCCATGAGAGCCCTGAGGATGCCTGGGACTGGTTGGAAAGGTATAAAGCGGGTATTGGAGAAGCAGGACGTGGAGAGCGAGTGCAAGCGGAGGGTCCGCAACCACGTAGATCCCGGCGCATCCGTCAGCATCGGAACAAGATCTGAGGGCCCACGGGGAGGCAGGTAGAGAAGGAGCGGACCGAGGCCCTACAGGCCGTTACGGCACTGTCCCAAGAAACGCGATTATCGTCCCTGGCGGACTCAGGCTCGGAGAAGGACCCTCAGCGATCGGACACAGAAGAATCGGACGCAGGGAGTGTACTCATGGCAAAAGTGACAGCTGGAACAGCTGATGAGATTGTAGGCGCATGATGGGGCTGTTGAGTGCAGGAGTTGATAAGGCGAGAGGGGGACATACTACTGCCACTGTGGGGCTTGGATAATTTCCCATTAGAGTGTGTGCATGGTGGGTTAGGGGGTTTGTATACGATGATAGATATTGATCTGCGTAGTCCCGATGTTTGTAGCCTCGAATGGGGCGGACTTAATTTGCATGGGGGGTTGACGCGGAAGCACAGCGCATTGAGTGAGGAGACACAGTAAACCCGGGCCGCCTCCCTCTAAGTTGGTGTGGGTGTGACTTCCTGGTTTTCACCGAGGAGCAATTCAATTAACAGTTTGGATGGGTCCTAATGTTGTAGCGCCTGTTCTGGGGAAGGGGAGTTGGGGAAGGGGGGGGGGGTTGTTGGGTCAGTTAGAACCACTGGTGTGTTTCGGCATGGAGGACAAAGGAAGGAGCGGGATCAGATATCCACATGGGGACGTTACATGACTTGAAGTGTATTACATGGAATGTGCGGGGGCTTCACACCATGCAAAGACGTCATAAAATACATGCTTATTTAGTGCGGCGTGGGGCCCAGATAGCCTTCCTCCAAGAAACTCACCTTAATAAGGCCGAGGGGCTCGCGCTGAAGCGAAGATGGAGGGGGCAACTATATTACACAACTTACTCTGCGTTTGCTAGAGGGGCCCTTATTTGGATTAGAGCTGGGGTCTCGTTTCAGATGACACAACATTTGGAGGACGCAGACGGGAGGTTTGTGATTGTAGCGGGCCGGCTGAATGGTGTGGATGTGACGCTGTGTAGTGTGTACGCCCCCAATGTGGATCAGGTTTCGTTTCTGAGTAAGCTGTCTGGGAAGTTGGCGCCATTTATGCCTAGTTGGTTGCTGATGGGAGGGGACTTTAACACTGTGGCAGATGTTGAAATGGATAGATCTCACCCGCCGCCCATGGATGCTCCGATCCATAAACTGGCCAGAGCAAGGCGGGCGTGGCAAGATAATTGGGGCTTGGTCGACACCAGGCGGGCGCATCACCTGGAGGAACGGGATTACTCCTATTACTCTGGTCTGCATGAGTTGCACGTCCGATTGGACGCAATGCTATGCACGCTGGAAGTCCATGCTAAAGTTATAACTAGTGAGTATTTGAGCAGGACAATCTCGGACCATAACCCGCTGTTGGTACAGCTGCGGTGGGTTCGGGACAGGGCGGTAATACCGACGTGGCGGTTGCGACCCAAAACTTTGGAAGACACAGCCTTTTGCGCGGATCTTGGGGAAACTATCACCCAGTATTTTGAAGAGAATGTGGGTTCGGCCTCCTTGGTGGCGATTAAGTGGGATGCTTTTAAGACAGTGGTCCGGAGATACTGCTTAGCCAAAATGGTAGGGGTACGGAAGACGCTGCTGGCCGACGTGCTGAGCGCAGAGGATCGCTTGCGGGCAGTAGAGAAAGCTCGCCCTGAGCATGAAGACCGGCAGGGGGAGCTTCTGGAAGCCAGAGAGGAAGTGGCGGTGCAGCTGGAGCGCTTGCGCTCCTTTGACTATAAGGAATTTTGTGCCGACCCATGCTGAAGGGGATAAATCTGGGGCTTTGTTGGCGTGGTTGGCCAATCCGAATCCCAGAGGAACGCCAGTGGTGGGATTGATGTCCCCGCTGGGAGATGTGGTCTACACGCAACAGGGAATTAACGGCTTGTTCAGGGATTATTACACCGACTTGTACCGTAGCCAATTATTGCGAGAGGAGGACATAACCGAAGATTTTCTAGCTGGGGTATTACTGCCCCAACTGGAGAAAGAACAGGCAGACTTGCTGGGACGGGAGATTACGGTTGGGGAAATCCGAGCGCCATTCGGCGTATGGCGCGCAATAAAACACCAGGGGTGGATGGCCTGCCTATTGAATTCTACTCCGCCCACATTGACAGACTGGCGCCGAGGCTCCTAGCGCTTTACCGGGAGGCACAGCAGATTAAAACGCTGCTGGTGACTACCCGAGAGGCCATTGTCATTCCATTGCTGAAGCCAGGGCGAGATCCCATGGATATGACGGCGTATCGCCCGCTATCCATGCTAACGACGGACTATAAAATCTTGAGTAGGATCCTAGCAACCCGACTCTTGCCCTACATGACGCAATTAGTCCATGTCGATCAGGCGGGCTTTATCCCCACGCGGAATACGGCCGGGAATGTGAGACGCTTGCTCCGCATCCTAGCAGGGGGAGATGACCTCGCACCTGAGGCTGTGATCCTTTCTATCGATATAGAAAAGGCCTTCGATAGTTTGGAATGGCCGTTCCTGTTTCGGGTTAATTGCGACTGATGGGTCTGGGAGAGGGGTTTGTGGAGTGGACCCAGCTTCTTTATAACTCAGCAACGGCCCAGGTGCGAACGGGAGCGACAATCTCAGCCGCCTATGTGGTTGAGCGGGGAACGCGGCAGGGGTGTCCGCTTTCCCCGCTGTTGTTTGCCTTGGCAATGGAGCCGCTGGCGATCCGTGCGCGCACTGGGCAGTCATATGTGGGCCTGGAGTTGCGCAATGATGTGCACTACATTTCGCTTTTTGCAGATGATTTCCTTATGTATCTGGCCGATCCCGAGGGTAGTTTATGCGGGGCTAAGACGCTACTGAACGATTTTGGGGTGGCCTCGGGGCTCCGAGTAAACTGGGGGAAGACTTGTTTATTCCCGATAAGGAAAACGATGATACGCCCGGATTTTACTGAGGGCATCCGATGGGAGCCCTGCTGTTTGCCCTACCTCGGCACTAGTATCTACCATACACAGGATGATTTATTGGACGGTAACGTGGGCAGAGCGCTGCGTGGGGTCAGAGGGAACATGGAGTTTTGGAACACGCTGCCATTATCGGTGGCGGGCCATATAGCGTTGCTGAAAATGGTGGTATTGCCCCGACTGCTGTATTACTTTAGAACACTACCGATTTGGATACCGAGATCGACCTTTAAAACGCTGCGGTCACTGATGGTGGGGTTTATATGGGGAACTGGCAGACGTAGAGTGGCGCTGGATACGCTGATGAGATCTAGGGCCGAGGGTGGATGTGCGGTTCCAGATTTTGAATTGTATTATTTGGCGGCCCAACTCCAATGGTTTACGCAGGCAGTGGCGCGGGAATTCCGGGGCCCGGATGGCCCGTTGGGCCGGTGGATTCCACGACATGTGATTTCGTTTGTAGTACTGGGGCAGCGGTTGCGGTTTTGTTCACTGACACAGGAGGAGCGGACGCTTCGGTTGTGCTGGAACCGTAGTCAGCGACGGGGAGGGGCTCGCCGACCATACGCGCCCGAGATTCCATTGGGCATGTGTACAGCACTACCCCACGGGGGGGATTGGTCTGCATTGTCGATGTGGGAAGAAAGGGGGATCCAGGTGATGGGAGATCTTTATGAAGATGGGGTCCTTCTGTCGTATCAGGCTCTACGAGACAGATATGACCTCCGCAGAGGTGACTTCTTATTGCACTCGGCCCTCGTGGCAGCCGTCCAGCGTCACTGGGGAGGAGGGTTGTCTGAACCCCCGACCGCACTTGCGTGCCAGTATGTGGTAATGGCGGCGGGGACCTTTAAAGCTATCACATGTCTATATAGGCGAATGTTGGAAGACGAGACTCTCCCACTGAATCGGTTACAAGGAAAATGGGAGGCGGATCTAGGTAAGGATATTCCGGAGGCTGCCTGGGCTAAAATAGTTGAACATGCATGGAAGAGCACGCGCAATGCTAGATTTCAATTTATACATCACTACGTACTGCATAGGGCTTATCTAACACCAGCTAAGATAAATGAGTACTTCCAAGTGACCACGGCTAAATGCCCTAGGTGTACTTCGGAGGGGGCGGACTTTATGCACATGATGTGGGGTTGCCCGCGGTTGGGGGGATACTGGACGGATGTGGTAGATACACTGTGCGGAGTGACTGATAGGCAGTTAGAGCCAGAAGCGAGCGTCTGCATACTTCACTGGTTTCCGCATACAGCAAGGACGGAAATCACGAGTAAATTTATAGATCTAGGGCTCTTGCTCGCCAAGCGGGAATTGACAAGGCATTGGAAGGATAAGCAGGGCCCCAGAGTTGAGAGCTGGAAGCTAGAATTTATTAAACTTGAACTAAGCATTGCGAATAGTGAGAGTATGATACGACTTCGGCTAGCGACGAGAGCGAAGAATGAGAAGAGCCTGGACAGGGCGAGAGCGTGGGAGGCACTGGTGGCAGTGTTACGGCAACCGGAGCAGGACTCAGAAGGGGACTCAGTGGACGGGCAAGAGGGACAGCCATCGATGGAAGTGTAGGCGGGCAGCCCAGCAGACCGACTGGGGTTCGTATGGGAGTACTGAGAGAGATGCAAGAGGAAGAGCGAAAGTGTTACCAGAAGGGTGCATGAGAGGCACACTCCCAGAGACACGCTTATTAAGGCTAGGTTACTGACATGGTGGTATAAAGTATTTAAGACATGCTGTTAGGGACACACCAGTGGCAGGGGGAGGGAGGGAGTGTTATGAGGGGGCAGACAATTGTCAGGAAAGAGCTGGAAACATGGGCCACTATGACAAATAGCGGAATGCGAAAGAACTAAGCATTAGGATTAAGATAGGGAAGAACTGGGCACGGCTAAGAGTAGGAGTAGGAAGAGTAGATATTGAGAATACCCGCTATTCGTTAGTAACATTGGTTGGTGTTAAGATGCCCATAATGGAGTGAGAGTATGATGATAAATGTAAATGTATAATTCAATTGTCTGAGGGAAAAAACTCAATAAAATATGTTTAAAAAAAAATCCCCCAAAAAAATCAAAGAACGTCTGCTATGCTGCAAAACATCATGAAAGAAAACATTACTGTGCACCTCCTGCAGCCCCTAAAATAGTTATCCTGTGAGCATATAGGGCATAAACATAACACACATCAATCTCAGAGCCTGACGTGCAGGACATAATGCATCCTGCACAGGAATCACCACTTTTACCCTAATCACAAAGGCCACAGCACGTCTTTAGGGGTGGTACAGTCCATAGTTCTAAATGCCGACACTACTGGGCAATCGCAGGCCCCCCTCAGGGCCGGTAGAGAACTATGAAAGTACACTGTGTCTCACAGGCCCGCACTCAGTGGTGCGCATGGCATGGGTTCCAATCTGGGCCACCAATGCACCAAAAGAAGTCCCACTCAAGATGTTGGTGAATATGTAGCCCTTAGTGACTACTCAGACTCGTTGCTTGGATCCCTCAACACTGGAGCTGCACTGACACAGCTCTCAGAAAGGCCACTTGGACTGTCCATGAGAGCATGGGGTCCTGATCATGCTTCTGGACCCAACTCACTCCATAATACCTCTGTTGGTGCTGGGTCCCCTTATTCAGACGTTCTAAGGCTGGGCAGTGTCAGTGAGCCTCTCACCTTCCATATCAGGCTCCCGTTGCTAGCACCACAGCGGGAGCCTCAGGCACTGCTCTTGGTCACTTGTCTTTCCTCAGCCCGATGAGCCTACCTCTGCGTGGCCCCGCTAGGGGGGCTCCCAGCGGGCAGCGGCAGTGTCTGCCTCGGTGTGCAGGTTCCCTCTTAGAAGGGGCTCCTCAGCAGGCTGTCCATCACAGCCCCCTTGTCTGGGAGGACCGTACCACAGACACCCAGGGCTTCACTGCCACGTGGGCCGTGGGCAAGGGCATACAGCACTCAACACGTGCTGAGGGGGAACGTGAGGGGAATGGAGAGATAGGAAGCACTAACCATGTGCTAGTCTCCTTAAGTAACCCAACTCAAATGCCCAATGAAGCGCTCACCATGCTGATGCCGTAGAAACTGTACACACATGCTGGCAAAGTTACAGGAGTCTTCCTTGGCCCCTGAAACCCCTCACAAGTGAAGGGGGAGGGGAGGAAAGTCCACAAGCCCCAGAAAACACTGGGGGCACAAAAGCAGCAAGGCAACAGGCAGGAGGCGAGCACATGAGGGCCCTTGTATCGAATTGGCAGTCCTTCTGCAGCCCTGTAGGCCACAGGTCAACAAAACAAGCAAGTCAGTCAAATGGTAGTTCTTTCTGGCAGCATAACAGTTCCTTCTGGCAATGTGCAGTCTGTAAAGCCATCAGCATCTGGTTACAAGTCCACACAGTGTCTAAAAACATGGGCACAATACCCCCACTCAATCCCAGCTCTGGCTCCAGACATCAGTAGGAGGTAAACAAGCCCTTTGTTTGAGGGAAGGGCCCAGCCTATTTACAAATGTAAGTGTGCCCTACCTCCCTCTCTCCCAGCCCAGGAAGACCATTTAGTATGCAGATGAATGCAGCTGCAACCCTGTTACACCCAACCCTTCTTTTGTGATGGCTGTCTGGAAAGTATGCACAAGCCCAGCTGCCACTCTCTCCTATACGTGGAGAGGAGTCAGGCTGCAAAGCACAAAGAGTCATAAGCACATAGAAATGCAAAGTGGCATTTCTAAAATAGTAATGACAAATCCACCTTCACCAGTACGCAGGATTTATCATCACTATTCCAAACATACCAACCATGGCAACGCTACTCCTTTCAGATCAGAAATTACCATTGAAAAACATATCAGGGAATTCCCAATGCAAACCTATGAGAGGAGCAGGCCTCACAGCAGTGAGAAACCAAATACTCACTACCAGGACATGCCACACAATCAAGGCACACATTCTACCTTTTACCTACACAGCACCCTGCCTATAGGGCTACCTAGGGCCTATCTTAGGGGTGACCTATATGTAGTGAAAGAGGAGTTTCAGGCTTGGCAAATAAATGTAAATGCCAAGTCAATGTGGCAGTAAACTGCGCACACTGGCCCTGCAGTGGCAGAGGACTGAGACAGGTTTAAAAGGCTATTTCTGTGGGTAGCACAAGCAGTGCTGCAGGCCCACTAGTAGCATTTAATTTACAGGCACTGGGTATATGGGATACCTCTGTACAATTGACTTACACATAAATTAAATATGCCAAACGGGTATAGATCAATCATACCATGTTAAAAGGAGACAGCACATGCACTTTAGCACTGAATAGCAGTGTTAAAGTGTCCAGAGTCCTAAAGCCAACAACAACAGGTCAGAAAAAAATGCAGAAAGAAAGCAAAAGGTTTGGTGATAATCCTGCAAAAAGGCCCTGGCCCAACAGTACTGACTCCCCATTATTTCATATTTGGCCTGCAGTTCAGAAAAGAGTTTCACCATCCATATCTCCAGACATCCCCCACCACAGACATTCTTTGTGTGTCTCATCTGATGTATCCCTCAATCGCCCTGAGCTCTTTCAGGGCTTTTCTCTCCCATAAGGGTGTGGCCATCATGATAGTACCCTGCCAGCTTGTTGTCCGTACTGCCTTTCTCCAGGTTTTGAGCACAGTGGCTGTTGATGGCAGGAGCCGCTCATCCTCCCCCACTGTACAGTCGACAAAGCTACCCCTCGGTGTCCAGTGCCCTTCGTTCCACTAGCAGGGAGGGTTCCCATGGTCTGAAAAAAACAGTCATTTATTACTGCCATTTGGACCACCCAGTAATAGTGCTTAAAGTTAGGTAGGGCAATAGCCCCTTCCCAGGGTTTCCTAGTTAGCATTGTCTGGGTGATCCGAGGGACCCCACTGTTCCAGAGCAGCAGTCTAGTCACAAGGTCTGCATGACTAAAGAACCAGTCTGGCACTATGAAGGGAGTAGGGCATACTGGAATTTGGGCAGATAGATCATCTTATATAGCTCCACTCTGCCCAACAGAGGTAGGTTCTGCCAATGACCCATATCCGTTTTGTAGGCCCCCAGGATCTTGCCTAGGTTTTTACTAAAGCAGTGCTCCTGGTTAGTCATGATATATATTCCTAGGCAAGTAGAGCCCCTGGGCTCTCATCGGACAGGGAAGGACTCAGTTGTGGGCTGTCAGTCCGTCAGGGAGTACGCCATGGATTTGTTCCAATCTATGCGAATTCCAGCATACTTCCTGACAATACGCAGTATCTCCAGTATTTGTGGGATAGACTGGCTGGGGCCTGCCAGGTAAAGAAGGATGTCATCTGTATACAGGGAGACTGTGTCCTCCCACTCAGCATCCCACCTCAGGGTGCAGATCGGAGCATCGTTCCATATCCACTCAGCGAGTGGCTCTATTGCCACCGCAAAAAAAAGTGGGGATTGCAGGCAGCATCGCCAGGTTCCCCTTCTCAGTGATATTTCAGCTGACAGTGTGCCATTCACTCTTACCAGGGCAACAGGATCTTTGTACAGCAATTTTACTCAACCCAGGAAAGATGCCCCACAGCCAATCTTCTCCAAGATGGCTATCAGGTAGGGCCATTCCAGGGAGTTGAACGCCTTCTAAGCATCGAGAGATAGCAGCACCCCCAGTTCCTCAATACTGCCACTAAGGGCCAAGCAGCCAACAGTGTTTGAGATTGTGCCTCATCACCCTATGGGGCAGAAATCCTGACTGATCTGCTGTTACCAAGGAATGCATCACTTGCAACATGCTGTTTGCGAGGATCAATGCTAGAACTTCTGCCTTTATGTTGAGCAGGGGGTGAGCAGTCGTCTGACAATTTACCCCCCTTGTGTATAAGTACAATCGAAGCTTGCCGCTGGTTGCGTTCGCTTGTGTTTTGGTTCAGAGAGGATCTGGCCTGGCAGGTTTTTGGGCTGGACTGTTTTCATAAAGAGCAGGGTCAAGACTGATTTGCATATGTCTTGGTCCAAACTAAGGTGGCATGGTGGGTAAAAAACGATGGATTGGGATGCAGCCAGAGCAATTGCCAGTGGCTGAGATTAATTCAAGCATTCCATCCATCACCTTGTTGTTTTTGCATTTGATGCCTTAAGTGCACCAGGTATGCCTAGACGTGGGACCCAGGCCCACTATGCCTCTGGAACCAAGGTATACCTGACAGAAGAGTCCCAATAAAAGCAAAAGTGTTCCTGGATTGCTTCGGTTCTGGTTCTGGGAGGACCTGGCCTGGCAGTTCGAGCGGGACTCTTTTCATGAGGACCAGGATCAAGGCTGATTTGCATATTGCTGGGTCCAAACTGAGATGGCATATTGGGCAAAAAATGATGGTTTGGGATGCCGTCTCGAGCACTTGCCAGTGACTGAAATTAATTCAAGCATTCCATCCATCACCTTATTGTTTTTGCATCTGACGCCTTAAGGGCACCGCGTCTGCCCAGACATGGGTCCCAGGCCCACTGTGCCACTGGAACCAAGCTATAGCTGGCAGTAGAGTCCCAGTAATAGCAAAACTGGTCCTGGGTTGCTTGTGTTCTGGTTCAGAGAGGACCTGGCCTGGCAGTTCGAGCTGGACTCTTCTCATGACGAGCAGGATTAAGACTGATTTGCATATGGTTGGGTCCAATCTTAGGTGGCATTTTGGGCAAAAAGTGATGTATTGGGATGCGGTCCCAAGTGATTGCCAGCAGCTGAGATTAATTCAAGCATTCCATCCATCACCTTGTTTTTTTTGCATTTGATGGCCTGCATCGGGTATGCCCAGAGTGGATTACAGGCTCACTGTGCCACTGGAACACAGCTATACCTGGCTGAATTGCCACAATAAGGGCAAAACCAGTTCTGGAATGCTTGTGTTCTGGTTCAGGGTTGACCTGATCTGGAAGTTCGGACTGGACTGTTCTCATGAGGTGCAGGGTCAATACTGAATTGCATATGGCGGCATCCAAACTGAGGTGACATGGTAGGCATAAAAACGGTGGATTGGGATGTGGCCCAAACAATTGCTGGTGGCTGAGATTAATTCAAGCGTTCTATCCATCACCTTAATGTTGGTGCAGGTTGCTTGGCAGCACCCCATCCTGTTTTGCCCCTCGAAACATTGCAACGAGGGGTGGTACTATGTGGGTACGGAGACATTTAAAATACTCAGGAGGTAGGCAATTAGGGCTCAGAGCTTTCCTGTTTGTTAGACCTGACAGCCTTATGGTGGCCTTTTCCCAATGTTTTGCCTGCCACCCTCCATTTTCTGACCTCCTTTTTACTGGCTTTATGACTCTGAGTACTTTACAACTGCTGACCAATGTTAAAGTGTTTGTGCTCTCTCTCCCATAAACATGGTACTATTGGCTAACACCAATTGGATTATTAAATTCTGTATAAGTCCCTAGTAAAGTGCACTACATGTGCCGAGGGCCTGTAAATTAAATGCTGCTAGTAGGCCTGCAGCACTCATTGTGCCACCCACTTAAGTAGGCCTCTAACCATGGCTCAGGTCTGCCGTTGAAGAGCCTGTATGAGCAGTTTTACACTGCCACTTCGACCTGAGAAGGTAAATCTCTTGCCGGGCCTAAACCTTCCCTTATTCCACATATAAGTCACCCCTAAGGTAAGCCCTTTATGACCCAAAGGGCAGGGTGCAATGTATTTAAGAGGCAGGAGACAATTATTTTTAAGTTTTCCATGTCTTAGAAGTGAAAAACTCCCAATTTTGTTTTTCACTACTGCAAGGCATATCTCTCCTATAGGATAACATTGAGATTACCTTATTACATCTTTTAAGTGTAATTCCCAATTGTGAAGAGATAGACTTTTCAAGTTTGGTATCACTGGACTCACAATTTAAAATCACAACTTATGGTTAATTTTGATTTTAACCTACAGTTCATCAAATGCCACTTTTAGAATGTTACACAATACCAAAAGGGGGGGCCCTGTACCACACAGCTAGATTGGGCCAATAAATTACAACTTTTAGAGAGTTGGCACTTACTTGCTTTAGCCATTTGGTGCCTGTCTCTGTTCAGTCTGGGTTGGGTGACAGCTGAGCTTTGTGTATTCCCTTAAGACAGTAACACACAAAAGGAGCTTAGGTGTGTCTTAATGGGCCATCCTGGGAGATGGGATGGAGGGCCTGGGCACAGCCTTACACTTACACATGAATAAGCTGTGTCCTGTTCACACACATAGGCTGCGTACTACCCTGTAGTGAGTCTGTAACCAGGGCAGAAAGAGGGGACCTCTGTGCACTTCAAAGCTTTCATTGAAGTCTCCCCCACTTCAAAAGCACAAATGGGTATTAGTACAGGACCCCTGACACCATGAATTTAGTACTCTTCTGGACCTGTGAAGCCTCTGCGAGGATGAACTTCTGTGCTGCCGAAAGGACTGTCAATCTGCTTGACCGCTGTTTTGCTGGACTCTTGCCTTGCTGAACTGCCCTGCTGCCTGCTGTTCTCATGCCTGGGTGAGAGGGACTAGACCTGCATTGCTCGAACCAATAGTGACTCCAAAGGTTTGCTGGCTTGCCTCCTGTTCTAAGTCTCAAGGACATCAAAGACATTAACTAATCCTGCTACAGCACCTGGACTTTACTTGCTGCAAGCCTTGTCCTGCCATGTGGTGCCAACCTTGTTCTGGACACTTGGAAGTGGGTATAAAGTATTGCTTCAACCACAACCCACGCATCTTCATTGGAACTGCTGCATCTTCTCCTTTTCGTGAGTCAGAACCAGCACATCCTTGTCATTGCATGGACTGGACAGGGTGCATTGCCTTCAGGACCAGCCCATTGCATTCGGAATTGATGCATCCACTACTGTAAGAACCAGTGTATCTGACTCAGAATTGTGTGCAGAAAATCGATGCATCTCGTCCACTGCGTGGCTCAACACTTACGCATCTTTTCAGTTTCACCTTGCATCTTCGTCGGTGATTACGCATTCTGGATCAAGGTACTTTGGTTCAGCGGGCCCAGGTGGGTCCCTGTAGCAGCCCGTGCTCCATCATGGTCAGCCTGAACTTTTGACTTTGCCCAAGTCCAGTGAAACCAGTTATCCCATTCAAACGTGTATTGCTCCTAGGTGCTACTTTACCTTTGTTGGATTTTTGTTGTTTTCATCTTGTGTTATTTATAAGATTATTATCTATTTTGCTAAACTGGTGTGGAGTCTTTTTGTAATGTTTTCACGGTGTTATTGTATGAAGTGTTGCACAAATACTTCACAGATTGCCTCTTAAGATAAACCTGACTGTTCTGTGCCAATCTACCAGAGGGAGAGCACGGGATAATTTAGGGTGAGTTGTGACTTACACTGACCTTTTGCTTCCACATGCCGTGGGAAGAATTCATTTGGAGAAAATAGTTGTCTCCGAAACCTCTAGGGACTCTGCAAAGGTCATTAAAGCAAACCACATTTCATATAGTGGATATTGACTTCAGTCACAGCACTGTACCTTTGTTGAAATTACCCTCTTCCTTGAAAAAAATTGTGTGGATACTTGATGATCCTTGCCGCGGGCTTCATCCTGGACAGGAGGAGTCCCATTTTCCCACATATAGTGGACATTGACTCAAGTTACAAAATGGGAATACGTTTTTTTAAATTTTCCCCCACCTTCCTTTGAAGAAATTTGTGTGCATACTGGTTGATCCTTTTCCATGGGCTCTATCCTGGTTTGGAGGAGTCACAATTCCCAAATAATCTTGTTGCAGCTAGGCTGACCTCAGCTTACTAGTCCTGAGGAAGACCCGTAGTGAAGTGTATCCACTAACACATACACAAAGGGTCGAAACGTCGATGACAACCATATTGGTCCATGTTCTTGGTCAACCATCCTTTAATTAAACTAATAATGAGACAGGGTGTTTGTTGAACTAGTTGACACTGAAAGGACGGTCATTTCTTTAATTGTTTCAGGTATATTTTTTGCACTGTGCTGTGTCAAGCACTTTTGCAATAAGTGTCACCTTTTCACCAAGTCACACTGTTTATTATTTCTGTGTTCATGACAGCCGCATACAAAGAATATTATGTATATTATTTGGGTATATGACTTTGAATATACAAAATAATTAATGTAATTGTTGTGTGTTGTCTATCATTTCTCATTAATTTTATTATGGGGTTGTTAAATATCGGTTAATAAAGACCTACACTCCTTCTACTCCTTCAGACCCTACATTGATCTGTATACACAGGTGTGACATTTTGGGCACCATTTTTTCACACAACACAATTGAGATACCCAACAGAATGCATTGTTGTCTATAACATTACACTGACTAGGATTGTGGTTCTGCTTGGACAGGGGGCATACCTCAGCCCACCAGAAACCCAATTTCTAATGCTGCTTTTTAATTGTATCAGGGAGTCTGCAAGCTTGAAATCTGATATCTTGGCTTCCAGTCCTTTCCGGGACTTTTTCCCCCCAGTGTGGGTGTCATAAGATCTCAGACCTCAGATATAGTTCCTTCGGGTATTCTACAAACTCCTGGGCTATAACTTCTGGCGTCTCTACCATGACATCTTTGTGTCTTGCCAGCCAGGCCAGCAATTAAACAGCTTTACCTCTGAATCTGTATATCCACCTCCCAGTGTACCAGTTTCATCTCTAGATCAGTGCACTCTTGGTTCCTCTCTTTCTTTTTTCTCAACGGTATTTGCTATCAAGTGGCCCGGATTGCTGCTTTATATGCCTAACAAAACACCACCTCCAATCCCTGTGTTCCCCTCAAAATAGTATTTGGTGGCCTCCGTCATAGATTTCCTGGTGCCCCAGTCTGTGAGCTCCCATGAGTCAAGACTTCAACTCGCCTTTAAGCAACCCAGGGGCGTTTGAGAAATTGTGGTTTCTGGGGAGTGGTCCAAGATGCCTCAATGCAGATATTAGGTGTCTCTGAACCAGTCCACCTGGTGTTGTGGGACAAGGATGTAGTTGTGGCAGGAGAGTGACCTTATGAAATTTGCTTTGTGGGCGTACTGCAGCTACCCTGGGTGTTTCATCCTCCATAGATTACCCAGACCCACGGAGCCCAGGAAGGCTCCCTGCCGGGTGTCAGTCTTGGGTGGGAGTTGTGAGTGTATCACCCTATCCAGACCCCCCTGCACTTTTAGGCTAAGGTCTCCCCCAATAATAGTTAGGGCGTCTAGTGTAGTAAGTTTCCACTCCCCTAGTTTAATTTGCCCATCAGCCTGTAGTCTCATTGGTAAGTACCAGGAAATAATCATTAGGGGTATCCAGTCCAAGTTGTCCACATCCGTGTAATGTGTAGGGGTACTGTTTTTCAGAAAGAATCCTGATGCCCCTGGGGCCCACTGAGAATCCTACATGTGTCACCATTGTGTATCTACCTCGGGTGAAGAACCCACATCTATTGTCCACCAGGTGCGTCTCCTGCAACACGGTGATGTCTGGGTCATGTCTCATTACAAATTTTGTGACTTTCCCTCTTTTCAGTCTGCTGCCTATGCCGTTGACATTCAACAAAAGAGCCCGTAGGTTTACTCCCTCCAGTTCCAGGGGGCCCATCTCCTCTACCTTGGGTGCTGTGCTCATTAACATTTATTGCATGAACAACATTGTCTTGATCTCAGAAGCCACTTTCTGAAAGTATTAGCCCCCTCCCCCAACAACAACAACCCCTCTCTCTACATCACCGTGCCATGAGCTTCAAACTACCCATCCCCAATGTTTGAGGTGTCTGTCCTTCCTGTATGTGACTGCTGTCTCAACATATCCATGCTGGTCAGCACTAGGTGGTTGGATTGGCATGGCATGGCCCTGCAGAGTCCTTTTAACCACCTCAAATGATCATTTCCAGGTCATGGGGGTAACCTCCGAGGGCCTCTCATTTTCCTGCTCATCCCCAGTAGCTGAGCCCTCCCCTGTTCGGTCGTGTCTTTGCTTGGTTCTAATGAGTCCCATCTGTTGCCTGTTGACCAGGCCTAGTGACTCTGAAATTCGGCCACTATCCTGGACCTCTCTGACTTCACCTGCATTTTGTTTGAAGTGCACCTAGGCATGTGCCTTCGTCCATGCTTTCTCCAGCCCTCCTCATGGTTTTCTGTAAGGTTCCTGGGTGCTGGGTAGCCCTTCTCCTCCAACAAGTCCCATGCCTCTTCTGCAGTCTCAAAGAAGTGCGAGCCGTCTAAATCTGTTACTCGTAGCTTCGCAGGGAATCCTATATTTTAGGTTCAGTTGCTGCAGTTATTACTTGACCTCAATGAAAGTTTCCCTTTGCCTTCGTACTTTTGCCGTGTAGTCAGGATAGACATTCACCATCCCTCCTTCCAGCTGCACCACCTGTAGGATGCGGCATCTGTCGCAAATGTTCAACTGATGCACCACTATGGCCTGCTGTAGGACCCTAGGTGAGATCTGCCCAGTACCCAATGTGCACACTCCATAGTAAACAATTTAAAAGGCCGTCCTTCCAAGACCACCAAGCCTAACCAGTCTTCTAGCCCTCTGCCCTTTCTGGAATCCCCATAATACATACATTGTTGCAGCAGGAACAGCCTTCCAGGTCATACAGCTGTGCGGCCATGGCTGCACTCTGTTTTCCAGTGCAGCAATTGTGTTCTGACTGTGGGCGTCAGCTGTGTTAGGACTTCTGCTGCCCTAAGCCCTTTCTGTCCGATTTTTCCGGTCCATCCTAAGCAGACCCACCTCCTGGGTCACTGTTTCAATCCTATGCTCCAAAGTTGTTTTTGTATCCTTAATGGCCGCCTGAATGGTTGCCGTGTGGACCTGAAGATTCTGGTCTGTGGTCTCTGGTGTTTGGCTCCGTGGTAACCCCAACAGATGGTGAATGTCCTTGTGCCACTCCTGCTTTGTCCCTATAGTGCACCACAATTCTTGAGGACTTTTGCCTGCCACTGGTTTGTATGTTTCTAGCCATGTGGTCTCCACAATGGACCCCTGCACTTAGCTCGAATAGGAGGGTGGCAGGGCGCCTGAATGCCCAATGTGTGCCGCCGCTTCTCCAGGCCCAGCCTCCCTGTTTCTTTCACCATCAGTGGGGCCTCTCCATGGCCTCTATCCTTTTCGGGGGTCTTTCTCATGCCTACTCGTGGACTGAGGCCATCCTGCTACAAGCCATCTGCTGCTCCCGAGAACCTGCACAGCCCTCAATCCCCCCAGGGCCGCTGCCAGCTCCCTAGCCACACCGTGGGGTAAGGCCAAGACTGAGGGCCTCACCAGCCTCAAGCAGAGCATGTCGACAACCCCCACAGAGCCTGAGCATTCCGACCCCACGCCTCTGGCACCTACTCAATGCAGGCTGGGCCAGTGTCTTCCACCTCCTCCTGTGGTTCATGAGGCCTGACTGGCCACCGCACTCCCTGGACTGCCGTTGAGGAAAGCCAAAATGTCGGAGTCACCCAACCCACCATTCAGAGCCAGATACTCTCTGCCATTTTTGCCAGCCATCAGCTTGGTCTCCACTTCCTTTCTTTGGGCTGCTTCCCAGCCACTGCCACCTCCTTGTGTCTGTGTGCCACTGGCAGTAGTGCTTCTCGCCACTCCACTCCCCTGGGCTTACTACGGGGAGGGGTCAGGCTGCTTGAGTCACCTGTGCTGACTTTCAGGACCGGGGGATGCCCCACCATCTTAGTGGGCTGTTGGCCTACCACTATGCCGATTTCGGGAGTGCCAGGGCCCACGAGGGAGCAGCACTAAGCACTGCGGGTCTCCGGGTGTACCCCGGCTCAAGTTAGTGCCACAGGGTGCCCTCCATCCCAAAGATTAATGGCTCTGCAGGCCTTGGGTTCCAAAGCTCAGTTATCACCTGACCAGCTCCATGCATCTCCAAGCCACACTCTGTGGGGGGGGTATTATGATTATGGGGATCATGACCCATGAGGGGTCACGTGATTTCATAATGTCACCAAAGCTATTTCCACCAATCTGATGTGTGTATTTATAAATTAATGTTTTGTATTTACTAGTGTGTGTGTAATAAATGTACTTTTCCTTTTTCCAAAGAAAAAGAACTCACAGAACAATCATTTATTGAGTGTTATTATTCTGTGGTAGCGAATGGCAATTACTAGCCCATACCAAGTTCTCTGAGTAGGTCTTGGACTGCTCTGCTCCACAACCCTGAGACAGTCAAGTGCTACAATGGGGTACTTGGTTTTCAGTAAGGAGACAATGGTGGGCCTATTACTTGTGCAGTACTCACAAATGTATTTCCCCTTTGACAATAATTAGAGATAATATACATTCAACGAGACCATATGTGTGTAAATTATATATAGGACACAATACTTACGTCAGTATATTTTTTTTCACGATGATATTGTCACATACAACCAGTAAAGGCACTAAAGTTTTGGAAATAGCTTGGGGGCTCTTTCAAATGTTGTGTCAAATAATTTTTCATTGGGTTTTATGTCAGAATGAAATGAACTAACAACTTGGATCCAAGTTAGGTAGACTTTAATAGCTCTTTATTTTTTTTTATTTATTTGCCAGAGAGACATGGCATTTCTAGCAGAAATGTCTTACAGAAGAACAATGTTGGTACATAGCATAACAGGAGGACCAGCTTGGTGATCGAGGTGTTTAGCAAAGATGATCTTGTGATGAATCGATAGTTAAACATAAAACAGTTAGACATTGGAGATTCTTTGATAGTGTGTAGCCGATCACTATGTCGTCCAGATAATCTGTAGAAATGCTGTAGACGACTTTGTATATGACTGTCAATGTCAACAATTTGTAGAGAGCTCGATGTGAACAGACCTAAGTGATGTGAGAGCACTTTAATCCCGAAATGTGTTTGTAATATTAGGTCATCCTAAATATGGCAACATCTCTGTTACTGTACTAGACCAGTGCTTGCATTTTCAGTTATGATTCAGTATGGCTCTGATATCAGGACATAAACTGTCCATAACATCTGCTGAGTAAGCCAGCAAACAGCCACAACCATACAAGAGCAATCACATTAAAGCTTGCGAGCTGGTACCAAACTAACAATGTGACCTAATAATGTGTGACACAATATTATGTGACTTAAAACTGATTCTAGAGGGGCATTAAGAGGCAAATTATGGTGTCATGATAAAGCCTGAAGAAGTAGAATAGATATATAAATACGGCTGCTCCATAGCCTAATGCAGCCTGCAAATAATCAATTATCGAAAAAGAAGAGAACAGAACTCCACCAGAGTTAGCACATATCTTGTCAAGCAAGGGGAAATCAATTAGGCTGCAGGTAGAGATCATTTTTGGCTGACGTATTTGTACTTCCTTTAGCTGAACCATGTACATTTATGCAAAGATCATTGAAAGAATGGCGCCAAAGGGAATTTCTTTCTATATCAAGCACCTTATTTTAGCCCAGGTTTCTAATTGAATGCTTGGAACTGAATACATTGAGCTAATGTTTCGCCATGACGCTTTTGTAATACAGAGTAGAACAAATAGAATCAGCTCTGACAGGAATACATTTTGGGTTTAACTACTCATTTTGAATGTCATTAAAGAGGATTCAGATACAAGTGTCGCTTGTAAAACCTTTGAGCTGTGACAGTACAGCAATTTAATATATGAAGATGGTCAGTAATTGCCTTATTAAAAAATGGACATTTGTAGTCATAGCTATAAAGAAAATTGTTCAGCAATGTTTTATTTTTACAATGTTTTTATATGATAGCATGGCCGGTTTCCACTGCATATCAAATAAATGAAATATGAATATAATCACAAGAGAATCAAGACAGAACGAACCAACCTGAGGATCCCAATTCTCAACTTTACTTTTTTTCTTTTAACAAGCAAAATAATGGCCATCTTATGTAAAGCTTGCGTCTCATCACTGCTTTCATGAGTGACCAGTCAGCATTAATCATTATTAGCAGTAAGTTTAGGTAACATACCCATCTCCAGTAACACCTATACATTATAGCAGCCCCGCATTAAATTATTACATATTGATCATGATAGAGGCAGTCTTCTCAACAATATTCTCTCAGCGGTCCCCAATTAATTTTGGGTCTTGAGGCATGGGGTAACAGTTCTGCAAACAGTTCTAGTTGTTCATTGCAGTATGTTATTGCTTTAAGCTAGCTTTCCCAAATTGGAGTTCGTCCCCTGCCCCAACCTTGAGCTATCTGTCCCTTCGTCAGCAGCAGCAAGAGTGTAGTGAGTTTTCTGTTCCCCGGGGGAATGTGTTTAACCAATTCGACTACCAAGTTTTAGGTTGTGGCTCAACCTGAACATCTATCATATGGACACAGCAGCAGTAATGCCTTAATCTGAAAGCAGCAGAACTTCCAGTCTCCTTATGTTAGCTGTTCTTGTATATCTAAATTACATTTATCTCTTGCGATGGATACAATAATTGTGTTTCGACTTGCAAAAAACTCTATAATCTAGTGATAAAACGCTTAGCTGATGTAATATCAGCAGTCCAACACCAGTCTGAAGTGCCACCGGCTTGTTTGGGAATGTGTCAAACGCAACTTTGATTGCTGCTTGGAGTCGGTTGTGGAGCAGCATAATGTAGATTTCGCCCTTATACGTCACAATTTTACAGTTATATACTGTATTTGACATTATACTCAGTGTGCCTTAACTTTATTAACGTGTGTGAAGCATTTAAATGTATTAGTGAGATGTAATCATTGTAGGTATTAGAGATTTATATACGAGTGCACTAGTGTTCAGTAAACATGTAATCATGTCTTCTTTTATTCACGTTTGCATCGATTCCTAAAGCTATACATGTACATGTATAATCATGTATTTGAATTTCATATTAACTGCTGTGTTAACTTAGCCTGGCTACAGGCCTCAATTGAAATGCATTTTGCTTGCCAGTGTATTCTTACTTTCTTTGCTGGTGCCTTATCATGTTTCTTGTTAGCTAGAGAAAGGTTTATTGTTTGTATTGGACCGCTGATATTGAGGCCTGGTGGGAAGAACTTGGCTGCGAACGTGGAGGATTAATGGTCAGTAGAGGCTTCCTGTTCACATTGTACCAGGACTGCGAGATGTTTGAGGTTGCCACTTACAGACCAAGTTTCAGTTCTATGGGAAACTTAAGGAAGGTTGCAAATGCTCCTCTCAAGTAACGATTTGGTTGGTTCCTGGTGATGTTAAAGGAGATAAGGATGTTTCTGAAACACTTGTTATTTTAATTGGTGTTCCCACAGATAGCAGAGTCAGATTCCCATTAGACTTGGAGAAGTTCAGACCTCTCTGCTTGCCTTATTTTTGTAAGTGTGAAGCTTTAAGCTAGACACTTATTCCCTTTTTCCATGACGTCTACCGAAGCCTATATCATGCTGACACCTTCTATGCTCCCTAAATAGATTTACTGATTATATGATCTTGTAGTTGATTTATGTTTAGAAGAGAGAAGTGAAGTTTCTTTATGGAACACCTGTTTACTTTGATGTTTTTCCTTATTGTTGTGGCTGTTACTATCCTGTATCTAATTGTATTGCAAGTTAATCTATTGAGATATTTCAGCTTACAAGCTGTATTGTTGTATCTTTTGAAATTATTCTTAGTTTGCTTATGTACTGGATTGATTAACAACCTAAACTAAAAACCATTTGACCATATTTGGTTATTCCTGGTCCTTACTGTGCAGTCACATTAGCTCCACAACCTAGAAATGTATTGTTGATGTCATCTCCCTTACATCACTTCAAGTCAACCAATAAAGGTTCATATGACCAATGGGGAAAAATCTTCACAACTTTGCTAACAGATTGAGGTGTAAGTACCAGCGCTCTTTCAGTAGTATATAAATACAACCTGCACCGATGAAGCAGTGCCCCCAACATGTCTTCTAAAGTAATACAATTCCAATTTGGAAATATGTCCCTAAGTGTTCTTAAGCCTCAAGCGCTCAGGACATCTGGTACTTTTCGCTCCCTAGTAAGTGATAGCTTTGGGTGATGCATGAGTGGCATGATCGGTGAATATAGTATCATCAATCTGGCCCTTCGGTTCAGTTTTCCCTATTGTGTCGATGTGCATGCTATCATATCTATGCTTGAGGGCTTAGTGCATTTTGATAGATTATGGCTTGCAGCAATATGGAATCAGTGTGATCTTTCTCAACCACCAGATGAAGAAACCAGGCAGTTGGGTGGTATCAGTGAGGAAAGTGGCTGTAGGTACACTTAATGGTATGTTGTTAAAGAGGTACAATAGCCTGGGCAAAACAATAATTTTCATCATGGCTATTCAACCCGCAAGCGAATAAGGGAGGGCAAACCAGCATTCTACCTGGGCCTCTAGCTTGTAGCTTTGAGAATACTGCTGCATAGATGTCCCGCATTAGCTTATCTTTCTCCCTTTTAATTTAACCAAGTCATCTGCCCATTTTAGCTCATATTCAATGAGGAATTCCTCCATAGCTGGGAGGAAAGGAAAAATATTTAATTTGGACCAGTTAACATAGAGTATGAATAAATATACAAGTCTTACATACGCCCTAATTATTGGTGAGCGGTGTTCATGTGGGTCTGTTAAGTAAATTACCATGTCGTCAGCATACATTGACATGATGAGCTTGTGTTCTGTAAAGTTGAATGCATAATGCATGTACCACTGACACAGCCTGCAAGATAGGGGTTCTAGCGCCATAGCAAATAGAATTGGGGATAGGACATCTCCACTGAGTCCCTGACGTTATTGGTATTTGGTCAGATATTCGGCCATTTACTTGAATCAGTGCAACAGGGCTGGTATATAGCAAGGTTAACCAATCTGCAAAAACCACCAACATGCTTATACGTCGTAGAACTCTGATCATACAGTTCCACTCGACTGAGTCGAATTCTTATATTGCACCCAGGAGTACCTCCACTACCTTAATCCCGGGCGGTAGCATATGTTTTAGATTGAATATTCTCTGTATGTTGTGTGATGTGAATGTATTTGAAACAAAGCCAGCTTGATCAGGTTTGACTAAGTCTGGGAGCATGGGGAGAATCCTAGTGACTGAATTTTTGCTGGGATTCCAGTGTTGTTGTTTATTAGCGACAGTGTTCTGTAAGACTTGCATCGTATAGAATCTTTCCTGAGTATTAGCATTGTGATAAGCAGTGTCTCTCTCATGGTTAAGGAACCAGAAAGTGGTCTTTCATTTCTTTGAATACTACAAGTAAATGTAGGGCCAAAAGCACTGCATATTCCTTGTAGAGTTCACTAGGCAGCCCGCCAGGGCCAGGCACCTTTCCTCTTGACAACCTTTCAATTGTTTCAAGGATCTTTTCAGCAGTGATTGTTTGTCAGAGGAACTCACTATGACGTTGCTCAGCAAGACTATTGCACTCTCATAGAGTTATTCAGAGCACTGCGTCTCAATGGCCTGCGTTTTAGATAAGTATAGATCAATGCAGCAAGCGGCAAATACCTGTGTGAGTCTCTCAGCCTTGTGACATTTATGCCCTTCCCTAGTCATCACAGTAATTATATCGCCAGTGGCTCATTGATGTTTAATCATGTCTGCCAGGGTTTTACCCGGTCTTTCGCCCTATCCATACCTACAAGTCATTATTGCTATGCCCAAGTGTTTGACTTCCCATCAGCTGTCTCACTATTTTCAGAGACTTTACCATTACAACCTGCAAGCATAGTGGGGTCAGGGGAAATATAATATTTCTTCTCGAATTCATATATCTTTATTGTGAGGTCATTCATTGGATTCCACCTGCTTTTCAGTATGCCATATTGCTTACAAGGCTCCACTCACTGCAACTTTGAATACCTCCCAAAATGGGCCCGCTTCCTATACCGAGCCAGAATTGTGTTTTTAAGTAGTCCTCGAACACACTTGTGATGTCTATGCAAAAAATAGTGCCTGTAGGTGCCCCCTGTTTATGTCTCCATGTGAATGCACTACTGGCTGTGTTGGGCCATTTTATGCTCATCAGCAGAGATGAGTGTTCAGAGAGCGCTCTAGAAATATGTTTTATTGAGTGTATCTAAGTGCATGCATCCTTTGTAGTCAGCCAGTAGTCATGCTTAGACCACGTATTATGAGCTGCAGATCTGTAGGTATCCTCGTTCGCTTCTGGATGCCTTTCCCCCCAAACATCTACAATGTCATTTGTTGTCAGCAGGGCCAGCATGAGCAGCAGTACAAATCCTCTCCTTCGATCCATCTAAGGTATAATTGAGGGTAGTATTAAAATCCCTTCCCCGTAATACTGTTTGAGAGGAGACCTGCAACACCCTAAATCATCGAGTTTGGTATAAGTCTGGATCATTTACATTGGGTCCATATATCTTAATTAATGTGACCTATGTTCCCTACAACAAGCCCTGTTTGATCACTAATCTGCCTCAGTGTCATCTACAATTGTAGCAGGTGGAATGAATAGGATCCCCTTCCTAATCAGAAGTATGACCCCCTCCCCCAGGCGTAATCAGATAAATATGCTGCAAACCTATGCAATGCCCAATGTTTAGCAATCAACTGGCTCAATCTTTGTACCAGATAAGTCTCCTGTAACATATTGATCTCTGCTCTCTGTTTATCAACATGTGCTAAGATTTGGTGCATTTTGCACGGATTGTTTAGACAATTGATGTTCCATGTAATAGCAGTGTTTGGAATCATTCATATATAATCCTCTCAATCAGTGCTACAGTGTTTCTGCAATATTATCTTTGGCGTTTCTTACTTTTTAATCTCCGGCATCTGCTTGTGGAACCCAGATTAGAAAATCTATGTGTAAGCTGCATGTTAACTCAAATTCCCAAAGTATTCCCTCTATTCCATCCCACACTGACACCTCAATCATGTCAGCTCAGCAGTACAATGGCAGCAACAAACATGAATTTCATTATAGCTCTCATTAATCTTAAAATAATATACATGGTAACCTTGGAGGTTTTTCCTGGAGGGCACAGCTTGAGTGCCAGGCTTAATCCTCTGCTAATCCACAGAGGTAGAGAGAGGGAAATTGTGATTTGTGCAGTGCGCATTTCATTACTTATGTTTGTGATATTTAGAACTTTAATCCACATTAAACTTGTTTCATTTAGATGATGTCCGCACTGCAGTATCATCATTTAGTTCATCATGTTCAGAGCTCTGTCTATGCTCAAGGGCTGATTACTATATTCTGCTTTAGAGATGATGTTGAGAACATCCAGTGCAGTCCCTCTGCAGAGCAGTGAGCATAGCTTGTAATTCTCATGGTACCTGGATGTCACTCGATGTCACTCAGAGGCTCTCCTGCAGGTGCTGTTTTTTTGCTTCACAATCTGTCTTGCCAGAAGCTCTTTTCTTTCTGTAGGATCCCTATAGCTAGCTGTGGGCTTGTGAAGATGCGGGACTTGCCATTAGTATTCACTCTTAAGAATGCTTGGTATAGCACAGCATATTCAGTGCCTGCCTGTAGTAAATGTTGCTTTATCAGAAGATATTCTTGCCAAGCCTCTTGGACTGCGAGTGTAATGTCCAGAAATATAGCAATATGGTTTCCAATGTATTTTTGGTATTTTTTTTCTCTGGATAGTCGAAGCACTGTATGACAATCTCAAACATTCAATAGGCTGTCAATAATTGGATGGGCAGGGGAGCCTGGCAAGGGTCAGGCACCTGTGACCGATGTGTTTGTTCTATTGCGAATTGACAGGAGAGGTTGTTTGTTGGACTTGGCCCTCTCTGCAGGGTCACCCCCAAACATTTTTCCTTTTTCCCCTCCTGTTTCGTTGAATTAGTTTTTGTTGGCCTTAAGACTCTGTGCACTTTGCCACTGTTAACCAGTGCTAAAGTGCTTGTGCTCACCCCCTTAAACATGGTAATATTGCCTTATACCTGACTGGTATATTAGCTTACTTATAAGTCTGTAGTAAAGTGGTATAACAAATACCTAGCATTGGTAAAGTAAATCATACTGGTGGGCCTGCAACACTTATTGTGCCACCCACTGATGTAGCCCATTAAAACATGACCCAAACATGCCATTGCAGCCTCTATACATTGGTAAAATGCCTATGCTGCTTGGCAAATTAACCCTCTTGCCAGGCCTAAAACTCAATTTTCGATACAGATAAGTCACTCCTAAAATACGCCCTAAACAGCTGATAGGGCAGGGTGCATTTTACTTAAAGCTTTGGACATGTAAGTTTAGGGTTTGCATGTCCTGGTAGTGAAAAACTCACAAATTTGTTTTTCTCTACCTTGAGGTCTACCTTTCCAATAGGATGACATTGGGTTACCTTGTTACATTTAATAATTGATATCTATTGATTGGGAGCCAGTAGAAATGTCATGTTTGATGTCTAAGGAATTGTAATTTTAAATCCTCTTTAAAGTGAAGTCAGATATTAAGTCACTATTCTGAAAATGCCACTTTTAGAAAGTTGGCATTTTCCTATCCTGGCCACTTGGTGCCTGCAGCCTGTTTCCTGGGTCACATGACTAGGTGTTCTTGGCAGTTGGCCTATGCATATTCCTCCCACACAGCCACACAATAGAAGGAGTGGTGTTGGCAGGATGGGCAATTCAAGGCATGATGGCGGGGTGGGTGGAACTGTGCACAGCCTTATTTGCACTTCAAAGACACAGCCTCAGCTCACACATGAAGAATTTAACACTATCCTATTGTGGCTGCAGTCAGACTAGGACAAGTGCGGGGAGGCAGGAGATTCCAGTCACTTTTGTGGGGAATCTCTAGAAGTTTCTTTCACTTCAAAGTGAGCACCCGGTATAAAAAGAGCGCTCTCAAATCCACTCTTCAGTTATTGTTATTGTTATTGTTATCAGTACTTGTAAAGCGCACTGTGACCCAATGGGTATCCTGGCGCTGAGATACGTATGCCCTATCATCGTAAGTGCAGTGGGAGAGACAATGTTCCAAGAACTATAGGAGGACTAAAAGTTATATCCTGGGATAAAGCCAGGTCTTTATTTTCTTCCTAAACTTCAACAGGTCTTCCATCTGTCTCAAGTCAATTGGAAGTTTATTCCAGAGTTGAGCCGCTGCAATGGTAAAAGCTCTTCCTCCCGCTTTTATTCTTCGGAACCTGGGGACTTTCACCAATTTAGCTGAGGAAGAGCGGAGACTGCGAGTGGGGACATACCATTCAAATTTATTCTGCAGCGGTTTGGGCCCCAGACCGTGCAGAGCTTTAAAAACAATACAGAGCGACTTAAATTGTATCCTCTGTAAGACTCGGAGCCAATGAAGCTCCATAAGTGCCTGGGAGGCTGATGAGCATTGTTCACTTCTGGATCTGTGGAAGGAGTCTCAAAAGATGACCTGCTGCCTGTGATTTGCTGTGTACTTCAGAGGACAGCTCTGCTGCACCAAGAGGACTGCCTGCTCCCTGGAAGCCTGTCCTGCGTCCTTAGAGGACTGCCCTGTTGCTTGAAACTTGCTTTTCTGCTTTAACCTAAGACTTCCAGAGTGACTCCAAGGGCTCATTGTCTGGCCTCCTGATCAGAGCTTCATGGTCAGAGAAGGCTCCAACCATCTGGAACCCACACCTGGACCCAACCTCAGTGAGTCCTGCCCCTCCAAGTGGTGTCCCTCAAGTCCTGGAACCATGAAAGTGGTGCTAAAGGTGCCCACATACTAGGCCTGGACAATGAACTCCGCTCCGCTAACGGAATTTGCAGAGATTTGTTAATTACGCATTTTGTTCCTCCAGGTAGCGGAGTCAGCTACTAAACTACACCCACAAATGCTTTCATAAAGCAACTTTACATGCTAAAAAAGCACATAACCAATTCACAAAAGTGAACTTTGAAAATGAAAATTATCAGGCAATGAGAGAGGTGATGATTTTGGGGTCCCCCCTAACCTAGGGGGAGGACCAAGCAGATGCCTTGAACACAAAGAGCATATCATGCTGAACGATTCAGTGGTGGTCCCATCCTCTTAGGACCACCCCAAGCACAGTTATGGGCAAACATACAATCCCAATCAAAGGCCCTGCAAAGCATTATGGGACGAGATTAGCAGTGGGCAGTGAATATTATAGTATCCAATATCAAAATAATTCTACAAAGAGCTGCAGTTCAACTAGTCGTTACTAGGTGTCCCTCACGAGTCAAATGCAAAAGCATTGAAATTATTACATCAAGCTGCAGTTCAACTAGTCGTTGCTAGGTGTCCCTCAAGTCAAATGCTTTTGCATTTGACTCATGAGGACACCTAGTAACGACTAGTGGAACTGCAGCTTCATGAAAGAGTTTCAATGCTTTTGCATTGACTGTGAGACACCTAGTAGCGACTAGTGGAACTGCAGCTTGATGTAATAATTTCAGTGCTTTTGCATTTGACTCGTGAGGGACACCTAGTAACGACTAGTTGAACTGCAGCTCTTTGTAGAATTATTTTGATATTGGATACTATAATATTCACTGCCCACTGCTAATCTTGTCCCATAATGCTTTGCAGGGCCTTTGGTTGGGATTGTATT
Organism: Calotriton arnoldi; assembly: GCA_963921515.1. Taxonomy (NCBI): domain Eukaryota; kingdom Metazoa; phylum Chordata; class Amphibia; order Caudata; family Salamandridae; genus Calotriton; species Calotriton arnoldi. The sequence goes on from CAWUFW010010679.1 coordinate 650,058, forward strand.
TTTGCCCATAACTGTGCTTGGGGTGGTCCTAAGAGGATGGGACCACCACCGAATCGTTCAGCAAGATGTGATCTTTGTTTTCAAGGCATCTGCTTGGTTCTCCCCCTAGGCTAGGGATGATCCCACAATCATCACCTCTCTCACTGCTTGCTAAATTTTCATTTTCATTTTTGTGAAAGGACTGTATGCATTTTAGCATGTAAAGACAGAGATACTTGGTATTTTGCCAAAAGTATATGAGGTTTCTGTTTTATTAATTGGGAGTCCGACGAAATGGAGTGGAATTCACGTCAACTTCGTGGAATTCTGCGTAGTAGTACTCAGCAAATTATGCCCACTTCTACCACATACCCCAAATCCAAAATGAGGGAAAAGTTTCTGCCAAAAAGATCTCTGAGAGGTGACTGGGACCTACATGCTTGCCATCCACCCATGGTGCATCGTTGGTTGGCCTGATTTCACAGCAGCTCCTACAACATTCTTCTCCATAGCATCAAATCCTATTCAGCAGCTCCTCGCAGAAGGGGTATCCAATCTCGTGGAGTTCTCATCTGCTACAGCCTGCAGCTTTGTCCCGCTGGAGATTTTCAACTTCCATAAAAGAGACTGAGGGCCTGATTTACATCTCGGCGGACAAGTTACTCCATCACAATGGTGACGGACATCTCATCCGCCGAATTATAAATCTCATAGGATATATTAGGATTTATATATTTGGTGGATGGGATATCTGTCATTGTTGTGATGGAGTAACCCATCCACTGACATCTAAATCAGGCTCTAAGTCAGAACGCAGAAATATTTACAGAGACTTTGTCCAGCAGTTTCCCAATGATGACGCCTCCTCTGCCTCTCTGCAGGCTGCCTGGCCTCACTGAATTCTACCATCTCAAACACTTTTAGAAAAATTCAGAAGGTAATCAGAGCCCAGGACCAATCCATTTTGTGTATCTGAACCACGCTGCACTGTGGTTGTCCTTACCTTTCTTCTTTGCCCAGGTCTCGCGTGACTATATTTCCGCGGATGGTGCTTTGATCTTTTAGGCCCTATTTTACACTTTACACTTTAAAAATTCATAACTCTGGTTCTGCTGATTGTTTTTTCTGTCATTTTGGTGTCAACTATCTATTAAAATTGTCTAATTGAATGTGGGATTTCTTGCGTTGTGTTTCCACTTTATTACTGTTTAAGAATGCATAATTGTCTCTGAGTTAAACCAGAATGCTTTTGTAGCAAGCTACCTGCCACAGGATGATGGATTAGACATGACTATGATATCTTTAAGGATAGGATTCTTTTTTATTTTATGTAACTGTAACACATTCCAGTGTGGTTAAATGATGTTAGATTTCCTTCTTCTCTTCTTTTTTGGATGTGGCTTCTCTCTCTCTTCAGGGCTGGTAGGTGGCTGATACCCTCAAATGTAAAAGGACCTAGGCCGTTATTTATGGTCTTCTATGGCTCTCCTAATCGTACGCTGATACCACACCTCTAAGTGCCCGGTGCTTAGTGACACAATAAAAATTGGGTGCTCAAAAGAAAAGTGAGGCTTGTTGTGTGATCAAGCTCAGACAAACCTAGAACTACTAAATGTGGGAGAGAAGGTCGTGGAGAAAATAGGTTATTTTAGAAGCCCATCAAAACTTCTCGTACCACCTCCTACCACAATGCCGAACCCTTCCCTAACAAGGTCACTTGCCTGAGGCCACGGCTCTTCCCTCGATCCACGGCAGCCTCCTCCAACATGCATTTCTTCAAGGGGGCTGTCCATCCCGCCCCTGCCGCCTTCTTGGCCCCTGTCTGCCATCTCCACAGTCAGTTCCTCTCGTTCTCTGCTCAAAGACACCACTGGCTGCCCCTCCTCTGCAGACTGGTTGATGCCTAACGATGCTTCCTTTCTCCCCTGGTCCTCCTTGTGCAATTCTCCGCCTCAACAGGAATTCTCCCTGGACGCCTGCTCTCTCCGTGTCTGCGTTCCTATTGTTTCAACCTCCTCACTCGTTCTTCGATTCAGCTCCTTCTCCTTCACTTACAGGTCACGCACACCCTCATCTGTCCATCTGGGTATTAAGAGCCTCGAGGTGGGCACAGCATCAGCCACTAGAACGCTGACTGCTTGCCTGTTGGTACCCCCAGGGTTCTGGTCATCTTATGCCTCTAGGGAGGCCGCAGACTCACTACACTACCAAAGAGTTAAGCACAGGTTAATTTAGTAACTTTCTGTGGTTCACCCTGAAAAGGGTTGTGGCTGTTGCTTGGGTAGGGGTTTTACCACCCTCAACCAACAACCTAATTTCTCACATTGTCTGCTCCAAATATTGTTGCAAGCATTTCCTCTACATATAATCAAAGCCAATTTGTGTTAGTTGACACCATCATCTCCAAGATGCAGAGATTGGTTCTCCTCGATCCAGTCTCCAAATCTTCATTTTTGGCCTTGATTAATCAGAGGATATCTTCCATGTCAAAGAATTTCGCCCCATTTTCTTTGGCCCTGTCTTTCTCATTCAATATGTGCTGTTCCACCTCCGTCAGGGGCTTTTGTTTGTCTGTCTATTTTTCAGAACATGAGGTCCATTCTGCTAGTGAGGGAATCTATTTTTCATCTATTGATGTGAGGTTGCACTGCATTGTTTTTATTAGTATTTTCCCTTCTTAGTCCTCCCTGCCTTTATCCGCATGTATTTCTTCACTGGTGGTCCCCATCATCTCCTTGTTCTTGATCTTGTACCATTTCTGGATTTCAAATGTCAGCTTTGCTTGTTGATTGTCGCCATTGCCCATCATTATTATGAATATTCAGCAACTTGTTTCTCAAAGCTTGCTCCCGAGGCAAACATAGTGAATGCTATTTATTTTGCTGGATTGTAGTGCTCAGTCCCACATGTCTTACTTCTGCTGCAAAATCTTGCAACCAACTATGCAGCACATATCATCCCTCAGGCCAGAGTTGCTCCCAGTTAGCGGTCACACAATCCAGGCTCCACATGAATAGCACTCCTTTTCCCGCTTTCCCTCACCCCGCATGTTATTACAACGCGGTCGTTACAACGACCGCGTTGTAGCTTATAATACCATTACCCATGAAGTCGTTACCATGACTTGCGGAGAAGACGCTGGATGTTGGAATAGTATGACTTACTATTCCAACTCCAGTCTGTGCGGACAGTAGGGAAGGTGTTGGATTTTAAATCCAACAGCTTCTCCCCCTCCGCAAGTCGTGGTTTCGACTTGCGGGGTAATAGTATTGCGTTGTTACAATGCGGTCGTTATAACGACCATGTTGTAATAACATGCGGGGTCACGGATGCGGGGTGAGTGATGTTTACCCTCCACATTCATCGAGCACTGACTCTCTAGGGATCGAAAGAGCAGGTCTCCCCTTTACCCCAGTATCTTTGGTACAGACATAAGGTATCTTAATGTGTGTCCTGCATCTTCATGTCTTCACCATATCGTCAAACAGGGTTTCCTTTCTGGTGGGGGTGGATGAACCAGTTGCCAAGTTCCTGAACAAAGACATGGTGGAGCGCGCTCTGGCTGTCAAGGATCTATTTAGAAGGTGCACTTAACTGGCAAGATGTGGCAATGTTGTTTGGACCATCACATCTGTGACCCCCACTGCAGCTGTTCTTATCTCCCAGTTCACCTGCGTGGGCACAAGCCTGAAAATCTCATCTCATGGCTATGGGGTACTGAAATTACTTAGTTGCGGCTGCCATGGACTTCAGGTGTTGCTTGTGTTTCACCCCTCAAGCCAACTGTGTCGCTTTGGTAGCTTGCATATCCTGAGCTAATTTCCCCTGTTGCACAACAACACTGCTATCCAAGCCTCAAGGCACAGCAGGCCCGCTTCAGCCTGCTGGTGCCTTTCTCCACAGTTAGGCCTCACTCCTCAGAGTGTGATGGCTAGGTGATGATTCTTAAACATTTGTACTCCTGTAGTTGCAGTAATCTTTAGCTTGTGTTTAGTGAATGCTGTTGGTCATTTTCTGCTCAGCCATAGTGTGATTTAGACAGATTTTACTGTCTGACCTCCGGGAACCTTACCCTAGTGCAGCCATCTTGTTCCCTGGCTCTCTGGAACGCCCCAATTCTCAGCTATATGTAAACATCATTAGCATAAACCTTATGGGTAGCAATCTTTGTTACTATATCAGTGTATTTTGTGGCAGATTTACTTGCTGCTACATACAACTGATGAGACCATAATGCGTGCCACTTCACATTGTCTTCCATGCACTGTTTGGGATTGGTAGTGTTATGAGCCCCAATGTACCCCAATATAGGCCTAGGTAGTTGCACGCCCTTTTACCTACATTTGTCCTACCTTGCTCTACATAACGGTTTTGGCACAGACCTTCTACCTAGTTAGGTGCCAAATAAATGTTGTGTGGTTTTCTTCGAATACTAGCCTCATTTATTATGCATGAGGATTCTTAGTATAACAGCAGGATTACCATCTTCTGCATAATAATTCTGTACAAAAGTCAGTGCTATCGTCATCCTTGGCCGACATGCCCACAGTACCAAGACACATCTAGGTAGAACCCCTGAGGGTACCTTTCGGGTATATAAGTACCACATCTTTGCTGGGAAAACCAGAGGAGAAGCTTCCATGCTGACACGAGGCGCTGACGTCCCTACACGCAGACACTCCAGCACGCAGTGGTCTGACATCCCTTGCTCGGCGTCCAACTCAAGACCAAGACGGGGTCCTTCATTCTCTCCCATCAGGTAATGGGGTTGGCTCTTTCCTAGGGGATTCTTGACTTTCCACCTACATACATGCTAGGTACACTTAGGTACACTTAGCTAGGGTTAACATCTTAGGAGTACAAATAATTACTGCCATGTATCTACACGCCTGCATATATTCACTGTTTTAGCACCACTGTAGAATTCTACCTTTTATTTACTCTGTTGGTGCTTGTAATTGTATATATCTGTTTCTGTCTAATGGTTGTTGCAGCACACATATTTTATACTAGAATGACGCTGGTTCAATAAATGCTTATTGAAAACGCTTTCCCACCGTTTATTCTGTGTATCTCTCTAAGACAAAGTGAGCATTAGTGACTGAGCGAAAAGTACTGTACTGTTTCCACGATCTCTGAGGGGTCAGGGTTGTCATGTTCGATAGTTGCCATAAACTATTTGCTGCTTGATAAGGTGGGGGGCTTATAGTGGCACTGTGAGCTAGATGATCTACAGACTAACATATCCTCTGGGGTGTCGGGAATTAGTCTGGACACCAATACCTTAGTTTATGTTGTCTGAACATGTAGAGCCTATATAGATTTGTAGGAACTACATGACAGTAGGGTGTTGGCTGGTGTTATGCCTATATGAAATGTGTTGCATGAAGTATGTGAGGCTTACATACATGCTCTGAACATGATTCACTAAATTGGCAGCTGAGTATAAGTATGTGGAGTTACAAAAAACAAATATGCCCTGATCTACTTTTGTTTTACTAATGTGAGATATTCGTTTTATAATGATTAACCGTGTTGGAATATCCCTTTGTTTTATTTCTCACTGGAAATCCAAGTGATTTGTAAATATTCCTATTCCAGCAGGAGTGGAATTCCATATTTTAGCTGTCTGAACTGAGAAGGAGCATCTGCCACTCTGAGACTTTATGAGTGAATGGATGGTCAAGAGAGGAGTCAACCTTGTATGATGTTGTCTAGACTAAGGGGCCGATTCCGATTCGGGCCGGAAAACATACCGACCGACTCGGTACGGGAATTTAGTCCGACCGACTCGGACCGGCGCCGTACGACCCGGGTAGTACGATGAAATGCATGTGAAATCTGACAGACTCGGACGGAATACAAAAGCGACCGACCGAGCCGGACGGAAACAAGCCATCCGGCCGGGAAATCACTGCAAGCGAACCGACCGACACGCACCGGATTGAACCCAAGCGAAGCGTACCCGCGAACTCCGACCCGCGTGAGTACGATGCTGTGCATGCAAAACACGACCGACTCACCCGGAGCACAAGCCGTACGACCGACACGCATACAAAACCCAGCCGAAGCAACCCAATACTCCGCGACCGACTCGTACGCCGCATATGAAACCTAGCTGACACACAGCGGGAGCGAGTCGGACAAGATCGCACCAGACAACTGCAGCGTCCTACTCGGACACAAGAACGACTCCTACATGCACCAAAAACACCAAGGAAAAAATAAAAAAATAAAGGGCCAAACAAGCAACCACAAAGCCAATAAATACAGGGAGGAAAAAAAAAATGGAACAAGGACACACCTCCAACTCCACCTACATAAAGGCCACAAATCCCTACCATGATCCTTTGCAAATTCCACTGACCTGCCAGCACAGAACACCATCACACAGCAACCACAGACACACTCACAGCTCATACATCACACAAGTCACACACCATTACCACACCTACATATAGCACCCTCACACACACCCAGCTAAACCTACACTCACACCCCCACTTGCACACACACACACACATCAATCACCACCACCACCCATCACCATGCCCCCAAAGAAGAACCATAAGTTCCTAGATAGTGAATTGGAAGTCCTGGTAGACAAGATCCTGAGGGTAGAGCCACAGTTGTTTGGTACATTGGTACAACAGACCCCCATGTCGCAGAAAACCAAGATGTGGGCGAGGATTGTCGACAGGGTGAACGCACAATCACCATGTTTGCGCACAAAGGAAGACATCCAGAACAGGTGGTATGATGTGCGCAGGAGGGTCCGGGACCTACTAAAAAAGGACTACCTCCTCAGTGGCCCTCCTGCAAAACCAGTATACCTCAGGCCCTGGGAGGAGAAGGTCCGGGCCATCCTACCACCAGTGAGCGTATACGGACTAACAGACATCCCAGAGCCTGGTGAGTACACAACTAATATACACAATATGGTGTGACAACACACACACACATCACAGTCAAGGGGATAGGCAAACCATGCACCCTTAGCAAATACACAGCAACCAAAAGATATTCATCCCAAGATGTGAATGCTAGTCAGACAAACACAATACCTCCCATCTCATAGTGATATGTAACTGTGTCATGACATGTACAAACCTAACAACAAATACAGCAAGGCAGTGGCACAAATAGAACCAACAAACACTCCCAGATATTTAACCACCACTAGAACACCACCTCACAGGAAGCTCACTGAAAGGAAGGAATTCTGTGTATGCTGGTCAAGTCAGTGTAGCCAATAGCATGATGGGAGTGGTAGTCACAGATATTGGTCACACCCACAATTGGCCCATCAACACCACTCTGAACCATGCTCACATCACAGGGAGTGGAAAACAACTGACAAGATGGCTGACACTGGGTACTGCTGTGGGGAGCACAAGGCCCTGATGGGAACTGGGCACCAACAAACAACAGGACCACACTGCCAGCCATCTTGCCATTGCTGTCACACTCACACACACTGAAGTCCACTCAAAAGGAAGGAAGTATGGGCATGCTGGGAAGGGGGTGTAGGCAATAGCAGGATGGGAGTTGTAGGCACAGATATTGGTCACCCTCACAATTGGCCCATCAACACCACTCTGAACCATGCTCACATCACAGGGAGTGGAAAAGGACTCACAAGATGGCTGACACTGGGTACTGCTGGGGGAGCACAAGGCCCTGCTGGGAACTGTGCAACAACCAACAGCAGGACACCACTGACTGACATCCTGAAAGACAACTTGCACTACCTGCAATGGAAGCACGTTCCATGGTGGGATATCTGGCTGGGTGGGAAGGAGGACTCACAGCACTGACCATAGTTACAAGCACCTCCACTCACACACCCCCTCAACACTAACTCCACATAACCCACCTGGGAGAATGCAATGCCTCACATCCTAACTGAAGATCCCACAAAGAACCACCACCCTGGGTTATGCTGTGTGAAGCACAGGGACATTCTTGGGACTTGTAGCCAAACAACTGCCAGGACAACACTCCCAGCCATCCTGTCAGCACAGGCACCCCACCCCACAGGGAAGCAGAGTCAAAAGGAAGGAAGGATGGGCATGCTGGGAAGGGGGTGGAGGCAATAGCATGATGGGAGTGGTAGTCACAGATCAACATCTCACACCCACATGGCCCAGCAAGTTAGCACTGAAGCATGCACACCTCACAGGGAGTCAAAAGCCACTTCAAAGATGTCTGACACTGGCCACAGCTGTGGGGAGCACAAGGCCCTGCTGGGAACTGGGCACCAACAAACAACAGGACCACACTGCCAGCCATCTTGCCATTGCTGTCACACTCACACACAGTGAAGTCCACTCAAAAGGAAGGAAGTATGGGCATGCTGGGAAGGGGGTGTAGGCAATAGCATGATGGGAGTGGTAGTCACAGATATTGGTCAGCCTCACAATTGGCCCATCAACACCACCCTGAACCATGCTCACATCACAGGGAGTGGAAAAGGACTCACAAGATGGCTGACACTGGGTACTGCTGGGGGGAGCACAAGGCCCTGCTGGGAACTGGGCACCAACAAACAACAGGACCACACTGCCAGCCATCTTACCATTGCTGTCACACTTACACACAGTGAAGTCCACTCAAAAGGAAGGAAGTATGGGCATGCTGGGAAGGGGGTGTAGGCAATAGCATGATGGGAGTGGTAGTCACAGATATTGGTCAGCCTCACAATTGGCCCATCAACACCACCCTGAACCATGCTCACATCACAGGGAGTGGAAAAGGACTCACAAGATGGATCACACTGGGTACTGCTGGGGGAGCACAAGGCCCTGCTGGGAACTGGGCACCAACAAACAACAGGACCACACTGCCAGCCATCTTGCCATTGCTGTCACACTCACACACAGTGAAGTCCACTCAAAAGGAAGGAAGTATGGGCATGCTGGGAAGGGGGTGTAGGCAATAGCAGGATGGGAGTTGTAGGCACAGATATTGGTCACCCTCACAATTGGCCCATCAACACCACTCTGAACCATGCTCACATCACAGGGAGTGGAAAAGGACTCACAAGATGGCTGACACTGGGTACTGCTGGGGGAGCACAAGGCCCTGCTGGGAACTGTGCAACAACCAACAGCAGGACACCACTGACTGACATCCTGAAAGACAACTTGCACTCCCTGCAATGGAAGCACGTTCCATGGTGGGATATCTGGCTGGGTGGGAAGGAGGACTCACAGCACTGACCATAGTTACAAGCACCTCCACTCACACACCCCCTCAACACTAACTTCACATAACCCACCTGGGAGAATGCAATGCCTCACATCCTAACTGAAGATCCCACAAAGAACCACCACCCTGGATTATGCTGTGTGAAGCACAGGGACACTCCTGGTACTTGTAGCCAAACAACTGCCAGGACAACACTCCCAGCCATCCTGTCAGCACAGGCACCCCACCCCACAGGGAAGCAGAGTCAAAAGGAAGGAAGGATGGGCATGCTGGGAAGGGGGTGGAGGCAACAGCATGATGGGAGTGGTAGTCACAGATGTTGGTCAGCCTCACAATTGGCCCATCAACACCACCCTGAACCATGCTCACATCACAGGGAGTGGAAAAGGACTCACAAGATGGCTGACACTGGGTACTGCTGGGGGAGCACAAGGCCCTGCTGGGAACTGTGCAACAACCAACAGCAGGACACCACTGACTGACATCCTGAAAGACAACTTGCACTCCCTGCAATGGAAGCACACTTCATGGTGGGATGACTGGGCTGGGGGGAGAAGGAGGCCCGGATGGCAAGCAAATACCACCAATGCTGGTCATGCACACACCTCAACATTCACATTGACATGCCACAGGTTGGCAGGACAATGTGCTACACCAATATCACTCTCTGACTGTCACAATTTAGGAGAATGCAATGTCCAGGCCCACATCCAGAGGTACAGTCACAACTGTCAGGTGTTTGAACAATTGATGCCAGTAGAAACATAACATACAATCTATGTCTCTCCCCAAAACAGGTGATGATGGGGACACAGCAGCAGACGAGGGAGGAGTCCCTGTACCAGGCTCCGGGGAACACTGAGCTCACTGGTGTGGATCAGCCTCTGCACTCCTCGGATGGCGAAGAACCAGCTGGACCCTCCGGTGTGAGTCATCATGCAGCACCAGCAGGACCAACATCTGCACCCCCTGCACCCACCCCTCCAACAACTACCAACACACAGGCCACCCCTGCCAACACAGACAGACCAAGGACCACAGATGACAACAGCGCAGGGACCCAGACCCAAACTGGAGCTGGTGACAACGAGCCCAGGAACAACACCCAAGTGGGCCCACAGTCACCTGTGCGTGCCACCGCAGGTCCTGCACGTGTCGCCAGGGGTGGTGGGAGGGGTGGTAGACATAGGCCGCTCTTTGCAGAGGGGTCTGGACTGCATAATGACCCACAACTGGCACTCATCGCGGATGCGTACCAGACTAGCACCGGAGAGTTCAGCCAGGTAGTGGGGATCCTCAAGGACATACAACAGCAGCAGGCTGCCCATCATGCCCGCTTGGACTCCCACATGTCCCGTGTTGAGACACACATGTCACGTGTCGAGACACAATGTCTGGCATGGAGTCCAAGTGGGACACATTGGAACAACTGACAGCGGTGCATAGGGACATACTGACATGCCTCCGCCAGATCAGCACCAACATGGCCTCACCTCCCTGTGTGCCCACAACATCTGCTGCTGAAACAACTGCAAATGCCACAGGGAGGGAGGAGGACTCTGGCAGAGAGTCCCCTGCAAGGCCGCAGCCTGCACCTGAGGGCCCCCCCCCAAGAAGAGGGGCTGTCCGAGGAGGCCAAACTGAGAGGCCGATGGCCATCTACATCCCCCAGGAAGCCAACACCTGTTCTGGAACTTTTCCTCTGTGTGCAAACTGCACGCCCTGTCGGAGTCAACCCAACTCTCCCACATGACATGGGGAGCTCTAGTTGGCCAAATTCATTAGATGACTGTGGACTTTACTCTGGACATTTCAGCTACCAAGACTTCCGAATCACATGGGAACTTTGGATTCCAATTTCTATGTACAGCACCCACCGTCCTGTGCACCATTCTCACACCTGTATGTAAATAAACTCACCAATACACCATATCTGCCTCTGTTGTGATTCCAACGTGCTCTCTGTCATGGAGATGGTGATCAGAAAAATGACACTGTGCATGCTAACTGCTACAGCAAGTCCAACACCGTCATGTCAGTCATGGCGACGTGACACATATGAGGGAGACACACCACTAGGGCCACACAACACATACACACCAGGGCCATCAGACTCATCACCTATACTGATGTTGCAACTAAATACAGTGGAATGCACAGACACGCCACCTATTCACAGTCTGTCAACTAGACTACAGGTGCAGTAAGCAAATGTCAGTCAGATGTGTGACCACAGACAACGCACATCCCAAAGTGAAGCACAGGTTTATTACACATTTGCAACATGTTGTTTCCACTACAAATGCTAGCTAATCCAACCTGGCTGTGGCCAAAAAGTCAAAAAGTGCAGAAGATAGAAAGTCCAGGGGTGTGTGGCACATCACCTGTAGGGAAACGACTGCTTCCACCTTGGAAGTTGAATCATGGATTCGTGGGATCCAAGTTGATCAAACAACTCCGGCAGCACCCTGTGAAGGACAGACATGACACACAGTCAAAACCACTGAAGAACAGCACAGAACGGCAATACTCATGTCTAATACATGTCACAAGATAACTACACAAAACCAAGTTAGCATGTCAACACTGTTGGGCAGTACAGACCACCTGCAAGGACACATCGCTGCACGCATCCAGTCAAGTAGCACATGGCCACACTCAAACAGCACCAGAGCACCACACACACATATCATGCAAACTCAAATCATTGACATTACAACCCTCTGGAGACTCACATTCAGCTGAAGAAGTTTGTGATGAGCTGTGTGCGGACATCACCATCATCATCATCATCTTCTTCACTGGCATCGTGACCCAGTCCAGGATCTTCCACAGGTGGCGGACGTTGGTCATCGTCATCCAGGATGAGAGACAACTCCTTCCGCACTGCCAGGTTGTGTAGCATGCAGCAGACGATGACAATCTTGCACACCTTTGCTGGGGCATATGGGAGGGCCCCTCCTGTCTTGTCCAGGCAGCGGAAGCGGCTCTTCAGGAGACCAAAGGTCCGCTCAATCACCCTCCTCGTCCGACCATGTGCCTCATTGTAGCACATCTGGGCTGGTGTCACAGGGTTCCTGAGGGGTGTCAGCAACCACAGCATGTTGGGGTATCCCGAGTCACCTACAGACAGACAATTGCACATTAGCCGATTTGAAAATGTGTGCGGAAAACAACCTAGCAGAACACACACAATGGTACAAAGTCAGTACACACCAACAAGCCAGGCACGCTGGTTCGGCATCTGTGACATCATCCTCGGGATGCGACTACTCCTCATCACGTAGGCATTGTGCCGAACCGGGGAAACGGGCACACACATGTGTGATGGTCATATCTGCAAGACATACCACCAGAGCATTGATCGAATGGTAATGTTTACGGTTCCGGTATGCCTGCTCATGTGCCTGTGGTGGTATCAAAGCCACATGTGTCCCATCAATGGAGCCAATTACATGTGGCATCCTCCCCAGGGCATAGAAGTCACTCTTGACGTCAGTGAGTCGTTGACGTGTTGGGAAATAGATGTACTGGTTCAGGTATCTCAACATTGCCCCCAAAACATCGCGTAGCACACGGCTGAACATAATCTGTGACATCCCACGGCAGTCGCCACAGTGTGTTGAAAGGTACCGGTGGCAAAGAAGTATAGGGCTGCCATCACCTTCACCTTGGGGGTCAGCGCTGTAGGATGCGGACGGCCAGGCTGCAAATGTGGGTCCAACCGCACTGCCACATCCTCAATCAGCTGCCTGGTGAAGCGGTACCGTCGGATGCTGTCACGTTCCACCATCGTTGCCAGGTCTGGGAATGGTCGATGGACAGCAGGAGCCCTGCAGTGCATAGGTGAAGAAAGCAAGATTGTCAGTCACCCCACCTATGTGCCGTTCACCATACTCAATTTCACATGATACATCATTAACAAACACAAGTACTTGATGTGTGTGTCGTTCTGTTTGGACATATATGGCACCTACATGGACATCATCTAACATCTCTGTTCAACAAGTGTTGACAACAGGTTCCAGGGTGTGCTATGGGAAACCATTAGACTGCGTCACAGTACCCATTTACTGCTCTCACGTTCCACACACATACCACAGTGACATGTCTGGACAGATGCTCCACAGGCATCACAGCTCATTGACAGGTAGATTCCCAGGGACCCTTGTGAGAAGTTGTCCTGGCATATGCTGTCCACTATTTGTAGTGGGCACCTTGCACCAGTCCAAACAACCCCTTATTGGAGATAGGTTAAAGACAACCTTTATTGAAACTATCCTAGTGGTAGCTATGGAGAGCAGCCTTCAGGCTAAGTCTTGAAGGAATGTAAAGCAGCTTGTTTTACCAGTCTATAATCTCTTGAGTGACCAAATGAAAGAGGACCACAACAGGTACATATTCAAAATATATGTATTTATTACTAAACACACCCCTCTAGTCTCTTTATGAGGCTAGAGTTCGAAGTACATAAATTATAAGTTAGTTATCTACAGTAATAGCACAAATACACGTTTGAGCCCCAGGGGCGTACCAAACCATATACCAATAAAGTGGTATAAGAACCACGACTGAGCTAGACACAAGGCCTAGAGCCTGTAGAAGTGATTGGACCACAAGGAACCACCCAAGGTAGTGACACAGGGGACCCACGGGGGACGCGTGCAGTGTATGAACACAGCCGCGAATCGCCGTTAACTTCTATGGGGAAAGTCGCGATTAGAATTTAAAGAAAAGGGACACTTAGAGGAGGACTTGGAGCAAACCCTTTGAGAACTAGGCTGTTCTAGTGTCAATACCCACGGGAGCACCGGAGTACTCGAGTTACCTCACCCAGGGGAGCCGGGTGCATAGGTGTCTTTCGGGGTCGGGTTTCGTCATCGCTTTCAATGGCGATCTGCTGCAAAGTGCTGCTGGCGGCCAAGTCGAAAGTGTTCGGGTGGATCCAAAGGTGGATCAAAGATCTGAAGAACCTGAAAGCAGAGGGGACAGAGTCTGGGTCACTAGCCAGTGACTAGGAAGGCGATGAGCAGATGCCCACCGATGTTGAGTGCTTCAGGTAGGTTGATGGTCATCTTGACTCTTCAGCCACGAGGTCCAGGAGGTGTCACCGATGACCAGGAGCTGGATTCGAGCTGTCCCACGACGTCTGTCGATTGCAGGGGTGTCGGCGACTGGATTGGACCCAACAAGCCTTGGCAACGGCAAGTCTTGTGGAAATGGAAGAAGGACGATGTTGCAGACCAGCAAGGTCTGGGGGACTCACCCAGCGAAGGTAAGTCAGGGCACGCCTGGAGCAACCAGGGAGCCCAAGCAGAAAAAGATTGGCCTTCGGGAAGGCCTACTAGCCAACGGACTAGTGACCACAAAGGAGCCTCGAGTCGATGCATGTGGAGCTGGCTCACATGACACTCGTGGAGTGGAGGCCAGTGATCTTCGGTGCAGTTGGTGCTGGAGGCTGGGGCTACTCGGAGCCCAAAGCACGACTTTGTGAGAGACCCAGAAGAGGATGCACTTGCAAATGCGATTGGTGTCCAGGGGTCATGGTTCCACGTTACCCACGATAGCTACAGGCCTCAGCTTTGCTGGGAACTCAGGGCAGCCTCGGGGAAGTCTGGAAATCCACCTCTGGTGATGCAAAGACTTCGGCGTCCGACGGGAGCTTCAGCGATGCAGACCGGACAATTGCTTCTTTGGTGCCTGCCAAGCAGGGGAGTCACTCCTTGACCCCAAGGGAGATTCTTCAGTCCTCTAATCTTGAAGTAGAGCGTCGAAGGTCCAGGATTCTGTGTCAGAGTTTCGTCCAGGTTAATCTAAAGTCCTAAGGACTGGGGTCCCCTACTTATACTAAGGTAGGGGGTTGGACATACTCTGTGGCCCCACCTATGGGAGGGTCAGGGCAGAGGGGTGGTTACACCCCTTTCCCTTTGTCCAGTTTCGTGCCAGAGCAGGGGCTGGAAGCCCCTGAGCCGGTTTGAACTGGGGTATGCACAGGGACACCAAGTGTGCCCCCAGTGCAGGACTTCAAAGCACCAGAGAGTGCTCCCGCCCAGCCCCAATACACACTATCCTGTCTGGGGAGGTGGTCACACCTCCCTGGGACAGGAAACCTATTGTCCAGGCCTCCCCTGCCGGAGTTTCGGTCAGCAGCAGGAGGCCAGACTCGTGTCTGTGGCAGCGGCATCCATTTTGTGATGCCAGGGCTCTGGAAAGTCAGTTACTGGGCAGGCCGGTGTGTACATGTCTCTCCCTCTAGAAGGGTGGAATGCTACCCCCGCCGCCAGAACTGGCAGGGGGGTAGTATTCCAAGTGGTTTGACACCAAACACGACATGTTTCCGTGCAGCCATCCCAAATTTAGCATTTAACGCGAGGTTATAATGCGCTTAAGAGTATATGGTCGGGCTGCACTACAAACAGCATCAGAGAAGGGTCTCCGAACACTGCAGAGGGGCCCAGCTCATGCAGGGGCACCCTCTCACATAGGAACCACGCACTCTGCCTTCAGGATTGATAAGGCCTGCCATAGGAGTGACTTATAGGTTTATATGTGTGTATGTATGTAGTGATATAGGTAGCCTATATCACAGTAAGAGGTGCATGCACCACCTTACCCAGGCTGCAGTAGCAGACCTGTGGTGTCATTTTGGCTGGCCTTCCAGGGGTGGCACAATACATGCTGCAGCCCCTGGCAGGCCTCTGAGGTACCTATGCCCTGGGTACATAGTATACCATATACTAGGGACTTACAAGGGCACTCCAGATTCCAATCAGAGATGTGTCTAAGGCACATAGAAACCATTTTAGAGAGGAAGCAGCTAGGCTGGGGTTCTGATTAGCAGGGCCCCAGCCAGACTAAGGTCGAAAAACAGTGAAGCATCAGCAAAAAGTGGGGGTACCCATGTGAAGCAGATCCTACTCTCCTACACAACCCCCCTCCAAACGTAGGGACATTAAACTAACCTTGCCCAGTTAAGTCTTCATGTTCTAAGTGGAAGTACCTAGAGAGTCCATCTGCATTGGCATGGTTACTCCCAGGTCTATGTTCCACTGTGAAGTCCATCCCCTGTAGGGAAATGGACCACCTAAGCAGTTTGGGGTTTTCACCCTTCATTTGTTTTAGCCATAAGAGGGGCTTATGGTCTGTTTGAACAAGGAAGTGAGTACCAAACAAGTATGGCCTCAACTTCTTCAGAGCCCAGACCACAGCAAAGGCCTCCCTCTCAATGGCTGACCAACGTTTCTCTCTAGGGGTCAGCCTTCTGCTAATAAAAGCTACTGGCTGATCCTGACCTTCATCATTCAATTGTGACAGTACAGCCCCTACCCCCAATTCAGATGCATCAGTTTGAACAATGAACTTCTTGGAGTAATCAGGACTCTGTAGAATGGGAGCAGTGCACATGGCCTGCTTCAGGTCATCAAATGCCTTTTGACAGCTAACTGTCCACTGAACCTTTTTGGGCATTTTCTTGGAAGTTAAGTCATTCAGGGGTGTCACTATTGATCCATACCCCTTGACAAATCTCCTATAGTACCCAGTCAGGCCTAAGAAGGCTCTCACCTGATTCTGGGTAGTTGGAGCAGTCCAGTTCATGATGGTCTGGATCTTGCTCTGCAGTGGTTGAACCTGGCCTCCACCCACAAGGTGGCCCAGGTACACAACCTGACTCTGCCCTATCTGGCACTTGGTGGCCTTGATAGTCAGGCCTGCTTTCTGCAGGGCCTGCAAAACATTTCTGAGGTGGACCAGGTGATCCTCCCAGGTGGAACTAAAGACAGCAATATCATCTAGATATGCTGCACTATAGGCTTCCAGACCTGTAAGGACTGTATTCACCAACCTCTGAAAAGTGGCAGGTGCATTCTTCAGACCAAAGGGCATCACCACAAATTGATAATGCCCACTAGGGGTTGAGAATGCTGTCTTTGGCTTTGCATCATCAGCTAGTATGATCTGCCAGTAGCCAGCTGTCAGGTCAAATGTGCTTAGATACTTGGCTGAGGCCAAAGTGTCTATTAGCTCATCTGCCCTTGGTATTGGATGGGCATCAGTCCTAGTGACTGCATTGAGACCCCTGTAGTCCACACAAAACCTCATCTCTCTTTTCCCACCATTGGTGTGAGGTTTTGGCACAAGGACCACTGGACTAGCCCAAGGGCTATCTGAGGGTTCAATAACTCCCAAATCCAACATCTTCTGGACTTCTGTCCTGATACAGTCCCTGACATGGTCAGGTTGCCTATACATCTTATTTTTAATAGGCAGACTGTCCCCAGTGTCCACTTCATGAGTGCACCAGGTAGTCTGACTGGGTGTCAGTGAGAATATGTGTCTGAACTGATTGAGCACCTGTCTGCAATCAGTCTGCTGCTGGGTAGTGAGGCTGCCTGCCAAGGCTACACCATCCACTGACCCATCATCAGGGTTCTGTGAGAGCAGGTCAGGGAGTGGGTCACTCTCTTCCTCCTGTCCCTCATCAGTAGCCATGAGCAAGCCCATGTCTGCCCTGTCCACATATGGTTTTAACCTGTTGACATGGAGAACCCTGTGGGGACTCCTGGGTGTTCCTAGGTCTACTAAGTAGGTAACCTCACCCTTCTGTTCAACAATGGTATGGGGTCCACTCCATTTGTCTTGGAGAGCTGCTGGGGCCACTGGCTCCAACACCCACACCTTCTGTCCTGGCTGGTAAACAGTCAGTACAGCCTTTGGGCATGCCAGGCTTTTGAAGTTCCTGGCTAGCCTCAAGGTTTTTAGTTGCCTTTTTCATATACTCAGCCATCCGGGAGCGGAGACCAAGTACGTAGTCCACTATGTCTTGCTTTGGGGGCTTGAGAGGTAACTCCCATCCTTCCTTCACCAAGCACAATGGACTCCTGACAGGGTGACCAAACAAAAGTTCAAAAGGGCTGTAGCCAACCCCTTTTGAGGCACCTCCCTGTATGCAAATAAAAGGCAGGGCAAGAGTATGTCCCATCTTCGCCTAAGCTTTTCTGGGAGCCCTTTAATCATGCCCTTCAAGGTTTTGTTGAATCTCTCAACTAAACCATTGCATTGTGGGTGATAGGGTGTGGTGAACTTGTAAGTCACTCCACACTCCTTCCACATTGCTTTTAAGTATCCAGACATAAAGTTTGCACCCCTGTCTGATACAACCTCCTTAGGGAAGCCCACTCTTGAGAAAATTCCCAGGAGGGCTCTTGCCACCACAGGTGCTGTAGTGGTCCTAAGGGGAATAGCCTCTGGGTACCTGGTGGCATGATCCACTACCACCAGGATAAACCTGTGCCCAGATGCTGTTTGGGGATCCATGGGACCAACAATGTCAATCCCCACCCTTTCAAAGGGAACCCCCACCACAGGTAGTGGTATCAGGGGGCCTTTGTAGTGCCACCTGCCTTGCCACTGGCCTGGCAGGTTACACAGGAGCGACAAAACTCCTTGGTGTCTTCAGACATGTGGGGCCAGTGAAAGTGAGGGACAATTCTGTCCCAAGTCTTGTTCTGGCCCAGGTGACGTGCTAAGGGAATGTCATGGGCTAGGGTCAAAAGGAAGCCCCTGAACTTCAGAGGTATAACCAACCTCCTGGTAGCACCAGGCTTGGGGTCTCTACACTCTGAGTACAAGAGTCTATCATCCCAATACACAGTATGGGGACCACTAGCTTTCCCAGCAGCCTCAGCAGCAGCTTGCTGTCTGAGGGGTTCAAGAGAGGGGCAGCTCTGCTGCTCCTGGCTCAGATCTGCCCTGGAAGGGCCCCCTGTCACCAAGAACTCAACCTGGTCAGGTTCAAGCTCCTCTGGGACAGTTCCTTCCTCAGGACTGAGATCATCCCCCTCAAGGGACTGATCTTCCTTCTGAGCCAAGGGGAAGGCACTGCCATTACCCTCCTACTCCTCTTCTTGGAGGGCACTTGGTCCATTATTCCAGAATCCAAGGCCTGTTCAGTGTTAGACATTTTGGCTTGTGGCCTGGTCACAGCAAACACATCTGCAGGGATGCCCAGCATTTCTGCATGGGTCCTGAGCTCCACTTCTGTCCAAGCTGAAGTTTCTAAGTCATTGCCAAGCAAGCATTCAACGGGTAGGTCTGCACTTACCACAACCTTCTTAAGGCCAGTTACCCCTCCCCAGGAGAAGTTAACAACTGCCAGAGTATAGTCTGTTCTGACGTTGCTAGCATTGGTCACTTGGTACATTTCACCAAGTATAATCTGCCCAGGATTCACAAGGTCTTGTGTCACCATGGTGACACTTGCCCCTGTGTCCCTAAATGCCAAAGCCTCTCTTCCATTGATTAAGGGCTGTTGTCTGTACTTGCCCAGATTACTGGGACTCACAGAGGAGGTCATATCCATGCCTCCATCACAGACTAGGACAGCCTGAGTGAGTTCTCTGACTAGGTCAGAGCTCATCTCTTTACCCAGGGTCAACCCTACTAAACCCTTGGCTTGTGTAGTCCCACCACCAACTGTAACTGCACTAGGGGGAGCAGGTGCCTTAGGGGCATTGGTGGGGGCTGGAGTAGAGTCTTTGGACTTGGTGCAATCACTGGTCCAGTGGGTCTTTTGCTTACAGACCTTGCACCATGGTTTCCTTTGGCCTTTCCCTTTGGTAGACTGTGAATCCCCACCTGAAGAAGATTTTTGGGGGCCTTGTGAAGACTTTTGATCTTTACCCTTCTCCCCACCCTTATCAGAGGTTTTCGAATCTTGCTTCTTAGGGTCACCACCTTGGTTCTGTACCTTCTGCTTCACCCTGGTTCTGACCCATTTGTCTGCCTTCTTTCCCAATTCTTGGGGAGAGGTCAGATCAGAGTCTACCAGGTGCTGATGCAACAGCTGATTTTGACAGTTATTAAGAATCTGCTCCCTCATGATCAGATTGTACAATCCTGTGAAGTCACATACCTTACTGCCCAATAACCAACCTTCCAGAGCCTTGGCAGAACAATCAACAAAGTCCACCCAGTCTTGAGTCTGTGCTTTTTGGGTATCCCTGAACTTTAACCTGTATTGTTCAGTGGTTAGGCCAAACCCATCAATTAGAGCACTCTTCAAGACTTTGTAATTATCAGCATCCTCCTCTCTAACAGTGAGGAGCTTGTCTCTACCTTTGTCTGCAAAGGAGAGCCACAAGATTGCTGCCCACTGCTCCTGAGGGACCCTCTGTACTTTACAGGCCCTCTCTAGGGCAGTTATCCATTTGTGGATGTCATCCCCACTCTGGTAGGGAGGGACAATCTTGCTCAGGTTTCTATGGTCATAAGACCTTTCCCTATCTTTGGGGAAACTGCTGCCACCATGGGACTCTAGTCCCAACTTTTGTCTCTCTCTATAGAGATCTAGGGACTCCCTGTCTATAGCCAATTGCTGTTTTCTGAGTTCAAGCTGGGCTTGCTCATACTGAATCAGTCTCTTTCTCCTCTCATGAGAGGATTCCCTCCTATGAGAGGAGACAGAGGTCCCTATTGAGGTGTCAGAGTGGTTAGACTCCTGAGAAGGAGACCTAGACCTTCTGGGCACACTCAGAACTCTTCCTGGGGGGACAAAGGGGAGGTCAGTCTGATCCTCCCCCTCCTCCCCCACAGGAGGAATTGGGTTTTCCAGGACAAGGTCATTTTTACCTTCCTGGCCAGTTTCAGAGGGGGGGGCCTGGGTTTCTTCACCCCTGGCCCCTTCCTCATCTTCTGCCCCACCCTCTTTGCCTACCCCTT
This sequence comes from Calotriton arnoldi, assembly GCA_963921515.1. NCBI lineage: Eukaryota > Metazoa > Chordata > Amphibia > Caudata > Salamandridae > Calotriton > Calotriton arnoldi. The sequence continues at coordinate 670,965 of CAWUFW010010679.1, forward strand.
CAGACCCTAGGGGCCTGCTGAGATCATCAGCTAGTAACACCTCCCTGAGGTGTTGGGTGCTGGCACTTTTGCCTGCCTTCAACTTCCTAGTATTGCATAATGCTCTCAATTCCAAGAATGGGAGTTTATCATACTTGGAGGGAAGAAGCCCACTGGCTTCTGGCAAGGACTCACTGGGTCCTGGCTTTGAAGACATTACTAGTGAGGTGTGGTGTATGCACTACCTACTCTAGTCTGGCCTACTAAACTCTCTTGAGTTGTAGAAAGGGTGTGCTATCCCTTAACACACAACTCTAAGTTCAGTAGAACTTACTGTATTACTAAGCTTGATTTATATGTACCTTAGGTACCCTTAGTGGTTTTCAGTTGATCAATTCAATTGAGATTATCTGGTAAAACAATAGCAAGCTGGAATCCCACACGCTGCACACCAATGTGAGAAGTTGGCCTGGCATATGCTGTCCACTATTTGTAGTGGGCACCTTGCACCAGTCCAAACAACCCCTTATTGGAGATAGGTTAAAGACAACCTTTATTGAAAGCTATCCTAGTGGTAGCTATGGAGAGCAGCCTTCAGGCTAAGTCTTGAAGGAATGTAAAGCAGCTTGTTTTACCAGTCTATAATCTCTTGAGTGACCAAATGAAAGAGGACCACACCAGGTATATATTCAAAATATATGTATTTATTACTAAACACACCCCTCTAGTCTCTTTATGAGGCTAGAGTTCGAAAGTACATAAATTATAAGTTAGTTATCTACAGTAATAGCACAAATACACGTTTGAGCCCCAGGGGCGTACCAAACCATATACCAATAAAGTGGTATAAGAACCACGACTGAGCTAGAAACAAGGCCTAGAGCCTGTAGAAGTGCTTGGACCACAAGGAACCACCCAAGGTAGTGACACAGGGGACCCACGGGGGACGCGTGCAGTGTATGAACACAGCCGCGAATCGCCGTTAACTTCTATGGGGAAAGTCGCGATTAGAATTTAAAAGAAAAGGGACACTTAGAGGAGGACTTGGAGCAAACCCTTTGAGAACTAGGCTGTTCTAGTGTCAATACCCACGGGAGCACCGGAGTACTCGAGTTACCTCACCCAAGGGAGCCGGGTGCATAGGTGTCTTTCGGGGTCGGGTTTCGTCGTCGCTTTCAATGGCGATCTGCTGCAAAGTGCTGCTGGCGGCCAAGTCGAAAGTGTTTGGGTGGATCCAAAGGTGGATCGAAGATCTGAAGAACCTGAAAGCAGAGGGGACAGAGTCTGGGTCACTAGCCAGTGACTAGGAAGGCGATGAGCAGATGCCCACCGATGTTGAGTGCTTCAGGTAGGTTGATGGTCATCTTGACTCTTCAGCCACGAGGTCCAGGAGGCGTCGACGATGACCAGGAGCTGGATTCTAGCTGTCCCATCATGTCTGTCGATTGCAGGGGTGTCGGTGGCCGGATTGGACCCAACAAGCCTTGGCAACGGCAAGTCTCTTGGAAATGGAAGAAGGACGATGTTGCAGAGCAGCAAGGTCTGGGGGACTCACCCAGCGAAGGTAAGTCAGGGCACGCCTGGAGCAACCAGGGAGCCCAAGCAGAAAAATATTGGCCTTTGGGAGGGCCTACTAGCCAACAGACTAATGACCGCGAAGGAGCCTCAAGTCGATGCACGTGGAGCTGGCTCACAGGACACTCGTGGAGTGGAGGCCAGTGATCTTCGGTGCAGTTGGTGCTGGAGGCTGGGGCTACACGGAGCTCAAAGCACGACTTCGTGGAAGACCCAAAAGAGGATGCACTTGCAAATGTGATTGGTGTCCAGGGGTCACGGTGCCACGTTACCCACAACAGCTACGGGCCTCAGCTTTGCTGGGGACTCAGGGCAGCCGCGGCGAAGTCTGGAAATCCACCTCTGGTGATGCAAAGACTTCGGCGTCCGATGGGAGCTTCAGCGATGCAGACCGGACAATTGCTTCTTTGGTGCCTGCCAAGCAGGGGAGTCACTCCTTGACCCCAAGGGAGATTCTTCAGTCCTCTAATCTTGAAGTAGAGCGTCGAAGGTCCAGGATTCTGTGTCAGAGTTTCGTCCAGGTTAATCTAAAGTCCTAAGGACTGGGGTCCCCTACTTATACTAAGGTAGGGGGTTGGACATACTCTGTGGCCCCACCTATGGGAGGGTCAGGGCAGAGGGGTGGTTACACCCCTTTCCCTTTGTCCAGTTTCGCGCCAGAGCAGGGGCTGGAAGCCCCTGAGCCGGTTTGAACTGGGGTATGCACAGGGACACCAAGTGTGCCCCCAGTGCAGGACTTCAAAGCACCAGAGAGTGCTCCCGCCCAGCCCCAATACACACTATCCTGTCTGGGGAGGTGGTTACACCTCCCTGGGACAGGAAACCTATTGTCCAGACCTCCCCTGCCGGAGTTTCGGTCAGCAGCAGGAGGCCAGACTCGTGTCTGTGGCAGCGGCATCCATTTTGTGATGCCAGGGCTTGGAAAGAAGTTACCGGGCAGGCCGGTGTGTACATGTCTCTCCCTCTAGAAGGGTGGAATGCGACCCCGCTGCCAGAACAGGCAGGGGGGTAGTATTCCAAGATGTTTGACACCAAACACGACATGTTTCCGTGCAGCCATCCCAAAGTTAGCATTTAACGCGAGGTTATAATGCGCTTAAGAGTATATGGTCGGGCTGCACTACAAACAGCATCAGAGAAGGGTCTCCGAACGCTGCAGAGGGGCCCAGCTCATGCAGGGGCACCCTCTCACATAGGAACCACGCACTCTGCCTTCAGGATTGATAAGGCCTGCCATAGGAGTGACTTATAGGTTTATATGTGTGTATGTATGTAGTGATATAGGTAGCCTATATCACAGTAAGGGGTGCATGCACCACCTTACCCAGGCTGCAGTAGCAGACCTGTGGAGTCCTTTTGGCTGGCCTTCCAGGGGTGGCACAATACATGCTTCAGCCCCTTGCAGGCCTCTGAGGTACCTATGCCCTGGGTACATAGTATACCATATACTAGGGACTTACAAGGGCACTCCAGATTCCAATCAGAGATGTGTCTAAGGCACATGGAAACCATTTTAGAGAGGAAGCAGCTAGGCTGGGGTTCTGATTAGCAGGGCCCCAGCCAGACTAAGGTCGAAAAACAGTAAAGCATCAGCAAAAAGTGGGGGTACCCATGTGAAGCAGATCCTACTCTCCTACAACCCTGTCTTGCCACATGGACACTGGCATGACATTGCGTATCATGTACACGTCAGAAAAACTAACATGACACCCACAGGTAGTGGCCCCTGTAGCCTCTGCCGGACAGACATGGACGTCTGTGACACACACACACACAACATCAAAGTTCATGCACAAACCACGTGGATGTGGAGACTGTCTCCCATTGTGCACATTGAGTCAGAGACATGGGAAACACAACATGTACACAGACTGCGGAGGGACATCACTATTGTGGCAATGGGCCACCCTGTGACGTACATGCCTTCCCACATGTGAGCCTGGGGGTATGTGACATGTCATACACATACACAACCTGGAAATGTGACCAGGACACATGCTCCAAAATGAAAAGTTGCACACCACAGTGGTCAGGTGCACAACACACAAAGGACCCTGTCCCCATGAACACGTGCACAGCCTGGGTGTGTCTGCCCCCAAATGCCACCCCAAAAACCACATGTTCACCCCCATACACAGATAAGGTTATGCTGCCACACATGCCTTAGATACAGTGTGGACTGGGTGTGGTGTTGTAGGTGTGCCCCTGAGTCCCTGGAAAGTATATGTGGCTGGCATAGGTTCACCAGTGACCAGCATGGTGACATATGCGTGTGACCTGTCCAGGGACGCGTTGTAGAAGCAATGGACCGATCGGTGTGCCCACATGGCCCATTGCATTGTATGTGAGCGGGTACGCGTTGTATCCCGGGTACGCGTTGTACAGCAATGGATCGATCGGTGTGCCCGCACGGCCCATTGCATTGTATGTGGCGGGTACGCGTTGTATCCCGAGTACGCATTGTACAGCAATGGACCGATCGGTGTGCCCGCACGGCCCATTGCATTGTATGTGGCGGAGTACGCGTTGTACAGCAATGGACTGATCGGTGTGCCCGCACGGCCCATTGCATTGTATGTGAGCGGGTACAGCGTTGTAGAGCAATGGACTGATCGGTGTGCCCGCACGGCCCATTGCATTGTATGTGAGCGGGTACGAGTTGTATCCCGGATGCCGCGTTGTACAGCAATGGACCGATCGGTGTGCCCGCACGGCCCATTGCATTGTATGTGAGCGGGTACGCGTTGTAGAGCAATGGACCGATCGGTGTGCCCGCACGGCCCATTGCATTGGATGTGGCGAGTACGCGTTGAACAGCAATGGACCGATCGGTGTGCCCGGCCGGC